>CM062817.1:2058715304-2059372366 GCA_031772625.1 Pinus tabuliformis
TTATATGGGTTACCTTTGTGTTTTCCAAAACATTATTAATTCTTAGTATTTTTAAGAGAATTTATGGTTAAACTTTAGAAAATAATCCCTATATACTTATACCTAACAATTAGAATGAGTTTGTTGACATGTGTAGGTACAAAGGAAGCTTCCAAGGCATCTTTATGTGACACTCTATGTTCAAATTCGAATTTGAGGAGATCATGGACCTCATGGAGGAGATCATGGACCTCATGGAGGAGATCATGGAATATAGATTTATGTGTCACCATTGGTTGAGAAATATGTGGGTCAAAGGAGGGAATAGTGGATTTACATTTATGAGTTTGTTATCATAGCTTTTGTATAAATAGGAGTGTTATCTCCTTCATTTGTAATCTTCACTTTGTAATCTTAATTTTTAGAATTTAGAAACTTAGTCCTTCATTTGTAATTTTAGATTTTAGGATCATTGTAATGGAAATTTAGAACCTTTTGGAATGTAGAAGTTGGAGCTTGTAATTGCAATTTTCAATTGACGATAAATAAAGTGGATTGGATTTTCTTCTACATTTGACTTCTTTCTAAAGCGTGCTTGTGGAGCTATGGAGGGCCCCCATTGCCTCACTTGCATACTTGTTTTGATATAGTAAGATTTCTTTCATTTATGTTTTTCATTTCATTGGTTTAAAGATCTTGATGCTGGAAATATAAATGAATAGTCTCTTGTAAGAGAGCTTTAATATTTCCTGTAATCAATTTGAATTATGTTTAAATGCCTTCATTTCTTAGTTAATTGGTTAAGATGTTAGAAATATTAATGAACAGTCTCTCGTAAGGGAGCTTTAATATTTCTTACACTTGTCATAATGTCTTTAGATTTCATTTTGATTAAATGACTAAATAGGTGTTGGAAATCCCAATGAAAGACCTCCTGTAAAGGAGCTTTGGCATTTCTTCACCTAGATTAGTTTAGTTTGTCTCTAAGTCCATATATATTGGATGATCCTTGAAGTTTATATACTTGGATTGATAGTAAATGAAACTCCAATTTGCATCCGCATTTTAGACCAAACATTTTGGCATCGCTGCTGGGGAGGATGATTTAGAGATAGACTTAGGAAGTTATTTTTATTGCAATTTCTTTTTATGGACTAACTTGTGAAACCTGGTGACAGCAGGATCTTCATAAAGGAGTTCAAGTTTGAGCATTTTTTTTCGTACTTAGTTAGATTCAAATTCAGTCTTTTGAAACCCCCCATTCTTACTAATCCATCTACGGATGAGAAAATTAAAGTTGTTGAACAGGTACATCTTGGATAATATCAAAGATTGGTTTCAAAATAACCTTGCACCAAATCCAAGGATCAAACATGTTACTCACATCCTTGCAAACAATCAGGTAAAAATTTTAAATTTAGACGTGAGCATTTCTAAATTTTTAGTCCGTAGATGGCTTGACTGGAAGCATTCTTTTACCTAAGAAATAAAAAAAGTTTCAAGTTAACATAGAATAGATTAGCAAAATAAAACCAGATCTAATAGAGTTTTCTTTTAGTCTTGTTTTTTTTGTTTTAACAACAACAACAAAAAAAAAAATCATCATTCTTCATAAATAAATTTACATCCACGCTAACCTGCAAAAATAAAATAAAATAAAAAAATCAATATGTTAGTATGCTCTCTTCCTGTGCTTCGAGTGATCAAGAAGATCAGAACATATATTGATTTATTTTCAAAATTAAATAAAAAATTTCTAGCTGGGAATGTGCTAGAATCATTTCTTCAAACAAGCCAAAATCAGCGTATAAACAATTCAAAATCAATGTTTAAGGAAGAAAACTGCAATAAAAAACCATTCGAATTGATCTAATTGCAAACAAATATTTTCTCTTAATCTTTTTGAAACTAGATAAGGAAAGTTTTACACGATTACTCTATTCTCTGTCTCACAATTTCAAGTTAAAACTAAAAACATTTATAAAGAAATTGAAGCAGACAAGCAGCAAATAAACATTGTTTGTAAAAAAATTCTAAAAACTTTTGCATAAAATTCTTCTTTAGACTCTGTACTGAAAAATCTTTCGAATTTTAGGCTCACTAGCCCATGTCTTCCAATGAAAAAAAAACCATTTTTTCAATGAATTGCCTCTAAAGTAGCATCTTTCAATATAGCTGAACCAGAATGTACTAGTCGCACCTCAGCTCCAAGAAGACGCATTTGGAAGGATTGCCTTTCCATATCTTGTGCACCCATGTAAACAACACACTTTCATATTACCTAATTTCGGTGGTTCACCTGAGATAGAATTAGAACCTCATTCAGAACCTGCGCAATTCCTTTCATATTACCTACTTTCGCAGTCTTAACCTCGACAAGGGTATCGTCTTTGAGTATTCCTTTGTAAACTTCTCCAAAACCATCGATGTCGAGCATTCGGTCCTTTGAAAATCCGTTTGTCGCCCTTTTCATCTCTCTGTTGGAGAAGCCTTTTGCAGACATTCTTCCACTGTTTGTTTATAATATTTATGATCTCATCTTCATGAGTCAAGCTTGAGTCTACATCTAAAACATTTTACCCCATTCGATGAACCATTTCCTCATTTGAATGCATGGGATTTGATCTATTTTTGGTAAGATTTGATTGTTTGGCTGAGGCTGTATAATTCTTGTCGACTGCATTTAGATGAGATCACCCCAAAAATATCGTGTAAAATCCCGACATCAACGGAGATCACCCCAAAAATATCTTGTAAAATCCCGACATCAACGGTCTTCCCTAATTGAACAACTTTGATCATAGAAAATCATTCGAACACATTCATGGTAGCAGCTAGCTTCCAGTTCCTAAGAAAAGCTTCACGACATATATATAAATGTTGCTGGCAATCTCCATAAATGATAAAAAAGGTTAACGTGTTTCAAATGTTTGTTCCGCTATTACATTCCATCCATTCATTCATTCATCTCAACAAAATTCCCTGCCTTCGCCTTTTATGGTGAACCTCCTGCTACTGGGAACGTAGTTATTGGATCTAGAACGAAATATAGCCCTGGCCCTGGAACAAAGGCCAAAAATGACTGAGATGTGTATTTAAGCCACCTTCATCGTGGAATTCTGTACGTATTTATTTTCTTTGAATTTTACATGTAAATGTTGATATGTCTCATGGCACTATGTCATGACATTAATCAAACTCAAATTTTGCATCTCTGAATCTGAAATATTAACTTTTGGCAGGAATCTGGGCCGTCGTAGATGTTTCTTCAGACAATTTAATGAAGAACAAAAATCCGGTGAATTGCAAGAGACAACCATTGGGATTAATAATTTAAGACCTCACTGGCAATTTTTTCAAATGTTACATGGGTAGAGAACATCGATTATGACTGTAGAAGTGTGCCTCTGGATAGGCGTTTGGATCCAAGCGTTGGCTCTCAACACTGCAACACCGATGCCAACGTCTAGCTCTCATGTGAAACTACTAATTATAAAAGAGATCAACCTTGGCATCTGCTGCACAGGAACATTATTTCTTTAAACATGTGCCAATGATTAAACATCACCATCAGGAACATCGGACTATGACTCTCGATCTACTGAAGAAAATGGAAAAAATGACAATGGATATCAAAATGTTTGCTGCCATACCAATTTTGATTTTGTTGACACTGACAACAAATGTTGTCGCTTCGGTGAACCATAACTGTCAAAACATTGAATGCAGCGAAGATTTCCCAAAATTCTGTGATCCCGGGTAGTCTTGTGAGCGTGCTCCTAGTTATGATACCAATGTTTGTTATCAGCCAAAGTCCCAATATCCAAGAACTTTCCAAGCCTACAGGGAATTAGCGCAACAGTTAGATATTGTGCTGTTGTTTGATGTTATAGATTGTGATTTACGGTTCACAATATTAATGCAACAAACGAACATTAAATAATAGATTTACTTTAATATATATTAATAGATTTTATGTTAAAAAAAAAAAAAACACAAAAAGAATGCATCAAATGAATGATAAATAATAGATTTACTTTAACGTTATATAATAGATTTATTTTAATATATATTAATAGACTTTAAGTTAAAAAAACAATGGTTTTGTTGAACATATTTTAATATATATTAAAAGATTTTATGTTAAAAAAACTCAAAACAATAAAAATAAAAATAAAAAAATAATAATTAAAATCAAACCAATTTAAAAAAAAAAAAAAAAAAAAAAAAAAAAACAAACAAACAAACAAACAAACATTTGGAGGATTATGCTTAGAGTTGCCATTAAAATCTATGCTTTCATCGTGGTTGTATGTGTTTATGAGACAAACTAATCTGCAGCATATGCTCTTTGTCATGCACATTCGAGGAGACATCTGACACAAAGAGGGAGATGAGTTAATTTTCATGGTTATTTTTATAAAAAATGGACTGTTATCAACATCAGGGATTGGACTAAAATTACGTTTTTGATTATCCATAATCCATTTCATTTGGAATTAATTTTTGCATAGGAATCATCAAGGAATTGGCCATTCCTTGTTGAACACACTAATGTTTTTTTATGCCAAGTTTTTTTAGCAGGTTTTGGATGATCAACTGAACATTAAGGAGATTAAATTGTGACGACAATTGGTCTTCAAAAGACTAATTTTATGACAAATCCTAAAGAACAAGTCCATGAATATAAACGAAATTTCCAGAAAATTACAAGTTCTTGAACTTCCAGTAATAGTTTAATGGTTTCAAATGTTGCATGACAGATAAGAAAATTCGAAGAATTGGGGATTGTTCGTAAAGGTACAAGGATGGTGAAATACCTATCCACACTTGAATTCGACGTGAAGATTAGCTATATTTGAAATTTTACATGCCATAAATCATTTTTTTTCCCAGCAAGAGTCATTATCCAATCCTACATAACACTTCATTACATTCCACATACACTTCATTACATTTCCTTCAATCCTAACCCACCAATAAAACCAACGAAGCTCATCTACAAACTTTTTGGCCCACTTTACATAATCATTGTCAGTTTCCTTTTACCTACACTTGCAAATAAAACCTTGCTTCCATACACCATTGAGTCCATAGTCCTTGAGTCTAAATATTTTTCTAAAACACCTTGAAGCCTGCATGCCTTAAGGGCAAGCTATCATGCCGATAAACAAGGGAATACATCAATGTCCCTTTCTCGTTGGATCTTCTGAGTATTCGACAACAACAAATTCAATAATACTTAGAAAGATGTGTTCGGGGTACCTTGAATCTCATCCACATCAAAGATGGGAGCTCTCATGTTGACTAGTGGCATCCATCAATGGCCACTAAGTTAACGATTTCTTGTTATGTTCGACACCGAAACATTTAATCACATGACAAGAACTGTGCCAACAAGTGTTGAAGACTTGAAGACCAATCATTTTGTAGCAGAGGAAGCAGATTTACTTCCATTACTTTTTAGTTTTTAATAAAAATGACTTGAGGATAAGTCAGTCAATAAGGCTGGGGGTAAGTGTAAATTCTAAATTCTGTATACCTTCCAAGCCTTATACATTTTCAGCCGCATTCAGCAGCAGATTCCAAACATTCAACAGAAGATCCAGTAGTAGATTTAGCAGCAGATGCAACAACAATAAAATATTCACTTTTTCGACTTCATCCACCACTTTCACAGCCAAGTAAAGAAGACTATGATCAGAACTTTGTAGCCACACATGCACAGGTCTCATCCATTTTTGAAAGGGCAAGTTGAGGTATGATATTTTCTAACTTTTAACCATTTAATTCCTTGAAAGCTAGAATGATAATTTTTGGAAAAAACTTCCTTTCCTCATTTCATAAAATTCCCAAAACCATCAGTTTGGGGGAGGGATACATTTGCATTCATACTTTGTCACCTTCATATTTTTCCATATTCATATATCACATTCTAAAACCCACATACTTTCAAAATATATTTACTATTACATCATCATGAGCATAAAAATGGATTTGTAAAAAGTATTTAAAAGATAATTGAATGCCAACACAATCATGGTTGTTACACAAGAACTAACCATGATGCATTCCAACGAAATATTTTTCAATAAAAATCACATGATCATTATGAAAATATCATACATTGAATTTGAATGTAACAAACAAAATACGATTGAAACACAAGAACCAACCAAGTTGCAATTCAACAAACACACTTTGCAAAAGTTAAGCAAATGATATCATGCAAAGTCTAAGCCAAAGCTCAAGTATCAAAAGTAATGTAATAGATTGCATGAGGACATGCAATACCTTCAGTTTGGGGGTATGTTGGGCCTAGAAATTATCCTTACAATACCTCCACTTTCACTCCATTCACACATTTTCTCACCTTTATTCCACCACCATGTCACCACATCAGCTTCACTTTCATCATTATATGGGTTACCTTTGTGTTTTCCAAAATATTATTAATTCTTAGTATTTTTAAGAGAATTTATGGTTAAACTTTAGAAAATAATCTCCATATACTTATACCTAACAATTAGAATGAGTTTGTTGACATGTGTAGGTACAAAGGAAGCTTCCAAGGCATTTTTATGTGACACTCTATGTTCAAATTCGAATTTGAGGAGATCATGGACCTCATGGAGAAGATCATGGACCTCATGGAGGAGATCATGGAGGATAGAGTTATGTGTCACCATTGGTTGAGAAATATGTGGGTCAAAGGAGGGAATAGTGGATTTACATTTATGAGTTTGTTATCATAGCTTTTGTATAAATAGGAGTGTTATCTCCTTCATTTGTAATCTTCACTTTGTAATCTTAATTTTTAGAATTTAGAAACTTAGTCCTTCATTTGTAATTTTAGATTTTAGGATCATTGTAATGGAGATTTATAACATTTTGGAATGTAGAACTTGGAGCTTATAATTGCAATTTGCAATTGACGATAAATAAAGTGGATTGGATTTTCTTCTACATTTGACTTCTTTCTAAAGCGTGCTTGTGGAGCTATGGAGGGCCCCCATTGCCTCACTTGCATACTTGTTTTGATATAGTAATATTTCTTTAATTTATGTTTTTCATTTCATTAGTTTAAAGATCTTGATGCTGGAAATATAAATGAATAGTCTCTTGTAAGAGAGCTTTAATATTTCCTGTAATCAATTTGAATTATGTTTAAATGCCTTCATTTCTTAGTTAATTGGTTAAGATGTTAGAAATATTAATGAACAGTCTCCCATAAGGGAGCTTTAATATTTATTACACTTGTCACAATGTCTTTAGATTTTATTTTGATTAAATGACTAAATAGGTGTTGGAAATCCCAATGAAAGACCTCCTGTAAGGGAGCTTTGGGATTTCTTCACCTAGATTAGTTTAGTTTGTCTCTAAGTCCATATATATTGGATGATCCTTGAAGTTTACTTACCCGGATTGATAGTAAATGAAACTCCAATTTGCATCCACATTTTAGACCAAACAGAATGAAAGCATAGATGAGATCTACTGCAGAAATGGAGATGAAAAAGATGACAATGGAAATCTACCTTGCAAATATAACCAAATACTAAATTAAAGACAACAAACTCCAAAGCTCATAAAAGAACTAGAAATCTGCGTTTTTGGGGTTGCTTAAGGGTCCCTTCCTGAAGTCATGGTCTGAGAGGGAGGAAGTGAGGCCGAGACACCTGCTGACAATCTTTTGGTGATCCTTTTTATCCCTACTAACCTGCTACTTGAAATAAGGCACAAATGGAAGAAAACTATTAAACAACCAATCTAATCTACACTACTTGTAATGGAAATGCATCTAAAAAGCAAATGAACAATGAAGCTATGAAACCACATTAAACATACATGTACAATAAAGAGGATCCTTGACTGCTAGGGTTGGACCCTAACCCAAGATCTTCAACCCTCTGAGTTAATTAGTGTTGGCTCAAAACAAAACTCATTCTTATTACCAAAACATCAAATTACATCAATAGAAATTTCACAAGTCTTGCAGCTCAAAAAGAGATTAGAGTTTTACAATAAAAATCTGAATCCTACTAAGGTCCTAGGCCTCTCTACTTATACATCTGAAGTCCCCAACGACTTCCTTAAAATTAGGTAGGCTCGGCTCCCAAACTCGAGATAAACTAGTGCTTTGTCTCTCACTTTCTCAGCTGCCTTCTAGTCCTCATGATTTCGCTGTTTGCACTCCGAGCTGATGTGATGAATGGAGGAATATTTGAATGAAGGAGTAGTAAATGAGGAGGATTTACCTCCTACAATACCTCTCTCTTTTCCCATTCGAGTTTTGACCTTAGTCTTTGCCAAAATTCCTTGATTTTCTCCTTTAATCCTGCATTCAATGCATATTAGTCCACAAAGCATAATATCCAACTCTAACTCACCTCATAAACAAAATATAATCAAAAGCATGTAATAAGTTATTAGAAATGTTGGTTTGACTAAGCTAGGAGGTGAATTAAAGCCCATATAATTACCCAATGATGAGGCTCATCACAAGTTAGCCAACACTGGGAGCGAGAGGGCATGGTGCAGTGAGACCACATGGAACATGGTAAATGGAATGATGAAACAACTAAGAGGTTAGCCCGAGTAGCTAGAGGGTTGTGACCCTTTGCATTACATCATGGGCCAGATATATATAGCCAAGAGGTGAATGAGCAGAGAACACAATTGAACAATCAAAGAACCAAATGGGGGATCAAACCAAGAAGACAATAATGAATAGAGTTGAAGAAACACAGGGGTAAGGGATTCACATGGATGAAGTCAAGAATCAAATGTGTATGGGGGTTGAGTCATTCCTACCCACCTAGGGTAAGATGATGGACATAACTTTGTCAAGAGAGATGGGCTCATTGACAAGGAAAGCAAAGAGTGTTGCATGTTCGAGGAAAGGCTTGGGAGTAGGTCCACGGTGCATGTATGAGTTGCAAGTCTTAGGCACATGTTTTTGAGTCTATCCTACCACCTGATGGGTGGATAGATCGAGTAGGACTCACCTTGGAGATGAATTGAGTTCAATTTTGAAATTATTTTTGTATTCTTTCTTGGTGAGGTAGAGTATGGGAGTGACTCTAACCTTGTTCCATGTTGTATCAAAGAGCATTGTATATTGAGTTTATAATTGAAGGATTATAAAAGCATTCAAAGGTTACAACCCTCCATCCCATATATATTGTGTGTATTTGTTGTTACATGATTACATGGTTGATATATATGATGTAAATTGTATGAGTAGATGATAATTTTTCATGTGGTACTTGTGATTTGGTTACTTTTATTTCTGCTACAAGAATTAACTAAACACATAATAAGTATAAAGAAGAGGTGGTCATGTCATCATAGGGAAACATGTTGGTGCCGCACTCTTAGAGGGCCTGATACATCTTGACTCATGGGAACACTCTAAGGGTATGATAAGGGAGGATACTAATCATTCCTCCCAAACACCCAAAATAAGATGAATTGACATTTCTCACTTCAATACATACATAGGTATGCATTTATTTATTTTCACTTAAATAATTTTCAAAATCTATTTTTTAAGAAGATAAATTGAATTAGAAAGCATTGGTTTCCCCTTGAACTTTGAATAAACAAGACAAACTTTAAGCAATAATGCTAAATACCTATTTTTTCTTAAAATTAAGAAAAAGGGGTAGCATTTTAATTATAATTAATAGATAAAAAGATTACATGAAAAAGCATCCTCTATTATAATTGCATAAGAGTTTGTTTTATTTTGTTTTTGTTTTTTTGTTTAAGTTAATAGTGAAATTTGAGAAGAACATGATAAACAACAAGGATGACATGATAATTTTGAAAATTATCCATAACCATTAGTGGTGAAAATTGTTTCTAACTCCAACCATAACACAAGTAAAGATGGTATCAAAATTCTAATTCTTAATTAATAATTGAAAATATGTAAAAAAAAATAATATCCTGTAAAATATTATTACATTGAAATTCAAAACAAAATAAAAACTATATATATAATAATAATAATAATAATAAATTTAATAAAAATTCATTTTTTTAATTTATTTAAATATTATATTAAATCAAAATTATACTATTACTTATTAAGTGATATAAGTGTTATTCTCAATAATTTGATATATATATATATATATATATATATATGCATATTTATATTATTTTTAATATATATATATATATATATGAAAACATTTTTATCCTATTATTTTTAATATATATGAAAACAATGTTTAAAGTTAGAAGTCCGAAGTCACTTGATACGATTAATGTGTTTCGGGAACGTGATCCAACAGTATCTGATTCTGAAATTTTTTCCAAATCTTCGTGAAAAGTGTGGTGAGAAAAGAACCACTTATATTAAATTAATTTAAGTGTTTTACATCTCCATTAGGTATATATTTCAGATTTTTTTATATCAAATTTCAGTAACATAGACATTAAATGGATCACATCTCAAATAAAAACTGGAGAAAGCCATGACATAGTAGAAAAAACAACATCGAGAGAGAAAAAGTCTAAATCAGATTGGAAAAAAGGAAATAGCGCCAATACTTTCTCCTTTGAAAATGTCCAGAAGTCTAAATCAGATTATCAAAAAGAAAAAGAAAAAGAAATAAAGCCAATACTTTCTCCATTGGAAATTTCCAGGTTCAATGAAGTAAAGCCAATACTTTCTCCATTGGAAATTTCCTCACGTAAATGTGTCCAGGTTCAACTCCAATTCTTTTTTAGGGAGTGTAATTTCCATTCTGGTAAGGATCACCATACCACCCACCATCGCATAGCTCTGTACCAGTGAATTGATACATCGTGACTAAGTTTCCATAAAGTTACGTACAATTCCATATAGTATTCTTCATTTTTAGATGTGATTGAAGACCACCGATAATGATTCTTTCAAACCTTGTCCTTCTGGGGAAGACCATCACCCATGATTCCCGTAATTCACAAGAAAAGAGAAGGAACACAAAGACTTTGAGATTTGAGTGGGGCAGAGGGGCGTTGTTTGTTTGCATAAAGTCTAACACCCTGTCAAGCCTCTGAACTGTTCACTACCACCCATGGCATAACTCTGTACGAGCAGATTTGTTACATTCCTTCTCTTTTCTCATGTGTATTACGAGAATGGTGGGTGGTGGTCTTGCACGAGATGGGAAAATTTTGGAAGAATCTTTATGGGTGGCCTTCAATCACATCTAAATATGACGAGATTAAGTCCTTAGAATTGGACGAGTGAGTGGGTGGGGCGCAGAGATGAGAAGAAGGCGTGGGGAAATTGCTGAATAACTTTATGGGAACTTAGTCGCGATGTATCAATTTATTCGTACAGAGTTATCCCATGGTGGGCGGTGGTCTTTTACCACAGAAAATATTTCCCATGTTAGTCTCACAGAGTTATCCCATGGTGGGTGGTGGTCTTTACCACAAAGAAAAATTTGCCATGTCAGTCTCACAGACTCTGAGCACGGACTCAATTCTCAAAGTCCTTGTTGTTAATCGCTCCCTCTTTCGTTTTCCCCCATCTATTTTCTCAATCCAACTCACAGCGTTTGGCCGACAGTTGGTCTCCCTCCATGTAAGTATGCTGGTTTCTTCTTGTACGTTTTCTTTCGTGGTATGTACGCAACATACTTTTCATAGAGAGCAAAAGGAAAAGATAAATATTAGTGATATCACCGTATAAAGATAAAGAATGGTGGATGGTGGTCTCGTCTTCCACGAAATGGAAAATTTTTTGAAAGCATCTTTATGGGTGGTCTGGTCTTCAATCACGTCTAAAAAAAGAAGAATACGTCAGTACAATGGGTGGGACACACAGAAATTATTAACTTTATTAAAATTCAATCGCGAGGTATCAATTTACTGGTACATAGTCATCTCATTGTGATTTATCATCTTTACCAGGAAAAAAAATGATGTGCGTAGACAGCTCACAGGGTTGAGAGGATGTTAGATTCTATGAACAGAGACAACGTGTATTCTCATTATTTAGAAACTAGTATAGATTTATTTTAAGTATAGATCACATAAATATTTAGTATAGTTACACATCATATTGATGAGTTTTTCCACTCAATCATAGTCTCATTTATTCAAACTTAATATAGATGGTATTTTTTTTGGAAAGCTAAATAACTTTATTGAAATTGTGTCTTTAGTAAGATTTTTTGGAAGCTTTTCTGGTGGGTTTTTCCCATAGTTACCAAGTTTGAATTCGAATTGAATACAATAAGAATTTGGATTAAAATTTTTCAATTCGAACAAAATTTGAAAATATACAACTTAAACATTTAAATATATATACATTTTTCATATAACAATAATGACTTGTCATTTTCTTCCTATTCATTTTGAAATTTAAATCATTTTTAATAATTTTAAACAATATAAACAATTTTAAAAACCAAAACTACAACCACACTTATTTGTTATCTACAATATCTCTTAACTTTTCAAAACTCAAAACTTCCTTCCCTATTTTCAAATTTTATCTAAAATCCTTTCGTATTTAATATTTATTTAAAAATTAAATATTCAAAACTCAAAACTACATCCCTCCTTATTTTCAAATTTTATGTAAAAGACATTTTGTAATTAATCCTTCACAATTGTTATTGTATATTGTATAATATGTAATTAGTTTTACATTCTGTTTTTACAGTTAATAAGTTACCGAGACACAGTTGTCTCGTACTTAGATTTCACATGTATAAATAAGTAATTTTATCATTAATATGATGTTGTTTCGTTGTGTTCTTTCATTGTGGAGTTTATTTGGACTTGTACAGTGGTATCAGAACCCTGGTTGGGTTGTTCCTAAACTCCATGTATTTGAAGTCTATGGTAAAGGAGACGCGGAGCGTGAAGATTGTGAAGATAGAGTGATTGTGAAGATAGAGTGCAGCAGAAGGTTAATCCAGTGGAGCAATGCAGTGGGATGCCCAAACTATTGACTCTTTGTAAGTTTCATATCTTTCATTCATAATGAAAGACGATTGGAGAAATTGGGTGGCATAAACCTAGCTCTTTGCTAGGCTATTTTTGAAACTTACCACTAAACCACAAAGGAAACTTTGTTAAAATAAGAGGAGAAACAAATTTATATCTTGAAGAATATTTGGCTACATAACAATTATGACTTCAATAGTTTCCATAGTTGGAGTTGTTCTTAATGGAAAGGAAAATTATCAAGAGTGGTTTAGAAAGCTTAAAAGTGCCCTTGATCTGAAATTATCATATGTTAAAACTGATGTAGAATTGATTAACCGTTAATGAACAAAATGTTAACTGAAAGTGCTAAAACCGTGAGAACTGCTCAAGAAGAAGACTTCATGACAGATGAGAAAACATAAATAATATGCAAAACAGTAATGAAAATAGCAAATACACAACGATACCAGACAACAAGATTGATTACGGAGTTCGTCCTTGATGGACTACGTCTCCGGGTCCGATTTTAATATGGGCGACCGCTTTATTAGGGTTGAAACCAAGGAGGTCGATTACACAGAAATTTGACCAAAGTGAATGTGCATGCAGGCACTTCTGGTCACTGTCAAAGGATAGCTCTTTGAACCAGATTTCCAACGCCTATCACGGTTCCCAATTCCGACTCTGAATGCTCTTGTTACACTGAAAACAAAATCGATTATAACCTCCAGAACCTGCACATGAAACTCAAAACCACTCGTCCCTTCTTTCAATAAACAAACTGCCTCTTAAAACCCACCAAGTGCATTCAAACTCCCTCCACCGAGTTTAAGATTACCTTTGTTCCAATTTGGGTTACAAAAAGTTTCGATCTAGTCATAATTTTCCACCTAGGGATAAGGTACATGGTGGTTGAATTAGTTTTAAATGTCAAACTTAACAAAACCCACAAATAGACTTTGTATTAAAGCCAAAACCATTGGTGGTTTTTTTGACCGGGCGGAGGGGAGACAACGCATGTGAACACTGCTAATATCCCATGGTTACAACCTGGCGGTTCCGATCTGCCGTTTGAAAACCTGACGGTTAACATCTCTGTTCACATGTTACGGTTGTGACTTCTCCGCTGTGGTTTAGTTCTGGTGCAGGTTAGAAACCCTGATGGTTAACATCTGCTCTGTTCACATGCCAACCAATCTCCACCATGATTTAGAGACTGTAACCTCTGCCTGACTGTTCACATGGCTGCTGCCATGGTCTCCACACTCGCGTGGTTTAAGGCCCATGGTTAGGGACTGCGGTTAGGCTCTGATATCCCGCTTGTTCACATGGATAACGGTCCCCACGTGGTTTAGTCCAACGGTCAGGGGACTGTTATGATATTTACAATGTTTTTGTAATGTTTAACATAAGTCGAGGGTTATACAACTTAGGGTTTATGCATTTGATACATGGTTTTGATAGGTGAAGGACTTATGCATGGTGTAGCCTTAGGTTTGATGTATTAGGTGTTAGGTTAATGTGTTAGGTCTTAGGTCTTTAGATATAGGTTCTAGGGTTTAGGTTTTAGGATCCAACATTTAGAATAGGTGTAATATAATGTTGTAAAACCAGAAACCATCACCATGTCAGAAGAACCTAAAGAAGTTCATGACGACCATGAAGACCACATCAACCACTTACATCAAATTGTCACAAAGTGACATTTGCGACAAACATCATATGATGACGAACCCATATCAAACCCCTGCAACGGACGACACACCCATGTCGATGATCAACCCTGGCGGAACTGACGATGAACACTTGTCGACAACCAAGTACAACACCATATCAACTGAACACCATGAAAAACCATAAACATCACCTGAACAACCTGATCCATAACCAACACTGTCAAAATTGAATGACACGAATGAATGCTGTCGATGACACTGAACCTGTGTAACTGATTTGACAAGATCCTCCTTGATCAATCCTCTCCACTTGAAAGCTTTTGGACCACAAAATTTTGACTAAAGAAATAGTCTATGAGGGTAGAGCTCCCTCACTTTCCACCTTGCCCTGATGATGTACCAATACATTCGATCAACCACCTAACAGTGATGACCATGATGATGTCGACCATGGCACATTTTGAATCGGTGACCTATTCCATCCATCTGCAGTATGTACAACTTGCGACGATGGTCAAACAACTTGTTATGGACATGGAAATTGATTTCTTTCCATGAAATACCATGAGTTAGTGATTCATAATCATCTTTGAAAATAGTCTCTACAAGATATTGTTCAATACCATGGACATGTATTAACAATCTATATTGCAAAATAACAGAGACAATCAACGATATTCTTGACATCAAACTAGCTACTTGACTTGATATGCTTTCCTAATTCCTGATTACTAAGTGAACTTGCTGCAAGAAACCCATCAAACTGTAATTTGAAAACTGCTGCAACTTAGTTTGTCTTTGAAAGTATTGAATTAGTTGTTGATTTGTTTGAATCACTGTTTCTTCATTTATTAAATGATGTTTCCATTGATTAGCACTTTCCCTTGATGCATAAGTTTCCCTTAAATGCTTTGACATTGTTTTAGGAAAGGCTTTGATATGAAAACAAATAGATTTCCTCTCCACTTGAAGAGAGTCTTCCAAACTGTTTGAAACATGAATTGGTGACACAATACAAGATAATTTTAACATTGACTTTCCCCAATACTGACCTGCATCCTTGTAACTGTTAATTTCCAAACTTGGACTGAATTGATTCATTCTGACATTAGGAAGAGGAGCTTTACGCATCAATTGTAATTCATGTTGTATTCCCTGCTTATGAGTAAGATGTTTTATTTCTTTAAATAGAACTGGAAAAGTTTCTACCTCTTTGATCAAACTATCTTTAAGCATAGACTCATAACTTGAACAAACATCATGTTGATTCTTATGTTGTTCCTTTACACACATGATTATAAATATTTTATTTGAACTTATTAATCACTTCATCTGATTAGAAACAACTAAATTCAAATGATTTTTACTTTTATGTGCCTTGACAATAAATTTAACCCCACCTTTCTTAAGGTGATATTTATGCTCTCTTCTGTAAAATACTGCATCACGATCATAAAGATAAGTACTTCCTAAGACAACTCCACATATGTCTACTGGAACCACATCTAATTCCACTTCATCAATGTAATTAGTTGTAATGGCAAATCTTAATCGACACTTTTTTGTGACTTTTATCTGAGTTGATTTATTTAGCCATCCTAATGGGTAAGGTCTTGGATGATTTTGTGTTTCCAAACCCAAAATCTTAACTAAATATTCAGATATTAAATTGGCTTGTGAGCCACTGTCAAACATTGTATCTATCTTTGTATGCTTAGAAGTTATCCTTATGTTAAACAATTCAACTCTTTTATCCTCATTTGAAGGATTTATGTTTGATGAAGATGCAATAGTATTCGAACTTGAACTAGTGTCAGAAGTTTTACCTGTCGTAACCATAGCAATTATCCTCCTTTCATCACCTGAATCTAAACCTAGATCTTGCAGGATTGCTGCAATTGCCTTCTTTTCATCCTTCTCCTTAAGGAACTTTTTGGGCTTAAGTTCTGGATGAAGTTTCCAACACTTAGATTCATCATGACCGATTCTCTGGCAATGAGAACAAGTAGGTCTTTCCTTCTGAGCTATCGCTAATTTCTTTCTCTTCGAACTGTTCTTCCCCTTATTATCATTGGAATCTTTGATTTCCATCTCTTTGGATGATTTCAATGAAAACTTGAATGGTCTGCCACCTGATTCAATATGTATGACCTGAACACACACTTCATCAAAATCATCAAGATTAAACATCAATAATGTATGCTGCAAATATGAATGTAAACTGCCAATGTATTTTAATAAAGTTTCACATGTATCCAATGAAATACCAAGCGCCAATGCTTTCTTTCTGAACTCCTGAGTAAACTCCTGAACACTCTGTCCTTTACCTTGCCTTAGATGCTGCCAATCAATAACAGCTTGCTGCATGTATCCTAAAGGATAGAATTCTTTCCTAAGAGCTTTTAAAAACTTAGACCATGAAGAGATGACTTTCCCTTTTCGCTTTACATCTATTTGAGTTTTACTTTCCCACCAGATTAAAGTTTTTCCCCCCATTCTAAGTGTAGCTAACTGAATTCTCATTTTATCTTCAGAGATGTTCTGAATACGACAATACACTTCTAACCTCTTAATCCAGTTATCTAACTTTTTAGGATTCATTTCACCATCATAAATAGGTAACTCAAATTTTACATCAACTTTCAAAAGAGATGTTTTCTTAGGTTTCTTTTCTGTTTCATATTCTACACTAGAAGAAGAAGATGATGATGATGATGATGGAGATGATGGAGGTGAAGCTGGTTTATCAGCCTTGCCTTTACCTTTGTCCTTCTTCGATGTCTTTGAAGAAGAAGCTGCATCTCTCGCCTTCTTATCTTCGTAGAGTTCTCCCAACATCTGATGATTAGTCAAGAATTCTTGATGAGACTGTTCATCACTCATCTTAGTTTTTAGTATTTTCACCTGCATCAGATCCTGTCATGGTCGACTTATGAACGACTTGTCGCTTTCCAATCTCTGGATCAATCTGCTCAAGGATTCCTTCTCCACGTTGCAACTTTGACCTGGTTAACATTCAATGGAAAATTCTACAAATGCAACCTGCTCTGATACAAAATGATATGATCTAAAATTATCATATGTTAAAATTGATGTAGAATTGATTAACCATTAATGAACAAAATGTTAGCTGAAAGTGTTGAAACCGTGAGAACTGCTAAAGAAGAAGACTTTACAGCAGATGAGAAAACATAAATAAGATGCAAAACAGTAATGAAAATAGCAAATACATAGTGACACCAAACAACAAGATTGATTACGGAGTTCATCCCTGATGGACTACGTCTCCAAGTCTACTTTCAAGATGGGTGACCGCTTTATTAGGATTGAAACCAAGGAGGTCAAAGGACAAGAAATTTGACTAGATTGAATGTGCATGTAGGCACTTCTAGACATTGTCAAAGGACAACTCTTTGAACCAAATTTCCAATGCATGTCACGGTTCCCAATTCTGACTCCGGATGCTCCTGTTACACTGAAAACAAAATCAACTATAACCTCCAGAACCTACACATGAAACTTAAAACCACTCATCCCTTCCTTCAATGAACAAACTGCCTCTTAAAACCCACTAGGTGCATTCTAACTCCCTCCACCAAGTTTAGGAATGCATTTTTTCCAATTTGGGTCCCAAAAAGTCTCGGTCTAGTCATAATTTTCCACCTAGGGATAAGGTACATGGTGGTTGAATTAATTTTAAATTTCAAACTTAACAAAACCCATAAATAGACTTTGTATTAAAGCCAAAACCATTGGCGATTTTGCTGACCAGGTGGAGGGGAGACAGCACATGTGAACGCTGCTAATATCCCGGTGGTTCCGGTCTATCATTCGAAAACCTGACGGTTAAAATCTCTGTTCACATGTTACAGTTGTGACGTCTCTGTTGCAGTTTAGTTCTGGTGCAGTTTAGAAACCCCGACGGTTAACATCCGCTCTGTTCACATGTCAACCAATCTCCGCCACGGTTTAGAGACTATAACCTCCACCTGACTGTTCACATGGCTGCTGCCATGGTCTCCATACCCGCGCGGTTTAAGGCCCGCGGTTAGGGACTACATTTAGGCTCTGATATCCCGCTTGTTCACATGGATAACGGTCTCTGCGCGGTTTAGTCCAGTGGTCAGGGGACTATTATGATATTTACAATGTTTTTGTAATGTTTAACATAGGTCGAGGGTTATACAACTTAGGGTTTATGCATTTGATACATGGTTTTGATAGGTGAAGGACTATGCATGGTGTAGCCTTAGGTTTGATGTATTGGGTGTTAGGTTAATGTGTTAGGTCTTAGGTCTTTAGACATAGGTTCTAGGGTTTAGGTTTTAGGATCCAACATTTAGAATAGGTGTATTATATTGTTGTAAAACTAGAAACAATCACCATGTCAGAAGAACCTGAAGAAGGTCGTGACGACCATGAAGACCACATCAACCACTTACATCAAATTGTCACAAAGTGACATTTGTGACAAACATCATATGACGACGAACCCATATCAAACCCCTCCAATAGATGACACACCCATGTCGATGATCAACCTTGGCGGAACTAACGATGAACACTTGTCGACAACTAGGTACAACACCATATCAACTGAACACCATGAAAAACCATAAACATCACTTGAACAACCTGATCCATAACCAACACTATCAAAACTAAACGACATTGGACTGAATGTTATCGACGACACTGAACCTGTGTAACTGATCTGACGAGATCCTCCTGGATCAACCCTTGTTTTTAATGATTTGTGGTAAGTTTTTCAAGGCAAGAAGGATAGTGATGGAAAATAAATTGCACCAAAGTTGCCTAATAATGAGAAGCAGCATGCAATTTGGGAGACAAAAGACAACAAGGCATATGCATTAATAACTGCATCAGTGACAGAAGAGGTAAGCAGATATATCATTTTTTGTGGTACTGCATTTGAAGCATTAAAGAAGTTGAAATAATTGTATGATTTAGACTCAGAACGCGAAATTATTCAGTTATTGTTAAATTTGTTTAATTTGGAGATTAAGGATAATGATCCTTTGAAGAGTGCCTATGAATTAAAAGCCATTTTTCATGATATAGAAGCCATTAGAATTAAAGTAGATTTACAACTTACGACTTTTATAAAAGTCCTTCACCCTGTCTATTCAAACTATTTGGAATCTCTCCAAGCTAGTGGGCAGCTAAAAGACATTAAATTTGATAAACTAGTAAGAAAAATATGTTGGGTGTGGAGCCTGATTATCTTCTTTATTTAGAGGTATCGCCACATTGGACCCCAGTTCGTAATGTGGCAGAAACGTCGCTCGTAAAATATACACTGCAGGGGGGGTCCACGGAGGGGGGAGCGCATGCAACCTTTAGGAGCTCCCCCCTAGCGCGAGATCGGGGGTAGCACCCCCGAAGCTAAAAATAGATGTAAAATTTCCTTGTAAAATGTTGTAATTTCGTAGTCAATCTGAGTCGTTCATTAGGCGGAGATCTGACGGTAGAAGTTATGTTTATTTTAGGTTTTTTTTGCCCTAGAAGGCAACCCCTCACTATATATGAGGCAATTGTATTGCATCTATGTATATTTGTATTCTGAGTGAGGAAGAGAGAGGAGATTGAGCAAGAGAGAAGAGGTAATTACAACGGATTAGTTGTAGGTTGTATCTCTTTAGTATGTTGGATAATATAAAAGGAAGGACTTGTTTTTTCTCCGTGGACGTAGCCCAAATTGGGTGAACCACATATATCTGTGTCTCTCTTATTTTATGCGTTTTCTGTGTTTGTATTTATGAAATATATTTTATGTGTTCCATTGCTCTGTAATATATAATTTTCTAAAAAAATAGCTGAGAGAAGAAAAGCCTTTGGGAAGAGAGAGGCACCACCTAACTCTAATGTAGAAACTTTGTGCCTTGCACAAAAGAATCAGAAGTCTCATGTTGAAACTTCTAGAGGTGATAAAAGTAGTAGAGGTTGTGGTAGGAGAAATTATAGATGAAGGGGGAAAAACAATCAGGGAGATAGAAAACAAAATGATAAAAAACAAAGGAATTTTAATGATATACCAACTATCAAATATTTTAGATGTGGTAAAATTGGTCATACTTCTACTAACTGTAAAATTCCTTAGGAGAAAGTCAGTGAAATGAGAGAACAATTAAATGAAAAGAAAGATCAACCACCTCCAGATAAGGGAAAATCATCAGAGTCTACACATTACATTGTTGCTCACTATAATTTTAATATCAATGATGTTTTCAACACTACATTTTCTTCATGGTGAGATACTTGGATTTTAGATTTAGGAGCCACTTGTCACATGACATTTAAGCGAGATTTTTTTTAAACTTTTAGTGATGATATTGATGGTGTTATTTACTTTGTTGACAAGTCTCAAATTAAACCATCTGGCATTGGGTCTATTCGTTTGAAGATACCGAATTTTGAAGATTATGTTCTATAGGATGTACTTTATATTCCACAGTTTCAGTGAAATTTGATGTCTCTTATCCATATTCGGCAGCAGGGGAATTATATTTATATATTTGATGGCATCATCGAGATAAGAAGAGCATCTGATCATGCGGTTGTTATGACTAGTGTGGAAGAAGGTATGCTTTTAAAATTAAATGGTACTTCATCTACTAATTCTCGTGAAAATCCTGTTCTTTTGGCACAACAAAGTGATATCTTGTCTCCCAGCTTGTTGTGGTATGCTTGATTTTTTCACATCAATTATGGCAACATCAAAATTATGAAAAAGAAAGGTATTAAAGGTCTTCCAACAGTTCCAAGAAATATTATACCTTGTGATGCTTGTATTATAGGAAATAATTGTAAACAACCTTTCATAGTTCTTCTTTCAGATCTTCACGAAAATTAGGTCTCATACATTCAGATTTATGTGGACCTATGCCTATTGCAACTGCAAATGGAAATAAATATGTGCTGACATTTATTGATGATTACTCGAGAATGTGTTGGATGTATTTGTTGAAGAATAAGTCACAAGTATTTTATGTTTTTAAAAATTGTCATTTGATGATTAAAAATGAAACTCAACAAAATATAGGCATTCTCAGAACTGATAATGGTGGTGAGTACACTTCTCATGTTTTTGAACAATATTTGAAGCACAATGGAATCAAACATCAAACTACCATACCATATAATCCACAACAGAATGACATCGCAAAACATATGAATAGAACTTTTCTTAATATGGTTAGATCTATGATGTTCTTTATGAATGTTAAGTTGATGTTTTGGGGAGAAGTAGTGCTTTGTGCATCTTATATTCACAATCGTTGTCCTTCTTTCATCAATAATAAATCTCCTTATGAAATGTGGTATAATCGTCTTCCTGTTGTTCATCATTTTAGAGTCTTTGGTTCTCTATGCTATGTATTAATTGCTAAACATCAGCGCAACAAGTTGGGTGCTAGGAGTCACAAATGTATTTTCTTGGGATATTCTACTACTTCCAAAGCTTATAGATTGTATGATGAGGAGAATAAGAAGTTCATTCTTTCCAGAGATGTTATTTTCCTTGAATCAGATAGAAGTAATTCCACTGTTGATAAGCAACTGGATCATTTGGAGAAATTTGCATCTAAGAAGTTCTATTTTGAATCTAATAATGTTGTTCCACACATTGAAGGGGGGGTTCCCATTCTGGATAATTTTGTGGTTCTTCCATCTTTGACTCATGAGAATGTTATTGCTGAAGAAAATTTTGATGATAGTAATGTTTCTGCAAGACCGGAAATTTATGTTGAAGAGCCTATTCTTGAGATTGTTTTTCAAGATGAGCAACCATCACAACCACTTCAACAACCTTTACGAAGATCTACACATGCTTGAAAAGTTCCAAACAAGTATGATGATTTCTAAAGGTGATTCAGGTAATGTTTCTCATGACTGTGAATTCAATCATTGTACAATTAGTGAACCTAATTGTTTTAAGGAAGCTGCAAATTGTGATGAATGGAAGGATGCAATGCAAAAGGAATATGATGCATTTTTTTAAGAATGGAACTTGGAGGTTAGTGGATCCTCCTGCAGGTGTCAAACCCATTGGTTGCAAATGGGTCTATAACATCAAATACAAATCAAATGGTTCACTTGATAAATACAAGGAAATACTTGTAGCAAAAGGCTATGCTCAGAAGGAATGCATTGACTACACAGTGACATTTTCTCCTACAGCAAAATGGGGCACAATTAGAACTTTGTTTTCTCTTGCAGCTCAAAATAGTTGGAAGATACACCACATGGATGTTAAAACAACTTTTTTTATGGCGATTTGAAGGAGGATGTTTATATGTTTCAGCCTGAAGGTTTTGTTGTTAAAGGCAAAGAGAAAAAGGTATGCAAATTGGTTAAGGCTTTGTATGGATTGGAACAAGCATCTCGTGCATGGTATGAAAAGTTAATTGAACACCTACTCAAGTTGAATTATAAGTTATTTGATCTGGATGATGCAACTCTTTTTGTTAAGAAAATTGGAAAGTCAGTTGTATACTTGGTTGTGTATGTAGATGATTTGATGATCATAGGAAATAATGATGACTATATAACGTCCATTAAAAGAGAATTCTTGAAAGTTTTTGACATGATAGATTTGGGTTTATTACATTATTATTTAGGGATTGAAGTTGACCAGAAACCCAAACATATTTTCATTTCTCATAAAAAGTATATTGGACAACTATTGGATAGATTTGGGATGCAGGATTGTAATCCTGTCGCTACTCCTATGGAGCAGAATTTGAAGCTTACTTCCACTGAAGGAAGTATGTTTGAAGATCCAACAAAGTATACAAAACTTGTTGGAAGTTTAAATTTTCTAACTACTACTCGACCTGACATAGATTTTGTTGTAGGGATACTTTCCAGGTTCATGCATAAGCCATGTGAAGGTCATTGGAATGCAACAAAGAGAGTGCTCAAGTATTTGAAAGACACTCGAATATATGGCATCAAATATTCCAAAGTTGTAGATTTCCATCTCACCGGCTATTCAGATTCTGATTTTGATGGAGATAAGGAGAATGGAGTCTCTACTTCTGGTTATTTGATGAGTCTTGGATCAACAGCCATTAGTTGGAGATCATGCAAGCAATTTGTTCCTGTTGATTCTACCACTGAAGCCGAATATGTTGCACCAGCTCAAGCTACAAAAGAAATCATTTGGCTTCGCAAAATACTTGAAGACTTGCAGGAGAAACAAAAGGCTTCAACTCCACTACTCACCGACAACTCTTTTGCAATTCAGTTGGCCAAGAATCCCAAGTTTCATGATCGAAGCAAGAATATTAACACCAAATATCACTTGATTCGACATTATGTAGAGGCTAAAGTTATTCATCTGACACATTGTCCTACTTCATAGCAAATCACAGACATATTTACAAAGCCACTGGGACATGAAAAGTTTGAAAAATTCAAAATGTTACTCGGCATGTCAGATGTCCCTTCAGATTAAGGGGGGAATGTTAACTAATCCTTCAGGATTGTTATTGTATATTGTATAATATGTAATTAGTTTTACATTCCGTTTTTACGGTTAATAAGTTATTGAGACACAATTGTCTCGTACCTAGATTTCACATGTATAAATAAGTAATTTTATCATTAATATGATGCTCTTCCCTTGTGCTCTTTCATTGTGTTATTTCATTGTGGAGTTTATTTTTGCTTGTACAATTAATACATATTTAAAAAATAAATATTTGAAACTTATTTTTATAAAATTCCTCTTAGTATAAATATATTTAAAAAATCCATTACTTTTTATAAAAAAATTACTAACTTGCAGATTCATGCTCAAATTTTTATCGCTAACTATTTAAAAAATCAATTAATTCAACTTCAAAATTGGTACTAAAATTCTTTCTTTCCTTGTTATCTTAGCTTTTTAAACCTTCTTAAACAAAACTGAAATTGAAAACTTGGAGATTTTCTCCACTCACAATTAGTGTCCATTTCCAAATTGCAATCCCACAGGGTTTCCATTTTCTACCTAAGTTATCCCAACCATCTATTATGTGTTTAGGGGTTGTTGCACTTACCATTTTAGTCGCACAAATTAACTAATCCATATAATTAATTATAAAGCATAAATTTTGGATAAAATTAACAAATCCATTTAATTAATTATAAAGCATAAATTTTGGGTCTTCTCGGTGAAACTACCATGAACCAAATTTAATTTTATCGAATTATTCGTTGTACGAATCGAATTCCCGAATTATCGTATTTTTTTGGCCGGTATGGACCTATTTGGTAACTATGGTTTTTCCTGTTTAATTTCTCTAAAATCCAGAGGAAATTTATTGAAATCACAAGTTTGATGGGTAATCCCTGCACAATTGAAGTGCCCTAAGGTTTGTCACGGTGCTGAATCCATATATACAATAAAAAAAGCCAATTTAAATAACACAAATCAAGATTTCACCTCAACTTTATCCAGTAAATTCGGCACCAAAAAGTCTAAAAAATCACACTAAAAACAACTCCATCAATTAACTGATACAAAAGCATGGTGAGTGATAGTCTTTACCAAAAAAACCAAGTAATTGGAATGTTAAATACGGACAACTCACAAGATTGGCACAATGTTAGAAACATGAATGGTGCTTCTATGTCCCCGCTCAACTCTCAAAGTCTTTGTTTACCAACTTCATTGCTCCAAAGACATCTATTTTTGTCGATCCAACTATCTATGTTTCATGGACAATGGAATTGAACAAAACGGCCATTGGTTTCTCATTCAACATTTTCTTTCGTGGCATGTACACAACACTTTTGATGAATGGAAAAAAAAATAGCAATAAAAAAATAGCAAATATCAGTGATATCACAATCACATTTTCTAGAAAAATCTTGCCAATATCTTGTTTGAGAAACATATTATTCGTATTAAGAGACTTTGTACATAAACACTATTTTTCTATAAAATATTACTCATATATTTTGAGACTTTAGATTATAAAAATTTATTATAACTCAGTTGTCAAACTAGCAATGGAATAATTATTATTGGTTGCTATCTGCAAATGCAAGTTGTTGGGACTCAGAATTGACCTATTTTGACCTTATCTTTTTGCTTTAATATTACCTTTTTGCATTCATAGGATTGAAAGCTTTTGATTTTATAATGACATAATTACTCCAAGGTACGAAGTAACTTCCAGCATATCTATGTTTAATTGATCATTGCATATTCGTGAATATCTTTATATTTATCCTTGGAAAAGCTGACTAAATTGTCAAGTAATTGTCTTAAGCTTGCAGGAGTTATAATGTATAGTTGCTGTAACACCAGAAACAACAACTACGCAGTTGCTGTAACTCCAGAAGCAGCAACTCCGCAGTTGCTACAGTCAGCAACAACAATCATCTAAAGCAAGCTATTTTGCAACAGTCGCGAATAACAGATGGCAACTATCTAAAGAACTCTGACGTGGCATAATCAAGCGGATGTCTAAAGCAGGAAGAACACAGTCATCACTGCCCAAATCAGGAACAGCATGGGGAAGCGGCAAAGGAATACGAAGATCCCAAGAAGACGGTCGAAGTCAGTTACCAGTTGTGTAACAGTCAGAACCCAAGAAAGAACATATTATCATACTGTTGTAACAGCGTTTGTAATTCTTATTTTTGATAGAATGGGTTAACTGAATGAACTGTAATACTCTATTGTAATAGATGTCTCCTCTATAAAGAGGAGACATCTACATAAGAAAAGGGATCAGTCGGTGTGAATAGTCAGTCTGTAAGTGAGATTTTGAGAAACATCAGCAAGTCTGAACTTTATTGTATTTGAATCCTTTTTGGCAGATGAATATGAAATTGTTTTGAGCACTTAATCCAGTCTTCGCGTTCCTGGGGAATCTTGTGAGAGGGACTGGGCCCACCTTCCTCACAAGATTCACCCATTTACTCTCCTGTCAAGTGTGTAAGTGTGTGTCACGCGGAAAGAGTCGTTAGTTCGGACACAACTGACCTTCCTAGAAGCCTAAGACTTTCTAGTGACAAACAAGACAAATAAGAGCAATCCTTCCCTAAATATGCTTTTACAATATGAGAAATCAGGTGTTTAGATCCTACCTGTAATCCAACGCTGTTGTAGTAGTCTAGCTTCGTTGATCCGGATGAGCTCCTCCTTCCCTTCGAAACCTGCATTCACTAACAATCAAATGATTAAATAGCACCTGAATATCACATAAAATAAAACATATTTAACATATAGACCAAGGAGTATATGAAACAACTCATAAATAACAAATTGTTGAGAAGAATGGACTTATTTGTATTAAAAGGTAACAAAAGAAACCATTACAACCTGAGCCTTGGTGTTGCGCAAGTTCCTCCCAGGGTCCACAAGAGTTCTCCCTTACTCTGATCAGCTCACCCACCTCCCAATGGAAACAAGTAAAGATGGTAATCTCTCCTCACAAGCTTCTACAAGGAAGTCCTAATTCCAGCAGCATCTACCCTTAGGAATGTTCAGCTTTTAACCTCCCCTCCCTCTGGTCCAATGCATGTATTTATAGTGCTGTAGAGGAAGTTAATCAGGTCCACCATCAATGGGATAAGCCCCTCTTTTGGGTGGGTTAGCTCCCCTCTTGATGGAATAAGTTCCTCTTCTATAGGGATACATGAACCCTCTGGAGGCACTCCATACACGTCAAACAAGCTTCTAGAATGCTCTAGAAATAACCACAAGTAACTTTTTTGGAGTGAAACTTGCGCTTATTGACCTTTACAGGAGTATGCACCCATTGCTTTATAGACAGAGCGTACAAGTACGCAGGTATTGTGAACTTGGATTGCATACCCGCAGGTAAGGTTGAGAGAAATTGCGTACCAGAGATAACTTGACTTTAAATGACTTTTCTCTCTTTCTTTGAGTTTGACATGGAAAGCAGAGGCATGAGACTTGCCAAGGAGGATAGTATGACAGGTGATGGAGCCATACAAACTGCAAATAGTCATGGTGACATTTTTTAGTGTAACAGATTGCCCCCTAAAGTGCGAAGCCTGAAATAGATTAGGGTTTCAAAACATCTAGGAAGGGTGAAGTACTTTATCATTTCAAGGATTATCTTGTGGAGGGCCCGTTCAGAACCTGCAAACATTCAACACAAAATACATATATAATATGATATCACCGATGAGGTAGGCATTCCCATACTCAGATTGAAAACTTTAACTAACAATCTAACTACTGCTCTGATACAGGAATGATTTTGCAGTACATCACAATTATAGACTTTTGTAGACACAGTATGGACGCAGCCATCTGTTTATGATTAGTCTACTATATAACGAATAAAAAACTCCTCGCAGCCTAGATGGTGGAAACTAGATCCAGGGTCTTCATTTCTACTTCCCGAATTGGTACGAGTCTATCCATGCGAATAAATGAGTCGATGTCGAACATGGTAGAAACCACTTGATTACCAGTCGATGATGTAAACTGTTAACAAGTGTGAGAGAGACCACCATTGATGTCAATGGTTCTCAAAGTACCCAATACAATCCATGAAATGTGAATGAATGGGTTGTTGTCGAACACGTCACGGAGTCCTTTGATCGAAAGTCAATGATGTAAACTGTCGTCAAAGGCGAGAAACCTGCCATTGATGCATGCAGACCTCAAGGTACTGACGATCTCTAAGTCATCTTTCTAGATAATGTGCTGATGTCGATAGAAAGCGACCCGTTGCAGGCAAGCCCACAACACAAAATCATTGTTCAAGTTGAAGAAATGTTGCTGTAAGGACTGACTCAGGGATGGTCAAAATGGATGACAAGTATTTTGCATATGAATGGTTTATTTGCAAAGACCTCTTGAACACATAACGACACGACAGATGGCGTGGTAACGATTGACCCAAAGTTAATACCCAGAAATGGTTGAAGTCTTTCAAAGTGGTTTGCTCAACTTTAAGGCAAAGGATTTCCCAACCCAGGTGAATAAAAAGTGTCGTGTTCAAGAGCGGTGATAAGGTTCTTCTGTAACAAAGGATAACAAATAGGTTCATTCTTCTCTCTTTTCCCCCACCATTTCTGGCAAGTACCTCTTTATTTTTTTACAAGCTTGAGGAGGATAACATATGCTTGATTATAAGCTCATCCTTTGGATGAGTCCAACTTAGTTTAGATTCGCACCCTAAGAAGGAGTGGTCCGTTCCTGTTTGTAATCGAACAGGTCCTTTACTGTGAAATTTTAACGAATCCAGTATAGGAGAAACTCAGCGTTTTTCAATTTTAGAGAGTCTGAAAAAACTAAAGAAGACTCCAAGGTGAACTTTTTCGTAAATTTGTGTCTCCCAAGCCCGAAAAAGTATAAAATAATACCTGAGAGAACCGCTTGATCTTGCGACCAAGGAGTAATTTCATGTTTAGTGCTGTTGACCTGAAAAGTAAAAAGCGATCAAGGACACGTCGTTTCATTTCCAATATCGAGTTTGAAACGACAAAAACCCGGCAATCTTTCCGTGTTTTTACGGTCAGAAAAGGGCTATAAGAGGACCGTCTTTTAATTCCGTTTTAACGAGTGTAAAAGAAACGCTCGACAATCTTTTCATGTTTTAGGAGTCAGAAAAGGGCTTAAAAGATGACTCTGATTTTTGGTTCGTGAAAAATGATAGTTTACCCTAAAGTCCCTTTGTCCTGCACAAAAACAACACATTACTCATACCTGTTTAAGATAGGCAAAAATACATTGAAAAATATCTCTTTATGGTGAAAAATAAACAAACCTAGCATTCATTTACCCAAAAAACCTATAAAAAGACTTTTTACCATGTCATTTTTACCATTTTACTGTTGAGGGAGAGAAAAGGGCTTTTGACAAGAAACTTCCCGTGGACTTTGCGGAGAATCCGACCGTCAGAATCGAACGTCATTTCACCAGGTATTCTACAACATCCTTCTCTTAATTTCCATCCGTTTAGAATTCATTTTTAGGTTTTTATTTGATTTTTTGGAGGTCTTGGGGTTTCAAGATGCGCCCTTTGGGGTACGCAGGTCATGCACTGCTGACCTGCGTACCCCGATATTTTCTCAATGGGGAAAATATCAGGCGTACGCACCCGGCCTTAAGGGAAGCTGCGTACATACGCTCTATCCCTAAAAGCCAGGGTGCGTACCGCGCAAAACACATTTTGAAACCCTCATTTCTCCAAAATGGACCAAAATTTTAAAAATTTATGGACTCTAACAGATGTTTTATGATGTGCAGGGTGCACACCATGCTTGATTGGCGTGAAAGAGAACACGAGGATGTTGATTTGGCCGCAATAAATCATCAACCCTCCATTGATGCTTTGAAGGCATGCGGTCTCTACAAGTACTGGGCCATAGCTGGCATGAGGGCCCAAGTGCCATTCCTAGAGTGGTTGGTTGAAAGGTGGAACATCCAGGAACAATGCTTCTACATCGGAGGGCACCAGCTCGAGATAGAGCCCTCTAACATATATTTTCTCACTGGTTTACCTAATAGGGGCGAGCAACTGACTCTCTCCGGGACTAGGCCGGGTGGCCAATCCCTTACTAGCCTCCGGCTAGAGAGGTGCAACAATCAGAACCAGGAGAGAGGGATAGAAATCAAATATATATCCCTGCCTGAACTTATGGTAATTGCCTTTACAGTTACCAGACTCTGCGGCGCAGCCGCCTTGCACATTGCCACCGGGTCCCAAATGCGGATGGCGATAGATTGCTACCTGTTATCACTGAAAATTCTGTTGCCAAAAAATTTTAGCCTAGTTTAAGGACAGGGTGTTTTCGCAGCGTGTGAATCCTCTTTTAGCAGTTTCGCAGCGCAACATGTTTCAAGTGATTTCGTAGCGCGTAATTCATATTTTTCACTGGCTGCGCTACGAAATTGGGGATTTGTTCGATATCATAAGAAGGACAGATGGAGGCTAAGCCTTAGTCTAAAGCCTGGTCTGAAATAGTTGCATGAGATCTTGCTAAGTAGCAGCCCTTAGTACCTGATTTTGTGATAACACTACCGAGGCACCATTTTCAACTGGTGTGATGCTGTGTTGGCCAACATAAAGGGCCAACTGACTAGGGTAAAGAACGAGCAACTAAAGACCTTTGGGTATGGGCCTTTAGTTGTGAGATTTGCCCTGGAGAGAGTTCCGATGCTTATCCCTCAGCATCTCACTGTTCCGGTTGGGCCACCTCGGGAGCCAAGGTTGGTACGATGGGTTACGGTGATGGCCCGGCATCCTGATGAGAGAGCGAGAGTTGTTCGATTTCCTGCTGGTTACTTTCACTGGTTGGAGACCCAGGTCTTCGCGATTCAGGACTTTCCTTATGCCGGAGTAGATTTTCGCGGTGATCCGGACATGGTTCTTCCACAAGGAGAACAATGGGATGACAGAGGTATTTCATTTTTCACAAACTTTTGAGATTATTTACATTTTATTTGTTTTTATATCGTCTCAAAACTGACAGTGACAATTTTAAAAATGCAGATGTAGGCCCACAGCGTCCGGCCAATCTCTGGCCATTCGAGAGGAGAGTACCAGTTGCACCAGCATCGGCCCCACAGGATGCGGCCGCAGAGGCCTTAGCCGAGCTGGAACAGGACCTTGAGCGTCTCACGGCGGACATACCAAAGACGACTATAGATGATATTCCTATTCGACTTCAGCGCTATGTGGTTGTAGTCCCAGGACCTATCAGGAGGTTCCTGTGTAGGGTAGCGTGGGTAGTGGTCTCGTATAGAGAGCACCACCAGTGATTGGCTAGTCACATTTTGTAGACACATATGACATTTTTGGTTTTTTGTACTTATCATTTTTGCCGATCATAAGGTGTTTTTCAACCTATGATCGAACACGATGTATATTTTTTGACACACTCCTATCTATATATATATCATTATTACCGGCTTATCTTGTTAAACATGTGTGATTAAATGTTAATGTGTTTTAAATTTACGTGTATGATTATCGCAAATGTCTGTCTAACATTCGAGAAGCAATTGCATCTGCTAATGTATTAAAAGACCTTGGAATATGTTGATATTCAATGTAATCAAATTCACCTTCCAAAAGATGCACTCTCAAAAATAACCTTAATAACACTGGATTTCTAATGGCATAAACTCTATTAAGCTGTAATACAACGAGTTCAGAATCTAACCTCGCTATCAAACTCTGAATCCCAAATGTAATGGATTCAGATAATAATTCAATCACTGCACTGTATTCTGCAATGTTGTTTGTTGTTTGACCGAGGCTCACCCCATGCATAGAAACTAACTCGTCAGAGGGCAAATAGATAACCCAAGCTGCGGAAGAGATATTCTGTGTACTACGACAAGCACCATCAGCAAATCCAATGTACGTTTGGAGAGGCGTTGACATCTGCAATATCAAGAGTAAAACCAAGATAAGCCAGAATAACGACGAAAAACCACACTCTCTAAACTAAGCACACTTGTCTAAACTAAGCACACTTGTCTAAAATAAGCAAACGTACCGGCTAGAAAGAGAAAATTAACCTAACTACCCTAACAAAAATCTTCACACCCACCATTTAAGCATAGTACCTCTTTAGGTAAAGTCCATTTCTGGGTTTACCCAAAGAGTCCCCATCAAAATCAACCAGCTCATAGGCCCCATTTGCTAGCTTTCGCTTAACAATGTAGGGTCCATGCCACATAGGAACGAATTTTCCAGCACCTAACTTATCTTTAGCTTGATCATATAATAGCACTAGGTCTCCTTCCGAAAAGTTTCGAGGGGTCACATTTCGATCGTACTGAGCTTTCATTCGTTTTTCATGAGTCTCGATTGCCAGTGCAGCATCGCAGCGAGTCTCATCTAATTGAGCTAAGTACAATAAACGCTTCTCCTCTTCGGAAGTAGCTGGGAGTAATTCGACGGCCATTTGAAGTGATGGGATTTCGCATTCAATGGGTAGCACGGCTTCCAAGCCATAAACTAGTTGGAAAGGAGTGAACCCTGTTGATGTTTTCACTGAAGTTCGATATGCCCACAACGCGGAAAATAAAATGTTGTGCCAATTCGACCAATGAATGCCAATGATTCGCCGGATCATGATGACCAAAATTTTGTTGATGGACTCAACCAGACTGTTGGCTTGTGGATAATAAGGTGTTGAGCTATCGTGGCGCAAACCAAGCTGGCCTGTAAGCTCTGTCATCATAATGTTTCGAAAATGGCACCCATGGTCAGTGATTATCGCTTGTGGGACACCAAACCTAGCAATAATATGATTGAATACGAAAACTGCAGTAGTCTTGCCGTCTGCCTCGAATGTAGGCATCGCCTCGGCCCACTTAGTAAAATAATCAACCGCAAGGATGATATACGCATGCCCCCCGGCCGAGTGAGGGTTACAAGTAATAAAGTCGATACCCCATTTAGCAAAAGGACCAACGACAATTATAGGGTGGAGAGGAGCTGGTGGTGCGCGCATCTTGCGATCAAACACTTGACAGTTGTGGCATTTTCGGACCGCAATGATACAATCTTTAAACATGGACGTCCAGAAATAGCCAGCACGCAACACCTTCTGAGCTGTGGCATACCCAGACATATGACCGCCACATGCCCCAGAGTGACAGTCATTCAAAACCCTTTCTGCCTCCTTGTGAGTTAAGAAACGTTGGAAAACCAAGTCCGCCCCACGATGATAAAGAGTATCTCTAATTATTTTGTATTCTTGGGACTGGAATCGAATTTTCTGACGTTCCGTCTTAGAAGCTTCGGGCCGAAAGGATTGGGTTTGGAGATAAATGATTATATCCCCGTACCACGGATCTAAAGTGCTGATAAGAAATAAAGATTCGTCTGCTATGGGTTCCTCTGCCACTGTTTCCGTGTCAGCACGCGGGAAATCACACATTAACTCGGCAAAGACTAAGGATTTCTTAGATTTGGACTTTTCGAATTCCAAATCGAACTCCTACAGGATAACAATCCATTTGGAGTACTTGCCCCATAGAAATTGTTTAGTTATAATGTAGATCATAGGGTTTCATTCCGAAATCACTATAGTTTTACGGAGAAGAATGTAGTGACGAAAACGCTGGACAGCTTGAACGGCTACCAGTGCCAACTTTTCCACATGTGAGTACTTTAGCTCGGTTGGATTTAACGTCCGACTAAGATAATATATCACATGTTCCATTCTGAATTCATCTTCCTGAACTAAGACCATTCCAATGGTGGAGTGGGAGGCGGCGAGATACAAAAAGTAATCCTGGTTGTAGTTGGGAGGATGCAGCAACGGTGCATGGGTCAACGCGTGCTTAAGTGCATCGAAAGATTTCTGAGCTATCTCATCCCAAGAGAATTGAGCATTTTGTTTTAACAACCGGGTGAAACCCTTTGTAACCTCGGCGTAGTTAGGAATGAATCGACGTAAAAAGTTTGCTTTCCCCTGCAAACTTTGGAGTTGGCGCAAACTCGAAGGAGGAGGCAATTTGATGATAGCTTCTACCTTCGAGGGATCGACGCGGATACCGGCTTTTGAAACGACAAATCCTAGCAATCGTCCCACTTCTACGCAGAAGACACATTTGTGTGGGTTCAACCGAATTCGATAATGCCGACACCTCATAAAAATAGCTCGTAAGTGGACAACGTGATCAGCTCGATGTAAAGAATGAGCAAGCAAATCATTGAGGTACGGCTGCACAATGTGCTTGATGTCGTGAAACGCATAAGACATTGCCCGTTGGAAAGTGGCTCCGGCATTCTTAAGTCCAAAAGGTAATTTGCAATAAGAAAATGTCCCCTAAGGACAAATGAAAGTCGTTTTTGGTTGATCGGCAGGTAGAATATTGATTTGGTTGTAACCGGAAAAACCATCCATAAAGGAAAATATTTCACTATCGGCACAATCATCAATTATTTGATCGATATAGGGCGTGGGATAGTTGTCTTTTGGACAAGCATGATTAATATCCCTATAGTCGATGCAGATTCTTATTGTTCCCTGTTTTTTGTTAACCGGAACAATATTCGATACCCAATCCGTTAACGGGATCGGATAAATGAAACCTGCTTTCAACAGCTTCTCAACTTCTGCTTTAATTGCAGCCGCTTTCCTAGGGTGTATCTGATGCAAATGTTGCCGAACGGGTTTAGCGTCCGGGTAAGTCTTGATTTCATGAACAACAATAGAGGGATCAATTCCTGGCATTTCCTCATAGGACCAGGCAAACACGTCGCGGAATTCTTGAAATAGGGCCTTGTATGTTTGAATTTCGTCATTTGTACACGAGGCACCTATATGAATGTTCTCAATAATTCCAGTTTTGACTGAAATGTCAATGGCAATAGTTTGAGAAATGTTTCCCAAATTCAACTCTGAATCAGGATGTTTCGTGGGATTCTGAGCGTCCTTAACATATTCAGTCGTAAAAATTGATGAAAAATCATTTTCAAAGCCATCACCCTCAGGTAAAAATGAAGACCTATGATGGAGATCTTCCCATGGTAGATCATCTACACTTAGGATTTCGCAAAGTTGCTCGTCAGATGACACAACTTCGGGAAACACTATCCGTTCTGAGGTCGATGTGAAAAGTGATTCCTCACGGACCACATTCATTTGGTCGATTTGGGTTGAACACGGGTCGGTAAAAGACTGCACGGCTTCATAAGCAATTTCATATGGACTCAAAGGCATAGCATCACCGAATGAGTCTATCTCAGATTCAGATGGGACAATCCAAGGATCATCATAAATAATAGTGTCTGAAGTAATCATATGAATGGAAGCGAATGAAGGGTCTGCGTTGATTGGAGGAAAAGGAAAAGTTCCCAGTAAACCGGAATCTTTAACTAATCCTACGCCAACATCCCTATAAGGGATAGTCGTTTTACCGACATGCTAGATACTTTCTGAAGAGGCTGGGTCGAATGAAAAACAAGCCAGCTGGTCTATTGTTACGATCTTGCCATTATGTGGAAACTTTATAACCCTAAAGACCGATGAGACGACCGTTTTCATAGCGTAAGACCAACTTCGACCCAAGAGAAGGTTGTAGTCTAGAGGGGCATCAACCACCTCCACATCCAGAGTAACGGTTTTTCCTTCAACCCCTATAGGCAAATCCTATAGAATGCAAAAGGGATGGAACCCACAGCCATCAAAGGCCTTAAGAATCGTCGGGGATTGGTTCAATGAAGGAGAACCAAGCGATCTCCAACATTGAATCGACATAATACACGTAGAAGCTCCTTCATCAATTACAGTCCGATGAATAGGCCTGTTTTTGACTATCACCGGGATCTAGAAAGCCATCTGATGAGGGAGACGCGGTGTACTATTTTCTAGATCAAAGATTATCAGGTTCGGGTCCTGAATATCAACAGCTCCTATAGCCGAAAAAAGTAATTTTCGTTGTGTTGGGCATGATTGCAGCACTTCTAAAGCCGACATTGCTGAGGGTGAAGCAGCTAAGTCCTCAACAATGTTATAATTCTGAGCTGCTCTCGCATGTGGATTGAAAGCAGACTTTCGAAGTATACCCTTGGCGGGCAGTTTGATTACCAAGTCCGGGTTAGGTTTCTCGATCTGTAGTGGATCGGAACCGGGAGCTGAGGTTGATGGATTAGAATGAGAAGATTCTGCTTCTTTGCCATCAACAGGACTCTTACTATCATAATCGTGTGATCGAGTCACAATCCGTACATGAGACATCATCAATATGGGTTCTTCATTGGCACTCGAGGAAGAACCTATCATCTTACTCTCCTGCTTTGGAAATGGATCTTTCAAAACAACAGGAGTTGGGGAACCTTTAACGATTTTCACAACCTCTGCCCGATGAGGGCAATCTCTTGTGAAATGATCTTCTTCACAAATTAAACAAGGATAGCGAGGTTTGCGTTTCTCGTCGTTAGATTCCGACTTCTCCTTTTTCTCCTTTGGTGCCTTGTCTGCTTTATCCTTCTTCTTGCCTTTCTTTTTACCACCGTTTTTTGATTTAGCCGTAGATGACTCTACAGCGTGAACGTCGGCGGAAATTTCAGGAGAAGATTCTCCTGTCGGGGAGTTTGGTAAGGTTATGATTGGAGAAGAATTCTTTGAGGATTTCTTCTTACTTTTAGTGTTCAATGTACCAATCATGCCATCAGCAGCATGAGACCCCGAAGGAGGAGCAACGATTTGATTCGACTTAGGAAGATCTGGGATCTTCTCGTGCAACGTACCTGACTGAGTGTAAACTAAGTCAAGGTACTGGGCTTGAGCAATGACTTGCTCCTCAGTAACTACTCCGGCCTTAGCTACATGTTCAGTAATCTTCGGTAATAATGATTTGACAAACCATTTAGCTAAGATTTGGTCCGGGATAAAAACTTTCACTAAACGTCTTCGACGTCTCCATTCATGGATATGATCAGAAATGTAAGTGGACGTCGATTGTTTTAATGAATTTAATAACTCAGTACCATTATCGTATCTGACCGGCAACTGAAAATGAGTTAGGAACGAGGTAGCTAACTGGCTAAAGTTATAAAAAGAGGCCCGTGGTAACTCAATGTACCACTTGGCCGCGAGACCAATGAGCGTACGCTGAAAAAGACGTAAACAGATTGAACGTTGGAAATAATACTGAGAGGGGGGGGTGAATCAGTATTATCAGAACTATAAAAACTTTTCAATGCTCAGAAACATATACGCTACTTCTGTTAAGTGAATCAGCGTGTACACGCTACTGTGACTAAATAAAACAGCGTATAAGTAGAAAACTCATAATTTAGTTAGCTTATTCTTCAGTTAAGTTCATCAGGACATTATTCACCACATTAACAGTAAGCAGATGCAGTATAACAGAACAGATCAAAAGCCACACACATGAACACCAAGATATAAGGTGGAAACCCAATGTGGGTGAAAACCACCTGCTGCAAGTTATCTCTATCTTTCTTTAAGAAACTTCAGTTTACAATCTTTTGTACTGGTGCAGCCTTATACCAGTACGCAGGCTACAACCTGCAGAAGGCTACAACCTTCTCTCGTTCTCCAAACTTCCTTGGAAGGGAGCTCCAACCCCCTTTGCTCTTGTACTAGCCAAGATACTAGTACGTAGGTGCTGACCTACAATCTTCTTTCCTTCAGGTATCACCTTTCATACATTTTCAGACTTGGATATTCCTGAAGCACAACATTACAATCTGCAGACCACAATTCATTCAATTTCCACAACAGATCATTGAAGCATAAAACAACCAAACTCTGAATCACTGAACCACTGAACCCTGTCAATCACCAGTTACCAGAACACAGAGCAGACTACAGAACTCTGCAATAACAGTCAGACCCCACTGTAAACCCAAAATCAAGCTTCAAAATATATACGCTACTTCAATGAGAAAAACCCGCGTATACACGCGCTTTTACCGAAGCCAACCTGCGTACAGATCTAAAAATAAACTTTCTCAATTTGCAGCTGTACCAGACATTAGTTAGACCCAGAACATAGCATTGCGACAATATGCAGATCTAGAGATACGCATAATCAACCATATCATGATAGAGCATTTCAAACCATTAGATCCCGATCTATCCTTAGATCTAGTCTTCCATCAACCGATGTGATCTCTCCTTGGCTTAGATCAAGCAACCCAGCACCTGCATATCAGATCTCTTTCTCTCTTAGATATTCAAGCCTTGTCGAAAAGATAATCTTGCCTAATGATCTTCTTCTCCTTATATAGTCTTAGGCCTTGCTCAATACCAAGAGCCAAAACCATAGTAACACAATACCATCAACTTCAAAACTAGGGATCGACACGCCCGTCGAGACACAATGGTCCGAAACCATAGGCACAACTTCCAAGGACTAACCACCATGGACCAAAGGTACTTTTCCACAGACACGCGCTTTTTCTGAATCCAACTGGCGTGTACACGCGACTTGGGCTTAACGAACCTGCGTATATGAACTTCCTTGGCATGCTGTACTAAGATCTGTCTTCTGATTAAGTTGTCATCACCTGTACCAGCCTCTGAGCACCTGAACCGACCTCTGAGTGAGTTGCCATCAAGGACAACACTTGAATCATAATGGCAACAATCTCCCCCTTTGGACTTGATGGCAACCACCACACCAAGTCACTCTCCCCCTTTGACATCAAGGGCAAAGGGCTGTGCTCCCCCTGAGAACATGTTGATACCTCTGCTTTGCTGTGCGGACCCATGCTCCCCCTGACAGTAGGCCAGATCTGCAAAACATGTTCTTCAACAAGAACCAAGACTTAGACACCATAAGGGACCTTCCTATCACCAAAAGACTCAATACATACATCCATACTCCCTACCAAGAGGGGACATATCAGAAACAACCATTTATATTACAGCATTCATCCCAGGCATAGTGGGGAAACCAACATAGGCCGTTACATGACCTTGACACCATAAAGGAGATATCACAAGAGAGATAGATGACATAGAGACAACAGATCTAGACCAAGACTTATGAAAGTCATCAGCAGCATATTATAAACATCTTTTTAGATCAGCAACCAGGATTTCTTTCTGAGCTCCTTTTCCTGAAATCAACAATGCCAACAATGCTTTATGAGACTTTTAAGCTTCTCCCCCTGAACCTGTGCCTGCTGCACTCCCTGAAACCGAGCCTGAAGAATTCTGACATACCCATTTCTGTTCAGAACTCCAGAGAGTGCCCTTGCTGTTCAGAATTTCATATACGCGATTTCTCCTGCATGAACCAGCGTATGGACGCGGATATACTCTCTGCAACATGCGTACACCATACACGCGACTTTCCCATCATAAATCCGCGTGTATACGCGTATATACCTTTCATAACTTGCGTATACCAACTTTTCTGTTGAACAGACAAGCTTCAACAGCAGGATGAAGCATCTACTACTCCCAGCTTTTGTCTGAGATATTCAAAAGTTTCCCTGGGCAGTGGTTTTGTGAGAATATCAGCAACTTGTTCCTTAGAAGGAACATACTCCAATTTAACCTTCTGCTCAAGCACTTGCTCCCGAAGAAAATGGTACTTGATTGGTATGTGCTTGGCCTTTGAGTGCATGACTGGATTCTTTGAAATGCTGATTGCACTTGTATTATCACATAAGATAGAGACGGGTGGAGTGCAAGTGATTTGAAAGTCCTGCAAGGTCTGCATCATCCAAAGAAGTTGTGTGCAACAAGATGCTGCAGCCACATATTCTGCTTCAGCTGTTGATAAGGCAATCGAACTCTGTTTCTTGCTGAACCAAGATACTAGTCTGGAACCCATGAAGAAAGCACCACCACTTGTGCTTTTCCTATCATCCACACTTCCAGCCCAATCTGCATCCGTGTAAGCATGAAGAGTGAGATCTGTATTTCTAGGATACCATAAGCCATAGTTTTGGGTCCCTTGAAGATATTTGAAGATTCTTTTGACTGCCTGAAGATGAGTTTCCTTTGGGTTGGCTTGAAATCTTCCAACCATTCCTACTGCATGTGTAATATCTGGTCGAGTACCTGTCAAATAAAGTAAACTCCCAATCATGGATCTATAAGTGGGTTGGTGAACTGCTGCTGATTCATCATTTGCACTGAGGCTGCATCCTGTAACCATGGGTGTACATACTGGCTTTGACTCTTCCATTCCATACTTCTTCAAGATCTGCTTGAGTTATTTGGTTTGAGACAAGAAAATACCTCCTTCATTTTGTTGGATTTGCAATCCAAGAAAATATGTCAATTCTCCAAGAAGTGACATTTCGAATTCTTCTTGCATAACCAAGGCAAAGTTTTGACTCATAGTCTCTTCATTGCTGCCAAAAATAATATCATCTACATAAACAACAAGTATTAGCAATTTTTCATTTTCAACTTTTATATAGAGATTGCTATCTGCTGATCCTTTTGAAAAGCCTTGTTGGTGAAGATATTTGTCCAACCGATAGTACCAAGCCCTTGGAGCTTGTTTGAGTCCATAGAGCGCCTTTTTCAATCTGCATACAAGGTTTGGATCATTCCCAAGAATGAAACCATCTGGCTGCTCAATATATACTTCTTCTTCTAAGTCTCCATTCAGGAAGGCTGATTTCACGTCCATTTGAAATACCTTGAAGTTTTGAAAGCTTGAGAGAGCAAGGAACATTCGGATGGCCTCAAGTCTTGCCACAGGAGCAAAGGTCTCTTCAAAATCTATTCCTTCTTGCTGTGCATATCCTTTACAAACAAGTCTGGCCTTGTTTCTAATTACTTCTCCATTTTCATTTAATTTATTCTTGAAGACCCATTTTGTTCCTATTACATTCTTATCTTTTGGTCTAGGAACTAATTCCCAAGTGTTGTTCTTTTCGATTTGCTTAAGTTCTTCATCCATTGCTTTGACCCAACATTCATATTTGCATGCCTCTTTCACATTTTGTGGTTCAATGGAGGAGAGTAATGCCAAGTAGCTTGAAGCTTCTGCAAGTGTCCTTCTTGTTTGTACTCCTGCTTCTTTCTGCCCCACAATCTGAGTTTCTGGATGATTCTTTTGAACATATCTGGAGGGAGTCTTCTCTTCTATTCTTGTCTGCTCCTCTGGTTCTTCTTGAGATTCTTCTTCTTCTTGAGGTTCTTCTTCTTCATCATTTCGCCTTTGAGAGTAACCTTCATCTTCTTCAATGTCTTCATGATGAACTTGCCTAGGAATATATCCTTTCTCATCAACCACTATATCAATACTGTCAACAATTCTGCCAAGTCTTTTATTGTAGCACTTGTATGCTTTGCTATGTGGAGAATAACCAAGAAGAATGCCCTCGTCTGCTCTTGGTTCAAGTTTGCCAAGTTTCTCATCAGTATTCTTAATATAACATTTGCTCCCAAAGATTTTGAAGTGCTTCACGGAAGGAGTTTTACCACTCCAAAGCTCATGAGGTGTTTGAGTGCTGTTTACTCAGACATTTGTTTTGTTAAGAATAATAACAGCAGCATGTGCAGCTTTACCCCAGAAGGTTGCAGGAGTACCTGATTCATCGAGCATAGCACGAGCCATTTGTTGGATAGTTCTGTTCATTCTTTCCACAACCCCATTTTGCTGAGGAGTTCTAGCTGTAGAGAATTCTCTTCTTATCCCATGTTCATCGCAGAAATCGAAAAATTCATTTGATGTGAACTCCCCACCTCTGTCAGATCTGAGGCATTTAATTTTGTGTCCTGATTCATTTTCAGCCAATGCTTTGAAGGATTTGAATTTTTCGAATGCTTCATCTTTGTGCTTCATAAGCCCTAACCAAACAAACCTTGAGAAATCATCAATGAATAATATCAGATATTCTTCTCCTCGAGGTGTCCTTTTCCTAAATGGACCACATACATCTGTATGAACTAGCTCAAGAGGCAAGCTAGCTGATCCTTCCTTCTCTGGAAAGTTAGTTCTGGTTTGCTTTCCAAACTGACAAGATTTGCATATGGTGTTGTCTGGAATTTTGATATCTGGAAGACCACGAACTGCCTGATATCTGCATGCTTTCCTTATTTGTGAAAAGCTTAGATGCCCCAACCTCCGATGCCATAGCCAATGTTCATCATCCTTGCTTAAGTAGCATTGTTGTCTTTCCTCAAAGATATATAGATTATTTGGAGTCCTTCTTCCTTTGATCACTGTTTTACCTGTATCAAGATCTCGAACACAACATCCATTTGATCTAAATATTACCTCAGTTCCTTGATCACACATTTGACTGACACTGAGAAGATTATGTTTTAAACCATCAACATATAAAACATTTCCTACTTTGACCTCTTCTTTCAATGGAGCAATACCTTTTCCTTTTATGGCTGCAGAGATGTCGTTCCCGAAAGAAACTTTCTTCCCTTTTTCTAATGCGGTATATGACTCAAGCTTTTCTTTGTCCCCTGTCATATGCTTCGAACATCCGCTGTCAATGTACCATAGATTTTCTTGACCTTCTGCATAAAAGGCTATCCCACATCTTTCTGGTTGTGATTCTTTTATTCTCCATGTTCTAACATTTGAGGTTTGTTCCTTCTGAGTTGTCTTCCGGAATCTGCTCCTGCATTCAGAGTCTTCATGACCAAAGTTATTACAAATAGAGCATTCAACTTCATTTTCAAAAACCGAAAAACTGTTATAAGTCCTCTTCATGATTCCAGTCCTTCTCCCTTGCTTTTGAGCTTCTCTAGTCATGATTGTTTTGTAGGCAACACATTCAGCTGCTTTGTGACCGAAGTTATGGCAAGAAAAACATTGGCCATTAAAGAAACTTCTGCGGTAATCAGATCTATCATCCAACCGATTATAGCTTCTATTCATTCTTGGAGCAAATTGGGAAGATTTTACCTGTGGCTGATTGTAGCTTCTGTTTGTCCTTAAGGCTGTTTGTCCCTAAATTTCTTGATGGTCTTTATTTGTTCTTGAGATAAACTGTCCCTGATTCACCTGATGACTTTTATTTGGCCTTTGCTCGCTTCTCCTTGCTGCATCAAGATAACTTTTAGAGGTAGAGGCTTGAGTGGTTTCTCCATTATAGCCCAAACCTGTTTTGTTTAGAGGAGACCGCTGCACATTGATAATCTCATCCAAAGTTTCAGATCCTTTGACAAACTTAAGATTAATAGCTTTTGTTTTCTCAATTTCTTTTCTGAGACCAACAATTTCACCTTCTAGTTTTTCAAGATGTTTTTCCTTTTCATCAATTTGAAATTGCAAAGTATCAATGATCACATTCCTTTCTTCTATGCATCTCTTGAGTCTAGTAATTTCATCATAGAGATTATCCACATCTACAGCATCCTCATAATCCTCATTTTCAAATGCCATTAACAGCTTATATTTATTACCTTGTTCATCTTCATCACTATTTGATAAGCCATCACTATCCTCATGGGTGTAGTAGCTTTTCTTATTTGTACTTTGTTTCTTGTTCCATCTAGCAGGTTCTTTTCCTTTATCCTTATAAGGACATTTTGCAGCATAATGACCTACTCTTCCACAAGCAAAGCATTTGAAAGGTAGCTTACCTCTGAACCTTCCAGAACCCCTTTGAAGATTTCTGACAAAATTTGATTCTTCTTCCTCTTCTTCTGGAACATGGCTTGCTTCATAGTAATCTTCTTTTCCTGATGCCTTAAAAGCAGCTTCCCTTCTGTCTGATGGACCTCCCTTTCTCATTTCATAGGCAGTTAGAATTCCATGCAGCTGAGACATAGTGAGAACACGGAGATTTTTCTTTTCTTCTACTGCAGATACTTTAGATTCAAACTTGGGGGATAATGATCTTAGAATCTTTTGAACTACTATAGTCTCTTTTATTTCTTCACCCAAATTTTTCATACAATTAACAATCTCATCTACCCGAAGAAAATAATTAGCCACACTTTCATCATTATACATCTTGAGAGTCTCATATTGAATCCTGAGAGTTTGAAGTTTAGCTTCTTTTACCTGTTCATCTCCTTCATAGCTAGTGATCATTTTGTCCCATATTTCTTTTGCTGATTTGAAGTGCATGACCTTCATGAATTCTGTTTGGGATATACTTCCTAATAGAGTACTGACTGCTTTTTCTCAGCTGGATCTGTAGGAGTAGCTGAAGGAAAGGCATAGCCTATTTCTACAATGTTCCAAACTTCTGTACCAAGAGATTGAAGATATGCAATAACTCTTACCTTCCAATAATTGAAGTTTGTCCCATCGAAAACGGGTGGCCTGATTGATGCTTCTTTCTCGTAGTTGCTCATGATGAACGATCTACCTTCAAGCGATCAAGCTTCTCTGAAGGACCTGCTCTGATACCAATTGTTGGAAATAATACTGAGAGGGGGGGGTGAATCAGTATTATCAGAACTATAAAAACTTTTCAATGCTCAGAAACATATACGCTACTTCCGTTAAGTGAATCAGCGTGTACACGCTACTGTGACTAAATAAAACAACGTATAAGCAGAAAACTCATAATTTAGTTAGCTTATTCTTCAGTTAAGTTCATCAGGACATTATTCACCACATTAACAGTAAGCAGATGCAGTATAACAGAACAGATCAAAAGCCACACACATGAACACCAAGATATAAGGTGGAAACCCAATGTGGGTGAAAACCACCTGCTGCAAGTTATCTCTATCTTTCTTTAAGAAACTTCAGTTTACAATCTTTTGTACTGGTGCAGCCTTATACCAGTACGCAGGCTACAACCTGCAGAAGGCTACAACCTTCTCTCGTTCTCCAAACTTCCTTGGAAGGGAGCTCCAACCCCCTTTGCTCTTGTACTAGCCAAGATACTAGTACGTAGGTGCTGACCTACAATCTTCTTTCCTTTAGGTATCACCTTTCATACATTTTCAGACTTGGATATTCCTGAAGCACAACATTACAATCTGCAGACCACAATTCATTCAATTTCCACAACAGATCATTGAAGCATAAAACAACCAAACTCTGAATCACTGAACCACTGAACCCTGTCAATCACCAGTTACCAGAACACAGAGCAGACTACAGAACTCTGCAATAACAGTCAGACCCCACTGTAAACCCAAAATCAAGCTTCAAAATATATACGCTACTTCAATGAGCAAAACCCGCGTATACACGCGCTTTTACCGAAGCCAACCTGCGTACAGATCTAAAAATAAACTTTCTCAATTTGCAGCTGTACCAGACATTAGTTAGACCCAGAACATAGCATTGCGACAATATGTAGATCTAGAGATACGCATAATCAACCATATCATGATAGAGCATTTCAAACCATTAGATCCCGATCTATCCTTAGATCTAGTCTTCCATCAACCGATGTGATCTCTCCTTGGCTTAGATCAAGCAACCCAGCACCTGCATATCAGATCTCTTTCTCTCTTAGATATTCAAGCCTTGTCGAAAAGATAATCTTGCCTAATGATCTTCTTCTCCTTATACAGTCTTAGGCCTTGCTCAATACCAAGAGCCAAAACCATAGTAACACAATACCATCAACTTCAAAACTAGGGATCGACACGCCCGTCGAGACACAATGGTCCGAAACCATAGGCACAACTTCCAAGGACTAACCACCATGGACCAACGGTACTTTTCCATAGACACGCGCTTTTTCTGAATCCAACTGGCGTGTACACGCGACTTGGGCTTAACGAACCTGCGTATATGAACTTCCTTGGCATGCTGTACTAAGATCTGTCTTCTGATTAAGTTGTCATCACCTGTACCAGCCTCTGAGCACCTGAACCGACCTCTGAGTGAGTTGCCATCAAGGACAACACTTGAATCATAATGCCAACATCATCCGAGATAGAATTCGAAGCACACCAGAGGTGGTAAGTCATCACGTGATTTGATGGATCCTCTCCAGGTTTACCTTCGAACTTGGGTATATCACTGGGCAACTTATTTGGCATTGGCGGCCAAAACGGAAGATAATTTATTGGATCGTTCGTTAGGCGCGTCAAGTCGGGTAAATCCAAAGTTTCGATAAACGGCAATTGCCGGTTAGGATCTCTAAAACTCTGGGTCACAAGACCAGTCCTAGGAGGAGGATATCCAGGATAACTTGGAACAAGAATCGCGTTCGGGATATTATATCCTCCTGGAAAACCAGGATTAACCAGACCGTACTGGGGTTGTTGAGGTTGTTGATAAGTATACCCAGGATACGGTTGATACTGGTAAACCGGTTGTTGGACAGCAGGCCCGTATTGGTACTGTCCCTGGTGCTGTTGATAAGTGAATTGTGGTTGACTTGTTACAACAGTACTTAAACCAGGTTGCCCTACAGGCATCTGGACCGTGGTTTGAATCGTAGATCCGGACAACGGTAAAGATGTCTGAGGAGTGGTTGCAGAGACAGTAGAGAGCTGTCGATACTCCAGAAGTAAGTGTGGTAGATGTTGCGGTAGTTGCAACAGTTGTTTGGGATGGAGTACTAGGTGCGATTGGCGGCTGAGTAACTACCGAAGTTACAAAAGTTTGAACATTTGACTGGACAGGTTGTGGTTGATGGGGTGGACCAGACACTACAAGTTGCCCAGTTTGAGGTAACAACTGTATACTTGGCTGCAACACTTGTTGACCTTGTGATGGATCCCACACTATCATTCCGGGGTATTGACCCGTAACAGGTTGAGGATACTGAGATCCGTAACCAGGTTGAGGGTAGGATTGATAATTGAAGGGTACATTTCTCGTACCTTAAACGTAAGATTGACCTTGAGGTGGTTGATAACCTTGACTCGAGTACTGACCTTGGGGTAGATACGCTTGAGGTAAGTACTGATACTGGGGTTGACCTTGATGCATAAATTGATACTGAGGTTGTCCTTGGGGTACATATTGAGGTTCAGGTTGACCTTGAGGAACGTATTGCACCATAGGTACATACTATCCTTGAGGTTTCCCCCCAGCCGCAACTTGAGTACCTTGAGGTTGCCCCCCAGGTGTTAATTGAGGCTGCCCCCCAGGCGGTAATTGACCACCTTGAGGTTGAGAACCGGGAATTGAACCTGACATCATATAAACGTCTCCTACACCCAACGGTTTATTACCATTGCTTCCAGCTAATGACCCATGTCCAATGGGTTGAGGAGATGCTCCTGCAAAGGTACCAGAAAGTGATTGATACCCAGTAGGAACAGAAGGACCACCATACAAGAAAGATTCAGGGGGTTGAGTAGACACGGACGACTGACTCAACATATTTACAGGTGTATAAATACCTCCGGGTGGATAAGGAGTACGAGGTGGAGAAAAACCTATCCCTGAGTTGTCTAAATAATTAGTTAACGAAAGGTACCAAGTAGTACTTCTAGGTGGACTGTAAAAGATAGATTCACGCTCTCTTAGGTCAAGAGTAGGTTGATCTTCAAGAACAGGGCCTACTTCTTCTTCTAGAGTAAGTTCTTCAATAGCTAACAAACCAGAAGGAAGATTCTCGGTTATGACTCTTTCAATCCTAGGTGAATCAGGAACACTAGAAGTTGGAGTAATAGGTTCAGATATTTCAGGTTCTTCGCCTATATCACTAGTAGATGAAAAACTACCAGCAAGCTCAGAAACTGCAACAGCTTCAGGATTGTAACCTGTTTCTAGACTTTGGTAATCTGGATGGACTAACAACGAAGACTCTCCTTCTTCAGGTGAACCTACTCTACTGGCACTAGGAGGAGTTACGAGGACTTTCAAACCTTCTAGATTATTCGAGTCGTCTCGAGGAGGATCACCTCGAAGTCTACGGGATCTCCTCAACAATTCGGCCACAGAAACAATATCAGGAGATTGGCCCCGAAGTCTACGGGACTGTCTCGGTAATTCTGACACAGTTAAAAACTTTTAACTACTGCACACGCAAACAAAGTAAAATCTCAAAACAAACCACCTAAAGTCTCTAAAGAACCAAACAAATTTGAATCACACGCCTAAAGAATCTAGGGCGTCAAACCATGCACAAACAGTAGCCTTCCGGACCGAAAACACTAGTTGGTGATGAAGCCCAACATCGCCGAATTCAGTACAGAAGTGGTGGGTGGAACAATTACCCTGGCAACCTGCTTAATGAATAGACCGGCACAAGTTCCTCCACTTTAACCGTCTCGAGTGAAGTGAACCCCCCGGAAAATCCAAGTGAGTCTAGCCGACGTCTACTCCAGGTACAGTGGGATCTTCCCTCCACCATCACCTCGGGTAGAATCCTAAAGATAATGGTCACTAAGGTTACAAACATCAACAAATACACCTGGGGGAACAATCTACACTCTGACAGCACACAAGGGCAGAGTATCAAGCTCAATCCCCTTGCCGGTTCCTTGAAAATAATCCAAGGTTTACCGACAAGTGACCCCTGGCTCCTCGACAATGGTTAATCCGAGGTTTACCGTTTGTAATGTGTGCGTGTCTGGCGTCGTTCCCAACGAGGGAGGATTGATCCCCTCACTGGTTCGGACACGAGCTCGTGCTTCTCCTTTAAGAGGAGCTTTCCCAGAGTATAAATGAAACAGTTGAATTTATCCTACCACAAGATCAGCTACTTGTTTGGTTTTGTTGTCTTGGAGAGTTAATTACTCACCTACTCCAAGACACTAGCCTGATCTATATTGGTGTTTCAGAGCCCTAGTAAATAAAAAATTACTAAGTTGATTTTACTTTAAGCATTAATTTTATGGTTTTCCTTTAAGACAAAAGGTAGTGGAGATGAAACTGGTGGTGTGTAGACTCGACTCTCAATCACTACAAAGATGCACTTAAGATGATTTACACTACTTTCCTTTTTCAATGAATCTCCTATCTAAGAGAGTTGAGAGAATGAAAATTTTATAGAAAACAACTTTCTTAACAAAGACAATCAAAGAAACAATTCTCTTTATCTTTTCAAAACATGCAACTCATGACCACTAATTATTCACGAAAATTCCTTTTCTTCAAAAGACTACAAATGCTACCAAAGCAAACTTGTTTTCAAAGAATCTTTTATATTTTTCCTATATTAATCAAGCATGTAAAACTATTTATCGAAAATCAAATTTAACAAATCTAAGGCAATCAAACCAAAATCACTCAAAAGCAAATTAAAGGGAAATTTACCTAAAAGTAAAACTAATGAGGAAAAAAGCCTACAAGGATGATTCCCGGATGTTTTACTCAGTCAAAATGTAACTAAGGATCAGTCCATGCAGAATCATAAACTGATCAAAAAACAAAATCGAAATCTTTTTGTTCTTTTTTCTCAAGAATGGAATTCAAGGCTTTAACAAACAAACTTTTCGAGTTTCGCAAAGAGAAGACACAAAGGTAGGTCTCTCACAAGGGTGACTTCTATGACAGGCCCGACTCCTAAGAGGACTGACCAAAACCAAGGAGATCCAAAGTTTGACAACCTCTAACGTCAAAGTCACTACAGGACCAGTTAAAAATCAAACCCTAAGGCAAAATCCCTATGAATTCCACCAAAACCCTCGACACTAACGGGACAAGTTCAGGTGAAGATCTCTGACAGTAAACTAATGGATCTGGGTAGTAAAAACAAAATCTAAAGAGCAAAAAGATGAAAAATGAAATTTTCTCAAATTTGACAGGGGTACGCAGGTGATCTGTTGACACAGGCGCGGGTACGCTCTGTGCACAAAGACGCAGTGTGTACAAGTACGCACTGTGTCTAACTCAGAGACTGCGTACTGCTGGCAAAACTAAGAAAACTAAAAATCTAAAATGACTCTAAGCTAACCCACCCAAATACACAGCTAGACAGCCAAAAATCAGAAAACAAGCTATTTTTCTCAGACCAAAATACCAAATCAAAAAGAACTCAAGTACATTCATGGAGTCCCCAGTATGGTCGCCATTTTGTCACGCGGAAAGAGTCGTTAGTGCGGACACAACCGACCTTCCTAGAAGCCTAAGACTTTCTAGTGACAAACAAGACAAATAAGAGCAATCCTTCCCTAAATATGCTTTTACAATATGAGAAATCAAGTGTTTAGATCCTACCTGTAATCCAACGCTGTTTTAGTAGTCCAGCTTCGTTGATCCGAATGAGCTCCTCCTTCCCTTCGAAACCTGCATTCACTAACAATCAAACAATTAAATAGCACCTGAATATCACATAAAATAAAACATATTTAACATATAGACCAAGGAGTATATGAAACAACTCATAAATAACAAATTGTTGAGAAGAATGGACTTATTTGTATTGAAAGGTAACAAAAGAAACCATTACAACCTGAGCCTTGGTGTTGCGTAAGTTCCTCCCAGGGTCCACAAGAGTTCTCCCTTACTCTGATCAGCTCACCCACCTCCCAATGGAAACAAGTAAAGATGGTAATCTCTCCTCACAAGCTTCTACAAGGAAGTCCTAATTCCAGCAGCATCTACCCTTAGGAATGTTCAGCTTTTAACCTCCCCTCCCTCTGGTCCAATGCATGTATTTATAGTGTTGTAGAGGAAGTTAATCAGGTCCACCATCAATGGGATAAGCCCCTCTTTTGGGTGGGTTAGCTCCCCTCTTGATGGGATAAGTTCCTCTTCTATAGGGATACATGAACCATCTGGAGGCGCTCCATACATGTCAAACAAGCTTCTAGAATGCTCTAGAAATAACCACAAGTAACTTTTTTGGAGTGAAACTTGCGCTTATTGACCTTTACAGGAGTACGCACCCATTGCTTTACAGACAGAGCGTACAAGTACGCAGGTATTGTGAACTTGGATTGCGTACCTGCAGGTAAGGTTGAGAGAAACTGCGTACCAGAGATAACTTGACTTTAAATGACTTTTCTCTCTTTATTTGAGTTTGACATGGAAGGCAGAGGCATGAGACTTGCCAAGGAGGATAATATGAAAGGTGATGGAGCCATACAAACTGCAAATAGTCATGGTGACATTTTTTAGTGTAACAGTGTGTGTAATAGTTTCTTTCTTTCTGGTACTCTGTTTGGATTTTGTAGCATTACCTCTGGTATTTCTGTTTTGCTAGTACTCTGTTTCATTAATTGCTTGAGTTTGTTCTCACCGGTGAATTAGAGTGCAGTGTGCAGTAGCAATCTGATTACAGGGGAGGTGATGAACGTCCCCACCTGGAGGATAGGGTCCTGATCCTCTGCCAACAGAGCATCCATCATTTTTTTTTGCAGAATTGTAGTTTTAATTAATTGCCTTTATTTTAACAGTACTGTGATGACTTAGCGTAAGAATTACGTATACTACAGATTTTCAATGCTTTTAGAATTTAAGTACATACAGTACGCAGTAGCCTTTGGAATAAAAAGACTTTCCCTGGTTGACAATTAATGTGGTACTTGAATGTTTAATTCATAAACAATTCAACTAGCCAACACAAGTGTTAAAAATAATAACAAAAAATATAATATTTTTGATAAACAAAATAAAAATAAAAATAAGCAATGATTAAAAACCCACAACACCAAAAATTACGAAAAGATCTCAACAATATACTCGGAAAAACAACAGGAAAAATATCAACAACTCTATTATTACTAGGAATAATAACTCTTTTATTACTAGGAATAATAATTTAAAAAAGTTTTCTATTATTACTCTATTATTATTAGATTATTACTAGGAATAATAACTCTATTATTACTAGGAATAATAACTCTTTTATTACTAGGAATAATAATAATAGGTGCAAGGGGTGTATCAACTAGCTTGGCATCCTTCATATTGAACAGGTCTAACACCTTTTCAATATAATTTTCTTGTCGTAGCCACAACTTTTTGTTCTTTCTGTCACATATGATTATCACTTCTAATATTTATTGTACTGGACCCAAATATTTCATTGCAAATTTGCTTCCCAAATCCTTCTTCAACTTGTTCATCATGTTCTTATCATGTCCAAAAATTAACATGTCATCCACATACAATAATAATATAATGTACACTTCCTATCTCTTGATGTGAACACAATGATAAGCCTCTAATATTTTAAAACCATTTTCTGACATAAATGAATCGATTTCATACACCAACATAAATGAACATAATTTTTTTTTTAATTGCTTATTATCTTTAGGTATTGAAATATTTAATCATGGTTAGTTTTAAAATATGGCCGATATTAAAATTATATTTTATTATGGTGTTATAGACATTTTTGGGCACTGCAACCCCAATCATAAATGTCCATAAACCAAGGGATCTTAAGTCCCTAAAAGTGTTGTTCCAACCTCTAAAAGAACAAGGTCAACTGATTACATCTTCTCCCAGAAGTTCTCCATGAAAAATTGCTCAGAACTGGTCAAAACTAGACCATCTCACCTGCTCCATGGTCAAAGTGCGCTGCATCCCACCTAAATACACTCGGGAGGTGCGATTCATCTTGAAAATTCCTTCTACGGGGTGCGATGGGCGAGAGTGGACGAATGGCAGGGTCAATCTACAAGGTGGAGGATCATGGAATCTTCTAGAAACTTCTCCCGTGACACTTTCCTCTCTACATTCGCCCAGGGATGAGTAAGAGATCATCAATCTCCAAGTGGATTCAAGAACTATCAGAGAGAGGACACTAATCAAATCTCAAAAGCTGACTCACCCCCCTTGCAAACATCTATATATGAATCCCTCATCCCAGAGATCCAGAGGCTGGAATTTTGTATCTTGTAAGGAAGTGTTGTTGGTTTCTTAGTGCAACATCAGAGTGTTGGGTGATCTAAGCTTTTCATGAGGTGAAGAAGGGCTTTCTTGCTGAGAGGATGATTCTGGGTCAGAACAATTGGTTATAATCCTCTTTTCTTTTTCTTGATTATCAATAAAGCTATTCAAGTTTTCCTCCACATTCTTGTATGATTGATGGTATATGCATTTGTGTGGTCAATATATATCTGGTCCTATATTGTTTATGATAATAGATCTATGTTCTAAGATAGTGTTATGTTGCTTTGATTCTACAGGTGCTCTTTGAAGCTGGGTAGACAAGGAAGCGAGTGGCAAAGATCTATCAGAAGAGAGAGGAATCAAACAAGGAACCAAGCGCAAGACAGAGGTTGGTCTCCTTTATTCCCCTCTTATCTATTTCTCATAAAGGAAAACGAAAGTAGTTTTAGTTTGCTTGTTTCTAAGGTAGCTACCAGCCTTAGTGGGACTAGCAGCTCCGCATAGACACTAGATTTCCTGATAACAAAATGGAGACTCCACTGGGGAGCAAATAGATTGTTTGTTTATATACATTTGTTTACTTTATAAACTTACAGACGGAGCCTGAAGTCAAGCCAGCTAGCCTTCGAACTGCATTTGATATGCAAGTGCAAAGTAGATCAACGTTGCTTCAGTCTATCTCCAGGTTTTGTTTATGAACTGAACAATTGATTTACAAGCTCTCTAATTTCCCTTGTGGTGGCTCTAGTAACCTCTTTAGATCTACCCTTGTGCTTGATTTACTGATTACCACTTGCTCGGCCTAAATCCCTGAACTGAGCTGCAAACTGTGACCTGGAACCCAATTAAAGTCTCGTCCCTGGTCCAACACACTATCTCTTCTGTAAATTCTAGATGCATCGCACTTCCCAAGTGTAGTAGGTGCGCTGCATCTCTTTTTCACTGTGTTACAGGTGCGCTGATCAAACAAGGCCTTTCCTGCTCCTAGATTTTGGTTTATGTTTTCACTCTGTTCAGCTCTATTCAGGAGTTTTGCTGCCTACAGTCAGTACACCTCTGTTGAAACCCCCTTCCTTGCCATTATTCCACCTCCATTGTGCAAAGGACTGTAAATGTTTTTATGTATTTTGAGCCATTTTCAGTTCTCTTTTACAAAGAAATAGCGTAATTGAACTGTCGTTTCTTGATTTGAAAGTGTCACAAGTGTCATTTTCAATCATAGAAGAGAATACGATTGTCCTTGATATTCGATTACACTGTTACTCTTGTATTTGATTTAGATGAGTATTTTTTCAAGTGTCGAAAGCAATTTTTCAATTCCAAATCGAAAAGTGTTGTCATTGTCCTCATTTTGTCTTGAAAAGAAACTTGTTAGTAATGTCGCTTTGAAAAATAATTCAGATTTGCGCTTAGCTTTCTTTTTTATCATTCACACATTAAGAAGGCTGAAAACAAATACATGCATGTGCATTTGCATTTAGACTGTTTGTTGGTTTGATTTAGGACAGTGCATATAGTGTGTGCTCTCTGCTCTATGTTGAAAGAATGTCATCTCTCTTTCCTTAGTAGCTAGGATTTTCATTGCAAAAAGAAGATTAAACGATTGTTTATCATCTTAGATTGCATTTTAGGAATTGTACATCTAAATCACGTGGTGAACCTGAAAGGCAAATTTCTTAAGCAAGATCAACTGTAAAATAAATTTAATGAATCTAAAAACGCTTTGGAACCTAATGCACAACATTTAGAAGTCTAGGCTAGAGACGTATTCCGGCGTCATAAAGCCTGGTAACTGTTGTTCTCATTGTTGGTTGGGTGATTCCTCCACTTTGAGATGGTAAGTGTCAGTACGGACTTGTGCTCCCACGTACCATCAATTATATATTGGGAGACCACAATAGGCTTTATCCTTTATCCATAGGAAGCCGTGTCTGCCGCCCTATCGATCACAATGCACTGAACACAGCATTCGGGAAGATTGACTGCCGTACCGTAAAAAGTATTCTGTAGTTTTGCGATTGGTTTGGTAATCCCTCTATCTAGATTTCTAGAGCAGTCTCTTTCGTTCCTTTTCAGACTCCTTAAAGGAAAAGGTTTATCTGAGCACTTGTCACTTCAGGCTCATTAAAAATCGAAGGCGACTAGAGTCATCTTTTGTTTTTTCTCGACTCTTAAAAATTGAAAAAACAAGTTGTGTCAAAGCGTCTAAAATTTATTTTAATCGGAATAAATATCACCTTTCCTACGTTGGTCTTAGGTTGAGAAAAATGGAGCCCACCAACCAAGGAGTTCCCCTTGGAGGAAATCCTAGTCCCTTCTCCTCTTGGGGAGATGTTGGTGCGCCCCATATGGCCACATTGTCGCTTCCAGGATTGAAAATCGGCTTGCCCGTATGGCTCTTCTCAACTTCTGTCATTCAGAACACAATGATTCCTGAACAATCAAGTCAGCAACTAAACGATACTAGAGTTACCCCCCAACCCTCTACTTCATCCAATTCTTCCTCTCCTCCTTCCTCTTCGCTTGATGAAGCTGGTAAAGCCAAAAATCAAGTAACCGAGAAGAAGAAGAAAGAGAAGAAGAAGAAGGAGCCAAATGCGAAAAGGGGCAACCAAGCATCGTCTAGCGAAAATCCACACACTGCACCGTCCAGGCCTAAATCACCATGTGTCATTTGCAAAGGAGACCACTATCATCGAGATAGTCCTTGCATCCCTTGGATCTTAAGGGACTGGTCTCCTCGTTTGCACAATCCGGTGTCGTCAACCTCTGATGATCATGTTGAAAGTACACCGTCAACTAGTGAAAATGAAGCCCCTGGACAAAAAGGAGAATGTAAATTTCCTTGTAAACTGTGTGAACGTGATCATGTCGTCCACCATTGTCCCTTCTTAGATGAGGCTAAAAGAGTTTTAGACGACCGTCTGGTTTCACCGTTACGGCTTCCTCCTGGATATAAGAAGCTCTTGCCGAGTCTGTCACTAGTTGAAAATCCGGCTGACACGCCCTTGTGGTCGGCCGAAGTGTCTATCATTGAAGATAAACCATCTAAATCCACACCAGACAAAAGTCAAAAGGTCGAGGTGGCAGTTGACCCGGTCTTGCCTTCAGAGGATCCATCTTCAGATGATACAGTCACCGAAGAGAACAAGAACGACACCGTTCAAATTCTTTTCGTAAGCACAGACTCCGATGAACATGGGGGCAGTCTACCCGTTCCTTTACCGCAAGAAGGAAGTTCATCAGAGTCATATCCGGCCATCTATTCGGTCCCACCTCCAAGCAACCTGGTTGTTTCCTTCGATTGGAATCTACTAGGCAGACCCCGTTTACCGGCTAGTGTACCATTTCGAATCATTGCTCAAATATATAGAATGGTCGTCGCTGGTACCATCATAGATGAAGAGGCTTCTGTGAGTATCCTTTCCTCAACTGCTTGGAAAGCGCTTGGTTCGCCATCGCTTTTTCCTGAAATGAGAAATCTAACAGGCTTTGACAAAGGAACCAGTCGACCGTTAGGGATCCTTCCCAATGTGCCAATAACATTGAGAAGGAAAACTGTTCACATGAACGTAATGGTAGTCCAAGGACCCCTAGCTTATAATCTACTCCTTGGACGAGACTATATTTATTGCATGGGAGCCATTGTCTCCTCACTCTTTAGAGTAATGTGTTTTTTGCATGAAGGAAGAATGGTCAAGCTCGTAGACCAGCTTTCATTCCCCGGTCCACACGTAGCAAATAGTCATATACCAACCCTGAATGGTCTTTTCGCGCAAGGAATGTCTCATCAATCCCCAGTCCATCCTCCTGATTAGCGCGAGTGATTCGAAGGATATGACTGAAACCCAGGGGGCATGCACCCTAGCCTGTTTCGACAGGAAAACCTTGGGTATAGGGTAGGTTTCCGCAGAGGATATATGATTGGCTGACACACCCGTCCATTTTGGAAAATGGGATTAGACCAGAATAAGATACCTCTGTTAAGGTAGGCCTTTCCCGATAGAACAAATGTTTTGTCTGACAAATTGAGGGGTAACCTGAAAAGGTAGGCCTTTCCCGATAAAACAAATGTTTTGTCTGACAAATTGAGGGGTAACCTGGAAACTCTACTTCGCTATACCTGGGGGCATGCAAACCTTTTGGCGTGAAAGCGAAGAGCGACCATTTATTTTTTTTAAATTTATAGGTCCTCTAACCCTTTAAACTCGTAGGATTGGTCGTTTCCTAACTTGCATAAAGAAAGGATGCGGGGCAAAGCTTTGAAAAAATGTCGTTTTTATATGAGACATCCTTATTATACAATTGGATTATCGAGCAGTTTTAACGCGGAATTCAAGCTCGTTAAAAAATAAACATAAGCAATGAGCAAATGTTCCCCCAAAGTTTAAGCTCACTAAAAAATGAACCATTTTTCGGTAAATAACCATTGTGAATGTATTACCATCAGCCTTTGAAGCCTTGGTTGTGTTCTCATCATCACCTCCACTTTGTTTTGGCCAATCATTCACCTCCATTTGATTGTTTACCCTTTTTGAGGAACAACTGCGAAGAGTGATCCTGCTAGCCATCCTTGTGACACTATCGTGATTGGAAAATTCCAAACCTTACCTGGAATCAGCTGCTACCCAAATTTATCACTCGTTCCTCAAAAAACGAGTCTCCTTTAAGCTCTTTTCAACTGACTCGTAAAATATGAAAAGATTGCCAAGCGATTGGCCTCTCCAGCTCGTTAAAGGGACCGGAAGTGCTATCCCTCCTTTAGATTTTAATCTTTTTGGACTTGAGGGATTATTACACAAAAAGATCGAGCGCTTGTTTTGTTTGGCTCGTTAAAAGTACCGAAAATTCATCCCTTTTGTATTGTTTTATACTTTTCGGACTCAAGGGATTATATGACGAAAAAGGATCATCGGAGTTTTCTTTACGTCCCTTTTTCAGACTCTCTAAAATTGAAAAGGACCGAGTTATCCTTGTCATTAAACTCGTTAAAACCGAATAGTGACAAACCTGTCCATAACAGACAGGAACGAGTTTCACTATCGATAGGCTCATTAAAACATAGCGATGGGTTTGCCTGAAGGGAAAATTATAGAAAAAGCATATGTTATCCTCCTCAAGCTTGACAAAAATAAAGAGGTACTGGTCAGCAATGACTGGGGAAAAATTGGGAAGAAAACTTGAAAAAACTTTATTGGTAGCAAGTCGCTCTTGAACATGACACTTTCACTCCGCATCTGAGTCAAGTTGGGTTGTTCCATTCACTAGTCACATCACCATGGTTCCGTCACACCATCCATATTTGGGGTTAATTCTACCAATCCATCATGTCAGTGTCGCCGATATGTTCAAGAGAAGTCGCTCGGAGAATTCACCTGTGTCTCACCCACTGCAATACATTTACGCTCCGTTCTTTCATGACCGCCACCCTAAGCATTATATCACCAGATCGTTTTCACCTCCATTAAAATCATTTGCTCCGTTCCATGTCATTGATGTGGGATTCACTAAGGCCCTCCTATGACGGATCGCTTCTTGTCGAAATCAGCTCATTATCCAAGAAGTCGATCTAGGAACAACCCTTTCAGTACTTTGAAGCTTGCATGCCTCAATGGCAAGTTTCTCACTTCTGGCGACAGGTTTTCATCAATGGCCTTGGACCGAAAGATTTTGCGTGGTGTTCGACGCCAAGTCCCTTATTCACACCACGTGAATTGTACTGTAGTACCTTGAGGGTCATCATCATTATCGGTGATTCCTCTCGCGCCTGTTAACAACTTACATCATTGGCTAGTAATCAGGCAATGTCTTTCCATGTTCGACTCCAGAACATCTCTCACATGGATCAACTTGTACTTTAAGTGAAGATCGAACGAGATTGAAGACCTTGGATCTAGTTTCATCCATCCGGGCTGTGATATATATTCAGGAAAATAAAGACATCAAATGTACATCATTACTGCACAGATAATCATCCAACCCAAGGGATGATGGCTCTACCAGAATCATCAGTCTACACTCAGACGATTGTCTGCCTTATGTACATGAAAGTGAATTTATAAAGCTGAGCATGGGAATGCCCGCCTCAGCTAGATCATGAAAATATTATGAAGATAATGTATTGTATTGTATCTTATTACAGGTCGCCTTCCAGCTTGAAAAAACTTCAGATCCTCATGATAAAGCATTTCACCCAATTAACGACCTCATGCTTTAGGGGGCAACTGTTATAGACATTTTTGGGCACTACAACCCAAATCATAAATGTCCATAAACCAAGGGCTCTTAAGTCCCTAAAAGTGTTATTCCAACCTCTAAAAGAACAATGTCAACTGATTACATCTTCTCCCAGTAGTTCTCCATGAAAACCTGCTCAGCACTGGTCAAAACTGGACCATCTCACCTGCTCCATGGTCAAAGTGCGCTGCATCCCACCTAAATACACTCGGGAGGTGCAATGCATCTTGAAAATCCCTTCTACGGGGTGCGATGGGTGAGAGTGTACAAATGGCAGGGTCAATCTGCAAGGTGGAGGATCATGGAATCTTCTAGAAACTTCTCCTGTGACACTTGCCTCTCTACATTTGCCCAAGGATGAGTAAGAGATCATCAATCTCCAAGTGGATTCAAGAAATATCAGAGAGAGGACACTAATCAAATCTCAAAAGCTGACTCACCCCCCTTGCAAACATCTATAGATGGATCCCTCATCCCAGAGATCCAGAGGCTGGAATTTTGTATCTTGTAAGGAAGTGCTGCTGGTTTCTTGGTGCAACATCAGAGTGTTCGGTGATCTAAGCTTTTCATGAGGTGAAGAAGGGCTTTCTTGCTCAGAGGATGATGTTGGGTCAGAACAATTGGTTGTAATCCTCTTTGCTTTTTCTTGATTATCAATAAAGCTATTCAAGTTTTCCTCCACATTCTTGTATGATTGATGGTATATGGATTTGTGTGGTCAGTATATATTTGTTCCTATATTGTTTATGATAATATATCTATGTTCTCGGATAGTGTTATGCTGCTTTGATTCTACAGGTGCTCTTTGAAGCTGGGTAGACAAGGAAGTGAGTGGCAAAGATCTATCAGAAGAGAGAGGAATCAAACAAGGAACCAAGCGCAAGACAGATGTTGGTCTCATTTATTCCCCTCTTATCTATTTCTCATAAAGGAAACTGAAAGTAGTTTTAGTTTGTTTGTTTCTAAGGTAGCCACCAGCCTTAGTGGGACTAGCAGCTCTGCATAGACACTAGATTTCCCGATAACATATGGTGAGAATTTTTTTAATACTTTCTCTCTTTATATATACATACATATAAAATTAATATTGAAATATTTTAGTTGACACATATATTCAAATAGTTTATTTAAGTTTTATATCGAAATACATTTTTTATTTTACTTTTAATTATTTTCTCTCTTTAAAAGTTGATATAAAATTATGTTACTTAACATGGACATCGAAATATTTCATTTACGACTCCTAATGAGTGAAATATTCTTACCATAACTCTTTCATATTGGATTGTAATATCAAACACTAACCAAAAAATCATACTAAGAGCGGGTTGCATCATACTCAACTGTAGAATGTGCCTCCTAACACAAAAATCTCTCCTCTTCTCACAACCTATCCTTTCTTATAATACTCCATCTTAGCAGTGATAGTTTGCATCAAGTCTGCATCCAAGCTCGTGACTATTTGGTGCATCCAACCTAACTCCCTCCACAACACACCCTACATGTCTATAGGAGCACCCAACTCTTATCCACAATGCACCCTATCTATCTATAGGAGTGCCCAAATATCTAAAGCATGTCTTTTCTATTCACAAGTGTACCCAAGTCTCCATACTACACTATGTATTCACAAGAGTACCAAAGTCTCAATAGTCTACCTTGTGTATCCATAAGAGTACCTAATTTTTTCCATGATCCATCTTGCCAATGGGCGCAAATGTTTGAATAAATTCTCCCTTGCTAAGGAAACCAAAAAATGCACCTTATCGATGGGCCAAGGTGGTTATCCATGGCACACCTTACTAATAGGCCAAGACATCTCCAATAAAATTTCTATTAAATATGGTCATATGCATCAATGTGATGAAGATTCCCAACACAACTCTAAGAAATGTTATTATATCCATGATGGTATTACACCTCATCCACTAAAAAACATTAATATCTTCAACAAAATCCCAAGAAACTCTTATCTTCGAGTCCATAAGAATCCATGCATTTGTTTTCAACCAAAGACTAGTGGAAACCTTGAATTTCATGCTAATGGAAACCAAAAAAATTTAATATCCTACTATATCACAAAAAATACGATTACTCCACATCATGACAATATTTCCATGCAACTGCACTCTATCCACTTCAATGACAGTGCCTCCTACCCAATTCTACAAAAAATGCCTCTAGTCATTGTTGCCTTCTATTACAGTGGTTGCACTCTAATCCACCGATGATACTACTATCTCCTATAAAGGAAATCCAACCTTCATTGAGAATATCATGAAAAACATCCAAGTGTCACAACTCCAATACTACTACAACTTCCATACTTCGACCCCTTTGTCATAATTTTGTGTTGTAGACATATTGGTTAGGTATCTAAGCAAAATATCACATCCAATCTATGAGAATGCCTGTCCTTGTGCCCAAAAATAATATTTTCCTTATGTAATTCGGTCCCTCTGCACAACTCTTCCTCAATTGTTAAGTTATTTCATGTAACCCAACATTATGTCATCTCTATTCACACAAGACACCTTCTTCAAAGGCACACTAGGCTCCACTATTAGCTTCTTGACAAGTTTCTTCCAATCTACAAATGAGACATATTGTTGTACCTCAGTGAGAAGTACATGGAAATTGGTTGTCAAGAGCATTTCCAATGTCCATAATTCATCCCATTTCTAATTCATGTGAAGAGGTTGGAAGGTCATTGTACTTTTTCATCAACCACACATAGAGTTGCATCCAATCCAATTCTTTCGTTGCATTCTGCACTTAGAGTAAACCATGACTGTGGGAAAAAATCTAAGGTGACCGCTAACCAATCTCCTGAATTGAAAACTAACCCTTTCAATCCGAAGGGGGGTCCCTTCTATAACTCAGTAAAATATGACTGGTTATGTGTTTAGCAAATCAATTAGATTTAATTGGATTTAAGCAATGTTGGTATGGAAAGGACAAGAAAAACCATTGGGCATGGAATCTGTTTGACAACAAATTATTGCTAATAGGTTATATGAACAAAATACAAAGGCAAGATAGAAACAAATTTCTTAGACAACTTATCATTTAGTTGTGATAGAAGCAAACAGAGATAAATACCAAAAAATAAAGCAATTAATGAATTATGTTAAAGATATTTAAGTCAAAAACATATAACAATTTGGAAATAGTAAATTTGAGCTAACAAACAGAGTTCAACTTTACAAACTTCACTTCAAAAATGTAGAAAACATATGGAAAATATAATGAAACAAAAGAGATGAAAAACACTAGAAGACAGACAAAAACCCGTCACACAAAGCGTTTGTACAGCCCTCTCCAGAATGACGGAGCAGAGGCCAAGGATGATCATGCAGATCCCTTAGCCACTTATCCTCTGACCGCGGCTAACGGAAAGGAAGGGCTAGCACCGACTGGTTGTTCGCCTCTATTACCCATGAGGCAAATCCAGGAAGCGCGAACCAATCAATGCATATGCCTGCCCTCTCCACAGATCTGCAGGGGAAGGGGGCGTTCAGAACCCTCTTCATCATTCCAGATAAAAATCAAGATCTTGACAGGCAAAACTATGTTACTATGGGTAAGCCAGACAGATCTAGTGCAGCATCTCAAGGAGACACTGAACATCAAACTGGGGATCCCCTCTGCAGCACAGCGGCTTCTCCACGAAGGTAAACAACTTGAGGATCTGTTCCCTATTTCTTTTACGGCATTAAGAAAGATGCATCTATTATTTTAACCTTACGTTTGAAAGGAGGAGCTGCTGGAGAGCCATCCGTAGCTAAATCATTTTCATATAAAGATGCAGTCCATGCCAAGAAGCCTGACAAGACAGCTCCACCAGTTCAGGCTTTACCCAAGCCTATTTTTGTGGAAAAAGTGGATGAGGTTCCCTCGGTTGAGATCTCCTACTATAACATGGCAGACAACTCCCAAAAATTTACAGAAAGGGCCATCATATGCATATTTAATGTGCTCTGGCCACGCTCAAAAGATCTTTTGGACTGGATCTATGACAACTGGACACACAGTTGCAAGATCTTCTTCTGTGCAAAGGGATATTTCATAGTGCTGTTCGACAATCTCGAGCACTACGAAAAGGCCTTAGAGGAAGGCCCTTGGTTCATGGGTTCGGCAGGCCTCTTCCTAACTCCATGGTTCCCAGACTTTGACCCAGCTTCTGCAGTTATCACAAAATCCCCTGTATGGATCAGGCTTCCAAATCTCCCTATATATCTGTGGAACACAAAGGTATACAGGCAGATAGGCAACGCTTTGGGCTGCTTTCTAATGGGAGATTACGAGAGGGAAATCCAAGGCCTCTACACATACGCCAGAATCTATGTAGAGCTAGATCTAAGCAAGGGTCTGCCAGAGCAAATAAAACTCAAGATCAAGGACACTGTTTGGACCCAGTTTTTAGATTATGAAAATACTGCCTTCCGATGCCGCCATTGTCACCTAACAGGGCATCTACAGACCTCCTGCCCATCGCTGACAGCAAGAGAAAAAAAAGGAATCTCTGCAAAATCCAAACCCAAGCGTTGGGCTCCCTTTACTCCGCAGCCAGCTCGAAGCTCCAGCTCCCCAAGTTTAGAGGTCGGGGAAAGCGATTCAGAACCGGACCAGGCGCCTCAGCCAATGGATTCACCCATGAACACCATGGGGCACACCCATGACTCAGCTATAGCCCAGAAACGCGTCCATGAGACCTCCTCAGAATCAGAAAAGGAATTCCCGATGAAAGAGAATTCCAGTCTTCAAGTTGTCTTAGCTCATTCCCCTCAGGGTGGCTGGACAAAAGTCAACAAAAAGAAAGGGAAAAAACAATGTGTTGTAGGTTCTGCCCCTATGGGGGATTTAGGCAGTCTGTGATTTCTAGTCATCTGATGTAACTATGAGTTTGAATCTTTCTTCCGGAACCGAGGTTGATGGATCCATCATTTCCGGTCTGCCGGTTTTTTGCTTATCCTGATTGTACTATATTACACTTAATAGAATTAGTCTTTAACGAGAAAAAAAAATAAAAAATTGACAAGAACATATAAACAATAAGGATAGCATGATACATTTTGAATATTATACATAACGATTAGTAGTGAAAATAGTTTCTAACTCCAACCATAATCATTAATGGTTCAAGTAAAGATGGTATCAAAATGTTATTTCTTAGTTAAATCAACATAGATTCATCTTAAATGCGGATTTAACATGAGTCGAGAGGGATCCAATTTCTTAAAGTGCAATTTTTTTTATGAGCAAACATTTTTTAAATACTTTGTATAGTTATTTTTTTTCCTTGGATTTTTTCAAATTTTTATTTTGCCCAAGCAAAATTTCAAATTTGACAAGGGATGCGCAGGCTTACACATCATACTCGCTTTAGAATAAGCCTCTAAGCTCAATAATTAAAAAATGTAAAAAATACCATCTTGTAAGATACCAATAATATTAAAAACATTATTATTGCATTAAAATAAAAAAAAAATACAACAAAATAAAAACTTAAAAATAAAAAGAAATTAAAATATTAATAAGATAATAAACTATATATATATATATATATATATATATATATAATTTAATTAAATATTATATTAAATTAATTTTATACTCTTACTCATTAATTCTAACGATATAAATGTCCTTCGTCAATAATTTGATATATAGATATTTTATAAACATTTTTATCCTAAACATATATATTTTATAGAAAAAGAGGGTTTAAAGTATAGAAAAAGAGTGTTTAGAGTTCGAATTCACTTTATACCATTAATGTGTTTTGGGAACAACATTCAACTGTATTTAATTCCAAAGAATTTTCTTAATGATGTGGTTGTGAATCAATTCACATTAATTTAGATGTGAAATAGGGTGGTGGAAAAGACTTAAAGAAGATTGGGAAGAATAGGTGTGTAAATTTTGCGGGGAGTGGAATCTGAAAACCATTTTATAAAGAACTAAACCACTTGTATTATATTAATCTAAGTGTTTTACATTTCCCATATATATAAATATATTTTTATCTCAAATTTTAGCAATAGTTGATATCAAATGGATCTCATCCCACATTTCAAAAAAATGGAAAAACAACTAGAGTAGAAGCCTAAATCAGATTGTTAAAAAGGAAAAAAATGAAGTCAACGCGTTTTCCATTGAACATCTCCTCCACGTAAATGTGTTCAGGTTCAACTCCAATTCCGTGTTCAGGTTCATCTCCAAGGTTCACCTCCAATTCTGTGTTCAGGTTCATCTCCAATTCGTTTTTTAGAGTGTATCCTCTTTGTGATTGATGTCCTGGAATATGTGTGTAAAAACGTAATACCACGGAAGAAAACGTACAAGAATAAACATAGATACATGGGAGAAAGACCAATCGCCGTTTTTTTCAATCCCATTGCCCGTCAAACGCTGCGTGTTCGAAGAAAACAAAAGAGGGAGCGATTAACTTGGTAACAAAGACTTCGAGAATTGAGTGGCGTTTTCCATGTTCAGAGACCCTAACATCCTGTCAACCCTGTAAGCTGTCACGACCATTTTTTCCTTTCTTGTAAGGACCACCACCCACCATGGGATAGCTCTGTACCAGTAAATTGATACATCGTGACTCAATCCTCATCTCTATCCCCATGTCTAGTATTTATTGTAGTGGACCCAAATCTTTCATTGCAAATTTGCTGCCCAAATCCTTCTTCAACTTGTTGATCATGTTATTATCATATCCAACAATTAACATGTCATCAATATACACTAATAATAAATGTACACTTCATATCTCTTGAAGTAAACACAATGATCAACCTCTAATATTTTAAAACCATGTTCCAACATAAATGAATCAAATTCTTACAACATTGACGTGGTGCATGTTTTAGTCCATAGAGGCTCTTTTTCAAAACTAAATTCTCCTTACCTTTTTCTTTGAATTCGTCTGGTTTCTCTTGTCGAAAAGTGTAACTAGGTTCAGTCTTCATAATGACATGTGCAAATGTGATTTTATGTAATTGATGTAAAGAATAAAAATAAAATTATTTTTGTAATGCTTGTCCCATGGGTTTCATAAGCAAGGAATTTTATTTTTAGTAATGCCTCCTGTTGAGAGCCCTTATGATTGGTCATAAAGTAAAAAAGAGTCAATGCATGTATGAAGGACCCTTTTTGGGCATGTTACATTTTTGTATGAGTTATTAAATGTATAGAAAGGCTCTCAAAGACCAGACAAAGTCACCTCCTTCAAATCGGCTTCAAGAAGTATAATATTATCTTCACCAAAGTACACGTCAACTCATCTACATGTGAAGTCAGCTTATTATCATGGAAAAAAACTATAAATAGGCTACTCGGCCTCATTTCAGAGCAAGGATTTTCGGTCAAGGTCTGAAGTTAGTAAGTGGTGCGAAGGTTAGAGAAAGGGAGCCTTATAGTCAGTGAAAAGAAGGGAAGGAAGAACGAAGTCCCTAGAATTGTTTTGAGTTTGTTTTGAGGGCTGAAGTTATCCACATGTGTGAGGAATATTTTTTGTTCAAACTGCAGAAAGAAATCAAAGTATCACAGTTAGATTTGAGGACAACTCAAGGAGAAAGTAAAGGTGATACTCAAGCCAGTTCAAGGGGAAGAAGTTTTCTTCTAGGCAAAAGGAAAACAAGGGTCTATGTTGGTCCATCTACATGAGCCAGGGTTTCTGATCTAGTACCAAAAGTTGCAAGTATGTCCCTAGGAACCGAGACTTAGAGAGATAGCTAAGAAGGAGGAAGAATCGTGAAGTGTGTCTATTTTTGACACACGGAAGAAGGAAATCATCAAAGAAACTTTGTGTCTTGGTCTTGGAGAGGAAAATAGGTCAAGGTTCTTGGTCTTGGTATTCCTCTCAAGTGGGAGAGGTTTTGGCCCTAGCTGATAGCCTATATTCTGTGTCTCTTATCTCTTGTCTCTTTATGGTTTATGCATTAGTAGTTGTTTGATGAAGAATAAAACTATAATAAGATATGTAAAAGAATATCCTAATCTAAGAAGTAAAAAACATTCACAAGCAGTTATCAATAGAAGAAAAATTACCTAATTTCTATGCCCTAGATTTCTCAACATGGTATCAGAGCTGAGGTGACTAAATCAAGGAAGGACATCTTATCAAGGGACACTCAAGGATAAAATCTCAAGGAAGTCATCAAAGTCAAGATCTATAAAAAAAGCATCATAATCCTAGATCAAATAAGTCTACAAAGAAGTATTAGGATCATCATCAAGAAAAGAAGGAAAAAACCATACATATACTCAAGTTGAATAGATCTATGAATCAAGGTAAGCTTGAAGTTTATTCATCCAAGAAAAGCACTTAAAGATCAATATCATATTATCATCAATCAAAGAAGAATTCCTGGGATCTACTCTCAATCACTTTGGACTTGAAATGTTTTGAAGACTATTCATCCAAAGAAATCTATATCAATAGGCGGTGTCATCAAGACTCTAAGGTGATCTATCTCTCATTGAAAGAAGATTCCTACCATTGAATACATCATCAAGAAGTCATCACCATCAAATGATCCTAATGGATCTCCCTCTTCGTGATATCAAGAATCATTATTGAAGAAAAAAAATTTCATCAAGGAGAAGTTTTCTATTCTCTATATCATCATCAACAACAAGGATGCAACAAGGATAAGTAGAATTCTATCAAGTAAGTATATTTATGTCCACATCTGAATCTGTCAAAATTTCATTTTGTAAGTAAATCAACAAATTGTTTAGGGCTTCAAACTATCTTGCATGGAAGAAAAATGAGAGATTTGGATCTCATTGAAAATGAGGTGATGGAACATGTCAAAGGGTCTATCACAAAATCAAGAAAGGAAGATGCTCAAGCTCTTGCAAATTATATGAAAGGGGAAGTTAGGTCTCAAAGGATTCTTATAGAATCCATCAAGTATCCCCTCATCCCATATGCATCAAAACATGAAACTTAAAACGAAATCTATGACAAACTGGTAGAGTTGTATTCTGTAAGCATTACTGGAGAAGTCATCTCATTAACGCAAGAAATATATAAGATAAAGATTTCAAGGGAAGATGGAATAGCCTCATATTTCATGAGGATATCTGAAATCTGGTATCAACTACAAGATCTAGGAGAAGTCGTGTTTGATAGAGAAATGACTATAGTTGTACTAAATACACTATTGGAGGAGTGGGGTAACTTTATTTCAAGTATTTATGGGAAGAAATAAGCTACTCCATTCTAGGATCTATGGTCACTGTGAAAGATTGAATAAGCTAGACTAAAGGGAAAATATGATGTGGGAGTAGGTGAGCAAAATCAAGCTTATACTATGACGACAAGAAGAAAGGGAAAATTTGGAATGTCTAGTTCTTGGAAAAAGAAAAGGGACATGTATAAGATTCAATGCTATGGGTGTCAATAATATGGTCACTACAAAAGAGATTGTCCGAAGATGAAGTCAGATAATAATAAAAGAGGAAGAGAAGAAGCTCATATCACCGAAGAAGTGGAGGAAGCTTAAAAGAAGAATTCCAAGAAAGAGGAAGGAAGAGATCTATACTATGATTGAGATAGTTTTCCTCACCTAAGTTCTTCTCAAGTTCCTAAGTCTTCTATTTCAAGATATGGCTACCATGATTCACTAAAATGAAGGGATGCATCATGGCATCTTAGAAGCATTGAAAGAAAGAGCTCGTAACATCAGCATTGCAGTCAACTATGGAAAGATATAGCTCTTGGAAACTTCATTTGTAACATAGGTGGCACTCATGGGAAAGAAAGAAAAAGGTCATATAATACAAGTCTCATCATAGATTTGTCAAAAGGAAACATATGATGTATGGGGATACTCTAGATCCTCAAGATTCTCTGATGGAATCTTCATCGAAAGGTTCATTGTTCAAGAGAGGAAGCAAGTGTTTCATCAAGAATTCTAAACTTGTGGAATTCATGGGATGATGGTATGATGACATAAAAGGAGAAACATATCAAGGGATTGAATCTCTTTCAATCAAGGAAGCTATTGCATGAAGACTAGATGACCCAAAGGAAAATGAGGTATGTATGGTTATATTCAATATTGAAAAGTCATGTCATATGGTTGCAGGTAACATGAATCAATGCTCTATCTTGAGAGCATGATAAAAAGGAAAAAGGATCTCCTCCTCAGAAAGGATGCAAGAAGGCATGAGTCACACATTGTCTATATGAAATCAACATAATATGTCCTCATATGTAATATGATGTGGTTGAAAACAACTGGAGGAATTCTGATTGGAAATTCCTAGGAAGGAAATGTGTGAAGAAAGAAGGAAGAGATCGTGGGATATGAAACCATGGAAAAATGCAATCAACATCCAAATACCAAGAATATTTGACTAGGATATCACCATGAAATATATCAAGACTTTGATGGAGTCTAAAAAAGAAAGAGACCCTTGACAATATATATCTTTGGGATATTTATTGATATGTATGGAGGATGCTGATGCAAACTAGAATATGTCATGATGACAGACCATCACAAAGGTAATTTTGATTTAAGTGTTCATTTCTTATTTTTGAACAAATATCTGGATGGGCTTATGAAGGGTTGCCTAGGTAAGATCTATGGATATCTTCCACCACCAATGCCCATGTAGTAGGATGAATGATCCTTAAGGAAACATGGCATGAAGAAGGCATCATGGCATGAAGGAAAGACATACATGGGTTGAAGGATCACTTTCTAATTATGACATGAATGACTCATAAATGAAAATTATAGATGGTATGTTCCCTATAAATAAATCAAAAAAATTAAGTCTCTCAAATAATGAAAATAAGTTCATGACATTGCGAGGAAGAGTTCTTCACGCAGCTAGTTTCCCCCATCATCTCCACCTGAGGAGCTGTTGTAGTTCCCTAATTAAGAGGGATCCTAGAAACAAGTTTATTACTTGGAAGAAACTTGGAAGAAAAATTATAAGGCCAAGAGGTAACTTAGGTACATTCCTCCATAGGAAAGAGTCCATTCCTTTATTGGAATAGATATGTCCTCCCTAGTTAAGAGGGAGAGATAGACACATTATTCTTGTCTTCACTTGGGAAGATAAAATGGAGGATTGATTAAACATCTGCATCTGATGCTCTTTGAGGATGATTTAGGGCATCCAAGATAAGGGTAGTCGTAAAGGACCTATATTCTTTGAGGACTGGGAATTGATGATGAGAATAGTCTTGATGGAACACACCCTAAGAACATAGGTGGCGTATGTTCCGAGAGAGGCAATGATGATGGTATCTATACATCATTGGTATCACTAGCATTGTGCTCATATCTCATGGATATATAGAGCTATTAGTCAAAGCCTTGCTATGTGAAAATTTTGGTTCATATGGTGTTATACAGATGGGTTACCAATCTCACTCTTCTTATGAGAAATTCTTTAGATTGAGAATGACAAAGTACCATTATGAATACCTCCCTAGTTAATGTTGAAAAATGTGCAACAAGAAATGCTAAATTTAGAATGTGCTAAAAATAGACCTGCTAAAAATAGCATGTCTAAAAATAGCAGTTTGGCTAGTGAGGTCATTGGCTACATTGGGTGAGAGGTGAAACTACTAAAAATAGAAAGTTCTAAAAATAGCATTTCTGGGTCCCTTCCTATTTATAGCAATCCCTAGTCTATCTATAGGAAGTAAAAGTAATTTTGGTCTTAACAGCGGTTGAAAATATTAATTAATTCATTCAGCTGAGTTAATTAGTTAAGGAAATTCGAATTTGAAGTCTTTGTGAGCATGCACATGAGTTGTCCCATTGATTGAGGAAATTATCCTTAATTTCCTCCACTTATTAAGGGAATAAGTATGAGTTCTATAATGAGAGAATCAGTTGACTTAGTTCTAACTAGTCAAGTACAATATAGTTTGTTAATGCTTGCATGCATGTGAAAACTATTATTTTAGATAATTGAGGATTCACTCATGGATAACTGTTGCATGTCAGTTCAGACAGAGACCCAGTTGAGATCAAATAAGGGACAATGTACTATCATATGCCTGGATATTTCTAGTAAGTATTTCTTGCATGGAGAAGGATCTATTTCTAAGAGAAATACGTATTATAGGAGATTGAAGGACTTGTGGCCTATATATTGAGGCCTAGGTAGTCTATGATCTTCATCTTCTGATTACAGAGAGAGCAGGATAGCTATTGAGCTGATTCTTTTTGTATGTTGTTGAGGATCTCCACTTGATTGATAATACATGGTTAGGGTTTTATGTTGGTGCTTTCCCCTGCATATATCTTGTGTTATGTGTGATTATTTCTCTTGATCAGTGATGCATGTTTCTACTTGATGTTGCTCATGAATTCGATTATGCTTCCGCTTAATGTTTTGTAGAAGTAGAACAAGTATTATGCTTTAGGACATTGCATATATTAGTTTGTTCTACAGGTGAAATTTCTACATGGTATTAGAGCATAGGTGATCAAGGAAGAACAATATACTATCAGGAGAAATTCAAAGTTTATTATTCGGGATATAGATCTCAAGTTCTTATCACATCTATTTCATCGATGGCTTTTTATGGTTTGAGGCTTCAGTATGCCCTTGATGGTAGCTCAAACTATATAGCTTGGAAGAATCGCATGGAGGCAATTTTGAAAGATAATGGTCTTAAGGATTTCATTGATTAAGAAATCCCTAAGCCTACTGACAAGACTGAGCAGGTGGAATGGAGGAAGTATGTGGCTAGAGCTAGGAGAATTCTCTTGGAGGGAGTGCGAGATCACATTGTCTCGAGCCTCCATGGGAAGGAGACTCTGCATGCAATGTGGAAAACATTGAAAGATTTATATCAGAATAGTAGTGATCAGAGGAAGCTGGCACTCCAGGACAAACTTCGAAAGATCAAGTGTGAAAGGGGTGAGATGATCTCTATGTATTTGACCAAGCTCCTCACATGCAGGGATGAGCTTGCAAGTGTAGGGGTCGTGACATCTGATGAGGATATGGTGAGTCTAGCACTCCTTGGCCTTCCTAAGAGCTGGCATAGCTACCAGGACTCAGTGAATGGAAGGGAGAAACTGCCAGATTGGGAACAACTATGGTCGGATTTGATGCAGGAGGAGATCAGACGGAGCACCAGAGACAGTTCCTCATCCATGCATGATGAGGAGAACTATGTTGTAGCAAGTAAGGCGAAGAAGAGGAAGGAGAAGGTTTCTCTTTCCGAATCTAGTTCTTCCAATGATGGGAAGAAGGTTGAAAAATCGAAAGTGCGATGCTTTCATTGTCATGAGGTGGGCCATTATGCTGCAAATTGTCCACGAAGGAAATCCAAGAAGGGATCTGGGGAAGGATCTGAAGGTGAAGCACTTGCTTCACAATTTGAGTTGGATTTCACACTCTTCGCGTGCATGCTTTCATCCATGGTGGGAAGTGGTTGGTTTCTTGACAGTGGAGTTTCTTTCCACATGACTGGTGACAAGAGTTTGTTCAGTACTTTGGAGGATAAATATCTCCAGATACTCATAGCGATGGGTAATGATGAGAAGTATAGTGTTTGAGGTGTAGGCATGGTTATTTTTCAGAGGGAGCATGGAGCTCGCCTTACCTTGATCGATGTCAAGTATGTACCAAGACTGAAGAGAAACTTGTTGTCGATCGCGATGCTGGAAGACAGAGGCTATGATGTAGTCTTCAGTAAGGGAAAGGTTTTCCTTAGACACATCAACACTAGACAGGTGAAGTAGATTGGTTCATGGGTTAAGAACTTGTATGCTCTTGAGGTTCAAGATGCATGCAAAGCCTTCAGCAACAAGGCAACTGATGGAGACTTGGTGGTTGAGAGGGAGGGTATATTACCTCTCAACATGCAGAGCCAGAAGAAGTCTCAGATGATTATGGAGGAGCCATGATTGGTGCAGCGGCTTCACGAGGTTGTGGAGCAGCCACAACAGGGGAAGCTAAGCGGAGATCGAGTAGAGACATCTACTCATGTAGAGACCTCTAATAGGGGGAAATTTTGAGCCAGGTGGGCAGAGGGATCACATGCAGCCATACCTCTAGGTAGGAGGTGGGGTGATATAGAGTGATTGTCTCAAGGAGGAGGGGCAGGATCCTTGAGGTACCCAACCTCTTGGATGAGACCTTGCTAAAGGAGCCCCGATGTGGAGTAGCAGGAACTGACTGATTGGGTAGAGACAGATGCGGATGGAGCAACAGAGAGAGCAGCAGTGCAAGGAATCCCAGGACAACACATAGCTAGCAGGCTGCAGCAATGCGAGAGGCACAAGTGTTTTGCATAGTGCTAGGTGGCACAGAGAGGTGTGCAATGGTGCGAGATGCATGGAGATGTTGCAGTAGCACATATTTCAAAGAGGGACCACTTGTCAGCAGCAGGTAGAGCTTGAGCATCAGAGTATGTTCCTAGCCCAACAGATTGGTCAGTTGGGAGTGTTTTTGTTCCAAGTGTTGTTGGAGCAAGTGGACCGGGTAGATGTGTTGCATGCAGAACATTCCAGAGTTACGGGATCGGGTTCGAGAGAAAACCTTTCTTGTTGAGAGGGAGTGTTGAAAAATGTGCAACAAGAAATGCTAAATTTAGAATGTGCTAAAAATAGACCTCCTAAAAATAGCATGTCTAAAAATAGTGTGTCTAAAAATAGCAATTTGGCAAGTGAGGTCACTGGACACATTGGTTTAGAGGTGAAACTGCTAAAAATAGAAAGTTCTAAAAATAGCATTTCTAGGTCCCTTCCTATTTATAGCAATCCCTAGTCTATCTATAGGAAGTAGAATTAATTTTGGTCTTAACAGCAGTTGGAAATATTAATTAATTAATTCATTTGAGTTAATTAGTTAAGAAAATTCGAATTTGAAGCCTTTGTGAGCATGCACATGAGTTGTCCCACTGATTGAGGGAATAAGTATGCGTTCTATAATGAGAGAATCAGTTGACTTAGTTCTAACTAGTCAAATCCAGTTAGATTATTTTAACAAGTTGTTAAAATAATAAAATATAGTTTGTTAATGCTTGCATGCATGTGACAACTATTATTTTAGATAACTGAGGATTCACTCATGGATAACTGTTGCATGTCAGTTCAGACAGAGACCCAGTTGAGACCAGATAAGGGACAGTGTACTATCAGATGCTTGGATATTTCTAGTAAGTATTCCGTGCATGGAGAAGGATCTATTTCTAAGAGAAATACGTATTATAGGAGATTGGAGGAATTTTGGCCTATATTGAGGCCTAGGTAGTCTGTGATCTTCATCTTCTGATTATAGAGAGAGCAGGATAGCTATTGAGCTGATTCTTTGTGTATGTTGTTGAGGATCTCCACTTGATTGATAATACATGGTTGGGGTTTTATGTTGGTGCTTTCCCCTAGATATATCTTGTGTTATGTGTGATTATTTCTCTTTATCAGTGATGCATGTTTCTACTTGATTTTGCTCATGAATTCGATTATGCTTCCGCTTAATGTTTTGTAGAAGTAGAACAAGTATTATGCTTTAGGACATTGCATATATCGGTTTGTTCTACAGGTGAAATTTCTACAGTTAAGAAGGAGTCTTGAAAAGTGTAACTAGGTTTGGTATTCATAATGGCATGTGTAAATGTGATTTTATATAATTGATGTAAAGAAGAAAAATAAAATTATTTTTGTAATGCTTGTCTCATGGGTTTCATGAGCAAGGAATTTTATTTTTATTAATGTATCCCATTGTGAGCCCTTAGGATTGGTCATAAATAAAAAAAGAGTCAATGTCATGTCTAAAGGAACCTTCTTGGGCATGTCACATTTTTGTATGAGTTATTAAATGTATAAAAAGGCCCTCCAAGACCAAGAAAAGTCACCTCCTTCAAGTTAGCTTCAAGAAGAATAATAATATCTTCACCAAATGACACGTCGGCTCATCTACATGTCAAGTCGGCTTATTATCATGGAAAACAACTATAAATATGCCACTCAACCTCATTTCAAAGCAAAGAATTTTGGTCAAGGTCTGAAGTTAGTAAGTGGTGCGAAGGTCAGCGAAAAGAAGGGAAGGAAGAATGAATTCCCTAGCATTGTTTCAACACTTTTTTGAGGGCTGAAGTTATCCACAAATGCAAGGAATATTTGTTGTTCAAAATGCAGAAAGAGACCAAAGTATCATAATCATATTTGAGGACAATTCAAGGAGAAAGTAAAGGTGATACTCAATCCAAGTTCAAGGAGAAGAAGTTTACTTCTAGACCAAGGGAAAATAAGGGTCTATGTTGGTCGATATATATGAGCCAGGGCTTTTGATCTAGGATCGAAATTTTTAGGCCTGTCCCTAAGAACCAAGACTCAGAGAGATAACCGAGAAGGAGGAAGAAACGTGAAGTGTGTCTATTGTTGACACAAGGAAGAAAGAACTCATCAAAGAAACTTTGTGACTTGGTCTTGGAGAGGAAAATAGGTCAAGGGTTTTGGTCTTGGTATTCTTCAATTGGAATCTCTATAAGAAGAAGAATTTGTTCAGGTTTTCCTCTCAAGTGGGAAAGGTTTTAGCCGTAGATGATAGCCTATATTTTGTGTCTCTTGTCTCTTTATGGTTTATGCATTGGTAGTTTCTTGATGAAGAATAACACTATAATAACGTAAGTAAAAGAAGATCCTAATCTAAGAAGTAAAAATCATTCACAAGCAGTTATCAATAGAAGAGAAATTACCTAATTGTTATGCCCTAAATTTCTCAACAGCTACATTGGCTTGAGGGGGCCTGACCCAAGTTCAGAGTTGTTCGTGCCAACCAACAGAAACCTAATTGCTGGCCCTTTCCGCAACAACCCGCGTAGCGCAGGCTACAGTCTCACTCGAAGCAGTATTGGGGGATGCTAGAACTAGGTTTCTGCATCTAGGGACATGTGATAAGTGGTTTTTAAGTCTACGCATCTCAGATTTGCCTTCGCGCAAATCGGTATCTTCCTAGGGATTTCTACTGTAACTCAAGTAAAAGGGCTTCTAGACCTTCGTGAAGGTCTACGATCAGTCTTTGTGGACCTTAAACAAGCAGCTTATCCACTTTCGTGCATCAATAAATAACCCTAGATCTGCCTTCACACAGATCTATTCAATTCATCAGAAATTATAACAGAAATAATATGTAAATTCGTGAACAGAGATAATTACTTAAAACACACATAAATAAGATAGATTTAGTAGTTTCACACAACATTCATACATTATTCCATGAAAAAATATTATTGAGCGACAAAATATAACCTAGGCAAGATTGATAATAATGCACGATAATTCTTCAAAACAAGTCTTTATTCAATTCCAACATTCAGATTACAAACTTCTCCACCCTGCACACTCAGCTACAGGGGTACGCGTACTCAACTGCGGACTTACCAAGGCCTCCTGTGCACTCAGCTGCAGGAGCCTACCCCTTCTCGCCTAAGTATAGGAAGCAGAGCCTTCCTGCCTTAGCACTTGCCCAAAACAACAAAAACCATTCAAAATTCACAATTCTTTATTCCAAGTTATCTCTAAAACTATATTGACTCAACTATTTATAGCTTTCTTCCATACAATACCATGGTCCGCGAACCATGGGAGACTCTTAAAACTGACTCAAAACAAGGGGCTACAACCCCTTTGACTCCTATCTAGTTGCGTGCTCCACATCCACATATCGCGGAGACTTTACATTCTTTACAAAAAACTTTTACAAAATTGGGTTAAACTAACCCAAAACTGACCCTAGGGAACCTAACCCAATAGGCCCCCAACACAAATATGGTGACTCGCCCTCGAGTCACTCAGCTGGTGCCTCGATCTTACGACAAAGGCCACCCAACTCAACCTGTAGTGCTGCGACCTCAATAGAGCTCTGCATTGCTGCCTCATGTACTTCCTCAACCAATTTATCTTTATGGTTTAAGCATTGGTAGTTGCTTGATGAAGAATAACACTATAATAATGTAAGTAAAATAAGATCCTAATCTAAGAAGTAAAAATCATTCACAAGCAGTTATCAATAGAAGAGAAATTACCTAATTGTTATGCCCTAAATTTCTCAACAGCTCTAATAAATCTCCTCCTTCAAATCTCCATCAAGGAAGGATGTCTTGACATCTAGTTGTTCACATTCCAAATCTAAAGAAAAAACAAGAACAAGAATAACTCTTATGGATGACATCTTAACAATAGGAGAAAATATTTTAGTAAATTCAATACCTTCTTTTCATGCAAACCCTTTTACCACCAAGCTTACATCATATCTTTCTTTCTTTTCTTCACTCTCATGTTGAATCATGTATACCTGGTTCTTATGTAGGATGCTTCTTATTTTTGGAGGCTTTACTAATTCCCAAGTTTTTTTTTCAATAGAGATTCCATTTATTTCTTCCACTCTTTGTTAGTTTCCACTTTGAAAGCTTCTTGAAAACATTCAGGTTCACCTTCATCAGTAGTAAAATATAATCTAAGGCTGGATACTTTTGTGAAGGTTTATGAGTCTTGATAGACCTGCAAACCAAATGTGTTGGTGTGTTTTTAGGTTGGAATTCTTGCAAAGTTTTCCACACATTTTCTTCTTATTATTGTGCATCATTGCCCACTTTTTTTCCATCGCATTCTTGAATTTTTTGCCCATGTTATTGCAATGGTGGGATATTTGTAAGCATGTTAACGATTTTCTTTACCTCTATATAACTTTTAGACCTTTTAAAAAATTCTAACTAATTAAATATAATATCCATGATTTTAATAGCTTTATTTTTAATTAGATGCCAAAGATAATACCCAAACCCATCATCCACATATCCCAAAAAAATGCACTTGATGGATTTATAATCTAACTTAGTTCTATTCTCTTTGGGAATGTGCATAAATGCTTTTCATCCAAAAAATTTCAAGTGAGAATAATGCACCTTCTTACCACTCTAAAATTCTTTAGTAATGCCACCATATAATGTTGTAGTAGGCGATCGATTTATAAGGTAACAAGCTATCCCTGTTGCTTTTTCCCAAAAGTGCTTTTACAATCCAGAGTTGGAAAAAATACTCCTCACCTTCTCCATGAAGGTATGGTTCATTCTTTCTGCAATACCATTCTCTTGAGGAGTACTATGGATAATCTTTTCATGCTTATTTTGAACCTATTGCAATAATCCTTTAATGCATTTGAGAAATATTCACCACCATTATATATCCTTTAACACTTCAATAGTTTGTTAGACTCTCTTTCAACAACAACATGAAATTTTTGAAATATATCAAACACCTCACCTTTGCTTTTCATGGAATATGCCCAAACCTTCCTATATGCATCATCTATGAATGTGACAAAATATGAGGCTCCTCCTAAAGACATAATATTGGTTGTCCCACACACATCAGAATATACCAATTCTAATATACTTGTTTTCCTTTCATGGAAACCTCTCATAAATTAAACTCTTCATTGTCCACCATATATGTAATTCTCACAAATATTAAGTTCAAGGGATTTCAAACCTAGAAGAAGATTTTTTACAACAAGTATTTTAAGTCCTCTTTCACTCATGTGACCCAATTTCTTATAAATTCCTCTTTCACTCATGTGACCCAATTGCTTATTCCATAGATCTATTGAGTTTCCTTCTTTTACAACAACAACCACATTCAATATTTCTGTGCTTTCCATTAATGTATACAAAGTTCCTACGTTGAGTCCTTTAGCCATGACCAATTATCCTTTAATAACTTTACATATTCCTTTTCTTTTCATGGAATATGCCCAAACCTTCCTAGATGCATCATCTATGAATGTGACAAAATATGAGGCTCCTCCTAAAGACATAATATTGATTGGCCCACACACATCAGAATATACCAATTCTAATATACTTGTTTTCCCTTCATGGCAACCTCTCATAAATTAAACTCTTAATTGTCTACCATATATGCAATTCTCACAAAGATTAATTTCAAACCTAGAAGAAGATTTTTTCCAACAAGGATTTTAAGTCATCTTTCACTCATGTGACCCAATTTCTTATGCCATAGATCTATTGAGTTTCCTTCTTTTACAACAAGAGCCACATTCAATATTTTTTTTCTTTCCATTAATGCATACAAAGTTCCTACATTGAGTCCTTTAGCCATGACCAATTCTCCTTTAATAACTTTACATATTCCTTTGCCAAACAATGTATGGTATCCTTCACCATCTAACATCCTAGTGTAAATCAAATTCACTCCAACCTTTGGCACATGGTTAGCCTATTTCAATAATAAACTGGAACCATATTTTGTCTTTACTATAACATCTCATACTCCTTTAATATCATAGAGGCTTTTATATCCCAATCGAAAATTACATAGATTACCAAATTTATAACCCAATCAGAACTTACATAGATTACCAAATTTATAAGAAATAAAATTTTCTCTAATTGGAGTTGCATGATAGGAAAATTTGGAATACAAAATCCAATCATTATTATGATCAGAGGCATAAATACATATATATTCACAAGAAACAATGATTAATACCTCACCTTTTGATGCAACAACAATGGTTTCTTCATTGTTGTTGTTGGTCACCTTTTGCTCCTTTTCCCCTTTTGCTCCTTTTTCCATATCTACCAATTTTTTTTATGTGACCACATTTTTCATAATGATGGAAAATTATTCTTACATTTATAAACATTGATCTACCTCTAGATTTTGAATTCCCTCATCCATCACATTCAATTTTCCTTCCACAATTAGATAAGGCTGGAACTTCTCCTCCTTGATTTTCTAAAAATGATTTGTGTTGCAATTCCTCATTTATTAAACTACAACTAAGATTATCAAACTTTAGGGTCCCTACAGGTGCTGGAGTGTTAATAGCTACTATCAAATTCTCCCAACTATCTGACACAGGAGGCTGATGAAACTAAGGTGGTAGTCTTAAAAATAGACTATTGGCTACTTTAGAACGAATCAAATGCATTTAAGCGGATTCTGTCCGTGGCTTACTTTACACTGAGGGTCCCGCTTTTCCCCTAAACACGTCGGTCCCACGTTGACTTTCCCTTTTAAACAGGCGCTTCACTCTACGTCGTTGATCTCCTCTCTCCAGATCTAACGGTCGTCACTCACCCCGATCAACAAAACAGTTTGGTGATCACTCTACACTGTTGATCTCCTCTCTCCAGATCTAATGGTCATCACTCAACCCGATAAACATAATAGTCCAGTCTTCCTCCACCGTTGATCAATGCGCACTTGATCCAACGGTTGATAGCGATATCGGGTGAGCCACTTGCACAGGGATTACCCACTTGATAAAGCGGTTTTATCTCTCCACCCGAGTGCTACGTGTCGCTTGGTTAATGGAATCAGGTGACTACCCTAAATTACCACTTACAGCTTTTCCTTCTCCCGATAACCACCTTCGCTGATCAAACCCGCTTTTCCAATATAACCACGTGGATTAAAGAAAACTTAAATAAAGTGCTTAATCAATGTTTTAACGCTTAATTCGAAGATTACCCCTTAACACTAAATGACCACGATTTAGTGAAAAACACATAAATACTGAGATTTACCATTAAAGTGTGAAAACAAAGAAAATATCCGTTTACGTTTCAGAATGCGGATACACCGAGGTAAACGAGAGTCTACACCAGGATTAACACACAGTTGCACACTGAATCAATTTATTCAATATAATAGAAGTTACAGAGTCTTGGCCCTCTCGACTCAATTACAATAATTTATTTGACCTCTGTCTCAATCTCAAAACCCTATCTAACACTCAAACTCTCGCCTCTCACTCAATTCTCAATCATCTCAGCTAATCCCTTTCCATTACATTTCTTCTCTTTTATGAGTCAAATCCTATTCTAACTTCACTAACAAATTGATCTCTATTTTAATCAATCTAACAATCAAATCTCTATTTTTAAGCTCTATTACACACCTATGCTAACAACTTAGCCCTTAGTCTAAAATAAGACAATTTCCTAATTATTACAGTAATGAAGTAAAGATCATTTTCGAGAGATCCAACCCTCTCTACCAAAACTGACTTTTGACCACTCAGGTCAATGAAATTCAACTCATTTAGCCACAATATGTGAACAAACCATCACATTGCTGGCTAAGTCCAGATGCTCCTGCATCAGACTCCCGGGGAAGAAAAGAATCATCCCTCAGACTTTCAATGTTTACTCCATACTTCTGCAACTCTGTTGTTGTCAACCAACTAGCATCCTCCACTGGCTGTCCTTTCCATTTGACTAGATATTGAAAATAAACCTGTCCTCTGGTTCTTTTGGATACTCTTTTTTCCAAAACAGCTTCCACTTATTTCTTAATTGTCTTTGGCATTTGTTCTTCCCAGTTCAAAGTTTGAACTTCATCTTCTATATTTTCCTCCTGTAGCTCTGTCTCTATCTCTTTGTATGGATACAAATCAGCAACATTGAAGATAGGTGATATTCCAATCCCTTTTGGCAATTCAATTTCATAAGCATTAGTTTAAAACTTTCTTCTAATTCTACATGGTCTTATCTTTTTCATTTTTAGTTTATTGTAAGTCTTAGCAGGAAATCTTTCTTTTCACTAAATCTCCCACTTGGAATTCTTTCTCTCTTCTTTTCATATTAGCTCTTTGTTTGTATTTTCCACTACTTTCCTGTAATCTGCCTTTGACATCTTCTTGTAGACTCTACATCTACTCTGCAAACTCTTCAGCTTTTGCACTTCTTGTCCCCTGTTTACCCAAATTTCTGAGCTCATACACACCTCTTGGATTCATCCCAAAAACAATCTGAAATGGACTCATTCCAGTACTTCGGTTTGGAGTGTCATTATAAGCAAACTCAGCTTGAGCTAGTGCTAAATCCCACTGCTTAGGATTTTGATACACTAAACTTCTCAATATGTTCCCCAAGCTTCTGTTTACTACTTCGGTCTGTCCATATGTTTGAGGATGGTATGCTGAACTAAAACTAAGGTTAGCTCCTAGTTTCTTCCAAAGAGTTCTCCAGAAATTCCCTACAAACTTTGTATCTCTATCAGACACAATACTTATAGGCAATCCATGTAATCTTACAATTTCTGAAAAAAAATAGATTAGCAATATGTGTTGTATCACTAGTCTTCTTACACGCAATGAAATGTGCCATCTTGGGAAATCTATCTACCACAACATAAATGGAATCATTCCCCCTTTGAGTTTTAGGTAACCCCAAAACAAAATCCATGCTAACTGCATCCCATGGTTGGTCTGGTATTGGAAATGGCTGGTACAATCCTGTATTCTGGCTTCTCCCTTTAGCATGCTGACATATCCTGCACTTCTCAACAAATCTCTTAACATCAGTCTGCATCTTTGGCCAATAGTAAAAACCATTTACCTAAGCAAAGGTTTTGTCTTGTCCAAAGTGACAAGATAATCCTTCGTTGTGTTTCTCCTTTATTATGTTTTCCCTCATAGAACATTTGGGAATGCACAACTTGTTGCCTTTAAACAATAAACCTCCTTGGATAAGATAATCTAACCACTGACTTCTATTATGAACTATTGGATTTTGTACTGTTGTATAAATATCTTTGAAATCTACATCATCTTTATACATTTCTTCGAATCCTACAACACCAACTTTTAATTCTTGCACAATGAAATTTACCCTGCTTAAAGCATCAACAACTTTGTTCAACTTACCACTTGTGTGTTTTATCACAAAATTAAAGCTCTGCGAAAACTCTACCCACTTGGCATGTTTCTGGTTCAGTTTTGGCTAGTTGTTTATGAACTGTAATGCATGATTGTCAGAATACAATATAAACTCCTTTGGTAGCAAATAATGTCTCCATTTTTTTAAGGCTTGTACAATAGCATAAAATTCTTTATCATAAGAAGAATACTTCTTCTTAGCTTCATTTAATTTCTCACTGAAGTATGTGATTGGTCTCTATTCCTGACTCAAAACTACTCCAATTGCAACTCCACTAGCATCTGGTTCAACTTGAAATACTTTTTCAAAATCAGGGAAAGCTAAAACTAGTTTCTCTGTGATTTTCCTCTTCAGCAACTTAAAATTCTTGTCTGTTGATTCTGTCCACTTGAATGGCTGATTAGTCTCCTTGATTGTTTCAAGAATTGGTGCACAAATCTGACTAAAACCTATGATAAATTTCCTATAAAAACTTGCAAAACCATGAAAACTTCTTACCTCAAATATATTCCTTGGAATAGGCCAGTTCCAAATTGCTTGGACTTTCTTTGGATCCATTTTCAATCCTTCTTTAGAAACTACAAATCCCAAGTAAATTTATTCTTCTTTTATGAAACTACATTTCTTTAGATTTATCAGTAATTTCTCTTTCTGCAGAGTTCTTAAAACCAATTTAAGATGCTCTAGATGTTCTTCTTTACTTCTACTAAATACTAGAATATCATCAAGATAAACAATAACAAAATTTCCTGCATATTCCTTCAAGACTTCATTCATCAATCTCGTGAACATGATAGGTGCATTAGTGAGTCCAAAATGCATCACTAACCACTCATACAACCCACTGTTTGGTTTAAATGCAGTCTTCCATTCATCTCCTTCTCTAATTCTTATTCGATTATATCCACTCTTCAGATCTATTTTAGTAAAATAATTTTACCCACTCAAACAACCCATCAAATCATCCATGTGTGGTAAAAGAAACCTATACCTCATAGTGATCTTGTTTATGGCTATGGAATCTGTACACATATGCCATTCACCTCATTTCTTTGGACTGAGTACTGTTGGTACAACACATGGACTAAGACTCTCTCTAATTAGTCCCTTATCCATCAGTTCTTGCACTTGTCTTCCAAATTCTGCATTTTCTTGAGGAGTTAATATGTATGCTGGTATGTTTGGCAAACTTGCTCCTAGTATTAGATCAATATGATGACTAACACTCCTGATTGGTGGCAATGCATTTGGCAACTCATCCACAATAATATCAACAAAATAATTCAACAAAGTTTTGATTTCTTCAGGTAAATCATCTAAGTTTGTGGAAGTAAAAATTACCTTAGGTCTCCCTATGACAGCAAAATGCATGTCTTCACCTTTTCCAACCTCTTGCAACAACTTCTTTCCACTCATCAACATAACATTATTTCCAGGTGCTCCTTTGTCAGCTTCATCCTTAAATGGAAACAGTGTATGTTTATTTCCATCCTTCTCCAGAGTATAAGTATTTTTCCTCCCATCATGAATAGCTTTCCAATAAAACTGCCAAGGTCTTCCCAAAAATACATGGCATACATCAATTGGAATTACATCACACAATATCACATATTTATAAGTACCAATCTGTATCTCTACCTTGCATTGTTCTGTCACAATAATCTGATGTCCTTTCTGCAACCATGACACTAACCACTCATCAAACCCACTGTTTGGTTTAAATGCATTTTGATAGCCGCCTTAACTCACCATGTCCTTCGCACATCAAATTCTAACGGCCTCATAATCCTCTTCTGAGTTTAACTTGTACTCTGGATCACACCTATTAAAATGGTTAATCATGAATATGTAAGCTAATTGACCATAGCTCTTTTCCATGCACCACTCCATAGTCATTTTATGAATTCACCAACATCTACTCCGCAACCTTTTATTTCAAAATTCTATTTAGTTTCGCCAGTCTCACTCTGTCTCCATACTTTCACATTGAGTTTACGATTGCCAGTTCATGGTTTGTTTACACAGGCCTTTGCTCCGTGAACCTGTTCTCATTGCATGCTCCGTATTCTTCCCGCTTTGTAACCACTGGTTTTTCCGCAACCTGCTTCCATTCTCCACTCATATAACTGCTCTGCTCCTGTGACCACTCATAGAACTGTTCTGCTCCTGTGAAACCCGTGAAACCATCATCTGCAGAGGCATTTTCGAAGTAAGAAGGAGGAATGGGTCTTCTGGTAAGAACAGAGTCGGATGGAGCCAAATTTATGGAGGGTTATCCACAACTAAAAAGCACGTTAAGGAAAGCAAGATGGCTGTAGTTTATTCAGAATTTCAAGGGTCATAATAAAGAAGTCACAAAGACGTTTGCAAGGTCCTTCAACTCTATGGAACTTGAGATTGGGGATATCAAATTTCCGATAACAAAGGCATCCATTGCAGCAACAACAGAGCTTCCACAAGAAGGAGAACGATGGTTTAAGAATAAGGACTTCGATGAAAAGGTCTGGAGGATCATTTTGCGTAACCCAGGTATGGATATATCCATTTTTAAATGTGGAATTCTTGTTTCAGCCCTAAAGGAAAAATGGACTAGTCTGTTGTTGATAATTCAGAAATTCATTACGTGTGAAGGAAGGTATGGGTCTATGTACATGTACCATATAAGGTTATTAATGAATTTCTTGGAGATTCAAACCATCAATCTCCCTTATTTCTTATTGTGTAGCTTGAAAAAGATGTCTACCACTGTGAAAAAGAATCTAGATGATGTGGAGCCTCATCTTTATCATCATGGCCTTATTAAAATTCTGGTTGAAAATCAATTGAAAGAAAGACAGGATACATGGGAACAATTCCTAATTAGGAATTTCTTCCAGGACCCACCTGAAATGCCTGAGGGAAGCTCAACAAGAAAGAGTAGGAGAAGAAGAACAAATGTAAACATCCAAGATACTCCTACTAGCATAACCAAGGAAACCAGTAAAGAAGAAATGTTGTCTGAAACTTTGACTGAGATTAGAAAACAAGTAAAATAGAAAGGGAAAAGAAATGTTGAAGATATTTATCAGACCCCAAAACCTTCTTTAGAAGAAGAACAGGTACTTTCTGAGAGGCTAATTCACCTTAAAGAACAGTCAGCTAAGGCAAAAGAAAAAGGAAAGGAGAAACAGAGTATAGAAAAGGGAGATACCAGCTCACCGAGTTTAAGAAGGAGCTCAAGACTTAAAGGCAAATTGAAGAAAATGCAAATCAAAGTAGCCCACTTCATCGACCTAGGAGGGGAAACACCAGAACAGTCACTAGAAATCACTCCTCCTAACCATAGTCCACAGCATTCTCCTTCTCCTAAACTAGATTTTGAAATCAGTCCAAGGAAGACCACACCAAAAATTGATCAAGCTCAGCAACAGATGTATGATTTTATTGAATCATTGGAAAAGACTACAACAGAATAGGGAACTTCATCTAATCAGCCTGGTACAGCTCAAGAAATTTTGATCCAGTCATTAAAGCAAGAGGTTTATGAACTAGAAGTCTTGAACAGACATATCAAAAGGGAAAATGAGACATTGAAAGATCAAAATAAATTGGACAAAATTATCCATGACAACACCATGTTGCATCTAGGATTGTGGCACAAGAAAAATAGAAAATTGAAGAAGAAGAATAGAAGGTTGAGCAGAGCCCTTATCAATCTCAAATACAAGTGCCTTATGATGAAGCCTAGGATGACAGTGACACCAAGGAAGAAGAAGAAAAGGTTAGATGTATTAGCAAAAGTCTCAGAACATGTGAATTCAAGGAAGGATAGTCACAGCTTTGGTTGCATGGGGACATGCAACATCTTCACAGTGGGGGTATGTTGAGCCCCAGAACTACCTCTCTTCTACATACTTTCCTAAACCTTTTCTCTTCTATTTTTCCATACAAGTGCCTCATAAGCTATCAAAGATTGTTACATATTGATTCTAGGAGTGCATTTAAGTGATTTTCAAACTATATCCTTGTGTGTGCTATTTGATTTAGATTTTGTTCATCAGCTATGGAATGTAGCCACTTTCTGCAGCTGACTCGCAATTCTGCAGTTTTTTTCATTGTTTTGTAGGTTATAGGTGTCGGCAGGAGAAACGAGGCACATGGATAGCTCATAAATGATCCACACATGGACAAGGTCCTATCTGTTTAGCCGAATTCGTGAAGAAAGGCATCGGTCAAAGGACGGTCAACAAAGAGTCCTACATTAATTAGGACTCTGTTCCAGCACGTGAAAAAGTCTGAAACCATTCTTGGGTTCATGGATCCATTTTTGCCATCTGCAGGCTGTCTCCATGATGCAATCTAACACCCACCTTTTGTAGATTTAATGTTTATGGCAACCAAGAGGCTGAACTTCCGGATTCTGTCCTGTTCACATGTCCTCTACTGAAGATTTTTCTCCAAAATACAGTTATCTATTTCTCCTATAAGTATAAGCGTTTGCAATGCAAGTAGTTAGTCTTGATGTTGTTGTTTTAGCATTAGTTTTGTTGTTGTAACGAGGAGACATATCCTTTGTTTTATAATACAAAAACTCTATTTTCTTATGATTGTTTAAAGTGTGGTTTTGAGGTGACAGCGTATTAATCCAAGGCTGTGCAGAGGGCCCCTGCTGGCTGAGGTTTTGCTTTTCGTTTTTGTATAGTTTTTCATGCATGTTTTCTTTTATTTTAACTGTACATTTCTCACGTTCTGTTCATGGTATTAATCATTTTATTCCTGTACATGTTTTTGCAGCATTGTTATATTTTCCACTAACACTGATCAATGCATTTCAGGATAGGTTATGCTCGAGCTTTTTAATATAGTTTTTGCATCAAGTGGTGATATGAGACTTGCTTCATCTGCTATACTTTAGCTTTTAATTCCAGTTGTCATGCTTGAGATTTGTTTACTGCTTTTAGCTAGTTTAGATATCAATTTCTTCATGCTACATGACGTTATCTCTGGTGCCTTTAGCTTAACTCCGTTTTAGAAGTTAATTGGCTAGCTATCGGATTGTAGGTGAATTAATTTGATTTTTCTTTCATTAGTTTGCAAGTAGACAGTTTAGAAATCAGTTCTTTATGCTACATGACGATATCTCTGGTGCCTTTAGCTTAACCCTGTTTTAGAAGTTAATTGGCGAGCTATTGGATTGTAGGTGAAGTAATTTGATTTGCTTTCATTAATCTACAAGTAGATAATTTAGATATCAGTTCTTTATGCTAGATGATGATATCTCCGGTGCCTTTAGCTTAATCCTGTTTTAGAAGTTAATTGGCAAGCTATTGGATTGTAGGTGAAGTAATTGATTTTTCTTTCATTAGTCTGCAAGTAGATAGTTTAAATGTCATTCTTTCATGCCATATGACGTTATTTCCAGTGTCTTTAGCTTAACCCCGTTTTAGAAGTTAATTGATGAAATATTGGAATTATGGGTGAAATCAGTGACTAGTTTCCAACTTTTTTATTCTTTTTGGTTTTGAATACAGTAGTTTAGATTTTATTTCTATAATTAGATGGACAGCAGAGATAGTAACCTCATGTTCAATACTTCATCTTTTGTTTGATTTATGTAGCTGCATGTTTACACTTTTGTTCAAAGTTCTGATTTCATAGATAGCAAGTTTTGAGATCTTTGAAGTGCTAAGTTTGGAAATTACTATAAGAGGCATAAACCTTGTCTTAAATTCTACATCCATACTTTACCTTTAAAAGTATTCTTAAAACCTTAAAATAGGATTTCCATTTGCATTAAACACTTTAGGAGACCAACAAGAACAAAACCCCAAAACAAGATAAAAACTGAAAACAAGAAAGTAAGAAAGAGGTTGTCTTGCACATACAGTGTGCCACACTTCATCAGTTTACGACTCCCAGATTGATAATTAATGTAGCAATTTAGGACACACTAAATTGACTAAACAGGAGGTAGACTCCTAAACCTCTATGGTGGTTTCCTTGTCCTCCCGCTCTTTGTCGGCAGTTGCCTTAGCAACAACTTCCTTGGCAGAACCTTCCTTCTGTTGTGCATCTTTCTCTCGAGCTGCAACCTACTCTGCCTCCTTCAGTTTTTGTGTTATTTTGGTCTGCACGGAGGTACCTTCCACTGCCTTACTGGTTCCCTTGCCTGGATCTGATGGGTGCAGTCACTCCCCTCACCATTTCTGAACAATCTCCTGTACATCTGCCTCACCCACAAGGTAAGGTAACTTATACAACGTCTTCTTTGGATCTCGTCGCGCGCGGATTGAGACATTGTTGAAATCCACATTGAATTCTACACAGGGCTCAAGTTGTTCATATAAGGTAGGTGACAACCTCGGCCTTTGGCTGATCACTGTGCGCAAATCCATCTCGACTAGTACCCAGAACATTTTGGTTTCAGTGACCCGCGCTGCATCGTTGGTTGCCCAGAGTGAAGCGAACTTCACTACCTCATGAAGGTCTGGGTCTTGTGGAGGAAACTGACTGTCCTCTGACATCCTCCATGTGACCAAGACTATTAATGATAGTAACCAGGCATAATGAAAGGCCTTGCCCTCATCCTGGGCCTCGTGACAATTCGTCAAGAACTCCTTGCATAGGTACTAAGCCCAGTTGTACTGGACTCCTTTGGCACATTGTGCAGCTAATGACTCAGATGACGTATCATGGAAAAAAGTACAAAGTGGAGCAGATGGGTAATAATGTGATCATAATGGCGGTCATTTATTAGTTAATTATTTCCATAACAGGAAAAGATTCTATGGAAATTTACCTGACAGGGGTATTATTTCCTAATTATTATGGAAAGGACTCTAAGTACGATGAATAAGACTTGTGAAACGTGTCACTGACCTCCCTGACCACAGTCGGTTGTGGTGTGGTGGCATAGGTGCTACAACTTAACTAACACATGGGTTTTATTATATTAGAAGTAAATAAATAAATAGACTGACTGCTTGACTGAATTATTCCTACTTACTCTAAACCTACCTATGGGCCCTTTTCAGAGACCCCATCAATTAGAAAATTGGGTGTTGGGTTGGTGGAAAGGCTTCAGGCATGCACCATTCACCCATCTTGGTATCAATATTCCATCTAGTTGCATGAGCTTCACTGCTCTAGACTCCCTGATTTTCACGAGTATGAATGGACCTAACCAATGCATCTGCAACTTGCCCGGGAACTTCTGGAACTTATTGTCATACAATAAAACTTGCCCTCCGATTGTGAAATATTTTTTCTTAATGTGTCTATCATGCCATGCTTTCTGTCTTCTTTGCTCAACGGACTGGTGGAATTCGGCTAGAAATTTGGCTTCATCTAATTCCATCAATTCCTCAAAGCGCTTCTGTAGTGATGCATCATCTGTCATCTTTGTAGTTTGAGAAATGAAGATGCTCAGTACTGCAAATTCAGTTGGTACCACGACATCCCATCCATATACCAACTGGAAAGGTGTTTGCTTGTGTGATCTCTTCATTGTCATTCTGTACGCCCATAGTGTGGCTGGTACACGCTCATCCCAATCATCTCGATTCGTTGAACATATCTTCGTTAGTCCCTTTTCAAGTATCTTGTTGAAGGCTTCGACCGTCCCATTAGCCTCAGGATGGTATGGGATTCTCTTATGATGTTGGACTAGGAAATTTTGTAGGAGAGACGCAACTGTTTCATTTATAAAATGAGTTCCTTGGTCACTCGTCAGTCTTTTTGGGCACCCAAACCTTGATATGATGTTTTAAAAAATGAACCTCGTAGCTGTGTTTGTTGTACAGTCTTTCACTGGTGCCACCTCCGCCCATCATGTGAGATACTCAGTAGCTGTGATAATATACCATGCTTGAGAATGACGCGTTGGTGGATTGATCAGACCGATGAAATCAACTACCCACTTCTCAAAGATCTATACTGCACATACCGGATGTAATGGTAACTCATCACGATGCGACGATTTTCCAAGTCTCTAACATACACCACACCCTTTCGCATATTCTTTGGCATCCTTATAGAGTGTAGGCCACCATAATCATGCTTGCAAAACCTTCCTCACCAATTTTTTTCTTCTGACATGTCCTCTCACAACTCTAGAGTGGCACTCCCATAGGACATCTTGCATTTCATGCTGGAGGAGACACTACCGCAAGACCTGATCGAGGCCCAACTTATATAAATGTCCTGCGATTAGCTGATAGCCAACCGCTCGCACCACCATGTATCTCTTCTGCTTCGCCATATATCCCCCCGGACATTTCCCTATGGCTAGGAAAGATGTGATTTCTTCCAAGTAATCTACTATTTCTTCTATGCGGAAGAAATGAGCATCTAGTAGTTGGGCATCCAGGGAGCCCCCACTTTCCCCTGATTCAAGTCTTGAGAGGTGATCAGGTCCCACATTCAACCAACCTAGTTTAATGATGACCTCAAATGTAAGCTATTGGAACAACAATAGCCACCTGCAGATTCTTCCCTCTAAGACTGGCTTGTTGACCAAGTATTTTAATGCCGAGTGATCGGTGAAGAATTTGAATGGGGTTCCAATTAAATAGTGCTGAAAATTTTGCAAGGAGTACACCATGGTTAATGCTTCTCTCTTGGTCATGGTGTAGTTATTTTCTGCAGTTGACAACTTCCTACTTGCAAAGTATATCAGATGATCCAAGTTCCCTTCTCCTGGTTGCACCAACATTTCCCTTAGAGCAATGCCCAATGCATCGATATGTACGTGGAATTTCTTATTCTAGTCTGGGTATACTAAGATGGAAGCACTTTCAAATTTTCCTTCAAGATGTTTAATGTCACTTGAAAAGTCTCCATCCATTTGAATGCTTTCGTCTTCTTGAGCAGCTTCTCTATGGGAGCGGTGATGGACACTTAGCTGCGAATGAATCGGCGATAATACCCTATGTGGCCCAGTGTCGATTGCAACTACTTCAAATTGGTCGGCAGGTCCATATTTACAATTGCCACAACTTTTGCAGGGTCCACACAAACACCCTCTTTGCAAACGATGTGGCCCAACAATGTACCAAATGGAACTGCAAAGATACACTTCTTTAGGTTCAGAGAGATTTGTAACTGTCTGCACCGATCAAACATCACTCTGAGTAAGTTGTCATGCTTCTTCAAAAGGATATAAATTGTCCAATCATCCATGTATACCTCAAAAAATCGGTGAGTGTAATCTCTGAAAGCAATGATAACAATCCGTGAGAAATTAGCAGGCACATTCTTTAGGCCAAATGGCATGACGTGGTATGCATATGAGCCCCATTCTATGGTGAACGTTGTTTTCTTCTTGTCCTCCTCTGCTATTTAACCTAATGGTACCCTGAGAACCCATATGTGAAGGAGTATGCTTCATTCCCCACAACGTTATCCAAAATCTCATCACTGAAAGGCATGGGGAATGGGTCATGTACATAGGTGTTGTTGAGGCTGCGGTAGCCTACACAGACCCTTATCTCCATGGCATCCTTTTTGTTTTGGATCACTATTGGGCTGACCCATTCTGCTTTGTTTACCGGAAAGATACCCTTATCTCCATGGCATCCTTTTTGTTCTCGATCACTATTGGGATGACCCATTTTGCTTCGTCTATCGAAAAGATGAGTCCTGCTTCCAACATCTTATCTATCTCCTTCTTGACCTTTTCTTTTACTCTTGGATTCAGCATATACGATCTGTGCTTCACAGGCTTGGCGTCAGGCTTTAGCACAATTTTCATTTCTCTGATGTCTCCTTTGATTCCTTTTAATTCAGAGACTAAAGTTGGGAATAAGTCCTCATACTCCCGTAATAGATAAAAAAATTCCTTAGTCGTGTGCTCGTCCCAGTAGTCCCTGATTGATGCCATCTTAGGTTTGTCCTTCATGCCAATGTTATGCTTCCGCAATTTTACTGTGAGCAAGTGAGGGGCATCTATTGTTGGTTCTTCTCAAATATCCCTCTCCTTTAGTCTCCTAAAATGCCAGGTGCCTAAATCCCTATAGATCATCCTCCTCTAGATCTGCGCTCACGTTCCCGCAAGCCATGGACTCTGGGTACCCTGACTCGTAAAAGTGTTGCATGGATTTTTCGTCAATGCATCCTTCCCACAACTGTCCTGATGTGAAGATGATTCTTTTAATGGAATACAAGCCACGGTTAGCCGTCTGTCACTATCTTTAAACGAGAAACTGCTACCGAATTGTTTATCCAGTGCATCCCAGTCCCATGTTTGTCTTCGAATTTCTTCCTGTATGTACCACTCCTGAGGGAATGTACCCAAGGTGTGTATGAACATGTGTACCCATAGTACCTTCGGGATCTATTCCCTGTTCCATCTGTCTGTGCAACTCTCCAGGTGTTGTTGGGGATCATAGTTCCCCCTGTATTTTACAATCTCTCGTAGTTGGTCCCCTTCTGGCTTGAACCTTCGCTCATGGCCCACTTGATCTTATGCCAGTCACGAAGGGTGTTGTGGTGTGCTCCCCACCAGTGTGTTGGGATTGCTTGCATTGCAATGTCTAACAACGGTACCTTGTGGCTTTCCCTTATGGTTTTATCAAACTTATTTAGAAATGCGTCTACGAAATCTATGCCATGGAAAGTGGGATAATCACTTACCTCCGTTCCAATCCAGTTGATGCAGCATATCGTAGCACAGCGTATGGTGTCAACTTCGTATGCTCCTTGCTGCCAAGCATCCCATGTAGCCTCAGAGCCAACCTCTGAGCTTTGTATACTCTTCTAACTGACTGATCCCTCCACCGTAGGATTGATGAAATCCTCCCTCCTTCCTGTTGTTAATCGGTAGAGTTGGTCCAGCGTTCCGTGAATCTTGACCCCTGGTATGGATCCAGTGGCTATATCACCTGTATCCCCTCCACCTCAAAGATCATCAACTCCTCCTTGAGATCGATGACAACATAATTCTCATAAGCCTAGTCAATGCCTTGCAGTGTTGGGTAAGGATATTTGTCACCCATTATATCTATCACCTCAAAATCTGCGTGTCTTCACTCTCGCTACATCTACTTCCACATCTTCCAGCCTTCCGATGGGAAAAATGCAGTACTGGTTATCCATCCGTAGTTAGATTGGTGAATACTTCAACTGTGGTTTCCCCAATGTCTCCCATGTTTTCTTGGACAGAATGTTAACGTCTGAACCCAGGTCTAACATTGTATCTTTGATCTGGAATCCTGCAACTTGTGTGTCAATTCTAAATTCCCTGCTTGTTCTCTTCTTATTTCTTCGAACTCTTCTCGTGTGCTTCTCCGACAAATTCACCAAGATTCTTTCTTCCCTAGTTTCTCCTTCTGGTAGAACTACTTTCAGACTCTTGCACAGCTCCCCTAACATCTGATCATTGTCGACAATATGCAAGAATAGTCTGAACCATTCCTCAATCGGGTGGGAAACAATGGGTTTTGCCAAATCTGGCAATTTGTCCTTCTAGGATTCTGCCAAGTTTTCAAACAACTTTGATGCCTCCTTATAGTATTGCTTCTGCTATCCAGGGTCGTATGATCGCTTTGGGGAAGCTACCCGAACAATCAGGGGGTTGGTCTGGCGCACCCTGGTTAGCCCTCGTCTTCTTTCCTCCCCTGGTGACTATGTTTATGTTGGACAGTGGAATTATTTCAGTAGTCATCGGTTTTGCATTGATCAAGTTAATCCTCCGTTGCCTGGTTCGCTCTTCCCATCTCGCAATCAACTCGGACAATCCTCTCTTGCATGTGCATTAACCCAACATTGAGAGCACCAAGGTCTTCTTGGAAGAGGACAATCCCTGGGGACGTGTCCTTCTTGATTGCAGTTGTAACATCGCACAGGTCCCTTGCCCCCTGTTCTTCCTCCTCTCATTCCTCCTCCTCCTCATTGAAATCCTCCTACCATGGATGTCAAGGCCTGACCCACACACAAGAGATTCCTTCTATCATTTTCTCTCTCTTCCTAGATTTTAAATCATTATTTTAAATTTAAAATAGATGTATTGGAATATTGTTAAACATTAAATAATTTGTCATATCCACACCATGTGAGGAAGCAACATGTACCCTCTTTTAGATCATCATTTGCAAGCACAACACTTGGACATTCATCCTTCTTGTCTCATAATATCTAGATTCTCCGACACATTCTTCTTATAATTCCTCAAATATTCATTTGAATGTAATTTATGGCTAATGCACGTATGTGAAATACCTATGATCAATCATAATCATTAGCCACCTATTGGAAACTCGCTATTAGAAACTAAATATTTCATTTTATCAAAGAAAAGTTTTCTTAGTGTGTTTGAGTTTTAACATTGTCAAAAGGTCAAAGGGTTAGAGTGTTTAGATCTTAATTTTTCTCTAAACATTTCCAAAAATAAGAACAAAATATTTTCTATTTTACTTATAAATTAAGCATAAAAAAATATAATACTTTTCCTTCTAATTATACACCAAACTTATTTATTACCATAAATATTACAAGAAATAACTATTATTAAACCAAAACTTTAATGGAAGAAAACAAAAACACATACCATTATTGAATACTCAGCCTAAAGAATAACAGTTTCCACAGTAACATTCCCTATCAATTGGGAACCCTCTCTCGCTTAAAGATGCTTCGCCTGTCTCTCAATCAACTCCAAGGTTCCATTCCACCCACTCTCGGTAGCTGCCACAGTTTAAGGAACTTGACTCTCTCGTATAACAATATCTCAGGAAACATTCCCCCACAACTATGTGTTCTCCCCAACCTAGTATTCATGACCTTGGGAGATAACAATTTGATGGGAACAATACCAGACTTCTTGGGAAACATATCCTCTTTGCAGTACTTATATCTGCCTGACAACAACCTTCACGGCAGTGTCCCTTCCGAATTGGGTATGCTAAGCCAGCTCATCGTTCTTTATCTGTTTGATAACCATCTGACGGGATGCATTCCGTCTTCGTTGTCTAACTGCACCAATCTTGAAGTATTGGATATAAATGGTAACCAATTAGTTGGCCACATTCCGTCGGAGTTGTGTACCAAGAAGACCGCCCAGTTAAAGCACCTCTTTCTGTCTGCTAATCAGCTAACTGGCAGCGTTCCTTCATCCCTCTTCAATTGTACCAAGTTACAAACGGTTAGCTTAAACGACAACCAGCTCAGCGGAATAGTGCCTATGGAGTTGGGTAAATTGACACATCTCCGGCTGCTTGAGTTGCACGACAATTACCTTATTAGTGGCAACACCACGACATGCCCCATTCTTACTGCTCTTAGTAACTTTTCCGATCTAAAAAAAGTAGACTTATCTTATAATAACTTCACTGGGCAATTGCCGTTTTCTATAGGCCACCTCTCTACAAAACTCGACATCTTAGACTTGGGTATCAACGAATTCGCTGGGGAAATACCTCCGGCTATTGGAAATTTAAGTAGCTTAACATTCCTTAGTTTAAAAGGTAATTCTTTTACAGGGTCAATCCCATCTTCAGTTATTATGCTTCAGAAGTTGGAGAGGTTATATATGGATTCCAATAATTTACAAGGGAACATCCCAATGGAAATTGGACAGCTAAAGGGTTTAGGTCTCTTATATATTTTTGGAAATATTTTGTCTGGAAAAATCCTTGATTCTATTGCTAACCTCCAATAGTTAAGATATTTAGATCTTAATCATAACCAGTTATCAGGAAACATACCTGCAAGTTTAGGGAAATGTGTGAACTTACTACTGCTAGATCTATCATACAACAAGCTTGGTGGGCACATACCTAAAGAGCTTGCAGGCTTGCAAATTTAGCCTTCTATTTCAACTTGTCAAACAATTTATTAAGTGGCCATGTACCTTTAGAACTAGGAAAGTTCGATAAGCTTCAAGCCATAGATAAGTTCGATAAGCTTCAAGCCATAGATATTTCAGCAAATCAAATAACTGGCTACATTCCAAGTATCGTCGGAAGCTGCAAAGAAGTAGCATATTTGAATCTTTCTTACAATGCACTTGAAGTCCAATTCTAGTGTCAATCAATGAAATTCTAAGTCTTCAAGACCTAGATCTCTCCTCCAACAATTTGTTAGGTGGAATACCTATATCACTAGCAAATCTCACAATGCTCCATCACTTGAAATTTTCTTTTAACAAGTTGTCAGGGGAAGTCCCTAAAGAAGGAGTTTTCAAAAAGATTGGCGCCACAGCATTTATGGGAACTCTTGGTCTATGTGGACCTTGGGTAAATCTACCACCGTGCTATGCTCATAAACATAAAAGTGTTTTGAATCTCAAAAGAGTTATCATACCAGTTGTTGTTGTAGCAATTGTTGTATTGTGTTTGTTTCTTGCAATATTGTGGAGAAAGAATTGTAGGAGAAATATTCAGAGAGAGACTGGTCCATCATTAAATGTGGGGCATCGAAGAATCTCCTATGCAAAGCTCGTCATTGCAACAAATGAATTTAGTGATGCAAACTTGTTAGGAATTGGTAGTTTTGGAAAAGTGTACAAAGGGATTTTGAATGATGGCACAATGGTTGCTGTCAAGCTTCTCAATCTACAAAATGAAGGGGATCAAAAGAGTTTTGATAGAGAATGCAAAGTTTTGGGTAGAGTTAGAAACCGGAATTTGATTCGGGTCATAACTTGCTATTCAGATCTCCAAATCAAAGCTTTGATATTTCCATTAATGCCAAAAGGAAGCGTAGAAAAGTGGTTATATCCCGATGATGGAGAACAAAGTTGTTTGAATTTGATTCAAAGGTTGAATATAGCAATAGATATCGCCCAAGGCATGACATATCTCCATCATCATTGCTTTGTTCAAGTGATTCATTGTGATTTGAAACCCAACAATGTGTTGTTGGGTGAAGATATGACTGCATATTTAATAGACTTTGGCATTGCTACTATATGTTTTGCAAATAATGAAGATGGAGCTCTCACTTCGACAAATGCACTCAAAGGATCTACCGGGTACATTCCTCCAGGTATTATTTAAACTATATCCCATATGAAGCAATCTTATGATTTTCTTATGTTTACTAAACATTTTCAATTAAATTAAAAAACTTAAGATGAGGATCTATGAATGCATAATATGGAGTGGGAGGAAAAGTTACAACCAAAGGCGATGTTTATAGCTATGAAATAGTGCTATTGGAAATGCTCACTAGAAAGAAGCCCACCCATGACATGTTTGTAGAAGGAATGACATTGCACAAATGGGTGGGTAGTAGTTTTCCAAACCAAGTACAAGAAGTGGTGGACATGGGTCTATTAACGAGGACTAGTATATACATTGAAGAAGATAAAGATCTCAATTGTCTCAGTGCACTGATAAATGTGGGTTTGCTTTGCACAAATGAATCTCCTCAAGGACGACCTACAATGATGGGCATCCTAAGCACATTGCAAAACATCAAAGACACTTTTTTGAGCACTACTTCCATTCCCAAATTCCAATCAAATCTAACACATTTGTTGGGTAGTACAAGTGATACTATCAACAAAATTTGTGAAGGTCAAAGTTCTTCCACATCTTAGTCTATTGCAACAAAGTAGTGGTTATATGCTTCTTTGTACATAAATCTTTGTTTTTGATTGCATATAAATGTTTTATAATTGATTGCATGTAAATGTGAACAATACAGTTATATCTACTCATGAGTGGTGTTTTGGAAATGTGTTTATGATTATAGTTTATTATTCTATCTTTAAAAAACAATTATATTCAATATCCTTTACATCTATATGAATGTGTGACACTCTTCTGGTACTAAATACAAGAAGAATTTTGTATTTGTTATGTTTTTTAGTTTTTATACCACTCTTTACGAGTAAGGGTAGAAAAGTCTATCTTTCACTTTTAAAACTTGTCATAACCAACATAAAAAATGATACTACTATCTAATTTAAAGGAACAAGAAAAGTTAATTAACACACATCTTTGACAATTCAGACTAGCTTTAACTTTAAGTAATCATAGTTCACAAATTTTATCTTGCCCCATCTTGAGAACTTTATTGTCATAACAGCTACCAGGAAAACATATAGCTTTTCTATCTTTAAATAAATTAGTAAATCTCATTTCTTTTAAGAAGTCAGGATTTTGTATCTAAAAGCATGGTGTAGAAGTCAGGATTCTGTAGCTAAATGTTGCGATGATGTTTACAACAACAAGAGTTTTGAGTTTTTCAGAGGAGCATCTTTGTGACTAACAGGCAGCTATATTCCATTGCGAGATTCTTTTAAATGCAATTTCCAACCTTCACTTCGCCTTCAAAATCTCCAAGGTGGATAACAGCAAAGAGGTCCATTTCTCCCTGCGCACTTCTTAGTTAAGGAAGGGGAATGCAACAATGGTGGTTATTGAAACGACTTGTTATTGAAAGCAAATTGTATAGAAAGTAGATTTTACATCAAATTTGATCTCAAATTCTCTAAGAAAAGCATGAAGGAGTTGTCTAGTCTCCAATATCCTTCATGCTCTCGGATAATGTCTTCACACATCTCTAGTCAGTCTACTGTTAGCTGCACTAAGCTCTGCATAAAGAACAACTTCTTGTTCAAGCTTATGTTCTCTGCTGCTACTTCTCCCCTTCGATTGTCTGTTGTCCTGTCAGCCCTGCAGCCCTCTTTCTGTTCTGCTGGATCCTCTCGTTGCCTATGTCTCCTCCAGCTTATTTCCACAGTGTTCAATAGCCTTCAACAACATTTACAGCTGCTACTTCTGCTATCTCACACTCTGGTTCTTCACCATACCGATAGCTCCCACAGCCCTCTGTTTTTACTGTTTTATGCATTCCCATGCCTCTGTCCATTTGTTTCCTCTTACACCACCTCTTAGACTTCCTCAATGCTCCCTGTCATTTCCTCTATGCTCGCTTGCTTCTTCAGCTTCCCAACTTTCACTTTCCTCTGTCTATTCGTGCTCACAGGACACATTGATTCAATGGTGAGGACCGAGTCATATGCAGAGGACACATATTCAGAAAACTGTAACAACACTCCTGTTTTCTCATGATAGCAGGCATACATAGGGACCGCTTCATTTGACGGACAACCACATCCTATCGCAATCATAATCGTCATGATTCAGCCTCCTGAACTATCGGGACTGTTCCTTAATGTATTTTTGCCTTAGAACCCAGTGCACGACAAATATCAAATACACAGGGAATATGTGTGAAATAGTCGAAAAGACTGAAGGGGCGGACTTCAGGAAATATTACATTCACATTTAAATGACATTGAGTCCGCTCCTCCACAACATTATCGTAATCGGAAATCACGGCTTCCCATAGTTTTTTATATAGTGACCTCATGACATCGCTGATGGTCGATGGGGCAATCCTCCTACGGACGCGATATGGTATTAAACAAAAGTTGATATTCTCGTCGGGTCCGCAACTGTTCATCATAATCGGGGTTTGCCCTTGGCAGAGGTCCGATGCGATATCGCTATCGGTGATCGCAAGTCGCACAGGGTCAGGTCCGATGCGATATCGCTATCGGCAATCGTAAGTCACATATGGTCAGGGCCTTACACTGTATTACCTCCGCTCTGATTTCCCAATGCGATAATCGCTATCGGCGATCGCAAAGGGGCCACTAGACACATTGTAACGCCAGCTTCCTAAGTGTCGATGCGATGTGCTGGACCCGATAGGATCCCAAATCTCCCGTGCATATATTTTCATGTCCAGTTTCTGCCTGCGATAGTCTAACAGTGTATATACGTGAGTTTTTCCTCCGATGGTGTATACAACATATATATGTATGTTTATGCTGCCGACAGTGTAAATACATATATATACAAGTCTTTCTGCCTCTGTTTTCGTTAAATGCATATATATATGGTTTTTGGCCTCCGATAGTATATTTGTATGCATATAACTCTTTTGTGGCCTATACGTCTTCCGATGGCTCCCGATGGCTGTTAAATGCATGCATATATATGTCTGCGCTCCCATGGCTCTATTCTACTTTGGCATATATATATATATTGCATATATATATGTGGCTCCTCCTGTAGCTCCTCTTGCTCCAATGTGGCTCCTCCCGTAGCTCCTCTTGCTCCAATGTGGTTCCTCTCGTAGCTCCTCTTGCTCCAATGTGGCTCCTCTCATTTCCATCTACTCCTTTGGCGGCTCTGTCTACTCCTCTCGTCTCCATCTGCTTTGCTTCCCCTTGGCTTCATGTCATCCTCTAGTATCCAGAATATTGCCATATTGACATCAATGACAACCTAGGTCAACACACTCATGACTAGATGACATCAAATCCAGAAATCCCCTAGTCTACCATGATGCATCATCTTTCGCTTTCGGGTGGAGGTGACCAGGATAGAGGACAAGGATTTTGAAATTGCGAAGAGCATATATCATGCCGGGATGTGAGGCCTCGGGAGACTGTCGAGAAAACTATGCAGAGGTTGGGTTGAGCAGTCTAGGAAAGGAGTGATACCTCCAAAATCTAGCTCAGCTGGGAGGCAGAACTACGCAATTTTTTCAAGGAAGGAAGTGCGGGCACCAGGAGGCACTTGCAATCAAAACTACATAGACTTTTAGAGGAGGCTAGGAGCAGGATGCCAGAAGCTTGCTGGCCAAAACTATGCAGATCTAGGAGGCAGTCATGCAGGACATGTTTGCATAGTTTTTGGGCTGAGCGGGGTGTTAGGAAGCTAGTGGACAGTCCAGGAAAACTACGCAATTTTCAAGAGGAGTGGCAGGCTAGCCAACAGGGGGACTCCCTGACAAAACTGTGCAATTTCCAGAGACAGTGCAGTGACAGGCAATGGGTGCCTATCCCTCTTTTCTGTGCAATTTCTTTAGTTAGTGCAGGCGGGCAGGATGATAACTTCTACACAATTTTTGGGAGGAGTGAAGCCTGAGGTCTCTTCCAAGTCAAATTATCCGGTTGACCAACAAGAGGCTTGATGGATAGGCTTGCGAGAAGCGCAGATTGAGATAGCTTCTTGGGCAACTTCTGCGTTTTTCTGGGTTATAGTCAGCCATGTTGATTCCATGATTGCGCAGTGCAGACTGCTTGGGAGGCAGCCTCAAGCTCTGCACAATTCTAGGCAACAACACTTGGTCAATGAGGGTTGAGACTGCACAATGGAGCTTAGTGAAGGTTTGGCTAATGGAGGGTGGTCTGATCGATAGATCTATGGAAAAATGGTTAAGTGTGTGAGTGATTGAACTCATGTATACATGACCTTGCGAACACACACTCAACATGACTCAAGGACAAGAGACCTCAAACAAACCAGGCAACATGCTCAGTGTGACTAACTAATGTGTGCGAACGAAAAGTGAGACACTTGAGATAGATCATTGAATGATCGTGACGACACTTGCATGACATTGCATACACCTTCTTGTGTGAGTGAAACAAATGCTTACATAGCGAACACAACTTGTACACATGAAGACAGACCTTTAACATAGCCAGAAAAAGACTGCAAGAATGAAAATTCAACCAACATGCTAAAAGATGACCGATGAACGGTCAAGAAAAGAGGGTCTAAAGACTTAACATGAGCTCATGGGATGAGACAAAGTGTTTGCAATCATCAAGGAAAAACCAAGGAAGGCTCTGAAATTGGATGTAGGCCAAAATTTTGGTGGGTGTTGCAGCCCCTACAACACTTGGCGACACACTGGTTGAATACCATCTTCTCTGTTTCGGTTCATTGACAACACAGGGCCTTGGTCTATCAGGGAGTATTGAATCTTTGTGTGGGTTAATTTGGTTTCCCCACTTACCCCATGGACAAACATGGTTCACCTTTTTCCAACTCAGTCGAACACACAACAAGTTTCAGTCTGATCATAGTGTTTCGAAATCGGGAAGGGTAGTTTGGCTTACGAGTTTAAAATTTTCATAGTATAAGTTTTCATCTTTGGTGTTGCTCTGCTGCTAGTAGGCCTGGACAATACCCCGATGGATTCACACAGGAACACACGTATTACCCCACTTCTAGTGAGCCTAGTCACTACCCTGGTGGAGTTGCATGCTTCACCTCTTTGTGCAAGAAGCCTATCTCTTCTTTCGCCTTTGTATTTTTTAAAATAGGATTGTGCATAGGAATTTATTTATTTTTGGGTCGGAAGAGGGATCCTGACTTATTGAGATCAGAAGAGTTTGTTCCTTTAGAGAAGCATGTAAGACCTCTGATTTAGGTTTTCTCATTTAGATTTTCACCTCCTTCGTTTCTACTAGTTGGATGAGCTTGAACACATAGAGTAGAAGACTAAGTACAGGAATGGGGTTTCCCAGTGTGGACACAGGTTCATGGTTGGACCAAAGATCCCCTTACATACGGCTCTTATTTTTCATCATGACTTCATCAGCCAAAGGTTATAACCAAGCATAGAGAAGACATACACAGGGCTGAATAAGTGTTGCAGTGTCACAAGACTCTTTGGATCTTAGCCACATACTCATTCAAAAGCTATAACTTAGTAGAGGGTAGCACTTATTGACAAAACAAAAAATAGCATGATATTAAGCAAACAAAACAAAGCAAAGAAAAAATAACAAAGCAAAGTGAAAAGACAACAAGCAGTAAATAGATTATGTACATGGTGCACGACGCGAACCCGACTTACTGAAAGTAGTGCTTTAAGTCTTGGTCGTTGATAGGAAGGTTTTCAATCCTCTCCTCAAGTGATTGCAAACGGTACGTGTGTGGGCCAATCTTTTCCTAGACAGTGTATGGACCAATCCATAGGGATTAGAACTTCGTATGTTTTCCTTTGTCTTCATGGGGCTTATCCCATTTCAAGGCTAAGTCATCCACGTCGAAGTTAGTATTCCATGCAGACTTCTTGTCGAACCATCTCTTGATATAGTTTTGGTGGAGTGTGAATTTTTCTTTTGCTTTCATCCTTTCTTCCTGCAACTTGTGAAGTGTATCCATCCTACACTGAACTAGCAGACAAGGCTTGCCTTGGGATTCTTGGGACAATTGGAGCACAGGCAAGTAGATGTTTGGCAGAATGATGGCTTCTTTCCCATAAACCAGGAAGCATGGCGAAGTTCTCAGAGAGGGTTTGGGTGTTACACGGTCAACCCATAATGCATTCATCAAAGAAAAGTGCCAGTTACGCTACTCAGAGTAATGGTCTTCTTGATAATGCAGATAAGGTATTTATTTGTAGATTCAGCGAGACCATTTCCCTATGGGTAGTAGTTAGCTGAGTGTTTAAGAACTATACCATATTGCAATGCACAATCATAAAGCTTTAAAGACAAAAAGTAAGTTGCATTTTCAAAAACAAGTGATACCTGAATGCCAAATCATGAGATGATGTTTTGTTGGAGGAAGCTGATGACTTCCTGGTCATTCACTTGCTTAAGTGGAACTACTTATGTCCACAACATGAAATAATATGTAGTTGTCAAGATGTAGTGGTGTTATTTTGACAAATATGGGAATATTTCCCCAATGATGTCCAGGCCCCACTGTTGAAATGGTTCAGTCAGTGCAACAAGGTGCAGCAGGTCTGCTGACCTTCGTGCTCTGTTGGCTCATCACTAACAAACCAAGCACTTATAGGCATAGGAATGTGCATCCTTGAATAATGTGGTCCATTATAAACCTGCTCGTATGACTTTGTGTGCAATGGTATTTCCCGCAAAGTGGCCCCTGACTCGTCTGCCATGAAAATAATGCAAGACCTTCTCTGAATCATGTCCCTTCGTCGCTATGCTTTCTATACAACACTTTGTGCACCAACTGATAAGGTAAATATTTGAGGTGAAGTGCCCTCTTCTATCTCATGGAGAAATGAGAGGGTATGGTGCCATGCTCAAGGTACTAGCACACATCTTCATACCAAGAGTTTTCGTATGAAGTGGGTGGTGCTTGCTCTACATCGTACATCTCGATTTCTTGCTCCCAACCAATGAGCTCTTCTTCTTCCTGCTTTGCATGGATTACTTTGGCTGCAAGTCTGTGGAGGCCATGACCCTTGACAATGTGAATTGGCTTGATGTCAAGATCATACTCTTGCAATCTTGTTATCCAGTTTGCATGTCTTTCACCCAACTCTTGATGTACAAGAAGAGATCAGACTGTTGGGTGTGGCACAAAGACTATGCAATGGTTCTTCAACAAGTAGGGTCTGAAGTGTTTCACCACCTTGTATATTGCATATTATTGTTTTTTGATAGAGGGGTAGTTGAGTTTGGGTCCCTGCATGCTTGCACTCATGAAGGAGATGGGATGTTTTTCGTTCAGGTCATCCTTCTAAGTGAGTACTGCAGCAAGTGAATTGTCGGAGGCAAAGGTGTATATCAAGAAATCCTTATTAAAGTTTGGGTTGTAAAGTGAAGGCACATCTGCTATAGCCTACTTGATACGAGTGAATGTATTCTTTTCCTTGTTACCCCAACTGTAGACTGCATCCTTCTTGATCATGTCTTGCATAGGTTTCACTATCTGTGCATAATCTGAGATGAACTTCTGGAGGAAGTTTATCTTTCCCAAGAAGGACTACATGACTTTCTTATTAGCTGGGTGAGGAATCTGTGTGATCATCCAAACTCGATCTGGATCAACCTTGATCCCACTTCTGGCAATCATGTGCCCAAGGAGGTTCCCCTCAGACACTGCAAATATGCTTTTCTTGGGATTCAAACATATCCCGTATTTTTGGCATCGCTCGAATATCTTCTTCAGATGGTGTATGTGGTCTGACCATTTTCTGGAAAAGACAATCACATCATCAAGTTACATCACTATGCTCTATCTGATAAGTCCACAGAAAGTGATGTCCATGGTGCTCTGAAAAGTTGCGCCTGTGCTCACAAGCCCAAATGGCATTCTCCTATAAGATAACGTACAACACTTGGTACAGAAGGTATTTTTTAGTTTATCAGGTTCTGCTACTAGAACCTGGTTTTATCCTGAAAAACCATCAAGCAAGGAAACCATTTCCACTCCAGATATTGTCTGTAAAATATGTTTCATCGATGGCATGGGATAGTTGTCTCTGTCCGATGCGCAATTCAAGTTTCGAAAATCAACACATAAGCGAATATCCCCTTACTTCTTACGTACAGGAACTAACTTAGAAACCCATGTAGAATGACGAATCCTATAAATGATCCCTACATCCAACAACTTAGTCAGTTTTTCTATATGAGGGGTTGAAGTGATGGATGTACTTTTCTCAGTTTTTGCTGAAATGGCTTTGTTAACACCCAGGTTGTTCCCTATGACTCCCAAGGGAATACGGCCGGGGTAACCACTAACCAATCTTTGGATCACTGTTCCTAGCCAAACTGTGATCAGAGAGGGCTCTCTCTTTATGATTTATCTCTGTTTTGAGGGTGTTTTAGGCTAGTTATTATGCTCAGGTTTTGGTTTATTATTTTGGTTGAAGGATCTCTTTCTGTACTTGAAGTGTGCAATCTGCAGATGAGTTTATTTCATTGGGCAATGGAGTCTGTGGCTACAAGTGTTTAGAAACCTTGAGATGACATACTGAAATTACAGGGCCATTTAAATATTTCATATAACAAAATTAGATTATGATGGTGACATGTGAACAACCAGTGAAAAGCATTTAAGAATTTTTCACTAAAGCTGGGGTGTGGGAAGGAGATAGATGTTTCAGGAGCAAACTTGAATTCCTGAAATATTTATCACAGTGAAAGATATAGCTTGAAAGTGTAGCAATTAAGAATTACACCTTATTTACTCTATCTGGAAGAAAACATTTATAACAGCTTAGTTTGAGATCAGGGTAATCTTTGATTATATCCTGGAACTATTCTTTTACTTTGCCATTTAAGATTAAGACACAGAAACATGAAAGAACATGAAAGACTAGAAAACAGATAACACAGAGGTTAAAGGAAGACTTATTGTGCTATGAAACATGCAGGAATCCTGTAATAATCAGCCAGCCACCACAGTGCATCAAGGAACACAGAGCTTTAGAAATTCCATCCACCTTTTGTATTATTTCTCTGAAAGTTGTACAGCAAAAGAAGTAGAGAAAAATGAAGCTCACAACAACCCTTGCAAACTCATGCGAAGGGGACTTTATAGAAATGTTTATACAAAATATCTCAGGCATTGAGTCATCTGAGAAAGAAATATCTTCATTATTTCGTACAGAAAAGTAGAAAAGAAGTTATTACAACTTTGAATGCAGCATAACTGCTCATTAAGTCTGTCAGAGGATATTTTGACCTTTGGAGGTCAGTGAGTCGGTTGAGCCGCTTTGCTTTAATGCTGGAGAATGCGTCTTTATGTTTGTTGCGCTGTATTTTCTCGGACCTGCCACCTGTGACTGTGATTGCTGCTGTGGTGACCGAATAGCCCTGCTGAGTTGGCTCAGCCTTTCATCTTTCCTCTGTATGCTTATCTATCAAAATTCTGCCTGTGTATGATCACTTATAAATTGGACCAAAATTAACATTTAGAGGTTCTGGCTTGATAATATCATCTGTGTCAATTTTTTCCAGACTTCCTGTGTGGGCAATTGGTGCTTCACAATTGCCTCTATGGTTTCATATGCTTTTGTATACTTATAAAAATTTGGAGGCACATCAAACAGATGATTGATCTCGTTCATGATAAAAAATAGGTTGTCCACCCTATTGTATAAAGTTTTCCCTGATGCTGGCCCTGATTCTGCTGAAGTGCTGGGCTGTCCTGCAATTTTTCCTGCAGCATAGGCATCGACCCTCTTGGTGTAGTTTTCAAGGGTAAGCAGTCTTCCTAGACTGCTTAATATGCTGGGGAGGCCTCTGTTCTGTAATGCCTGAAACCTGTCCATGAACTTGTTGATTTCAGTCTGCATATCCTGGGTTCTTCTTTCCAATGTTCCAACCAGGTTTCGTAGTGTCAGGACCCTTTTAACCATTGAGATTGTCTCAGTCCTGTGAGCAATTCCCATGGTGGCCAGTTGAGAGCTTGTCCTGTTATTTAAAATATTGATCATTCTGGTGGCAGCATCAGGCATGTTGCCAAGGCTTGCTCTAGCTCTGTGTATTTCCCTATTTGCCTTTGCAATGAGTGCTGATTGTTCATCTATGGTCTCAATGTACTGCCACTGATTGGTAATAGACTGGCCAATATTGGCCCAAAGGACTGCTTTTAGCTCTGCTGTCACCTTTTCTAGTGTGAGCTCCTTTTCAAGCTCAGTTATTCTCTTTTTAAGAGCTTTTATTTCCCTTTCCTGCTCAGCTACATTCCGTTTGCTCTTATCATATCTGTCATTTACTTTAGCCAAAGATTCTTTGGCTGAATTGAGCTCTAACATTTGAGCTTCCAGGACTTGAATTTCATTTTGGAGCTTCTGCATATCCAGACTATGAGTCTGGTCTGTTGTTGGTGAAGTTGTTGATGTAGTTGGTGTTGTAGGCCCTGTTTGCTGCGGAGGAGGGGCAGTTGTTGGAGCAGCTTCCTCAAGGTTGATTATTTCAGGAGGAGGCTGGGAGGTTTGACCCTCTTCTCTTTGCTTCAATGCTGCCTGTAGTGCTGCCTTTGCAGCCTCTGATTCTCCCAGTTTGTCTTGAGTTCGGATTAGCTCCTTGTATAGAGATATCAACATGGTTGTGGCCTCTTGATCATGCCTTTGCTGGGCCACATCATCTGTTTGAGGGTGGATTGTGGCAGGGAGTTTGATCTTTCTCCTCAAAGCTGCCATGTCAGCATCCCTCAACTTCAATATCTCTTGTATCCCCTTGATATCTTTGGGATCATGCCCAATCTCAATGATTATGTCTTCCAAGGACCTTATTCTGTTGTCCTTTGCCTGGGATGATGCCCTCTCCAACTCCAGTTGAGAGGCTGTATTGTTAAGGCTATTTTGTAGCCTATAGTTATCCAAGGTTTGGTCTGCCAGGGAAGCATAGACCATCTCACCCGTTTGCTTGTGCAGTTCTATCTTGTCCATTGGGTGGATATCCTTGGCAAGGATTTCCAAGTTAGTCCTCAAGTAGTTAGAGGCAGATTGGGGCTGTACTGCTGTTGGCATGAAATGACTCATGATCATTTTGCCTTCCTGCACATCATATGCAGACATGAGTCTTTGCTGATTGGTGGGAACCAAGTTTAGCAGATGGTTGTACAACTGTCTCTTGATGGGCTCATTTCTCATCTTAATATCGATGAACTGTTGTTTAATACTGGGCCCACCTTCCCTTTGCTGCCTCGAGGAACTCACTTCTCCTCCCATTGCTCTATCCTGTTCCTGTTGAAAGGAACTTGCTGATGTTTCCCTGCTGGGTGGGACCATACCCAAAGGCTGTCTTATTGGCACCTCTTCCTCTGAAAGACGATTGATTCTCTGCCTCTTCTCCCCATGAGTTGCTGACGTTGTAAGGGGAGTTTCTCTGTCCCTTTTCCTGCTTGTGTCCTCCTTTTGTGGAGTCTGGAGTGTAGATGCCTCAGCTGAAGTCTCTTGCCTTGGAGGCACAGTTTGTTCAGTGGATTTAGGGGCTTCCACTGTTTGCTTTTGCTGGGCAGGCTGTTCCTGCCTTTGTTCTTCCTGTTGTTGCTGTTCTTCTTGCTGCTGCCCTTCTCCCTGCTGCTCCATTTCTTCTTGTTGCTGCACTAGGGTTTCCATTTCCTCTTCAGTCATAGGAGGTGGCTGCTCCACCTGCTTTTCTTTGCCTTTGTTGGCTGGCTGTGGAGGATTCATGGCAGCTTGCTGATGTGTTGTTGAGGATGAGGCAGCTGCTCCAATTGGTCTTCTATATGAGAGGGGGACCTGTCCACAAGTTTCTAAGTCAGCTTCCTTTTGAATATTTCTAGCTTCTTTTTCTAGCACCTCCTCACTAGAAATTTGCTCTTCTAGGGTACCCTTTTCCCAGCTCAATGCATTGGCATATTGCTCAATCTCAGGCAGCCTTATGTGTGAATAAGTACCCAATTTGTATCTTATTCTCCTGAGGGAAACAAAGTGATTGGGGTCATAAGGTATCCACTCAAAACTAGTTTGCAGTTGGAGGCCCTCCAAGATTCTATCTGCCTCTTTCCATCCCTCTTCTTTTTTGTTATATAGGAAGGGGCCCAGCTGGCTCCTTACCTTCAACTGTGCTTTCTTGTTCTTACTCTGGAAGTGGAGGTAGTCGGCATTCCCAAATTGCCTGAAGTATTCTAAGGCAAAAAGTCTCATAGGGACATACCTTGGCAGCCTATAAGGCCTCAACTCACATCCATATACTCTAATGACTGTATGGTCTTGGTAAAGGTACCAATTACCAATGCTGTAGGTTTTGTTTAGGTGGAGAATTCTCCTCATGTCATCAGTTAACCTTGGAGGAGCAGCACCATACAATACTGTCATGGCTGGATAAATGAACAAGTCTATGAACTCACAGTATGTGTATGGTGATACAATGGTACGATGAAAAACAGAGGTCCAAAACACAACTGACCTTGGATTCCCCTGGGCATTGACTTGTTTCAGGGGAATGGGGAAGATGGCTGGCTGATAATACAAGAACAAATGGTATATGTATGAAGTATACCTGAACAGTCTTTCCCTTTTCAAATTCATGAGCTGGTCATGGATCTTATCTGCAATATATGTGGCATAGTCATAATGTACAGCTGGAGGCTTTCCAGGAGAGAATATAGACAGCATTGCCATTATAGCCTCATCCACATCCTCCATTCCCATGAACCCTAGGACATAGCTGATCAAATCCACTAGCATTCTGCCCAATTGATTTAAGTATGTGTTATAGACATTTTTGTGCCTCGCAACATGGAGCATGAAATGTCAATAATTACAGGGATCCTCAGTCCCTAAACATGTTGTTCTTACCCCTAAAAGAACAAGGTCATCAAACAACAGCACTTCCAATCAGTTCTCCACCTGAAAACACTTCAAAACAGGCTTATTTTGGATCATGTCAGCTGCTCCACTGAGCTTCTGCGTTGGAATGCAACTGTCCCTCCTTGTACCTGCGCTGGAAGTCAAGATTAATGAAGGCTACCTGCGCTGGGCGAGATTGTCCAAGTGGCACAGTCATCCTGCAAGGTGTCAACTGCCCAGGAAGCTTCCAAACTGACACTTGGTTCATGAGATTCGCCCTGTGATGAGTAAGAGGTACTTGATCACCATGTGTAAGCAAGGATCTCCAAGTGGACTCAAGAACTGAAGATTAACTGAAGAGGGAGAGGACACAAGGCAGCTTCATGTCAGTCTCAAGCTGACTCATCCTCTCTTCTTCTCTCCTATATATAGAGCTCTTCTATGAGGTCTAAGGAGGCTGGAATTTTGTGTAAAGCAAGGAGGTGCTGTTGGTTTACAGTTAGAGCTATTGGGTGATTGTTTTACTAGAGGTGAAGAGGAGAGTTCTTGCTGCTGGGGAGGTGCTGTTGGATTGGAGCCATCATTGGTTGTAACCTTCTCAGAACCCTGTTACTTCTATCAATAAAGTTTTGCATGTTCTCCTATATACTTGTATTGCATTGATGTATTGTATTTACATGTATATTTGATTCACTCTAATCCATGCATCAGTTATGAGTACTTGTATCTTGTAGTTTCCTCTCTTGTTTTGTGCAGGATCTGTGTGTAGCTGGACCGGCAAAGAGAGCAAAGATCTGGGAACAAGAGACAAAGAGAGAGGACAAGGATCGACTAAGCGAAAGACACCAGGTTGGTTAATCTTTTCTTCCTTCTCTCTGTACTTTCATAAAGGAAAACATCAAAGCTTTTACTTTCAGTTGTTGCTAAAGACTGTCACCTTTAGAGTAGGGATAGGGTCATCCGCATCGGATACTTTTCCCCACAACAAACTGGCGACTCCGATGGGGAGCCTAGTATCTTGTTGGTGTTTGTAGTATTTTTCTATTCATTTCTTGAAGAAAAGAGTACCAAATCGAAAAGCTTTTGACTATATCAAAAGCGAAGTAGAGGGTCTGCTACTCTTGCTCATTTGCTGAGCAAATTCAAGATTTGAAGAGCCTATCTACAAAAGACTCTTTACTCTTTGTGATAGCTTTTCATCCTCTTGATCAACCCTTAGCCTGTACTTGACCTATAGCTTTTTATTTCAGCAAAAACAGTGCATTTTTGAGCTTTTTATGACCCGTAATTCTTTGTAGACGCAACTCTCGTGTGTCAGTGCAGGTTGTCCACAGGCAGTCTGCATTATAGCACAGGTGCTCCCTTCGGGAACTGCGCTGAGAGTAAAACTGGCATACTAGAACCTGCGCTGGTCCATTTAGCCATTGTCTTGCTCAGTTTTCCCTTTGTGTCTTGGCCTTGTTTTCACTGATTTTTGTTGATTGCTTGCTGGTCATTGTACTTGCTGTAGACCATTCTCCTTGACATTATTCCGCCTCAGTTGTGTGATGAAACTGTGAGTGTTCTTTCAGTATTTCTTGTTTCAGTTACAGTTTCCCATTGTGAAAAGCGAACCGGTATAGCTGTGGCCTCTTAGATCCTAAACTGTAAAAGTGTCTTTGTGATCTGAAGAGCTAGTTTTATTACTGTTCATGGCTGTTTGAGTTTGTTTGTTTTTCACTTTATGGTTTGAATTCATACATTTTTAGTGTTGAAACAAGTACCTGTAAGGCGTCTTTTCATTTTAGACAATACTTGTTTGTTTACGCTTCAAATTGAATTCGAAAATTACACGACAATTTCCTTTTTGTCTGCATCAACATTAAAGGAAAAGAAAAGAAATATATGCATCTTGCATTTGCATTTTTGATAAGTTTGTGTGTCTGATCTAGGAGAAAGTGCATTATTTTGTGCTTTGTGCTCTGTGTGGAAAGATATTGTTTTTCTCTCCCCTCAGTAGTTAGGATTTTCAAAGCTAAAAAGATTGTGAAAGCTTGCTTATCATTTTAGCTGCATTTAGGAATTGTACCAATACATCTCGTGGTGATCCTGAAAGACAAACTGATAAACAAGATCAACTTAAAATATATTGAATGAATCTAAAAACGCATTGTAACATAACGCTCACAATAGAGGTCTAGGTAGAGACGTGTTCCGACGTCGTTAAACGTAGTGACTGTCGATCTCTACGAAGGTGGGTGATTCCTCCTGAGGGACGATAGCACTAATACGGACTTGAGCTCCCGCGTACCGTCGCGTATATTGGGAGACCCCTATAGGAAATTATCCTTTATCCTTAGGAAGCCGTGTCGACCGCCCTACTGATCGCGATGCAGTGAACACAGCATTCACGAAGATCGACCACCCGTACCGTAAAACGTATTCTGTGGTTTCGCGAAAGGTTTGGCACACCCTCTGCCTAGATCTCCAGAGCAGTTTCTTTTGGCCCTTTTCAAACTCTATAACTGAAAAGGTCCAACCGAGCATTTGTCACTTCGGGCTCGTTAATACATCGAAGGCGACTAGAGTCATCTTTAGCTTTTTCTCGACTCTTAAAACATGAAAAAGCAAAGTTGTGTCTAAAAGCGTCTAATAAAATTCATTCAATACGGAAACATAATTCCCCTTTTGTATTTTAGTTGATCAAGTAATCCGCAACCGTGGAGGAAAGTCAATTAAAACTCCGTCGTTCGGGGAGACTTGCGAGTCAACCACCTTTGTCTCCGGAACCGAGAGTAGTACGGATGAAGCGATCTCGCTGGACCAGGTCAAAATCTCCTTTTAAAGTTAGAACGGAAGTTCCAACAACATCTGAGATTCTGGTCACTCCCAATATTTCTGGAATCCCTGCCTCTATTGAAGAAGTTCAACAGCAACAGAAGGACAGTTGTACTGATCCTAGTCTGAAGACAAGTACTTGCATAACTGAACCAGTTCCATCTGAAACCGGTCCACAGAGTCTTGTTGTTCGAACAACTGTCGCTGTCGAAGCAACCCCTTCTTCGGCACTGGAAATCTTTTACGGACCTGACGGTCTTCCTCTTCCTCCTGGTCTGATTGCAATAGAGGAAATCGTAGAGGACCAGCAAGAAAATACTCCAATTCATTTTGGAGTAGGTACCACTCTTTTTCCTTCTGCATCAGAAGTTTTTCCATCGCCACTGGAAGTTCCTGAAGAATCGTTAGGAAGTTTATTGGATAGACTTAAAATGTCTGAACAACCGTCGACATCTAGAACTGTGCCAAACAACACAGCGACAGCAGAAGCTCCTGCTGCCAATCCAACGATGTTTGCCGGCATACCAGCCGTCCCGACTAGCTCTTATCAGCTAGAAGGAGTCCACCCAGGGACTATTATGACAACTTGGTCTGTTCCAGTTTGTTCTTCCGGTATAATACCCGGTAATTCTTATGTTGAAACTAGACAAATTGATCCCTTTGGGAATCATTTTGGGCCATCCAGTCCTCAAAGGCCATCTATACCCTTGAGCTCTGGATTGTTACCGTATGGGGGGCAATATGCCCTTTCACTTCCCCTTTCGGGGGGATACCCATACGGCAGTTTTCAACCACATTCAGGTTTGACTGAAGTAACGACGAGTGGTTGGGTACCTATGTTACCCCAACAACCAAGAGTTGTATATTCCATGCAACAATGTGTACCTATGTCCAGTATCCCGACGACGCCAGCAATTGTAACAGTGTCGCAAGTTCAATCGATGCCTGTTGTATGTCAACCCCAAGTTGTAATGCAACAGCCTATTGACCCTGCAACACAACCACAATCGCCAACTGCCGGGACAACACAGATACAAACGGGAACTATAACCCCGCATCTTGGTCCGTCGGTTAGTGTCGCACAGCAAAACATGGCTTCACAACCATGGATGGTGCAATACCAACAACCTCAGTTTCAACAGGTGTACCAAGGATCTGAGCAACAGATCTTTGCGAATAGTGGGCAACCCTATATTCAGAACGGGTTAAATCAACCACTTTACAGTGGCCAAGCCCACCAGCCATATCAGTCATATCAACATCAGTTGCATTATGCTGGTGTGCAAAGGCCTACTGCTCAGGCGATTCCATCGTATCCTGGGTACGCCTCGCCAAACCTGAATCAGCAGTTGCCATTCGTGGCGACACTAGAATTACCAGATTTACATCGATTGACGAACGATCCAATCGCCTATGCCCATTGGTGGCCAGCGATTCCTCACAAACTTCCTTCGGACATTCCTAAATTCAATGGAAATCCGGGCGAAGACCCGTCGAATCATGTGATGACATTCCATCTGTGGTGTTCGTCGAATACCTTGAATGATGATTCGATAAGGCTTCGTCTTTTCCAGAGGAAATTGACTGGTCCGGCGGCCAAATGGTATATTGAATTACCTAGAGCCTCTTTCGACAATTTTAGTTCCCTAGCCATGACTTTCTTAACACACTTTCAGTTACCTATAAGGTACGAAACTGGAACAGAGATCTTGACCAATTTCAAGCAGACAACGGCCACACATATATCTGATCATATACATGAGTGGCGTCGTCGTCGCAGAATGGTAAAAACCTATGTTCCGGATCAGCTATTAGTTGAGTGGTTTATAAAGTCGCTTCTGCCGGCAATTACAGAAGATGTGGCCAAGGGAGGCGTCGTAACAGAGGACCAAGTTATTGCTCGTGCTCAATATTTGGACTTAGTGTATACTCAGTCGGGCACGCTCTATGATAAAATACCTGATGCCCCCAGACCGGAATTTTCAATCCCTCCTCCTCCCGGATCGAATAGTGACTCTCATGCCGGTGATGGCGTGATTGGAACTGCAAACGCTAAGTCGACAAGGGATTCGAATAAGAAAGCCCGTAAGACTTTGAATCAAAAAGCAAATCAAGAGATTCTTGCTTCGGAGGTAAATGTTGTATCTACGGATAAAGACAAAAAGTCCAATCAACCAGGAAGCAAGAAGAAACAAAACAAAGGGAAGAAGAAGAAACAAGGTGGGTCATCCCCTCAAAAAACTTCTTCAAACCCTCATGGGCAAAGGAAACAATTTCCTCCATGTCAAATATGCGATGAAAATCATTCAACAAAGAACTGTCCGTTCAAAGCTGAGTTAAAGAGGTTCCTAAAGAGTTCCCAAACTTCAGCTGTGTTGACTGATCCATTTCCCGCCCCAGGTCAAAATATGGTTGATAGTGGAAATGCTTCCCCGTCTCTAGTACTTATGCTGTCGGTTTCTAAGCAAAATGATGCTTTGATCTCGACTAGGAATAAAGATTATGGGAATCCGTCGGTGTCGAATGACAAAGGGAAAGATCAACCCAGTAGTTCGACAACAACTTCGGCAGAAGTTGTACCCCCCCTCACGCATGAATTAACAATAAATCCGCCTAAGGGAGTAGTCCACAAGTCAACATTCAACCCTCGCGCCAGAGCGGCGCAACACTATAATATAGTGGAGTATTTGGCTCAATCGCCATCTGCTATGTCGACTCTTGAGGTACTACAAAATTGCCCATCCCAAAGACAGGCATTGTTATCAGCAATTGGTGGAGTGGATCCTAAAGATTCCAATCTTGTATCCTTTGATCACAAAGGATATGATCCTCAGTTACCAGCGCAATTAGCTTTCCTTATTCAAGTGAAAGCACTCAACAAAATTGTTCATAGAACAATTATTGATGAGGGAGCATCGACATGTATCATGTCGATGAGTTGCTGGAAAACTCTTGGATCTCCAACCTTGTCGCGATCTTCGACGACATTGAAAGCATTTGATGGTAGGTCGTACACTCCGTACGGTATCCTAAATAACTTTAAGGTTGAACTAGGAGGAAAAACAGTGGAAATTGATGTTGAAGTCATTGATGGCAATCTTGACTATAACATCCTACTGGGAAGACCATGGATATATGCCATGGCAGTTGTGGTGTCGACATATTTTAGGAAGATTGCATTCCCGTTTGAAGGAGGGATTACGATCGTCGACCAACAGAATTTCCTCCCTAATGGTTCACAAGTTACTGGAAGCATTCCCCTAATCCATGGGAGCGACCATTCAATACAAGATATAGGAGTAGGCTTGCTAAAAGATCCCACAATGATGGGAACTTTCGCGTTGCCACCTCCTTTCCATGAAGGGAATATCCCGTTTGTAGCAACATGCAACATGGTATCTTCGTCAAAGGTCGCAGAAGACAAAGTCGTCATGGATCATCACGTGGTATTGCCACCTAGCTCTATTGAAATATTGTAGCAATCAATGTTTCAGGCATGGGAGGCGAGCCCAAATGAACGCTCGTCAAGCGTTTGGGTAGATAGGTCCGAAGAATATGGTACCCCATTAGATCCATGGTCAAAAGTTCATGGGACTGACGAAGGAATCTTACAATCAATGATGATTGAGGGGGCACCATGGAATGATCACCACCATCATTCCCTTCTTCCAGAGTGTGAAGAAGAAACTCAACACGACCTATACCACCCTTCAGTATTTGAATTCCTAACAAATACTGTAAATACGGTGGATTCAGAGCGAAACCTATCCAATATTGAAGAGACCGTAGCCGTAAACATCTCGACAAAATCTGATGTTGTAGAGAATATTCATGTCGGCAAAAGTTGTTCCCCTTCAGAACTGGAAATATATGGTGCTCTCTTTCGCGAATTTAGAGATGTCTTTGCATGGTCATATGATGAAATGCCAGGCATTGACTCGAGCATAGTTGAACATGAGATTAAAATGTATCCTGATGTCAAACCAGTAAGACAACGGCTTCGACAGGTACATCCGAAGAAAGCCGCTGCCATTAAGGCAGAAGTTGAAAAACTTCTCCATGCTGGATTCATCTACCCGGTTCCTCTAACCGATTGGGTATCGAATATTGTCCCTGTTATGAAAAAACAAGGGACGATAAGAGTGTGCGTCGACTATAGGGATGTAAACAAAGCTTGTCCAAAGGACAACTACCCTACACCCTTCATCGACCAGATAATTGATGAATGCGCCGGATGTGAAATCTTTTCCTTTATGGATGGATTTTCCGGATATAATCAAATTAATATCCGCCCACAGGACCAGTCTAAGACTACATTTATTTGTCCGTGGGGCACATTCGCTTATTGAAAATTACCCTTTGGTTTAAAGAACGCAGGGGCGACGTTTCAGAGGGCATTGAATTATGCCTTCCATGACATCAAGAACATCGTTCAACCTTACCTCGACGATCTTCCGGCTCATTCGCGGAAGCGGACTGATCATCCGCGGAATTTGAGAGCAATATTTCTACGTTGCCGACATTACAAGATAAGACTCAATCCGCACAAGTGTGTGTTTTGCGTCAGTTCTGGTCGTTTACTTGGCTTTGTTGTCTCTAAGGATGGGATTCGTCTCGACCCCTGTAAGGTTCAGGCAATCATTAATTTGCCTCCACCTTCAAATTTTCTTCAGATTCAGAAACTCCAAGGGAAAGCAAACTTTCTGAGGAGGTTCATTCCAAATTACGCAGAACTTGCCAAAGGTTATACTCGTCTTTTGAAAAAGGATGTACCTTTTGTCTGGGACCAGGTTGCGCAAGCTTCCTTTGACGCTCTGAAAGATTGTCTAGTAAGAGCATCATTAATGTACGCCCCGGACTATCAAAGAGATTTTAACCTATATCTAGCTGCAGCAGATACGACCATTGCGATGGTCTTAGTGCAAGAAGTCGATGGAGTTGAACATCCTATTTATTATTTAAGTAAAAACTTAAATGACACAGAAAGTAAATATTCCTATGTTGAAAAACTAGCGCTTGTTGCTGTTCAAGCGATTCAAAGGTTTCGACATTATGTCCTCTTTAGGAAAACTACCGTTCTGTCAGATTGCAATCCCATGACATATATACTGTCGCGACAGTTGCTTGGGGGCAAATATTCAAAATGGATAGCCATCCTTCAAGAGTTCGATTTAGATTTTGTAAAATCCAAATCGAAGAAAGCTCTAGTTTTCGCGGAATTATTATGCGATCTCCCATCGTCGTCCAACGATGAAACATCAGAAGAGTCAATCGTGGATGAAAATTTGTTTCTGATATCAGTAAGCGATGAGTGGTATGGAGACATCATTGTTTCTCTCCAAACCCAAAAATTTAGGCCTAATACCTCACACTCGGAACGGAAACGTATACGATACCAATCTAAAGACTACATAATCGTCGGTGATACACTTTACCATCGTGGCGTCGATACGGTTCTGAGGAGGTGCCTTACCCATGAGGAGGCCGAAAAAGCCCTGAATGATTGTCATTCAGGCGCGTGCGGGGGGCATCAATCTGGATATACAACAGCACAAAGAATCTTACGAGCAGGATATTTCTGGCCAACTATGTTTAAAGATTGCATAATAGCTGTCAGAAGTTGCCATGCATGTCAGATCTTTGATTGCAAAACCAGAAGACCGCCCGCACCCTTACAGCCGATAGTTGCTGTTGGGCCCTTCGCCAAGTGGGGCATCGATTTCATGCAATGTAACCCCACCTCGACCGGGGGGCATGGACATATTATAGTCGCTGTTGACTATTTTACCAAATGGGCCGAGGCGATGCCTACATTGGATAACACTGGTGAAACAGCTGCCCTTTTCTTTTTCAATCATGTAGTCGCCAGGTTCGGCGTTCCGCAAGCTATAGTGACAGATCATGGATCGCATTTTCGCAATCACATGATGGTTGAGTTAGCTGCCAAACTAGGGCTATCTCACGACAGCTCTACCCCATATTATCCACAAGCCAACGGACAAGTTGAGGCAATCAACAAGGTCCTGAAGCGTATGTTGCAAAGGATGATCGGGGTTCACAAGAGAAGATGGCATCTAATCCTGTATTCAGCATTGTGGGCTTACCGAACCTCGGTAAAGAACGCCACTGGGTTCACACCATTCCAATTGGTGTATGGCCTAGAGGCAGTATTACCGATCCAGTGCGAAATTTCGTCTCTTAAACTCGCAATTGACCTCCTCCCCGGAACCTCAGAAGAAGAGGCTCGTTTCCTGGAATTGATCCAGTTGGATGAAAGCCGTCGTGATGCCGCTTTGGCGAACGAGGCCCATAAGAAACGAGTCAAAACACAGTTCGACAAGAATGTCAAACCTCGTGTCTTCTCTGAGGGTGACTTGGTTTTGCTTTACGACCAAGAATCCGATAAATTAGGAGCAGGAAAATTTCAGTCCTTATGGATGGGTCCCTATATTGTTAAAAGGGTGTTAGCAAAAGGAGCCTACGAGTTAATGGATTATGACGGAATACCACTGGCGCAACCCCGTAACGGGTTGTACCTCAAGCGTTACTATGCCTAAATAGTAACCTGAGTGCTTTTGTTGTATTTTGTTTTCGCTAAAGTGTTTGTTTTGGTTTAGTAATCCACCCTTCTCGTTTGTTGCAGATGTCGAATTATTCTGATACATATGTGGGATATGCCGATGGAGCAAGTCGTAGTACGCGGAATTTGTCCTCCGCGGCCTGGGCCATTTTTGATCCAAGCGGCGAGTTAGTGAGTTTCAGAGGTGTGTGTATTGGACGGTCAACGAACAATATCGCTGAGTATAGTGCGTTGATTGAACTCCTCTCTGATACCATTGCACATGGTATACGCCGACTAATTGTTAGGCTAGACTCACAGCTTGTGATACTACAACTCACTGGTATATATTCAGTCCGCAATCCAGCTATTTATCGTATGTTTCTAAGAGTTAAGATTTTGGAAAGAGAGTTTGATTCAATTCAATACCAACATATTTCCAGAAACTTGAACACATTAACAGATTCATTAGAAAACTATGTATTAGATAGACATTTACAACATATATAAAAAGAGATGCATCGGTGCTATGCAAGTGGATCACCAATAAACTGAAATAAACTCCGAAAATCAAAATATATAAAGTTGTTTATAGTTTGTACATAATGTGCTGTAATAAAAAAAAAATTGGTCATATGACCTAGAACTCAAAAAGATGCTAGGGGGCACCCTAGCCTAGTGGTGCTCATGAAAGTACGTCACGATCTGTGCGATCATGCGCAAGAGACGAGTCCATCGTCCAGGCACGCCAATGGTGTGCCGCTGCAACTGTAAAGGTAACTCGTCAATCTGTACATCCGGAAGACCACGAGTAAGGCTCTCAACCTGCTCTCACACAGCTGCAAGTATCTCAGTATCACCAAGGTCGCGAATAACAACTCTCCTAGCAGGCTCTGCTGCTGGGGCAGCAACTGGCGATCGTGGACGAGCTACTGGACGAACAGGACCAACATCTGCATGCACCCAAGAGTTTGATCAGTTTTGAACAGTAAACATCATGAATAAAAACAATAAACAGTGATATGGTCAGAGATTTTACCAATAGCGCCCCATTGCTCGCCGTCTGGAAGCACCAAGTCCGGATCACCTCGGTAGTCCATACCCACGTATGGATACTCAGAAAATGCCATCTCCTGACGCTCGAACCACCTAAAGAAGGACTCAGTGAAAGTAATATGAGGTTGACCAGCATGCCGGGACATATGGTCAACCCACCTCTGCATGCGTGGCTCGGTCGGAGAAGGCAAATCAAGCAGGATGTACTGAGGTTGCATCAATGGGATTTTCTCCAAGACAAAGGCAGTCAGAATAGAACCAAATCCAAAGTTCTTCAGCCCCACGTCCTTTACCTTGGTCAATTGACTTTTCATCTGAACAAGTACTGCATCACACCAGTTAAACACTTTCGGTTGGAGACACTCCAAGGCGTGCTGCATATAAGATCTGTTAGCAACATGTAAAGCTGCGCTACCGGCCATCCTACCAATAGTAAATAGAATGGACCTAAGAGACCTGTTAGTAATATCACGGATATTGATCTTGCCGTCTTTGCTCGGCTGTGAACCTTCCCGGCAATACTGACGGATATAGTCTCTGGTGGAAGTAGTCCCTCGAGCCGTACCTGACAAAGAAATGGGGGCACCCCGCCTTGACAACCCAGTCAAGAAGTACATGTCCTCTATGGTCAAGGGGAAGGACTTCCCCCTAATCTGGAATACTTGGTTAACAGGATCCCAAGCATCAAGCATATACTGCAGTAAAGAAATTTTTGCTCTCATGCTAGAGATACGGAAGAACTTCAGCAGGCCACAGTTCCGAAGCGCGTTCACCGTGACTGGGTCATGGAGTGCAACCATGTCCTCTGCTTCATGTTCTCGTTCTCGCCATGTAAGGGACATTTTGTCCAAAGTTCCCTACAATCAAACAAGAGAAAGAGTAAGTTCCTGATTTTGATGAAAATCTGGCGAAAAAATCATCAAAAAACACATGCAAGGTCAGCTTTTCTAGGCCCAGCGCAGGCAGAGAGGCTTTCCCTTGCGCTGTAAGGCAGTCTGCCTTAAGGCTGCCTGAAATACAGCGCAGATTTCGAAAGGGGAACCTGCGCTGATGCCAGGGCGCCCTAATGAAACCCCTGGGACCCAGAAACTCTGAAAAACATGCATGAAACTGAAAAAGGAAACCATGAAAGTGAAGGGCTAAGGTTTAGCTCCTACCTGGTCCAAACGGCGCTGAAAATTGTCCACAGAATCTCCCGGAATCAGCTGGTGAAAATCAAGGAAGAAGAGGCACCTCCAGAGCTCCAACAAGCAAAATGCAAATGAAATGGTAAATAAGAGGTAAAAACCCCTTTTTATGACTTTTACACAGTTTAAAGTTAAATATTAGGGTTATAATCTCGTTTTCATGCAAATATTGTCCATTTCTAACAAAATTTGTTGCAGCAATTGAAGATGAAGTACTACATTTGAAAAGAGAAAAGCTAGTAAAAGTAAAAAATTAAATTTGACCATGAATCGAGCAGTTTTACCGCAGAATTTATGCTCGTTAAAAAATAGAAAAGTGTGAGCAAAGTTTTTCCGCCAAAGTTCAAGCTCATTAAAAAATGAACCTATCTCGGTAAATAACCATTGCGATTGTAAATTTATCAGCCTTAAAAGCCTTGGTCGTGTTTTCATCCGTCACCTCCATTTCATTTGGCCGGTCGTTCACCCCCATATGTGTGTTTACCCTTTTTGAGGAACAGCTGCGAAGAGTGATTTCACCTAGCCATCCTTGTGACACTACCGTGATTGGAAAATTCCAATTTGTACCTGGAATCTGCTGCTATCCCTGTTTATCACTCGTTCCTCAAAAGACGAGTCTTCTTTGAGCTCTTTTCACTGACTCGTAAAATATGAAAAGTTTGCCGAGTTTTGGCCTTCCAGCTCGTTAAATGACCGGAACGCTATCCCTCCTCTAGATTTTAATCTTTTTTGGACCTGAGGGATTATTGCACAAAAAGATCGAGCGCTTGTCTTGTTCGGCTCGTAAAAGTACCGAATAGCCATCCCTTTTGTGTTGTTTTATACTTTTTCGGACTTAAGGGATTAGATGACGAAAAAGGGATCATGGAGTTGACTTTCTGTACCTTTTCAGACTCTCTAAAAATGAAAAGGACCGAGTTTTCCTTGTCGTTAGACTCGTTAAAATGATTAAATAGCGACAAACTTGTCTTTAGACGAGAACGAGTTTCCCTATCGCTAGGCTCGTTAAATCATAGCGATGGGCTTGCCCGAAGGGCAGGTTATAGAACAAGCATATGTTATCCTCCTCAAGCTTGACAAAAATAAAGAGGTACTGGTCAGAAATGACTGGGGAAAAATTGGGAGAACATCAAAGTTTAATGGTAGCAAGTCACTCTTGAACATGACACTTTTCCTCCGTACCACATCGGGTTGGGTTGTTTCATTCACCGGTCCCGTCACCATGGTCCTCGCCAAACCATCCACATTTGGGGTAATGCTACCGATCCATCGCATCAGTGTCGTTATATGTTCAAGAGGGGTCATTCTGAAAGTGTCAACTGTGTCCCATCCACTGCCATACATTATCCTTCATCCATTCATGATCGCCACCCTGAATCATATGTCACAGTTTGTTTTCACCTCCACTAAAATCATTAGCTCCGTTCCGTGTCATTGATGTGGGATTCATTAAGGCCCTCCTTTGACGGATCGCTTCTTGTCGACTTCAGCTCATTATCCAAGAAGTTGATCTAGGAACACCCCCCATCAGTACTTTGAAGCTTGCATGCCTCAATGGCAAGTTTCTCACTTCCGGCGACAGGTATACATCAATGACCTTCGACCAGAAGATTTTGTGTGGCGTTCGACACCAAGTCCTTTATTCACGCCACGTGAATTGTACTGCAGTACCTTGAGGATCATCGTCATTATTGGTGATCCCTCTCGCGCTTGTTAACGGTTTTCATTATTGACCGGTAATCAAGCGATGTCTTTCCATGTTCGACTTCAGTGAAATTCTCACATGGATCGACTTGTACTTAGAGTGAAGATCGAACGAGTTTGAAGACCCCGGATCTAGTTTCATCCATCCGGGATGCGATATATATTCAGGAAATATAAAAGCATTTGCCATGTACATCATTGCAGCAGATGATCATCCTATTCAAAGGATGACAATTTCAGCAGAAAATTATCAGTCTACCTTCAGACGATCGTCTGTCATATGTACCAAAATGTATTTATAAAAGCTGAGCATGGGAATGCCCACCTCAACTAGATCATGAAAATAGAATGAAAGATAATGTATTGTATTGTATTGTATTACAGGGCGCCTCCTCAGCACTGGAATAAACTTCGGACCCTCTAGATAAAGCATTTCACCCGATAAACGGCCTCATACTTTAGGGGGCAACTGTTATAGACATTTTTGTGCCTCGCAACATGGAGCATGAAATGTCAATAATTACAGGGATCCTCAGTCCCTAAACATGTTGTTCTTACCCCTAAAAGAACAAGGTCATCAAACAACAGCACTTCCAATCAGTTCTCCACCTGAAAACACTTCAAAACAGGCTTATTTTGGATCATGTCAGCTGCTCCACTGAGCTTCTGCGCTGGAATGCAACTGTCCCTCCTTGTACCTGCGCTGGAAGTCAAGATTAATGAATGCTACCTGCGCTGGGCGAGATTGGCCAAGTGGCACAGTCATCCTGCAAGGTGTCAACTGCCCAGGAAGCTTCCAAACTGACACTTGGTTCATGAGATTCGCCCTGTGATGAGTAAGAGGTACTTGATCACCATGTGTAAGCAAGGATCTCCAAGTGGACTCAAGAACTGAAGATTAACTGAAGAGGGAGAGGACACAAGGCAGCTTCATGTCAGTCTCAAGCTGACTCATCCTCTCTTCTTCTCTCCTATATATAGAGCTCTTCTATGAGGTCTAAGGAGGCTGGAATTTTGTGTAAAGCAAGGAGGTGCTGTTGGTTTACAGTTAGAGCTATTGGGTGATTGTTTTACTAGAGGTGAAGAGGAGAGTTCTTGCTGCTGGGGAGGTGCTGCTGGATTGGAGCCATCATTGGTTGTAACCTTCTCAGAACCCTGTTACTTCTATCAATAAAGTTTTGCATGTTCTCCTATATACTTGTATTGCATTGATGTATTGTTTACATGTATATTTGATTCACTCTAATCCATGCATCAGTTATGAGTACTTGTATCTTGTAGTTTCCTCTCTTGTTTTGTGCAGGATCTGTGTGTAGCTGGACCGGCAAAGAGAGCAAAGATCTGGGAACAAGAGACAAAGAGAGAGGACAAGGATCGACTAAGCGAAAGACACCAGGTTGGTTAATCTTTTCTTCCTTCTCTCTGTACTTTCATAAAGGAAAACATCAAAGCTTTTACTTCCAGTTGTTGCTAAAGACTGTCACCTTTAGATTAGGGATAGGGTCATCCGCATCGGATACTTTTCCCCACAACAGTATGTATATCCAATAGGAGGGGTTCTGATGGCTTCAGAGCCTGGTTGTACAAACGGCTAGTTGATTTTGATAATCTGGTCACTTGACAACTTATTCCCCTTCTTTATCAAGTTCTGCATGTGGAGGGTTGTCAATGACTTTGCAGTGTGGAAATGCAGCATCTCATTTATGCTCTCTGGGGTGATATGGAACAGAATTGAGCCTGTGGGGCTAAGGACAGCTCTTTGGCTTGGATCATAGCACTCTTGACATATGTGGATCAATTCTGGCATAGAATTTACCTGGGGGAGGTTGTAGATGGGCAAGTTTGAGTCCCAAATCCCTAGGATATCAGCTCCACTAAGGTGTTGGGCCTTCAACTCATTTAATAACTGAATATTATATTTGGAGCTTGTTGGAAACCAATCTAACATTTGATAATCCATATCTCCCAGAGCTTTCCATTCTAACTCCTGGTGAGGGGCATTGAGAGGCTTAATGTTCAGTGCAATTGGAGTTTCCATGGTATATTGAGCTTCTGTCTTGTAAGTGAGCTAGTTGAAGTGAGCAGCACAGCACAGAGGTGACTTTTTGCAATGCAAATGTGAATTACAGGGACCAGAGGGTGGAGTGGGCACACAGCAATTGAAATACTGCTTGAATTATGAATAAGACCAATGCCTGGTCTCCCTCTGTCTTTTATGGCAGGTTTTAAATAGATTGACCAACTGTCAAACGATTGCGCGAGCAGTTTACAGTTTTTCGACCCAAACACGGGAAATGAAGGCTCAGCTAGTGGTTTTCAAGGTTGCAGTTGTAAATAGAGGTGTTGCAGAGGGAAATTGCCGGTGAAATTGTGAGTTTCAGTGTTCCTTAAGCCTTCTGAGTAATTTACAGTCAATTTAGGCGTATGGAGGATGAACGACGAGAAATACCTGGCAAACAGCGAGCAGTGGTCGTAAATGTGGGTGGAATTGGTGCTCTGGAGGTCTTCAGGTCGATTCCAGCGGGGTGGCGCAGTCTTGAACGTAAAACACCATGCGGAAGAAACAATAGCCAATAAGCAGAAAGTATGAAAAATGCGATTTTTGGCCATAATATGGACTTTTTGGCAATTTGGCGCTTTTTCTCGGATGACATCAGCATGACGTCATAGGGTGGGGTCAAGCTCGGATGACGTCAGCATGACGTCATCCAGTGAGGTGGCGAGCTGCCATTGGTCCACGGGGGTGATGCGGTGGCAGGCACGTTGGCACAGATGCGGACAAAAGTGTGATGCGGTGGCAGGGCGGCGATCACGTGGGCATGACGCGGGAGCCGCAAACCAGGCGGTGAGTGCCCTAACGGTTACGGTTTAGCCCTAACGGTTACAGTTTCTCGGGGCGGTTATGATACGGCCTTGAATTTGTCAGAGGCCCCTCCGAGAGCCTTCAATGGGCGACGCGTGGCCGCGTACTGACGTAACGCAACGTCATTTTCTCGGGCGCTAAATCTCTGTCGTGGGGGCCGCTCCGATATTAATAAGGACCGTCGGATCACTTGGGTCCGATCCGACGGTGGACGGGGGGATGATGTGATCGGGGGATAAGGATGCGGGAGGGTACTTTTTTATTATTTGTTTTTGGGAGCAGCGCCCAGCGGAAACCTTCGGATATGGGTTTTCATAAGGTTTTCAATGTATTTCGAAGAAATCAAATGCATGCGCCAACTTTGGTTAAACGACAGAAGTGGGTTTTTTGGGTCTTTTCATAATTTCAAAGGGGTTATGGGTAGAAAGGGGTTTGCATAGGGTTTTTCTTTGCAAATGATGGTCTACTCAGTGAAATGACTTCAAAGAAGGGAGAGGGGTAAGGTTTAGGCTCACCAAAGTGACCAGATGCCAATTTGATTCCTTTTTAGAGAGCATATGGCTATAATGCCAAGTGGGGGGATATTTATACAAAATTTGGGGTTTATACACCATGGTGTTAATAATATTAGGGGAAAAGGTAATATAAGGGATTTACATAGTAGAGTTAGGGTTAATATGGATAAAGAGTGAATGAGGGGGGAAAATCACTAAGTTTATTTGAAACTTACTTAGTTTAGAGAGTAGATCAAAATGAAAAGAATTTTAGAGAAGAAATGTGGCTTCTAAAAGAGTAAGAGCCACCATAAACCTTAGCATTGTCTCATCAATCTCCATGGATGAAGGGATGTTAGTAACAAAGTGGAAGGGGAATTTGGGGAGTTAGACATGCTCCTTTGCCTTGCTTTTCTTATCTGGACCAGCAGGATTGAATCTGAGATGAATACCACTTCTGCAACCCCATCTACTTACCCAGCTACTTGCCTAGCATTTTTATTTCTTCTTGGAGGGTGCATTTGGACTTGCAGACCCTTACTTGCCTTTTCTTTTCTTTGGCTTTTTCTTTTGTTTTTCTATCTAATTCTACCCTTATTTCTTCCAAGGTCCCAGATTAAGCAGTTGGGAACCTTATTTCTCTACCTGCACTACTTCTCTGCCAAGATTAAACAGTTTGGACAGATTCTTTTCTCTATTCTACAACAGAAAATTCAAAACATGGCATGATCCAGGTTAGGCTGTTGGACCATCCATCAAGCTTTAAGATAACATGAAACTATTTACACACCTTGTCTTCTTGGAAATATGGGAGCTTTGCACCATCAAAGCAGAGCATATTTGGCATTTTCATAGCCAATCATGAAATATGAAACCTATTGATATAGGTAGCTAACAGTGGCTCCACATGGGGATGGTGTTTCATTTGAAAGACCAAGATCAACAGGTCAAATTGCCTTGCTCCTTGACTGCTCTTGCCAATCTTGAAGTTTGCTGTTTTGAAATGCCAAAATTCTGTGCTTCTTTTCTTGGTAGACTTCTGACTCTATTTACCTTGTGCTGATTGTCAATAACACTTGAGAAACTGCATTTTTACAATTTGACAAAAAGTAATATATACATTTGGGTATGTACAATGGAAGATTATCTTGTACTTATGGGTGGTAGTCAAAATAGTGCTTCAGCATCCTACCATTCACAGGACCTTCATCCAAGTCAGTTTCAGTTAGACTTTTAAGGAAATAGGTATTGTTTCCTTGCACTGCTTGGACAACAAATGGTCCTCTCCAAAGGGAATCAGATTTTCCATGTTTTCCCTTCTCCTCTCTTCTTGAATCCCACTTGAGGACTTTGTCACCAATGTTCAAGTCTTCTGCCTTGGTCCTTCTGTCAAAGGCCTTCTTCAATTTCTCCTGTAAAACTTGGGCTCTGCTGAAAACTTGGTCTCTAGTTTGCTGTAAGCATATGATCTGGTTGATCCTTCTTTGCATATCATTTGGTTCAGCATGGCTTTCTTGAAGAAGTTTCATAACAGGGACTCCCAGTGATGAGGGAAATTTGGCTTCTAGTCCATAAACCAACTCATATGGGCTGGTCCCAATTGATCTCTTGGTTTTCAGTCTATCTGCCCATAAGGCATTGACCAGCTTCTTGTGCCAATTCTTCTTGTTTTCTTCTAGTACTTTCTTGACGATGTTTACCAGACTTTTATTTGATGATTCAGCAAGGCCATTTCCTTGGGGATAGTATGCAGTAGAATGACCTAATGTAATATGGAATTTGTAACAGAAATTCACCATTTTCTTGGATCTGAAGGCAGCAGCATTGTCTGTTATTATTTTGTCAGGGCAGCCAAATCTAGCCAATATGTTGTTTTCCAAAAACTGAATGATAGTAGAATCATTTGCTTGTCTGCAAGGAACAACTTCAATCCACTTGGTGAAGTAGTCTGTGGCTGTCAAGATCCATCTATGTTGGCCTGAGGATGAGGGGTCAATTTCCCCAATGAAATCCAATCCCCATTGTTGAAAAGGTCTCTCTGTTGCAATAGGCCTTAAGGGAAGTGGCAGCAACTGTCTCTTACCCTCAAACACTTGACATTTATGACATGAGGTAGTGAATTTCTTGACATCAGAGAACATAGTGGGCCAGTAGTAACCAGCCCTCAGTATTTTATCCACAGTGGACTTCCAGTACAAGTGTCCACCACAGTCACCTGCATGAAATTCCTTTATGATATTGTTAGTTTCATTCTCAATTAGGTAGTTTAGCAATATTCCTTCATGGTTTTTCCACAATAAATTTCCATCCATAACACAAAATCTAGAAGCTTTCATTTTTAAGAACCTACACTTAGTTCTGGACAGTCCTGGAGGAGCACACAGGTTTTGTCACACATAACAGATATCAGAGTACCAAGGGGATTGTTCAAAGGCTACATTGATCTTTGGAGTCGCCAGCTCCGGTTCACTGTCCAGCTGGTTAATGTCTAAGGCTTGGAAATTTGCTTCTGTCATTAATTTGGCCAAATCTTGTCCTTTTATTAGTTTTGTAGGTTTTATCTCAATATCAAATTCCAAAATGTTGGCAATCCACTTTCCTCTTCTGCCCTCTAAATTTTCTTGGGTAAGAATGTCTTTGACAATAGGACTTGGTACATAATCTATAACATGGGAGTATAGGATGTAAATCCTAAAGTCTTTAATTGCTTTGACCAAGGCGTAAGCTTGCTTTTCCATGATTTGATATTTCAGGGGTGCATCTCTAAGAGCTTTACTAAAGAAAGCAATTGGCTTTTCATTTCCTTGGTCATCTTTTTGCAACAAAACAGCAACAATAGTATGCTCAGAGGCAAAGGAGAAAATGATAAAGTCTCTGTCAAATTGAGGATTGGTCAGCACTGGGGTTTGTGTAAGGGCCAGTTTTATACCTTCAAAGGCTTGATTGGCTTCAACAGTCCATTTGACTTTTGAGTCTTTCTTTAGCATTTTATTTAATAATCTGATGAGTTCTGCTAAGTTTGGGATAAACCTTCTTAAGAAATTGATTTTTCCCAAGAATCCTTGCAACTCTTTGATATTTCTTGGGTGGGGCATTTGTAGGATAGCTTGTATCTTTTCTGGGTCAATTCTAATGCCATCCTTAGAAATGATGTGGCCCAATAGTTTACCTTCCTCTAGACCAAACAGGGATTTCTTGGGATTCAGGGAAATTCCATATTTTCTGCATTTTAGGAAGATCTGCCTCAAATGTTTTATGTGTTCTTGGTCTGATTTTGAGAAAGGTGTAAGGTCATCTAGGTAAATGACTAAAAAGTCATGGATCTCTTTGGAAAAAGCAATATCCATTTCTCTTTGAAAGGTTGCTCCTGCATTTTTCAATCCAAAAGGCATCTTTACATATTTGAAAGTTCCCCATGGGGTAGTGAATGCTGTTTTATCCTGGTCATCAGGGTGTACCAGGATTTGATTAAAGCCTGAGAATCCATCAAGCAGTGAGATTCTTGAGGCCCCTACCACTCTTTGGAGAATGTGATCCATCTTGGGTAAGGGATAATTGTCTTTGAGGGATACTTGGTTCAGATTCCTTAAGTCCACACACAGCCTAATTTCCCCAGTCTTCTTCCTTGTAGGGACTAAGTTGGATATCCATTCAGAAAATCTGATTGGTGCTATGATGCCAGCCTTGAACATTTTCTGTACCTCTTGTTCCATTGCTGGGAGAAGCATAGGATTGATTCTCCTCAATTTTTGTTTAAAGGGCTTTTGATTAGGTTTGAGAGGGATTGTATGCTGGATAACAGAGGTGTCATAGGACTTTAGATCCTCATAACTCCATGCAAAAACATCTTGGAATTCTTTAAAGAGGTCAATGTATTTAGGCTTTTGGTCAGGAGGTAAAGAAGCAGACAATTTAATTATTTTGGGTTTGTCAATTGTACCTATGTTGCATTCTTCAATGGCTGCATTTAAGGGCTGCATTTTTGGTTTTCTAGGGATATCATTTGAATCAAAGATGTCCTCTAGCGGAGTGAGGCCTGTTGGAAGAAAATTGTCCTTTAGTTCAATGATTTCCTCTTCAGCATTGGCCACTTCTTCACCACTGATTTGGTGAATTAGCTGAATGTTTTCTTTGTTGAAGATATTTGGATTCAGCATTTGCTTTGCTGTTCTAGGTGATATTGGATGAGTAATTTGTTGAAGCTGTATTTGTGATTGACTTGATGTCTCAAGTATTTGTGATTGACTTGCTGTATCAATGTCAATATTTAATCCTGCAAATTCTTGCTGCAAGGTTAAAAAATGGTTTATTTGCTTGTCATCCTCAAATACCTGCCAATCATTAACATTGTTTGGAATGGAGGGTCTGTGTTTTACCTCAGCTGTAAAGCAATGATGAGGTTCCAAAGGCAGCTTGCAGGTACTGGCAAAGGTGGCTAAACTATGAGCATGTAGATTGTGAGTTCTAGGAATTTTAGTGATTTGGAACTCAGAGAAAAAGTTTAGTGCCTCAGCAACAGCAGACCTATAAGTCCTTAGCCTTTTGTCATTGGTGACAAAGTTTCCCTTCACTTGTTGGATAACTAGATCTGAATCACCCATGATTGAAACCCTGGCAGCTTGTAAGAACCTTACTAACTTGAGGCCTAGTAGAAGAGCTTCATATTCTGCCATGTTATTAGTACATCTAAAGTTCAATCTATAAGCTCTGCCTTCTGCGTGACTATTTTCTTTATTGTGTATCCAAACTCCAGCTCCTGCCCCTAACTTATTAACTGAGCCATCAAATTCAAGAAACCATAGAATATCCTGTTGGGGGGGAGTTTTAATGATCTGTTCATGGGCTGGCAATGTGAGTAGCAGTTGTGGTTTTTTCTCTAGCATGTCTTCTAGGACAGTCTCATTGTTTGATTGGATATTCTTGACGAGTAGGGCAACAACAACATCTAGTGTTTGATTGACTGTTGTTTCATGGGTGGTAATACTTTCATTTGAGTCTTCCTCTTGTATGAGTATCTTGGTTTGAACCTCACCTTTTGAGGGAGTTGTGGTGTCATTGAAGAGAATGTATGAGTCTATGTCTGAGTGGATAGCATATATGGGAAAGTTTTGAGGCTTTTCTTCACTGCTGATCATGTATTTCATGAGTGTTTCTCTGTACAGTCTTTTTGGTTTCCCAAAAACAGAGATGGTTGCATATGACATGTCTAATTGCAGGGAACCTTGGAGTTTAGCTCCCCAAGATCTTGATAACAACATCCCATACTTGGGTGGGATATCAGCAACTACCACATCCATTAGGATTGTCTTGTTGGGGTATTGAACCAGAGATACACATAGATCTTTTATGAGACCTAGACACTTGACTTGGCTGGAGTCAAAGGAGAACAGGTCCTTGTATGGTCTTGTTATGTCCAGATTCAATCTTTCCATGACTGCTTTTGGCATGAGATTGTGAGAGGCCCCTGAGTCAAACATTGCATTATGCAGTACCTTATCATGAATATGTAAACTCACATAGAAAGGCAATACCCCTCCTATTACTATTTTTCCATCCACTTCTGGACCGAACAATAATTCTGGAGTGTCATCCAACACATTGACATCATCTTTGTTGCTAGTGAGTTGAAGGGATCTCTTGATCTGTTGTTTATAGATGTCATGCTTGGCTAGTTCAGAGAGAGGAATTGCTATCTTCAGTTTGCCAATTTTAGTTCCTAGGTCAAAAGATTTTTCAGATTGGGACTTAGGGATGTGGATAACATTCCTTTCCTTGTCTACTAAGTCTTCTTCTTGATTTTTATCTTGACTCTGGGACTTTTCTTTTCCACTCATCTCTTGAGGAGTAGTATTTAAATCTGAGTGAGAGGATGGAGTTGCCATGGGCTGTTGTTCCGGTGACAATGGTTCTGTGACCTCTTCAATCCCTACTTCTTCTGTAGGTGAATTTGTTTTTTCATTAGGTTCTGTGACTATGGCTCTTGTAGGCTGCTGTTTATCCTTTATCTTTTCAGGCTGATTTACATTCACAGTTCTGCTCCTTAGCTTGTACTGTTTGTGGACTTCATAGACAGCAGTATCATAGCCTTGTTTGAAGTCAAAGGATTCTCCTGATTTAGTTTGGAATAGTTTGATTTCATCATCCTCTTGATCTTCTTGTGTTAAGAAAACTTGACTTTCACCATCTAGGCCCGTCAAATTAATCTCAGGATCTTCATTGGGCTCTATTGATGTAGAAGTTTCAGCATAGTTTTCTTGGAAAGGGGGTCTTATGTCTTGTTCAGCACTTGCTTTGCCAATATTTGGGTTTTGAGTTCTCCTAAAATTTGGATTTCTGGGAGGTTTGTTTTGTGGTGCTTCCCATGATGATTTTCTTTCAACTCATTCTACTCTGTCACCTAGTCTTTTCATTCCAGTGAGAATTGCATCTAGCTTTTGATAAAAGGCAGAGGGTTCCTCTTTGAAATCAGTTCTCTTTTCCAACCTTGCCCTGTTTCTTTTGGCAATTAGGTTGGCTTCCACTATGACAGCAACCCTTTGGGCTTCTGCAAGGGATTGAGGATCTCTTTCCTTCAGCTGATAGGCCATGTCAGGGTCAAAACCATCCGGGAATTTGTACAAGGCTAAATCAGGAGGGGGTCTTAAATTTTGTGGAATTGCGTTATATACATTGTTAAATCTTGCACAATACTCCAAAACAGTCTCTTGGGGACCTCTCTTGATAGTGTCATATTCCCCAAGTATGTGCAGAGGATCTTTCTTCTTCTCCCACCTACTAGTAAAGGTCTGATACAGTTCATCAGGAGTTGTGATGGAATTTGCATTCAGGGATCTAAACCAAGTTCTTACATCTCTAGTTAGGCTTTGAACAAACATCCTCATTCTGACACTGTCATCATCTATTTCATAGGTCTCAAAATGGTCTTGCATCCTCTTAGCATGCTGGACAGCTGTCAGAGGGCCATTGGAGTCAAAATATGAGATTTTGGTTTGGTAATCTTGAGGTAGAGCTGCAGCATTAGCTGGTATTTGCAAGGGTGCATACCTGTTAGCCATACTTACAAGGTTTAGAGGATTAACAGGGGTAGCTGGGATAATAGGGACAGTGGGTATCACTGGGGTGATAAGTAGGGATGAACCTAGAGTGTTGGTCAAGGGGATATGTGCAGAGGGTGAGGATGTGAGAGGAGGACTCCAGAAATAGGGGTAGACCGAAAAAGAACCTTACAGGGGGTAGAGATAAGGCTGGGATGATCTGAATCTGAGGTCAAATCAGCAGGCTGCTCCTGCCTTTGCTGCCTCCTAATGTTTCTAGGAATAGTATTTGGATTATCAACAATGATGGGTGGATTAGGGTCAGGATTTGCCCTAGTATGTCGTGGATTATTCTTGGGAGCCAGCTTCTAACTGCTTTTTTAGGATTTTATAGGAAGTTTTATATCTGTAAGGACTGGGTAAAGATCTTGGAATGGCTAAATATATTTCAAAGCTAAGATGAAGATTCCCTAAACAGCTCCTCCCTCAAACTGTCAATATGATGTAGAAACAGTTTAAAGGCCTCTTGACTAATTTCAGGCTTGATAGTAGCTATGGAAGATAGATAGTAATCGAAAAATCTTAAGCAGTCCCCAGTGGAGTCTCCAATTATGTTAACACCCAGGTTGTTCCCTATGACTCCCAAGGGAATACGGCCAGCGTAACCACTAACCAATCTTTCCCTTTTCAAATTCATGAGCTGGTCATGGATCTTATCTGCAATATATGTGGCATAGTCATAATGTACAGCTGGAGGCTTTCCAGGAGAGAATATAGACAGCATTGCCATTATAACCTCATCCACATCCTCCATTCCCATGAACCCTAGGACATAGCTGATCAAATCCACTAGCATTCTGCCCAATTGATTTAAGTATGTATATCCAATAGGAGGGGTTCTGATGGCTTCAGAGCCTGGTTGTACAAACAGCTGGTTGATTTTGATAATCTGGTCACTTGACAACTTATTCCCCTTCTTTATCAAGTTCTGCATGTGGAGGGGTGTCAATGACTTTGCAGTGTGGAAATGCAGCATCTCATTTATGCTCTCTGGGGTGATATGGAACAGAATTGAGCCTGTGGGGCTAAGGACAGCTCTTTGGCTTGGATCATAGCACTCTTGACATCTGTGGATCAATTCTGGCATAGAATTTACCTGGGGGACGTTGTATATGGGCAAGTTTGAGTCCCAAATCCCTAGGATATCAGCTCCACTAAGGTGTTGGGCTTTCAACTCATTTAATAACTGAATATTATATTTGGAGCTTGTTGGAAACCTATCTAACATTTGATAATCCATATCTCCCAGAGCTTTCCATTCTAACTCCTGGTGAGGGGCATTGAGAGGCTTAATGTTCAGTGCAATTGGAGTTTCCATGGTATATTGAGCTTCTGTCTTGTAAGTGAGCTAGTTGAAGTGAGCAGCACAGCAGAGAGGTGACTTTTTGCAATGCAAATGTGAATTACAGGGACCAGAGGGTGGAGTGGGCACACATCAATTGAAATACTGCTTGAATTATGAATAAGACCAATGCTTGGTCTCCCTCTGTCTTTTATGGCAGGTTTTAAATAGATTGACCAACTGTCTCACGATTGCGCGAGCAGTTTATAGTTTTTCGACCCAAACTCGGGAAATGAAGGCTCAGCTAGTGGTTTTCAAGGTTGCAGTTGTAAATAGAGGTGTTGCAGAGGGAAATTGTCGGTGAAATTGTGAGTTTCAGTGTTCCTTAAGCCTTCTGAGTAATTTACAGTCAATTTAGGTGTATGGAGGATGAACGACGAGAAATACCTAGCAAACAGCGAGCAGTGGTCGTAAATGTGGGTGGAATTGGTGCTCTGGAGGTCTTCAGGTCGATTCCAGCGGGGTGGCGCAGTCTTGAACGTAAAACACCATGCGGAAGAAACAATAGCCAATAAGCTGAAAGTATGAAAAATGCGATTTTTGGCGATAATATGGACTTTTTGGCAATTTGGTGCTTTTTCTCGGATGACGTCAGCATGATGTCATAGGGTGGGGTCAAGCTCGGATGACGTCAGCATGACGTCATCGAGTGAGGTGGCGAGCTGCCATTGGTCCACGGGGGTGATGCGGTGGCAGGCACGTTGGCACAGATGCGGATAAAAGTGTGATGCGGTGGCAGGGCGGCGATCACGTGGGCATGACGCGGGAGCCGCAAACCAGGCGGTGAGTGCCCTAACGGTTACGGTTTAGCCCTAACGGTTACGGTTTCTCGGGGCGGTTATGATACGGCATTGAATTTGTCAGAGGCCCCTCCGAGAGCCTTCAATGGGCGACGCGTGGCCGCGTACTGACGTAACGCAACGTCATTTTCTCGGGCGCTAAATCTTTGTCGTGGGGGCCGCTCCGATATTAATAAGGACCGTCGGATCACTTGGGTCGGATCCGATGGTGGACGAGGGGACGATGTGATTGGGGGATAAGGATGCGGGCGGGTACTTTTTTATTATTTGTTTTTGGGAGTAGCGTCCCGCAGAAACCTTCGGATATGGGTTTTCATAAGGTTTTCAATGTATTTCGAAGAAATCAAATGCATGCGCCAACTTTGGTTAAACGGAAAAAGTGGGTTTTTTGGGTCTTTTCATAATTTCAAAGGGGTTATGGGTAGAAAGGGGTTTGTATAGGGTTTTTGTTTGCAAATGATGGTCTACTGAGTGAAATGACTTCAAAGAAGGGAGAGGGGTAAGGTTTAGGCTCACCAAAGTGACCAGATGCCAATTTGATTCCTTTTTAGAGAACATATGGCTATAATGCCAAGTGGGGGGATATTTATACAAAATTTGGGGTTTATACACCATGGTGTTAATAATATTAGGGGAAAAGGTAATATAAGGGATTTACATAGTAGAGTTAGGGTTAATATGGATAAAGAGTGAATGAGGGGGAAAATCACTAAGTTTATTTGAAACTTACTTAGTTTAGGGAGTAGATCAAAATGAAAAGAACTTTAGACAAGAAATGTGGCTTCTAAAAGAGTAAGAACCACCATAAACCTTAGCATTGTCTCATCAATCTCCATGGATGAAGGGATGTTAGTAACAAAGTGGAAGGGGAATTTGGGGAGTTAGACATGCTCCTTTGCCTTGCTTTTCTTATCTGGACCAGCAAGATTGAATCTGAGATGAATACCACTTCTGCAACCCCATCTACTTACCCAGCTACTTGCCTAGCATTTTTTATTTCTTCTTGGAGGGTGCATTTAGACTTGCAGACCCTTACTTGCCTTTTCTTTTCTTTGTCTTTTTCTTTTGTTTTTCTATCTAATTCTACCCTTATTTCTTCCAAGGTCCCAGATTAAGCAGTTGGGAACCTTATTTCTCTACCTGCACTACTTGTCTGCCAAGATTAAACAATTTGGATAGATTCTTTTCTCTATTCTACAACAGAAATTTCAAAACAGGGCATGATCCAGGTTAGGCTGTTGGACCATCCATTAAGCTTTAAGATAACATGAAACTATTTACACACCTTGTCTTCTTGGAAATATGGGAGCTTTGCACCATCAAAGCAGAGCATATTTGGCATTTTCATAGCCAATCATGAAATATGAAACCTATTGATATAGGTAGCTAACAGGCTTGACCCCTTCTTTGATCAAAATCACATGTTGGATTATTCATGTGTCGTATGTTTTTAGATCATCGTATGTCCATGCAAACACATATTGTTACTATTTGAAAAAGTGGACAAACGCTTTCCGTTCCTGCAGTGTGCAACACGTACTGAGATTGGCAAACTTCAGATCTTGTTCCGTTCCCAAGTTGATATGTCCATGCATCATGGTGGAACTATGGGTTTTTCTGTTCCTTGGCCCTTGAAAGTAGTTATGCAAGTCATAGAACATTTTGAGAGATACCACACCCTTGGGTATGAGGTTGCATTTCTTGTCATTAGCTATGGCTTGCAGAGACTGATCGTGCTTATCTTCGTTAATCACTGCATCCTTGAAGACATTAGCATTGGCCATGAAGTGTAGTATTTGTTGATCATCGTAAAATACGCATAGATTAGTTATGTTATCATCGATAGAAGGCTTATACAAAATTTCAACAGCAAACCTATCCCTAAGCGGTGTCATCCTAGAAGTTGCGTTAGCTAAGACATTGACAGCTGCACTATGCATTCTTGGCACAACAATGATATTGAAAGCTTGGAAGTTAGAGATCAGTTGCCATACCTATTGTTGATAAATTTTGAGATGAGGTGAAAAATAATTTATGTTGTTACATACCTACGGTACCATGATTTCTAAATCACCTATCACTTTGAGTGTAGCAACATTGAGGCTAATGAATTTGTGCAAGCCCAATACGAGTGCTTCATATTCAACAGTTTTTTTCATGCACTCGAATTCCAAGTGGCTTGAGATCAAGTGTTTCCTGTGCTTTAGGTCTACCAAGACACACCCGGCTCTAGAGCCATCATGTGCCTTTGATCCGTCAAAATACATGGTCCACAATTCATTTGTACATGGACTACTCGATGCGCTAGTACTGCTACTGCTAATGCTACTAGTGTTACAATGCACTATACATGTTTCTTTCCCATCAGTTGGGCAAGGAAGGAGGCCCAACTATGTGTCTAGTGGGGTTGGAGCTAGTTGTGTGAGATAACACCCCAATTGTGTTTCCAAGAGGCAGTTTCTGAACATGAGCTACACGAAAGACAATGGTTCATTCTCACCATTGATGGGAGTGACATTATGTTTCATGTATCTCTCGGATAACACCCGGATCTGATTTCTTTTTCCCTGGTACGAAAGCCATAAGTGTGAGTAGTTTGTGGCAAAGTATCCATTCAACTTGCTGGACCAGTATCTGCTAAGCAATAAGCCATATGTTTCCGATATGTCCACAATGACAATGTTGATGCATTGGTGAACTCAGACATCATGAGATAATCGGATGATCACATAATGAAGTTCACCAATGGTTGGTATGCATGTTCAATCTAGTTGGATGATCTGCGTAGATGTCTTTCTCCATTGCGAATTGATTCGCTTGGAAATGGAGAGTGGCATGACATTAGCTGATGCACTAGAGTCAACCAAATAGATTCAAATGAGAGCAAGAATGGAGGGAAAACTGAGTTTTATTCTTCCATCCAAAGTCTGTTGAGCATAGTTGTGAGTGAGCAGGGAGATGTGCTTGCTCCCTTGCTAGTAGAGGCTATGTTGTCTGCTGATGTTTTCCCTAATACACGCAGCAGAATATCTCGCTGATCCTTGAGCTTAGCTAACTCGAACAAAGATATTTTTGCACAAGTTTTCTTCATATCTTCCATAATATTATAGTCAAGAGTGGGTAAACTCACCGAGGTGTCCAGGGTTAGACTTGTGTTTGTACTGTCTAGTGGAGTGTTCTGAAGTTTAATGCTCATGGACGTACTCTTGTTTGTAGCTATCTTCCCGGGCTTGCTTTGTGCTTTGTACTTTGGGATGGTTGGTGGATCAACCTTCCTCAACAGTTCAAGATTTTCTTGCATATCCCCAATAGTAGGGGGATCCCCTTGACTTTTGAGATTGTATCGACCATTTTGTTTTAGGGGTTGCTTCTCAGTGTTTGTTTTTTGTGTTGCGTGTGATCATTGATACATGTTGATCACCTGCCCAGTACATGGTGCCTCATCATATGCAACATCTTCTTCATCATCTTCATCTTCCAGTTGACACTACACATTGTTTACCACATTTCTCAAACTATTGCACACCGAGTCCGTAACTCGTTTCCATTCCAAGCAAGTTCCTTCCAGGTGGCAATCCTCGTGGAATGAGAAAAACTTGGAGTTCACGCACATTTCCATCTGGAACATTGAGCTGGAGCTCTGCACAGTTTTGTACGGGAAGGTGTTGTTTCCTGATGACATGCTCCTATTCTATTGTCTGGGAGGCTGGCTACTAGAAGATGTCTCGATCATTCATTGCTTTAGCTCAGATACCTTTGTTGTCAAGTTCTTGACAAGACGAGTAAGGGTTTAAATGTCACTTTCTTCCTTGTCTTTCCCCTTACTCGTAGCAGCCTGGGGCTTCCTTCTCACATATTTGGAGTCTTTTGCTAGTTTTTCATCCTTGATGATTCCAATCCCATGTAGTTCCTTTTCCACAACAATCACCTCTTCCCAATTTTCAAGCAACGTTGGTTTTGCAGCCCTCTTGACGAACTGCGCAATATTGGTTCGCAGTGGAGATACATTTATACAGGGACTTGGCTTCACCAGAAGCAAAGCAGATCACTGTGTGTATTTTAAATTAATTGGTGACTATGTTATTTATTTTTTCTTGTATGTGGATGATATGTTGTTGTTTGGAAATGACAAAGAAATTATCTAGGATTTGAAGACCCAATTGTCCTCCAAATTCGACATGAAAGATCTTGGTGCTGCAAACTATATTTTGGGCATGGAAATTAAAAGAGATCGGGAAAAGAGGAAGATCTGGTTAAACCAGAGGAAGTATGTTGAGACAATACTATAGAGGTTTAATATGCAGGATAGTAAACCCGTGAAGGTTTCTATTCCTGTAGGTATAAAGTTATCTGTTCAACAGTGTCCCAAGACACAAGAAGAGGAAGAGGATATGTCCCATCTTCCATATGCAAGTGCAGTTGATAGCCTGATGTATGCAATGGTCTGTACTAGAATAGACATTGCACATGCAGTGGGAGTATTGAGCAAGTTTATGTCAAAACTAGGGAAGGAGCATTGGACATCAGTGAAGCGGGTTTTCAGGTATTTGCATGGCACTAGTGATTATGGTTTTGTGCTACCAAGGAAGACTAGGATTGGACAGAGTGTTGGATATTCATGGCTTTGCTGATGCAGATTGGGCTGGAGATCTAGATCAGAGAAGATCTACAAGTGGGTATGTGTTTAACCTATTTGGAGGTGCAATCAGTTGGATGAGTAAGAAACAATCTGTAGTGGCACTATCAAATACAGAGGCAGAATACATGGCAACCACTCATGCAAGCAAGGAAGCAGTTGGTTGCAGAGATTGAGTTAGCACAGGGAGCTATAAGGATAGACTGTGATAGCCAAAGTGCAATTTTCTTGGCAAAGAACCCTGCTTACCATTCAAAGATAAAGCACATTGATGTTCAGTATCACGTTGTGAGGGATATGATAGAAGAAAAAAAGGTGGACACTTTGAAGAATACTGCAGATGCATTGACAAAATTTGTGAGCTCTGAGAAGTTCTCCTGGTGTAGAGAAACAATGGGCATTTCAGGGCTGGAAAAATGACTAAGCTCTCCTATGGCCCCCTGTGGAAAGAAGACAACAAGTGGGAGAATGTTGGGTTGTGTTATATTAGGTTGGGCAAACCTATCTATGGTTTTCGGTCCATGGTTTTGGATGCGATGGTTTTCGGTCCACGGTATTGGATGCTTCGGCATGTATAAATATGTATTGTAACATTGAAAGGAATATAATGAAAAATCAAGCTGGTAGTCTCAGTTTTGGGATCTAGGGGAAAATCTCTGTGTATATGTGTTTTATGTGTTATGCTCTCGCATTGTTTATTTTATGTGTTTTAGAATTCGTATACAGGTAATTTATGTATGGGGTTAAAACTTATAGAGGTCACTAAGAGGCTAGGTTGAGCAGTCTAGGAAAGGCAGTGCTGGTAGCAGGAGGCACTGGTAGTGAAAATTGCGTAGATTTTTAGAGGAGGCCGGGTTTGGGTTGCATGAGCTTGCTAGCCAAAACTGCACAGATCTAGGAGGCAGTCATGCAGGACATGTCTGTGCAGTTTCTGGGCTGAGTGAGGTGTCAGACAACTGGTGGACAGTCCAAGAAAACTATGCAATTTTTAGGAGGAGTGGAAGGCCAACTAGCGGGGGGATTTCTTGACAAAACTGTGCCATTTCTAGAGCCAATATAGTGACCAGAAACAGGTGTCTATCCCTCTTTTCTGTGTTATTTCTTCAGTCAATGCAGGTAGGTAGGCTGACAAATTTTGTGCAATTTTTGGGAGGAGTGAAGCTCAGGGTCACTGCCCAGTCAAATTCTCTAGTTGACCAGTGGGAGGCTTGATGGATAAGCTTGCAGGAAGCACATATTGAGATAGTTTCTTGGGAAAATTTTGCGACGTTCTGGGTGACAGTTAGCTAGGATGATTCCATGAATGCACAGTGTAGACTGCCTGGGAGGCAACCTCAAGCTCTGCGCATTTTTGGGCAACAGTGCTTGGTCACTGAGGGTTGAGACTGTGCAACACAGCTCAGTGGAGGTCCGACTGATGGAGGGTGCTCCAGTCAATAGATCTTCGACAAAATGGTTAAGTGTGTGAATGAGTGAACTCGTGTATAAATGACCTTCCGACCACACACTCAACATGAATCGACAAAAAGACACCTCAAACCAACTAGACAACATGCTCAGTGTGACTAACTAACGGGTGTGAGTGACAAGTGCGACACTTGAGATAGATCGTTAAATGACCGTGACGATGCTTGTGCGACATTTCATCGTGTGTAAGTGCGACATATGCTTATATAGTGAACACAACTTGTACACATGAAGACAAACCTTGAAAATAGTGAGAACAAGACTGCAAGTATGACATTGCAAACAACATTCTAAAAGACGACCGGTGAATAGTCAAGCAAAGAGGGTGTAAAGACTTGACATGAGCTCATGGGATGAGCCTCAACATTTGAAATCATCAAGGAAAAACCAAGGAAGGCTCCAAAATTGGATGCAGGCCAAAAGTTTGGAGGGTGTTGCAGCCACTACAACAAGTCATAGTGCTATTTTTTTCAAAAACAATTAGTGTCGTATAATTTGTCCATTTTCCCCATATATATATATATATATATATATATATATATATATATAGATATATATTAAAAATTACACATTTTAGACAAGTTATGCTACATGAACACACACATACATCTTAAGATATGTGTGTGTGTGTGTGTGTGTTAAAAATTACACATTTTAGACTAAGTTATGCTACACAAACATTCACACACCTTTTAAGATGTGCAAGCATGATCTATGTGGAGAGAAATAAGTTTTTCATATTAATTTTTCTTTTTTTCTTCTTTTTTTCTTTTTTTTTAATGAAAAATTATACTTTTTATTACTCTTTCAAGTTGGTGAAGTAATACTTTAATCGCATTTTGCAAACACATGATCGCTTACGATTTTAATCTATTGTTTAAATAAATCGAAAAACCAAGAATACCCTTTTGAAGATGATTCCTAACGAAGGCAGTGATATTTTTTGAAAAAAAAATGTTGTATATAATTTATGTTATAAATTTTTATTCATCCTTTGTTGAAACTGTCCAACAAATTGTTAGAAATTGTAGCAAGAAAGGATCAATTTGAGTTTAGCCTTAGTCAAATTAAGTAAATCGAATTTCCACATCAACACGACAACTTGGAGTAATAACAATGTCATTTGGATTAATCACATCATGAGGATTTGGTCGATGTTTCGAACCAACTAATGTGGTTCATCCTCACGAGATAGGTGAAAAAATCAGTTGATCTTAAGGAATAAATAGCAAGGATGCATCCAGGTCTAGAAATAGTCTTTAAGATTTAGTCGTTATTAAATTAGTTTTAACACTAATAAAAAAAAGATTTAGTTATAAATTAGTAATTTTTTATATTATTTATTATATATAAAAAAATAATTAAAATAAATAACCATGAGTTTTTAGAGTAATAAAACAAAAGTATGTAATAAAAATGTATGAGAAAAATATAATTTAGAATAATATCCTGACAAATAACATCCTCCTCTCGAGGATGACTGATGCTTCCCTTTCTCACCAAGTTTTCCGTAAAAAAAAACCACACAGAACAATATCTTCATGCTCATTCTCATCATTTTCCTGCCCAAGAAATTGGAGTTCTTAGCACTCTTGCAACCCGGGCTTTGAGAATTTCGGATGAGAACCACCTGGAGCAAGAGAAGTCTCATCTTCTTGAGGTATTTGAGAATAATGGGTATAGCAGATTTCAAGGCCTTAAGGCCTTTCAAAGGGCCCACAAAGAGTCTAGAGTTAAGACTACCTGGATGGATCCCACCTCTAGTGTTCATCTTCCATTTATCCAAGGGACCACAGACAGGATTGCCCATATCCTTAAAAATAATAAAGTTTTAGCTTCATTCAAACCTCTCAATACCATTGGAAATTATCTGAGATTTGTTAAGGACCTTGTAGACCCCAGAGACATGAAAGGGGTTTACTTGATCCCTTATTCATGTGGGGTTTCCTACATTGCGGAAGTTGGTTGCTCCATTAACCAGAGAATCCGAGAGCATGCGTCATGCATTAGGCACAAACATTCCCACTCATTAGCTCTAGCTAAACATGCAGAGAAATCTAAGCACCATATGTGCTTTGAAGATTCCAAAGTCATTGCTAGGGTTGATCACTTCCACCATAGGAAGCTTAGAGATGCAATTGACATTCAGAAGCTTGCAATCAATCTCAACGGGAATGATGGTTGGAAATTAAGTAAGAGCTGGATTCCAACCCTGTCTTCTTAATTCCAACCCCCTGTTTCTTCCCTTTTTTTCATTAATTAATTAATTTAGTAAGTTATTCACCAATGGCTTTTTTCCGAATTAATATAAATATAGGACCTCTAATTTTAAATTATTTGAATTCCTTACATCTGATTTATATCCATCCTTATTTAAGTTTATAATTTTCTAATATATTTTAATTAATTTTATTTGTCAGCATATTATTCTAAATTCTATTTTTCTCATACATTTTTATTACATACTTTTGTTTTATTACTTTAAAAACTCATGGTTATTTATTTTAATTATTTATTTTATATATATATATATATATATATATATATATATATATATATATATATATATATATATATATATATATATATTAAATAATATAAAAAAATTACTAATTTATAACTAAATATTTTTTAAATAATTTTATAACTAATTTTATAATGACTATTTCCTGACCCTAATGCATCCTTGCTATTTATTCCTTAAGATCGACTGGTTTTTTCACCTGTGTCATGAGGATGAACCACATTAGTTGCTTTGAAACATCGACCAAATCCTAATGATGTGATTAATCCAAAAGACATTATTATTCAACCATACGGATCACAAAAGTATAAGATCTAACTCGGAGGAAGTTAACTAGTGTGACATGGATCTTGTCACTCAGTTAGCTCAGTAAATTTGAGTTTGAGGGCTTGGAGTTCAATTATGCATGTGTGATTGCAAAATTTTAGTAATCCATTTTAGTTATTTCCAGTTGTCTATAGTTAACTAACCTATAACTATTGATAGAGTTAGTTGAAGGTCAGTTGTGCAGTGAGACAACAGTCTAACTCAAAGATCTATCAGTTAACTGATCAATCAACCCAAAATATCTGATTCATGCATGATATTCAAATTCCTTAGTTGGAGTGGAGGAATTAAGGCTAATGTAAAATTATTTGTATACTAGTGGAGTGTACAAAATTTTGCAGGCAAGCAGTTGAACAATATTTTGGAATTGCACAAGGAAATAGGGATTTCCCTATTGTTGAGGAGCTAAATTTTCCTTAGGATTTGCACAAGGAAATAGGAGGCTTGGTGGGAAAGTAATTGGCTAAGTGTTGGCCAGATTTTTTCATTGAGCATAGAGAACAATTATTCTTTTGTATGTTGAACTTAGAGCTGGAGCTAGCAGTTGTAATAGTTTCTCTATTCAATTGATTAATGCAAAAAGGCTTGAGGGGTTTCTTCCAGTTGGGTTCCCCTACAAATCACTGTGTATTTATGATTTTTCTTATTACATGTCTATGTATGTTGTTCTAAATTGTGATTGTCATTCCGCAGATCAGTAGAGTTGAAATGTGTCTCTGTTTTTTTCAGTGTGAAATCTTGAGAAGTTGCAATTTCTATCAAATTTATACAAAAATTTCAAGCATTATGTTTAAAAAAAATTACATGAAAAATACCATATGAATTTGAAAGTATCAAACTCATATGCTATTGGATAGAGGATTCTTTCACGAATCAAACATGATCAACGTTGCCACTTAAGGAAAAATTCTACCCTAAGTCTGCTAAGCTACAAAATGTTGTTGCAAAGAGATCTACAGAAGTGGAGGTAAAACTCTATCTTTTTAGGCTCTTAGAAGCTTGATCGAGTTTTTTAAATTTTCTATCAAGTGTTTAACGTAAAAGATCAAATAGCTCAATCGATGGTTTAAGAAAACCTCGATCAAGCCCTTTCTTAAACCCTCGATCGAGCCCTTAACGTGGCTAAGAAATGGTTTTATTGAGCTTTAAAGCTGGATCAATCCCATAGCTCAATCATGTTTTAAGGCTCGATTGCGCCACCCTTTTTACTTTCATTCCCAAGATGTATTTGCAGGGAATTGCAAAAAAATGGCTCCATTGATCCCCTATCCTTGGGTTACATAGGATCTTGATCGAGAATTTGTTTTAATGCTCGATTGAGAAATCTTTAAGCCCTCAAATAGCTCGTTCAAGAGCTTAGATATTATTCGAATGAGCGCTTAAAAAGGCTTGATCGAGTTGTTTTTTTTTACCCACACGGCGCACTCGCTTGCAGCAAAAGTGTAGCCCAAATCCATGCATATACCCTTAAATTAATTAATAACTTGAAAATCCACATGAAAGTGATCGAGAGCATCATCGAAATGATAAGGCAAGATCGCATATAGGTCAAAAAAGTGAAGACACGTGTTTGAAGAGAATAATTTTGTGTGAAGGCTTACATTACCCTACATCTCTACACAAACCAATGTGTGGAGGTGCATGAAACTTCAATTAACATACAAATAAAACATTAAACCACAATTTATTTATTTAATAATGGTTTGAAGAAAAAGTGGAAAAAGTGTTGTTATCGGCCATTAGGGGAATTTTGAGGTCTAAAATGAGCCTCCTAAGAAAAATGTACAATCAAAATAAACTTTATAAGAACCAATAGGATTAAAGATGATGATGTGAACCATGGGGATGATTCACCATTTTTTGAGCAAAAAAGTAAAAAGATTAAAAATAATAAAATAATAAAACTACTTTTTCAACTCGTATTTTAAACTTATCTCCCTAAGGTTTTACTCAAATTTTGTGCAGGAGTACTCATTGGATTTAAAATTTAATTCCTCATCCAAGTAGTACCCATGTTGCATACTTTTGATGGACCCTTCTACATGAAAAATGAGAAATACATGAAGAAATGTGATTGCAATCACGTTTTTTATGTATTTCTCATTTTTCATGTAGCAGGTCCATCGAAAGTATGCAGCATGGGTACTCCTTGGACGAGGAATCAAATTATTCATCCAATGAGTGTTTCCTCTCGAAATTTGAGTAAACCCATAGGGAGATAAGTTGAAATTACAAGTTCAAAAAATAATTTTTTATTTTTTCCCTCTAAAATTTGATGATGTAATCTAATATTATTTTATTATTTCCACTAATATTTTATAATTTACGTAGGAGGCCCATTTTAGACCTCCGAAATCCCCTATTGACTAATTCCAAAAGCATAAGCAATATTGTTCATTCATTACAAAATTAACCTATTAAATATGAATACACCCATTCTACATGCTTGTGCAGAAAGCTCCGCACATCAATGGTTGCCAGTTTGATATCCAGTTACAAGCTTTGCATAGGTGTAATAAAATAGTTGTACATAAGTCCCCTTCTTTCCTTTCTTTCCCCCTGCCTTTCACCAAACACAATGATTGGAATTTGTTACTATTTCTATTGATTACCATTTGTCTATAGTGGGATATATTTTTCTAAGTCTGAGCTTTGAGATACATGAGATGTTTTTATGCCTCCTGAATCTTTTTCCATTGGTAAATTCCACTTTCTATTTTTATGGTAATATGATATATGTTGATTCAGTAGCATTTTGGGTAACATCCACTGATCCAGGCCTATCACCTTCACCACCATTTAACTAACTTCCATGTTGAGACTATGTTTCAAAATTTGGATGAGTTTCCTTGAGGTCTTCTTTTTTATCTTCTAAATTGTTAGGGAATTTCCATCCCCTTTGCTTAAGAGATTACCTCTTTTTAGTTTTTTGGTGCATTTATTTCATGTGCAAAATAATTATGCAAATGTCCTATCTGGAAACATGTTTGGCATATGAATGTTGTGTTCTCATAGCCTAACACCATGTCCACTGAAAGTTTTCATGTTTTATAAGAAGATGACGAGGAATACCTTTGCTAAGTCTAATCTCTAAACATATCCTAGAATACATTTTATAAGGTATTGGTCATAGAGCTCAGACCTTGAATTACACACCTAGTTCCCTAAGGTGATGGTCAGAAAGTAAACATAATGGTACCTAGAGAGACTGAAATCTTTAGTCCATCGTAGTCCCACCTAGATATATTGCTCTAGTCAGGAATCTAGTTTGTGGTACCGTAAGTGCCTAAACTATTGATGGTTCATGCGTTTTGAGATATTCCATGTACTTGTATATGTATGTATGAATGGCTCCCTATTTAAGAGGGAGTGTCGAAGAATGTAACTAGGTTCATTCTTCATAAATTGTATTTGAGTCATAATGAAATATATTTATAAAAATAAATAAAAATAATTTATTATTATTATGATTTCTTAAAGCAAGGGTTTCATGCTTGGGTCATCTTGTTTTAAGTCAAAGTCCCCATTGAGGACTTATAGGATTTTGACTAAGTCATTAGAGTCATTGTCCATTTAAAGAGACCCTTCTTGGGATTTTGAATCATGTAAAAATATTTATTGTGTCAAATAAGGTATTTGTCACCTCCACACCAAGTCAGCCTCAAGGAGATCAAGTCGGCCTCAAACGGGATAATTCGACCTCACCAGAAGCATATGTATTGGAGCAGTTCAATTTGTTCGAAGGACACTCACACTCACAAGTTCGATAACTAAAAGGAAGAGCAGAAAAAGTGTGAAGTTGCAAAAGAAGGAGGAAAGTAGTTGGAAGAAGGAAGATCAAAGTTTCAAGGTTTGTCTCTCTCTCACTCATGTGGATTTATTGGGTTATTTGCTGGAAGGAAAAATTTTCTATTGGGTCAAAGTTTTTGTTGGGTTAGCATTTGGGTCAAAGTTTTTGTTGGGCTAATTGTTGGGTTGAAGATTTTGTTGGGCTACTACTGGGTCGAAGTTCTGCTAGATCAAAGTTTGGTTGTTGTTGCAAGTTGTTTCTACTAGGTTGAAGTTATTGTTGAAAGCACTATTACCTACAGAAGGAAGAAAGGGCTGACGTGCTGTGGAGGAAGTTTGTGTCTAGGTCAAGAGTCTTTGATTATCGTGTGAAACTGTTAAATAAGAGTTGTTGAATGGGATTTCCCCCAGAAAGTGTTTTTCCCTGGTTGTCACCCTACATCTAGTGTCTTTGATCTCTATTCTATTGTTTTCATAATTTCTTGATGAACTAAGATAAAAGAAGAACACAAGAAAGTTGATAAGAACATAAGAATATCACACATGATTATCAACATAAAGAAAATATTTCTTATTTTCTAACGCCATTAACGGCTAGATCATTACATCATTACATCATGACATGCTCTTCATCACAATAAAGAACATTAATTGCTATTGGATCAGGTTACATAATAGAATTTAGAGAGAGAGATCATAAAGAGCAAGGAAGTCTTCAAGAAACAAAACATTTCGTCATAGACTCCCAAATTCTTCTTTTTTCTACCATATCCCCTTCGAGTTTTATAGCTTTTCTTCTTGTGATCTCACTCACTTATTTGTTCCTGATCACCTTGGATTCCCTCAAACTCTAGTGTGTCCATCCTTCTTTTGCAGCCTCTAAAAATCCGATCATAATTTCCTTTTCATTTCTCTTGTGATCTTATCCTTCTTTGGAGGCCTCTTAATATTTCATCGTAAATACCTTTTCATTTATCTTGTGTGCCTCTTTCCCATGATTCTCGACATTTGGTTGTTTCAATCATTCATTTTCCTTTTTCCAGTGATCTCTTTCACAAACACTTTCTGATCAAAACCTACTCAAAATTTTCCAAAATTGCTTTTCCAAAAATGGAGCACCCAATAAGATCACTATAAGGTCTAAATAAGGACAATTTTTATCAAGAAGAGAATAATTTCAATCAACTAATGTAGCTAAATGATCATGATAATGATGAAGGTTAATTTAAGGTACTACTTAGGAAGTATAGTGACATTAGATTAAGTAGTGATACACCTATGAGTTTCTTTATACTGGGAATGAAGAAGAGAAAACATATATTTGAGATATTTCTCAAAGAGAAATATCTATTAAAGATATAGACTAGTGATTGGTGAATGTCATATTATTTTAAAATGACAAGATAGGGGGTTATGAAAACTTGTAATTGGTTAGGCATGACAAGTGATAAAATGGGAAAATGTTCAAAGGTTTAAATGGTTAAAGATAACAATTGAAGCATAAGAATGAATGTTCAAAGAAATTTTATAACAAGGAAAATTTTAAGGAATTTTTTCTTAATTTTTAGAAACCTTGGCAAATCTTACTAGTCCCTAACATGGAAAGTGTAAAATGTTTGGATATATTTTTCTAAAAATATTCACATTTCTAATGATTTTGTATCATTCTCTATAAAAATTTAGCGACTTTTAAGGTAAAATAATTGTATATTATAAAATGGGGGCAAATAAATTTTAGAGAAAATGGAAATTTGATGAATCGTTTTTTTTTTTTTAATCATGGAAAATGAGCCCACCTATGAATATTAGCCCTTAAAATTTTCCATGTTTTATAAGGAGACCTTGAGAAGGATCATGAATTTTTTATTTTGATATTGATTATTTAAGGAATGATTGTACAACCAATAACATATTAATGATGAATTCACTAAATTTCCTTGGGGAGGGAAGAAAACATGACAAGATATTTAGGTTGAAGATGATGAGACTCACTTGAAATTTAACGATGTACTTAAATGACTTGACCTATTGTTAAATTGTCAACTTTCTACTTGAAGGAACAAGAAAATACTATTGAAAAATACATTATAAGCTTGATTAAAACATGAAACTAATAGTATTAATAGATAACCTAGATCCTAGAGGGATGTTGAATAAGTGTATTTCATCATTAGTATTCATTTTTTATATAAGAAAATGAGATTGATTTTCCTGATGAATCATGATAAGAATGCTATAGCGTATCATTGATCTCTATTTGATAAGTATGATTCTCATATTTATGATGACATGATATGATGATATATTGACATGTGCTTCCAGTTATTATGATGGTATTTCAAGATGTGAAGCGTGTGGTTAAAGAATTCATATATTATGACATGCATGAGCATGAAGTTTTTACTATTCAGAATGTTTTGATAAAAATGATTTTATATTTTCGTCATGGCATACAAGAGTTGGCTTGTGAATTATTTTATTATGATGTTATAATGAATGCATTGGCTACATGTTGAGATGTGGTGATTCACACGAATTCCACAAACGAACCAAGAGGGAAGATTTATTTGATGTTCTTGTGGGAGCCCATACCTATGAGGGAGAATGTGTAAACCATATGGGTTGGGGAAAAACTAAATCAACACAACATATGCCAATCTGTTTTTTTGTATAACTCTTGATGTATAGCTCTCCAGGAGCTATGGGACCATCTTGAGGAGGTCGAGTGGCTAGAATTGGATTGGGATGCCAAAGTACATAAGTGGTGTAAGGACTTCGATTCCTGAGGCTATGTACCTGTTGTGGCCACCAACAACCCCCCCTTCTTATTTAGTGTTATTGCTAATACTAAATAAGTGGGGGCCCTTAGTCAAAAAATTTAAAAAAAAAAACCCCTTAAAGAGATATCGCATCGCGCAAAGGATGATAAGGTACCTTCTTATGAGCCAAAATGATAAAAAATGCAAGATTGCAACCCAAACTCCATCGCATCGCATGCATTAATGAGCACTCACGTTGGAAACCTTAAAATTGCCGATATGCGATATTGCATATCGCATATCCCAAAACCACATAAAATGAACATAACGATTAAACGATTAAGCGATCTGCGATATTGCGATATTGCGATATTGCGACATTGCGGTAATCTGATGCAACGATATGCGATAATGCGATGCAAATCGCAAAAACATTCCATCGCAGATTTTCCTGGCTCAATATTCAAGAAAAGATTTCATAAACCAAGAACTGGTTACACGCTTCAATGATAATTAATGAGTTATATGCCAGTTGTTAATGAAATATGGTTTTGTGTTTATCGAAAAGCCAGTTCACGTAAGGTGGCGTGTTTTTGCATATCTTTGGCATTTAAAGCTTTCCTGTCATTATTTTTTTCATTACTTTCACCTCATTTGTGAACTGCAGGAACGAAGAACAAAAGTTATGCAAAGAAATGTGCAGGAAACTATGGGGAAAGAGGGCAAGGATCCAATGACTAAAGACAGAGAAATGGCACCCGTATACACAGACACCAAATGCAACAGACCCGCAGGTTCATAGAATTCTGCTGAGCCATCCATTACAGAGCTCTCATATACAGCCATGGTTAAAATGGGTATCGAACGATGCTGTTATCAGAAACAGACAGTTTAATGCTCAGGGTCAAAAGCTCACGAAATCATTATTTTTACAAATTTTGAGCTTTGTACTCGAAAAGAGAAGGAGGCGCAAAAGGCGAAAGACGCATCAGAGAATCCCGGGTCAAGGAACAAAGGCAGTTTCCGATGCGCGATTAGCGCCTAGCGCTAATCTCGCATCGTTGAGAAAATTGCTCAAGAAGGAAAGCTTCTAAATTACTCAGTTACCCACAAGGCCCAAAAATTGCAAGAAAACAATGATAAAAACAAACTGGAAATAGAAAGCTAAAGAAAAGGCAGAAGCAATCCAAGGGTTAACAAAGTTGAACTGGGATTATTACTGGGCATACACGGTAAAGCCACATAGTCAGTGGATGACTTTCAAAGATATCATCGATTATGCTGGGAAGATGGTGCCAGCTCTTGCCAATTCTCTTTGCTTAGCTCAATTAAAATCGGGAGACAGTCAGCCGACTCTACTCAAAGCAAATATTGAATGCTTGCAGCGTTAAGGAACAAATGCGAGAATAGTTAGATATTAGATTTAATTTTAGAAATAGTTTTGCTTAGAAAAAGGACGGTCATTTAAACCACATCCTGAATTTTTGTAAATAAGTTATTTATTTAGTAGTATTTAAACCCTTCTCATGCATTTAGAGAGGGGTCCAGAAATTTATCAAAAACTTGTCCTCAGAACATGCACTTTTGCACCATCAGAGGAGGTTTTTATGAATGAATGGAACAAGATTTGTTGATGTTTGCATTTAATATCTGCTACTGATGTTGCACTTCTGTACTCTTACTGATGTTAGATCAAGGAGAAATAAATCAATCGTCGCTTGAAGCTCATGAGTAGGACTAGTTATAAATGGTACTTTTATCTCTTAACCATTTCTGCTTATGTGTTAAAGTGATATACATTTTTTAGTTGTTTATGTATTACTACATGAATGCCTGAGTTATCATTTGGCACTTTTGTATGGTGATAGCTATTTATTTATGCTTAATGTATGAATAGCTCATTATGCAATATGTTTTTCACAACTGTTTCGTCTAACTTTTTATACAAAGTGGTTCATATTTATTGATTTCTTTTCTTATAATAGCTGAATGATCTTTATTACCAGTTGTTATTTGAAATCTTTTTAGATCGCAGAATAGAAGAATTACACCCCGGGTTAGTATAGATTTAGATGTTATTGCTTATTAGAATACAATAGCATAGCATTAGATTAAAGTTAGAATTAGAATATCTTAATTAGGAACTGCTAGATCAGGAACATCAAACTCTACACACACACACTCATAAATTGGGAAATTGGTCCCATATCCCCAGTCGGACCAGCTATACCAAACGGATAAGGAGCTGCCAACCAAGGTCCAGACCGAGCGGGTATCCCCCTTGTTGTAGACCCGATTTTCGGGGCTTCAACTTATTTGGCGCTAGAAGGAGGGCCTGGAACTATGAATGGAAAGTAAATCTAAATCAAAATGCCATTTTGAGAGTAAATCACCCTCACCATCTCCCCCGACTTCTCCATTACACTAAAATCTAGAGTCATAAGTCGCTGGAGCATCAACTGCTGCTACAAACCTTGACATTTCAGAGCAATCTACTATTGAACCTCCTGAAGTTGAATCTCTGATTCACAAACTTCAGCGATTTTCCATTTCTCCTCAAAGATCTGATAAATCTCAAGGCAGCGTTACTTCGCAATATAACTCTGCTCATCCCTTGACCAGATTAAAGAGTGAAAAGTTTGGCGTTAAACCAACCGAATTACCTCTTCCCAACAGGAAAAGAGCAAGGAAATCACCTAAAGGGTCCGATAGCGAGACTCTTTCATCAACATCATCCATCTCAACCTCTTCACCACGAAGTCAACCATCCACTCCTCCACTTCAGACCATTTTCATTCCACCCACTGGAACCCCCACTACTCCTCCTCAATCATCTGTGATCATAATATCCTCAGCCTCCCAACCGCAGGGATCATCTTCTCCACTTTCCTCTGTTAGTAGTTCAGCAATGGCCCAAACTCCATGGAATAACCCTGGGGCAGTCTTAATGCCTGCACCCTTGAGTCAAATACCGGCCCATCCTAAAAAATGGCTGCCTAAGTTCAATCCCGAGGCAGGCATGCTAGTAGAAGAGAACATAAACAACTTTATGCTATCCATTAATCTCAATGGGGTTACTAATGAAGATGTTGTTGTCCGACTTTTTCCTTATACTCTACAAGGAACAGCCGGATCATGGTATTTTTCATTACCCTCTGGATCTATCACTAGTTGGGACATCTTCCAAGAGCAATTCCTAACCAAGTTTGGTGATGACAGGTCTACGGCAATGCTAATCAACGATCTATCTAACCTTAGGGCTGAAACAAGAGAGCCTATTAAAGATTTCAATCTACGTTTCAATAAAATTCTAAACAAAATTCCTACTGCTTCCCAGCCTAGCGAAGAAGTAAGATGTGAATGGTATATCACTGCTTTACCATCAAACATAGCAATCTTCCTGGATAGGGCTAATAAAACAACCTTAGCCGAAAACATGAAAGAAGCCATAGCAGTAGAGAAATGTATAATAGCCCTAGAGAAGAAATCTGCGATAGAGGAATGGAAATCCAAGAAAGTCACCTTCAAATATGATTCCAAGAAGAAACAAGCAAAAGATCCATTCGATTTGGAGGGATTGCAAAAAGTTCTGAAGACCATGTCCAATGAAATGGTCGACATAAAAAAGGAAGTAGCAGAAACTTCTTCAAAAAGGCCCTATAGAGCTTTTAAAAGAGTCCCTTCAACGGATTCAAAGCCACCCAATGCTATTACAAGTGTTGAATCCGAGGAAGAGGAAGAGGAAATTGCCACTGAAGGGAAAACCGATGATGAAGAAGTTATAGAATTACAAGGAATGTGGGATTTCATCCTCCCACAAGAAGAAGATCAAGAAGTATTCCCAGTTACCACACGAAGTATAAATCAGCTTGATCCTCCCCAAACTGTCCCCAAGCCAAAGAGCACAAGCTCTGTAATAAAGGATAAAGTCGCAACAAAGAAAACGACATCCAAAGTGACTCAAACCAGCCTAGTCCAAACAGATCCATCGACTCCATCTAAAAAATTGATCGTTTCGGAGGAAATGGAGTACAATATTACTGAAGATATGAAAAAGACTAGGGCCAACATCACTCTTTACGAATTGAGCAAGTTAAAGCATCAACAAAAGATAATGTTGAAGGAATTACATGTTGTGCTAGTTGCACCTTTACCTGCCGTTGTACTTTCTCAAGCTTCCCATAACATGGGAAGACCTCCAATTAATGCGACCAATAAGATTGATCCAAACGAAATCGCTTTAATTGGAGGAAGATCGATATCTCATACTCCCCCGTTTCTCCTTACTTATGAAATTTTCAATAAAAATGTGCACAATTGCTTAGTGGATTCTGGTGCTTCATCGAATATTTTACCAAAGTCCATATGTGCCAAATTAAATGTTCAACCACAGAAATCCGTTGTGCGCATAGTTCAACTAGATCGATCTCAAGTCGAAGTGATCGGCGAACTAAATCAAGTAACCATAAGGCTATCATCCAACCCAAAGGTATGTCAAGTTATTGACATTTTAGTTGCTGATATTCCAGAATTTTATGGCTTAATTCTTAGTAGGGATTGGTCAGAAAAACTGCATCGATACTTCGCAACTGACTAGTCGCACATGTGGCTTCCCTACAATGGTAAGCCAAATCAAATAAAATTTGAACAAGAACTACACCAGAAATACATAGTAACGGAGCTAGAAGGGGAAAATGAACCAGTAACATACAACAGTAGCATTATTGGCAATTACTCAGTAGATTCTTTCCTCGGCAATTTTAATGCTCATACGTCACCTCATTTATAACATTCTGTTTTGTCCCAAGTCGAAAAAATTTCTCAAACGGATAGATCAAAATGTATCAATTTTTTAGATAGTCCTGTAAATAAATCTTTGTTTTGGAAATTATTTTTTGATGGTTCTAAATCTAGTGAAGGAGCAGAAGCAGGATGCGTTCTAATTAGTCCAGAAGGAGATAAAATTATGCTAACCTGCAGACTCAAATTTGATTGCACCCACAATACAGCAGAATATGAGGCTTTAGTCCAACCAGCAATCGGGTTAGACGTCAAGTACCTTCAAGTGTTCGGAGACTTTGAGATTGTAGTCAAACAGGTACGTAATACTATACATTACTTATCAGGTCATTTAAAACATTATCAATCTTTAGTTCAAGATCTGACCGAACATTTTATAGCATTTAATATTTCTTCAATTCCCAGACTCCAGAATGCAAGTGCAGACCTGTTAGCTAACGTAGCTTCTAAGCTCATTCCTTCAGAAGATTTTAGTCCAGATAGATTCTCAATAGAATTAATTTTTAGACCATCCATTCCTGATAACATCACAAATTGGAGAATATTCAATGACGATCCTGATATCGTAAATTTCCTCACATCCGAAGGATCTTACTCCAATCAAATAATTGACGAAGACCAACATGATTGACAATTGCAACAAGATAGCACTAACAATGCTATACCCAAGTCGGTAGTCAAGTTAGAAGATCTGTACGATTTGAAAGATCAGTTTAAAAGGTCTACCAATTCAAAACTCCAAAGTTCAACTTTCAACTAAGAATTAGTAAACCTAGGGACCGATGCCAAACCACAAAACATTAATCTAAGTCTCGGCCTAGCCCCTGAAGAAAAACTAGCGTATATTCGTCTGTTGAGACAATATAAAAATGTTTTTGCTTGGAACTATGATGAACTCAAAACATACGACACTTCCATCATCCAACATACTATTCCAATGACCAATAATGAAAAACCTGTACAACAAAAATTGAGAAAGATCCATCCCAATTTAGAAAATCAGATAAAACTGAGCTCAATAAGTTATTGAAAGCCAAAATAATCTTTCCTGTCAGACATTCTAAATGGGTCTCCAACATGGTACCTGTTAGAAAGAAAAACGGAGACATTAGAATTTGCATTGACTTTTGAAATCTTAACAAGGCCTGCCAAAAAGATAATTTCCCTTTACCACCTATGGAACAGATATTGCAGGCAGTGGCGGGCTCATAATTAATGTCTTTCTTGGATGGATTTTCAGGATACAATCAAGTGTTGGTTCATCCTGATGACCAATTAAAAACCATATTCAAAACTAAATGGGGCACATATGCATATCGAAAGATGCCATTTGGTTTGATTAATGCTGGTGCCACATTTCAGAGAGCCATGGACATCGCATTCAAAGGTTTAGTCAATAAATCTGTAGTAATTTATTTGGATGATATAACCGTGTATTCCAAGAAACGAAGCGACCATCTTAGAGATTTAAAACAAATCTTCCAACGTTGTTTAAGGTATGGAATTTCACTTAACCCAAAAAAATCCTTTTTCGCATTAAGTGAAGGGAAACTTCTAGGATTCATAGTGTCAAAATCTGGAATTCACATTGATTCCGACAGAATCAAAGAGATTTCTGAAATATCCCTACCTCACAACAAAAAAGCCATGCAATCTTTCCTTGGTCAGATCAACTTTGTAAAGAGATTTGTTCCAGATTTTTCACGAATCGTGTCTTCTTTACAAACCATGATTAAAAAGAACTCCAATTTTAAATGGAGCCAAGATGAACACGAAGCATTCAACCTGATCAAACAAGCTATCATTAATGCTCCATCTTTAGCAACTCCGAATTTTTCAGAGCCTTTTATTCTATATACATTTGCCTCAGATAGGTCATATGCTGCGATACTCACTCAAGCAAATCAAGAAAAGGTGGAAGCCCCAATTTCTTTTTTCAATTCCAATTTACAGGGCGCTGAATTAAATTATTCAGCTGTGGAGAAATAGGCTTGTGCTGTTTTCAAAGCAATCAAATATTTCAGACCTTTTCTACTCAAAACCCATACTAAAATTATAGTACTATTTCCAGCGGTAAGGAATCTTCTAGTGCAGAAGGATGTGGGTGAGAAAAGGGCCAATTGGGTCACTGCCTTACAGGAATATGACATAGAAATTAAACCAGAAAATATTGTAAGAGGTCAAGGCTTTTGCAAAATGCTGGCTGGAGCGTCGCAAATTTCTGAAATTCCATCTGCAGAGGTACAAATGTATGAGGTAAGCCTAAACGATGCAGATTCATTATACACTGATATCATTTATTATCTTAAGAATGGGTATGCTCCTTCACACCTCGATCATACTAAGAAAAGAGCTCTAAGGTTGAAAGCCAAACAATATCAGCTCATAAATGATATTCTTTTTAGAATAAATTATGATTCTGTTCTCCTTAGATGTCTTGAGAAATCTGAAGCTGAAAAAGTTTTGCAGGGACTCCACGATGGGCCAGCAGGCGGACACTATGCTGGAGATGCTACTCCACATAAAATCTTGCGCGCAGGGTATTACTGGCCCACGTTATTCAAAGACTCGCACAGTTACATGAGGAAATGTCAAGTCTGCCAAACTACTGCTGGGAGACAAAAGAAGCCATCCTTACCACTACAACTAGTTAACATTGAGCAACCTTTTAGTCAGTGGGGATTGGACATAATAGGTGAGACCGTTCCTCACTCTTCTAAGCAACATAGATATATTCTTACAACAACATATATTTCACTAAGTGGGTAGAAGTAGTTCCACTCAAGATGGCTAATGCTGAAAATATCATTGAATTCATAGATCGATTTATAATCACCAGGTTTGGATTGCCTTCCGCTTTAATGTTTGATAATGCATCATACTTTTCTGGAAATGCAATGACTGAATTCGCACTTAAAAGAGGATTCAAACTTAAATATTTGGCCAATTATTACCCACAAGGCAATGAGTTAGCTGAGTCTACAAATAAAAACCTAATCAGGATTATCAAAAGAACAGTTGACCAAAATCATAAAAACTGGCATAAATCTTTAATGTATGCTTTATGGGCAGACCGAATAACGAAAAAAACTTCTATCGATACTTCTCCCTTTAATTTAGTTTATGGGAAATAAGTGGTTCTTCTGACTCATTTAGTAATTCCCTCTTTGTCTCTAGTTCAATACATTGATAAAGTACCAACTTCCTCCTTACAGCTAAGACAAATGGAAATAATCAAATTAGAAGAACAACGAGAACAGGCTAAGAAAACTCATGCTCATCATCAAGAACTAGTAAAATCCTCTTTTGATTCAAACATAATGACCAGAAAAGATTTTCAGATAGGAGATTTAGTTTTAAAATGGGACAAGGCTCATGAAGAAAAAGGGAAACATACAAAATTTCAAAGAATGTGGCTTGGTCCTTTTCAAATTGTAGAAATCATAGGTCCATCAATGTTTGTGTTACAGGATTTAGTAGGTAAGAGAGACTCTTTGCCTGTTAACGGACAAATTCTCAAGAAATATTTTCCATAGAAGATTATTCTTCTATTTTGTAGAGTAATTATTTTTCTTTTCATAATAAAACCAGTTGTGAGTGGTTACATTAGGCATTTACGAATAAGATACCAATTCTCTTTTAGATTTTGATTTTTCACTTGTATAAATAGCAAATCTTTTGGAAAATAGATCTTTATTATTGAAAGATACAGTTAAAGACTCTAGCCTAGATATGATACTAGTTTCAACTTTAGAAAGTTTGATGAAAACAACCTTTAGTGAAGAAATTGTTTTATGTCAGTACAATGAAAGGTATCAATAAAAAAATAAAGATTCTCTGTAGAACAGCGATTTCCAAAAACTCTACTATTGTCGTCCAGAGCTATCTTAAGGAAACAATGACTTCCTCCCTGTTAAGGAAATCACAACTTTCAAAGGAACAACCCAAGGATACACTTCATCTTGAAGAATAAGAGGTCTCATCAAGAGTCGGCTTATCATAATCACAGATATTATAACTTGATGACTTTTCCAAATACTGTACACCACAACAGGGCAATGACTCAAAATTGTTGCAATCAAAAGACAAGGGGTCTCATCACAAGCCAGCTTGTTCAGCAAAGTTATAAATCAAGTGAATCACTGTGTCATAAATTGGCTATCAAACCAAGACATTGTTCTTTAAGAGTAAAAAGAAAATCAAAGCAATAAGTGTGGATGTGGATTCTTCTTTGAGAGTTGTAGGTTGCTTTAAGTAGGATACAAGATCATTGCTGGGTAACAGGTAACCCTGTCGAGGCTATAAACGCCTGCTGGCAGCAGAGGTTCTACCTACGACAAATGAGCATATTTAAAACTGGTTTAGAGATAAGACTTTGTTTTATCTTTACAGACCAAGTAATGACTGATGTAAATACAAGGACTAGCTTGAGGGAGAAAATAAATCAAAGTTGAAAAACAGTTGAAACAAAATGTCATTGACAGGTTAGAGCATAATGTACTTTATCTTTCCATAATAAAGTTTAACTTCGTGAAAAATTTTCTGTTTTGGAAGTTTAGAAAATTCAATAGAAAAACAGAGATAACTGGTTCTTCCAAGTGAATCGCCAATTGTTCTGGCCACCAACAACCCACCCTTCTTATTTAGTGTTATTGCTAATACTAAATAAGTGGGGGCCCTTCGTCAAAAAAAAAAAAAAAAAACTCCTTAAAGAGATATCGCATCGCACAAAGGATGATAAGGTACCTTCTTATGAGCCAAAATGATAAAAAATGCGAGATTGCTACCCGAACTCCATCGCATCGCATGCATTAATGAGCACTCACGTTGGAAACCTTAAAATTGTCGATATGTGATATCGCATATCGCATATCGCAAAACCACATAAAACACGCATAATGATTAAACAATTAAGCGATCTGTGATATTGCGATATTGCGATATTGCGACATTGCGATAATCTGATGCAACGATATGCGATAATGCGATGCAAATCGTAGAAACATTCCATCGCAGATTTTCCTGGCTCAATATTCAAGAAAAGGTTTCATAAACCAAGAACTGGTTACGCGCTTTAATGATAATTAATGAGTTATATGCCAGTTGTTAATGAAATATGGTTTTGTGTTTATCGAAAAGCCAGTTCACGTAAGGTGGCGTGTTTTTTCATATCTTTGGCATTTAAAGATTTCCTGTCATTATTTTTGTCATTACTTTCACCTCATTTATGAACTGCAGGAACGAAGAACAAAAGTTATACAAAGCAATGTGCAGGAAACTATGGGGAAAAAGGGCAAGGCTCCAATGACTAAAGACAGAGAAATGGCACCCGTATACACAGACACCAAATGCAACAGAGCCGTAGGTTCATAGAATTCTGCTGAGCCATCCATTACAGAGCTCTCATATATAACCATGGTTAAAATGGGTACTGAACGATGTTGTTATCAGAAATAGACAGTTTAATGCTCAAGGTCAAAAGCTCACGAAATCATTATTTTTACAAATTTTGAGCTTTATACCCTAAAAGAGAAGGAGGAGCAAAAGGCAAAAGACGCATCAGAGAAGCCCGGATCAAGGAACAAAGGCAGTTTCTGATGCGCGATTAGTGCCTAGCGCTAATCGCGCATCGCTGAGAAAATTGCTCGAGAAGGAAAGCTTCTAAATTACTCAATTACCCGCAAGCCCCGAAAATTGCAAGAAAACAATGATAAAAACAAACTGGAAACAGAAAGCTAAAGAAAAGGCAGAAGCAATCGAAGGGTTAACAAAGTTGAACTAGGATTATTACTGGGCATACACGGTAAAGCCACATAGTAAGTGGATGACTTTCAAAGATATCATCGATTATGCTAGGAAGATGGTGCCAGCTCTTGCCAATTCTGTTTGCTTAGCTCAATTAAAAGTGGGAGACAGTCAGCCGACTCTACTCAAAGCAAATACTGAATGCTTGCAGCGTTAAGGAACAAATGCAGAAATAGTTAGATATTAGATTTAATTTTAGAAATAGTTTTGCTTAGAAAAAGGACGGTCATTTAAACCGCATCCTGAATTTTTGTAAATAAGTTATTTAGTTAGTAATATTTAAACCCTTCTCATGCATTTAGAGAGGGGTCCAGAAATTTATCAAAAACTTGTCCTCAGAACATGCACTTTTGCACCCTCCGAGGAGGTTTTGATGAATGAATGGAACAAGATTTGTTGATGTTTGCATTTAATATCTACTACTGATGTTGCACTTCTGTACTCTTAGTGGATGTTAGATCCAGGAGAAATAAATCAATCATCGCTTGAAGCTCATGAGTAGGACTAGTTATAAATGGTATTTTTATCTCTTAACCATTTCTGCTTAAGTGTTAAAGTGATGTACAGTTTTTAGTTGTTAATGTATTACTGCATGAATGCCTGAGTTATCATTTGGCACTTTTGTATGGTGATAGTTATTTATTTATGCTTAATGTATGAATAGCTCATTATGCGATATGTTTTTCACAACTGTTTCGTCTAACTTTTTATACGAAGTGGTTCATCTTTATTGATTTCTTTTCTTATAATAGCTGAATGATCTTTATTACCAGTTGTTATTTGAAATCTTTTTAGATCGCATAATAGAAGAATTACACCCCAGGTTAGTATAGATTTAGATGTTGTTGCTTATTAGAATACAATAGCATAGCATTAGATTAAAGTTAGAATTAGAATATCTTAATTAGGAACTGTTAGATCAGAAACATCAAATTCTACACACGCACACTCATAAATTGGGAAACTGGTCCCATATCCCCAGTCGGACCCGATATACCAAACGGATAAGGAGCTGCCAACCAAGGTCCGGACCGGTTGGGTATCCCCCTTGTTGTAGACCCGATGTTTGGGGCTTCAACAGTACCTTAGTTGGTTCTGGAGGGATTTGGGCCAACGTTGTGATATGTCGAGCATCATTCAGTACTAGACCGAATGCCTGCCTTGGGGAAAATGAGGTCTAAGCCCCTATGTGAGTCTTAGCGCCATGATATAAACTAAAGAGGTTGTATTCCTAATTCCGAAAGTTGGGAAAGAGGCTTTAGATTCCTTTGGTTTCCCCATGTTGTAATGTAACTTTCGATTCTTGTTGGTATACTAGTTCATCAGAGGGTGTTAGGCAAACATAGGGTAATAAATAAATCAAATAATAAATGAATATATTAACTTTAGGATGAATTTTCTTAAAGAGGGGTAGTATGTAATGCCCTGTATTAATAATATCATTAATAATAATAATAATAAATGAGATACTAATAATACATAAATAAATAAAATAACAAATAACGAAGAAAAGATAATAATAGACTAAGATTTTGAATATATATAAAGAAATAAAAGTTGCCATGATGACACATCTATATTGTGCACATTCGGATATTTTTTCAATCCCCTTACCATATTGAGGAGGACTAATAGATGCATCGAAGAAGATAAGGATCTCAATTGTCTCAGTTCACTGATAAATGTGGGCTTGCTTTGCACAAATGAATCTCCTCAAGGATGACCTACTATGTTGGGCATTCTAAGCACATTGCAAAACATTAGAGACACTTTATTGGGCTCTACTTCCATTCCCAAATTCCAATCAAATCTAACACATTTGTTGGGTAGTACAAGTACTACTATCAACAACATTTGTGAAGGCCAAAGTTCTTCCACATCTTAGTCCATTCTAGCAAAGTGGAAGTTATGTAACTAAACTATGAAGTAATTTGAGTCTTATTTCCATAAATATTTGTTATTAATTCTATGCAAATGTGAACAATAGAATTAGATTCACTATGAATGGTGTTTTAAAAATGTCTTTATGATTATAAAATTTCTTATCCTATCTTTAAAAAAAATTATATTCAATATCTTTTACATCTATACTCTTCTGGTATTAAATACATAAGGAATTTTGTATTTCTTTCAAATGATTAAAATATAGAAATATATTTTAGTTCTAGAAATTATTGAAGAAAATATCACAATGAATATAATTCTAATAGATGAATATAACTACTGCTTTTTATGATTTATGATTTGGGTATGAAACTAGAATTGTTATGATTTATGATAGTCATAGGGACATCCATACCCTATTGAAGAGGTTGTGTATCTTGCAACATACACTAGTAATAGAGTAAAAGGTTGGGTGTTATTGTCCTACCGTGAAACATGTGATAAGCCAATGTGATAAGCCCTTTCCCTAAAAGGTGTGGAGTTATGCAACAACAAACAAGCCTTTACATATTAAACATTCCTCCTTTTTCCAACAATCTATTTTGATCCCAGAGATATGTTGATTCAGGGCCACGTTATTCTTGTTAGTCCTAAATTATCAAAGCCATGATCGATTCTTGAAAATTATCATTGATAATGGATGTTATGGATGTTAGAGTAGTGGTAGTTCTATTTTTATAAAGTTTTGTAGATTCATGTTGCGTGGGTATTCTTCAAAGAAAGCAATGTTTTGTAGATTTTATGTGAATTTCATGTTGCGTGGGTATTCTTCAAAGAACCCAAGCACTCCCTAGTATGGTGGCAGCTATTCCATTTGGACATTTGGACATTTTGCATAAAGAACGTTTCAGTGAAGCAAAGGTTGTGGAGGATCATAAAGGGCAAGGAGGTGTGGTCCTACTAACATTGCTTTTGGTATCTTTGAAGAATATGATGACGATGCACACTATAACTTCAACTCTACTCTATTGTAAATCATCATATTATTCCTATATGAATCATAATATACCATCCATTTAAGACCCCAAATAAATCGAGTTTCGTATAGGCAAATTGTGTTAAGAGATGTTTTCGCATTTACACTATATTTAAGTTAAGTTATTTTTTTTAATCTCGTTGACCAACATTGTGGTCCATTATTGGACTTTGACCAACATTGTGGTCCTTTATTGGACTTTGAAAAAATTATCTTATTTTATCTACTTCTGCAAACAATTGTAGGCTTTGATTTTGTTATCTACTTCTGCAAACAATTTTTGGCTTTTAAACCTATTGATACAATTGTAGACATTAATTATTTTATCTACTTCTGCAAACAATTGTAAACAATTGTAGGCTTTGATATGAGACTTGTTGATTATATAACCCACATGGAAGACTTTGCAACCAACTTCTTGTTGTTGATGCTGTCGAACTGAAAGAATTGGGCGCTCTGACAGCATACTTGACAAAGTGATTGGTTGATTGAGGTGTTTGAACCATCAACGAAGACTTGCACGGTTTCATTTGAAGATCTTGGTGCTATGCTCCTTCAAAAAGAGCAGCACATTTATAAATTAAAAACAAGAAAGAAGGAAGGAAATTTGAACAATGTAATTTAAAAGGAGGAAATTCATAGTCCAGAGAATCTTGAAGGAAGAAAGTCTTTTGTTGCTACTATAACAAGGAGGGACATTTTCACAAAATAACTATGAAAACAAGTGCAAACAAAATAGGACTATCATGACTAGGAGAAGATGTTGGTTTGCACCATCTAAGATGGGGGATATCATGTTTGGAGGTGACAGGACTGCAGTTTATTTGTTTTATTTGTAGTGCAAGTTTGGTACAAGTGAAAATTTAGATTGTATATACAATTCAACATGGCGAGAGCTTACCTGAAACTCCACATTTGAATCACTAAGCAAAGGTGGAAGCTGAGAAAGACAAATTTCAGTGGCCATATCCCATGCATCCCTGTAAAGGAAAACGCAATAAGAACCTCAATCAACAAACCACATTTAGACATGAACAATAATAATGATGAAAGTAAGATTTCCAACATATTACCACATGGGAATCATGTTGATGAGTAGGTGCCAAGGGTGGAAAAGAAAGGGGAGAACAGTTCGTAATCTCCAATCAAGAAATTTCAGAAGAGACTTGCAACTAAAAGGTCTTGTCGAAACAACTTCTGAAACAGTTCATGAAAATAATAAGCATTTCCTTAATGGTTACCAAAATGCAGAGGTCATTACCACAAGATAACTATCCAATTCAATAGTGTCAGTCACTGCTGTAGGTATCCAATTCAACTATGCTAAAAGTGGTTTTCGTTCATTTTTTCTTCCAGGTATCATTAGCATCACAGTGAATCTCCAAGTATCCTATCAATCAGATTAGCATCAAAGTGAATCTCCAAGTAATGAGTGTGGATAGAACCTATAACTGCTAGAAAGTTGAACACACAAACCAGAACCTGTAACTGCTAGAAAGTTGAACACACAAAACCAAATCCTTTAATGAAGGTAAAAGCTCTGCTCGAAAAAATGTTGATGGAAATAAAACACACATGGAATTTGGTAGCACAAAAATTCTGTTATCTACACCTCTAAAGCCAACTGCTTTAGGTAAATTGACAATGAATGATGAAGGACAAGTGTTAATGTATATAACACATAGCGTGACATGTGATTGGCACGTGGTAATGACTTATGAATTTCCATTATAAAGCACATGCAAAATATGGCATATGAATCACAACCCAATAGATTATGCTTGTGTAAGTGATGAATCACCACCCAACCTAACTCTTAGGTGACTTACATGTTTTCAATTAAAATTTTGGTTGTTAATTAGTCTTGTGGTTGACAACATTATGGAGTTTGGTTTTGCAATAACACAACAATTTGATCTTTGTCATTCCTCCCATTTTTTTTTTACATTTTCACCGTAAAGGAAAATATTTATTTATCAGAATTAAAGTTATATAAGAGGAGGTTTGATATGGCCTTAAAGATGATGCTTAAAATTCAACACTGAGTTTACAAAATATAACACACAATGTAACCTTTGTACATAACCTTTGTAGAAATCTGAAAATTAGTAAAGCCTGAACAATCGGCCAAATTAACAATTCCTTTGCTAAGTTTCAATCAGTAATATTTCTCTATGAAATGATTTATATGTGCTTTGTTTTTCGTACCAAGTGGTGAAGAGTCTGACTCTTGCATTACCTTCTTCTGATGGAGCACCTCTCTTAGCTTATTAGTATTTTGAAAATGTGAGGAATTTCCTTGTTGTAGTACAAGAACTGAACCTCCCAACATTCAAAGAGTTTGATTTGGAAAAGGTAAGAGTTACTACAAGTGAATAAACATGGTTGCTTTCTGCACACCATAATGTTAAAGGGGAAATTTGGTCAAATCAGTCACCTCACATACTTTTACTGTGATTTTACCTTAAACAATCTGCTGGAAGAAGGCCAAAATCTTGCAAGAAATGAACTGATTACCTCGATTTATCCTTTGTACACATATCTTACTTTAGATTTCTTTCAGGGAGGATCTTCGACGAAAGTTATGAACTGCATTTTTTCTTTGAATCATACAGTGATTGGAGAAAAACTGGTGAAAATGGTTTTTGTAAGTATGAAGGTAACTTGAAGTCACCCAGTGCAGCAAAAGCTCCCATTAAACTGGGGAGAAACTCTGATCCATTCATCCAGTCTATATTGAAGAATTATCAACCACTTGTAAATTCAAGCACTCTATTGAATAATCTTGGTTTAAACTTGTATGGTAATTGTAAAATAATGCTTGAGTTGAGCTAGAGAAAAGTTGCCTTGTTGCCATCTTTTGCAAGGGAACTGTTGACTGTTACTCTGCACACAATTTGCATTTGTTAATCCCTTAGTATATATAATGATAGGATTTTACAATCACCCAAATCCATTCTAGAATTTTTCTCCCTGTTGAAAGTCTAAGACAAACCATGACACTTGTGCAACTATACCGCTAGGATTATCTCGATTGTAGGTTGCTCAAACTCGTTGACGTGGCCAGTGGGGCCCCATCCATCTCCGTTGTTGGTTCCATTAATACTTTCAATATTTCGAAAACTCGACAGCTCTCCTGATTTATAGTGCGTCGATGAATTTGACTCCTTGAAGCCAGTTAAAGTGGTTGATAAGACATGAACTTAAATGCATTTAATGCTACATCTGCACCATGGATTTCAAATACCTTGGTGCCTGGAATTTAAAAAAAAAAAATTGTAATAGGTTGTTGAACAAGGATGAGATAACTCTCTGTTTCATTTTCTTACCAAGATTGATGAACTCAGCCTCTCGTGAACCTTTTTCGACACCATCCACCATTGCAACAACTTACAGGGCAACTCCAATTCAATCCCTGTACATGCCCTAGATTAATATCACTACTCCAGATATTTCTCAACCATCCCTCCATTAGGGTTTTCTTAAAGAGGGAGCAATGATTGGGAACCACTGCCATGCAACACTTTGTGTTGTAACTCATCAAAGTTTATGTTGTACATCTGTGCTCCCGAATGGTCCCTAAGGAGAATGGTATCCCCTTGTTCCCTAGGTACTTGCTCTGTTGTTGGAGCTGGTGAAGCCCGTGGAGTGACCTCGGCTGCCATTGGAATGAGTTCGATATCCTAATCATGTTCTGACTACTCCACCTCCATGTCCATCTGTTCTATTATTTATTAATTATGTAGATCAAGTTTTTGTTCCTGTGACTGCTCACCCTATTCCTCATATGTTGTTGGTTTAGAGTCCTCAACCTGTATTGGTGCAGCTTAGGCTATCTGCGCGCCTTGCACTTCCTCCTATTCCTGTTCCTATTCTTGTTCATGCTCATGATGCACTTCCTTCTCTCTTCAGCAAAAGTCTTGTTCTTCCCTGAGCTTCTACTGGAATTACTACAACATCGTCTCAGTATCTTCTAGCCTTTCCTTTTCTCTCTTTCTTTGCGCAATCCTCTTGTCGCGTTGTCACCTCTTCGCATCTATCTCCAAAGCTACCTTTTGCACAAGTGGGTCTTCCTTAAACTTGTAGCTTTGATCTGTCTCTATGCCTTCAGAAATCTTCCTCTTACCTTTGTCTTGCATAGGTTTGTTGCCTGTTGCTACTCCCTACAGTGTTGCTATCTTGAGTGCTACTAGCCGCTCCACTACAATTCTGACTGGTTCATTTGGCCTAGAGGAGTTGTAACAATACCTCCATGGTTCTTCCTCTAGCCAATGACACGCCCTGTGGATCCAAGGATAGTACACTCTTGAACAATGGTCCCTGCATAAAGCATATCGGTTGTATGGGTTGAAACTCTTGTTCTGAACTTAAACTTCTTGAAGTCTTCTACTTCGGCATTTTCTTCTTTCAAAATCCCAACTGCGTACAACCCAATTTGCACAGGAAACGTGGGCCATGGTGCCTTCTTCTTCTTGTGCAATATAGCTGACAACCTTGTAGACATGTGGTATGCAACCTCCTGCATGACCAACTTGTCTGTGGTGAACCTCGGCAACATATGCAGAGCTTTCTCCGCGTTGTACATCCTGATGAAGGTTCACTCGAGTGAGGCGTACCAATCTGCAATGTTCCACAACACCTCCATTGTTGTCTAGGACATGTAGGGTGGATCCTATTCAAATATCATCATCTATAGAGGGGCGATGAAATGGTCACATGTTCTATCCATGATTCCTCAGTAGCTACAATCTGAGAGAAACTTGCAATATATGTTCACATAACTTTTTTAAGGTGCCCATGCCAAACCCATGCCAGGAAAATATTGATGGACACAAATTGCATCAAGCAAGTATGCAAAAATGAAGAAATTTTCTTTCTTATCCTTAGGCAGACTCCGAGCATCGGATAGATGCACTATCAACTGGAGAACCAACGTGTTATACCAGTTGAATGGTTTTCCTTCATTTGCTAGTTGATCCAACATAGCAACTCAACTTTGTGGGAAGGTCTTTGTACTCCCTTGGCCATACAAGCAGCATGCGAAGATGACCAAGAATGGATATGCCTTCCTTATTGTCTTTGTCTTGTATATCTAGTTGGGTGTCGTCCTGAATTTTGTTGGCTCCTTTACCCAATGCTTCAAGATATCTATTATGTTTGTGTTGCCATTAGGAGTGTAAACTGGTGCATCCGTCTTGTTCACTGGGAATAGAAAATGATATATCTCCTGATAATCCTCCATCTTGAAGGAAGCAAGCCTTGTTCCACTAAAACTTCTCATTTTCATTGTCTCTAGATCAGTATGCGAGACAATCCAGTGGATCACATCTACGCAAGGAAACACTAGGAACCTGCATGCAACCTTGTATAGTCCTGACTTATGGATGTTCACATAGACCTATCTATCCTCTAGATTCTCCTCAAAACTGCCTAAAAAGATGGTATTGATGTCTTTCCATGTTATCTTGATATCCTTCTCGATGAACGGCTTCGTGTCTGTGTACATGGGCAAGCTCATTGACCCCTGTTCAACCACGTCCCTGGTACTGCTCTTAACTGTGTCTTTTGATCCTACATTCTTGGAAGCCATTGTACCTATACTGTTGAGAGACTAATGAACACTTGTGGTACCTAGAGATAGAGAAACACTCATGGCAAGAAAAAATCAATTGAAAACCAAAAGAAACTTGAGGACTGATATGCAACACACCTGGTTGATTGCTTGAGAAGATTGTGCGGTTTGTCTCGAAGAGGGTGGGATACTGACATCTGAAACTGCGCAGAGCATAGTCCAAGCTTCTAGTGAGCTAAATTTCTGCTCAAACTATGCAGAGCACAGTCTAGCTTGGTCTACTGAGGACTGGAACTGGGTAATGCACAGTTTTAGTCAGCATGACTACTGCCCGGGAAAAATGCACTGCGCAATCCCGGGGGCCAACTACGACACTGTCTCCCAAAAATGCACAGAGAACAGCATGGGAAGCCAGTGGGAGGAAATCTCTATGCAATTCCTGGGAGCAAGGAAAAGCCTTCCATCCTATAAATGCACAGTGCAATCTGGGCAAGGCAAGGTCCGGGCCAAGGCAGCTCAAACCTACTGACAGGCAACTGAAAATCACTAAGGACTAAATGCATGTGCAAAGATTGTGTAGATCTAAGTGAAATAAACATGCATGTGATTCAAGAAAGTGCATAAATCAATCAATTGATAAAGCCAAGAAGCTCAAGAAGAAAGTCGTTGAAACAACGACTGTAAGTGCAGAAATAGTGTTATGCGTGTGACACTAAGGAAAGGTAATGCAAAACTTGAAACAGAACTTGTAGTAGCTAAAATGCATTGAAACGCCAGTGGTCGTTTATTAAAATCAAGGAAATAGAACTCATACAAGCCGAAAACTAAAAAGTGACAGAAAAAGTGGTAAAAGGCATGAAAATCAAAACTTACCTGGAAAAGTTGCACTGACCATGTCGAAGGTTCCTAGATGTCTCGGGAATGATATAGCTCCAGGATCGAATGTCAAGAATGAGCTCTAATGCATTGATTAAATAAATTTGGTGAAATTAGGGTTTATGATGTGCATGCCACAAATCTAGGAAAAAGCGACACTTGGCGAGAAGTTTCTAAAGATGGGTTTGCATGTAACTCCTGTTGCTAAAATAAATCCCTAAAATCTAGGGATGCATTTTTGCTTTTTTGCTTTTTGTTTTTTGGGAAAAGCTGCCTAACATGCAAGGAAGGATTGCGCAGTTCTGGAGGGAACTGGACTACCTACCGACACATGTGACGAACAGTCAGTGAGGGAAATCTTCTGCATTGTTTCTTAACTGAGGGGCTTTGGCTAACTAGCCAGCTCTATGCAGTTTTCTAGAGCAATGTTGGGTTGCACTACGCATTTACTAAGGGTAGTACAACTGGCCAGTTCTACGCAATTCCGTAGAATAACGCAGCTATCCTTGCTACCCTACACATTTCTAGAAGATAGTGTAGCTAGGTCAATTTCTGTGCAATTCCTAGAGGTAGTACAACTGGTTGAAACTGTGCAAATTTCCATAGTAGTGTCGGCTGACCTGCTCTATGAAATTTCTAAAGCCTAGCTGCTTTGCGCAATTTCTGAGTGCAAGGTAATTGTTGGGCTACTCTACACATTTCTGGAGAGGAAGATAAGATGTTCTCTAGATTTGCACAATTTTGCCTAATAACCGCTTGACCGGATGTGGACAAAGTGTTGGGTGTGCTTGTGGTTGACCTACGGAACAAGTGGGTTGTACACAAGCAATGAAATGATAGACTAACTCAAATAAGAACAAGTACTTGATCAGTGCAGGATAGTTGCAATGATTTCAAGGAGGGATGCTCCAAAACGAAGTGAAGGAAAAATTTTGGAGGGTGGTTGTAGAAGCTACAACATTGGCAACACACTAGTAGAACTCCAACTCTCTGTATGGACCTTTTTCATGAAAAGAGAGTCTAACTCCTCCATAGGTATTGTTCGATTCTTTGATCGTCAAGGCTTCAACATTAAGATTGGGCTAAAGATATAGTCCCTTACCATTCACTGGATCGGTAAGCACACATTCCAAGCCAAGTCAAGTCAATTGTTTCAATTGGGGATGAGGGGTATATTGGTACAGAAGTAATAAAGATGTCAGATTCATAGTTTCATCTCTAGTGTTACTTTGCTACCAGCAGGCCTAGACACTACCCCGACGGAGTCACGCAAGGACACAAGCATTGCTCTGATGCCGACAAGCCTGGTCAATACCCCGCCGGAGTTACTTGCATCACCTCTCTGTGCAGGAATCCTTTCTCTTGTTTCGCCTTATTCATTTTTTCCATTTTCATTTTTTTTTCAAAGAACTATGCATAGGCACTTATTTATTTCTGAGGCAAAAGAGGGATCCCGACTTATTGAGAGAGGAAGAGGTTGTCCCTTCAGAGAAGTGTTTTATGTATACCTTTGCCACTACTTGTTAAGGTTTTTCCCCTCGCCTATCTCTACTTGACTGAGTTGACAAGGGTTAACCCAAAATAACAGCTTAGAGTAGGTGGTACTTAGTTTAAGTGCAAGCGTTGTGTTTTCACTAAGACTCACTTGAACATAACATATTTTCCATCAGGGTATCATCGACTGAAGACAACAAGTTCTTTCATAAAGAGAGAGGACAACAGATAACCAAGTATTGATAGCAGTATTAGTCCTCTTGTACTTTACCTTACTTGTCTCAAAAGCCACACACGGTTTCATGTGAAACTAAACCTATGGGTGAAAACAAGCAAACAAATAGAAAGAAAAGGAAATAAGTAAATGAAAGAAACGTAAGAAAACAAAGTAAGAAAACAAGAAATGCAAACAAAATAAACAAAGCAAGCATGCAACTAAAGAAAAACAATAAATCAAACACTACTCCTACTCCTAAGCTAAAAAGTGCATGGACCGAATCACGTGAAGTGATATTTCCAATGCAGGCATCGCCGTATTGGTTGACCCATTTTAGTGAAGGTGTGGTCTACGAGAATGATAAACGTGTAAACCAACAAACATGAAATATATAATAGTAAATACCAACATGCTCCGAGTATAAAAATATCCACATAAAAGAAGAGAATAAAATCACAAGACAAGCATTCTTCAGATGTATCATGGCCATGATTCACACTGCATGCAGATGACAAACATGTACACTCTTTTGATCGTGACAAACGAGAAAACATAAGCAAGAAGGACAACTTATGCTTAGAAAGAGTGCTTGTTGTGTATGAATCCTCCAATGCATGAGCGATGGGATCATGTGATTCAAGTGGAGGATGTGATGACCATGTAGGTGGACAATGACCTTGTGCATGGTGACGAACCTGTCATATAGTCTCTACGTGACTATCTCAAGAGCTGATACTTCAGTAAGTCTGGCCATCTTCATCTCTGCTCTGGTGGATCCTATTGATTGTTCCTCTCTCTACTTGGTTGCTTGCAATTCCTTAGCCATGCACTCATTTTTTGCTATCAAGAACCTAACACTCGAGATGGTGGCTTCAAGATAAGCATTGGTAGCATCGACCAAGCCAAAAAATGTCTCTGTACATGTGACACAATTCCCCATTCTTCCAAGTGCGTAGGTTATGCATGCTCATCCAGGGTGTGTTCTCTACATTCTTGTACAACTCGGTGCTATGACTCATCAACGGTTATGTTTTACATCTCTATTCCTGGATGGTCCCCAAGGAGAATGGTATCCCCTTGTTCACTTGGGACTTTCTCTATTGTTGGAGTTGGTGAAGCCTGTGGAGTGACCTCGGCTACTATTGGCATGAGGTTGGTATCTTGATCTTGTTCTAGCTACTCCACCTCAATGTCCAACTATTTTATTATCTATTAATCTTGCATAGAAAGTTCATGTTCCTGTGACTGCTCACCCAGTTCTTCATCTACTGCTGGTTCAGAGTCCTCAACCTATATTGGTGCAGCTTGTGTTGTCTGTTCGCCTTGCACTTCCTCCTGATCCTGTTCCTATTCTTTTTCATGCTCATGTTGCACTTCCTTCTATCTTCTACACATATCTTGTTCTTCCCTGAGCTTTTGCTGGACTTCCTGCAACATCCTCTCAATATCTTCCAGCCTTTTCTTTTGTCTCTTTCTTTGCGCAATCTTGTTGTTGTGTTGTCACCTCTTCGCGTCTATCTTCAAAGCTACCTTTTGCACAAGTGGGTCTTCCTTAAACTTGTAACTTTTCTTCGTCTCTGTGCCTTTGACAATCTTCCTTTTTCCTTTGTCTTGCACAGGTTTGATGCTTGTTGCTACTACCTGCAGTGCTGCTACCTTGAGTGATGCTAGCCACTCCACTGTAATGTTGATCGGTTCATTTGGCCTAGAGGAGTTGTAACAATACCTCCATGAGTTTTCCTCTGGCCAATGACATGCCCCGTGGATCCAAGGATAGTACACTCTTGCACAGTGGTCCCTACATAAACCATGTGCATTGTATGGGTTGAAACTCCTAGTGCTGAACTTAAGCTTCTTGAAGTCTTCCACTTCAAAATCTGTTCCTTTCAAACTCCCAACCGTGTACAACCCAATTCGCATAGGAAGCGTGGGCCATGTTGCCATCTTCTTCCTCTACAATCTAGCTGAAAATCCTGTCGAGATGTGGTATGAAACCTCCTGCATGACCAACTTTTCCGTGGCGAACCTCGACAACATAAGCAAAGCTTTCTCCATGTTGTACATCATGATGAAGGTTTCCTTGGGTGAGGCATACCAATCTGAAATTTTCAAGAACACGTCCATTGTTTCCTGGGACATGTAGAGTGGATCCTATTCAAAGATCATTGTGTATAGAGGGGTGATGAAATGGTCACATATTCTTGCCATGACTCTCTCGATAGCTGCAATCTGAGAGAAACTTGCAATATATGTTCATAGAACTTTTTGAAGGTGTCCATGCCCAACCCATGCCAGGAAACTATTGATGGGAAAAGATTTCATCAAGAAAGTATGTAGACATGAAGAAATTTGATTGTTGATACTTGGGTGGACTCCTAGCATTAGATAGATGCACTTTCGATTGGAGATCCAACAGACCAGTTGAATGGTTTTCCTTCATTTTCTAGTTGATCCAACATAACAACCCAACTCTGTGAGAATGCCTCTATACTCCCTTTGCCATACAAGAGGCATGAGAAGATGACCAAGAACTAATATGCCTTCCTTAGTGTCTTCATCTTATATATCTGGTTGGGTGACATCTTGCACTTTGCTATCTCTTTTACCCAACGCTTCAAAATATATCTTGTGTTTGTGTTGTCGTTGGAAGCATAAAATGGTGCATCCATCCTACTCACTAGGAATGGAAAATGATATATCTCCTAATAATCCTCTGTCCTAATGGAAGAAAGCCTTATTCCACTAACACTGCTCATTTTCATTTTCTCGGGATCAGTATGTGAGCCAATCCAGTGGATCACATCTGCGCAAGGGAACACTAGAAACCTGCATGTAACCTTTTATAGTCCTGACTTATGGATGTACACATAGACCTATATATCTTCTAGATTCTCCTCAAAGCTACCTGAAAAGATGGTATTGATGTCTTGCCATGTTATATTGATATCCTTCTCGATGAACAGGTGCATGTTTGTGTACACGGGCAAGCTCATTGACCCCTGTTCAACCACATCCCCGGTACTACTCTTAATTGTCTTTTGATCCTTCTTTCTTGGAATCCATTGTACCTATACTACTGAGAAATTGATGAACAATTGTGGTACCTAGAGACATAGCAACACTCATGGCAAGCAAAAGTTAGTTGAAAACCAAAAGCAACTTGAGGGCTGACATACAACACAACTAGTTGACTTCTTGGGAAAATTGCGCAATTTTGTCTCGGAGAGGCTGGGAGACAGACAACTGAAACTGCACAGAGCTTAGTCCAGGCTACTAGAGAGCTGAATTTCTGCTGAAACTGCGTAGAGAATATTTTGTCTTGGCCTGCTAAGGACTGGAACTACGCAATGCGAAGTTTCAGTCAGCATGACTACTGCTCGGGAAAAATGCATTGTGCAATCCCGGGGGCTAACTAGGGCACTGTATCCCAAACTTTAATAGAGAACAACCTGGGAAGCCAATGGGATGCAAGCTCTATAAAATTCCTAGGAGCAAGGCAGAGCCTTCCATCCCATAAATACGCAGTGCAAGCTGGGCAAGGTAAGGTCCAGGCCAAGACAACTCAGACCTGTTAACGGGCGAGTGAAAATCACTAAGGACTGAATGCATGTGCAAATATGGTGTAGATCTGAGTGAAATAAGCATGCATGTGATTCAAGCGAGTGCAGAAATAAATCAATCAACAAAACCAAGAAGTTCAAGAAGCAAGTCACCAAAATGGCAACTGTGAGTGCAGAAACAATGTTATGCATGCGACACTAAGGAAAGGTAATGCAAAACTTGAAACAACACTTCTACGAGCTAAAATGCATTGAAACGCTAGCGGTCGTTCAGTAAAATCAACGAAACAACACTCACACAAGCCAAAAACTAAAATGCGATAGAAAAAGCAAAAAAAGTCACGAAAAAGAAAAACTTACTTGGAAAAGTTGCGCCGACCATGCTGAAGGTTCCTAGATATCTTTGGAATGTCAGAGATCTAAGATCAAATGTGAAGTATGTAGGAATTTACAGGGTAAGTTCCTTAGATAAAACACCAAAGGACATCGGTCACAAATAGATCACAGATTAGTACATCAATATTCTTGATGTGGTTAAAACCCTCAAAGAGGGAAACAATCTACTACTTGAGCCAACATGACCACTTTACACAATTTATTAATGTAAAAGAAAGAAAATTTACATAAGCTTCTCTCATGAACAGTCACCTAAAAAATGACCCTCCATGCTCTTTAAATAGAGACCATGGACCAATTGGGTGTTAAGCCACGGGTCAAGTGTCGGTAATACCGAGGAGAGAATGAACCGTCAGATCGCTTCATGTCTAGAACATATCATGACTGTCGGATTGTAAGTTACAAAAAGTACATACTGAAGAAACACACTTTACCTAACTATACACTAGACCAAGTTGTACTTAATTATTTCCTATGTGTCGGAATATCCTAACATCCCCCCTTAAGAACAACTTGGGATAGGATTAAAGGATGTAAAATTATGACACAACAACCGAAGGAAGGAGGCATTAGAGCCCACCCCACGCCCGCTAGTGACAACTTTCTGAACCCCAACCATAAATCGAAGTTTAGTAAAATTCACCTCTGTGAGATCCTTTTAAAGATGTTTGCAACTTAATCATCGATTGAAAAATATTTCACCTCAAGAACATCGTCATGAATGATCTTTCTGATGAAGTGCATGTGTAGTTTAAAGTGTTGTTTGCGTTGATGTTTGACTGGATCTTTGCATAGTTGAATGGAGCTTTGATTATTACACCAAAGTGTAGTCGGATGTTGTTGCTGAAAACCAAAATATGACAAGATCTGACAAAGCCACATGGCTTCCTTACTAGCTTCAACAACACCATGTGTTGAAGGAAGTGTAACTAGGTTTGGTCTTCATAAATGTAAGTTTGACTTTTGTATTTATTCAAAAAAAGAGAAATTATTTTTATGATATTTGTCAATGAGTTTCTTGCTCATTGAATTAGGTCAAGCACATGTTTAAGTGTTTCTAGGAAGTCAAGAGTCAATGTATTTATGTAAGACCCTTTGAGGGCATGTTACACTATGTATAAAATAATATAAATGTCAAAGGATACCTCCAAGCAAAGTCCCAAGTCCTCTCCATGCAGCAACATCCTCCAAATGAAGCAAAACAATGAAATAAATTCATGTCAGCCGAAAGATAGCATGTCGGCCTTCTAGTCGGTCTAAAAGGAGGGACAATCCTCTATATATAGAGGTTGTCCACTCCACTATAACGTCAAGAAAATCTCATATGAAATCAACAAAGTATATAAGCTAAGAATAAGTGACAAAAATGCAATTTTAAGGGTCTCCTAATGCAACAAAGGAAGGAGAAGAAAAAGCGAAGTTCTGGGATTGTTTCTAGGGCAAGAAACAGTCACACGTTCGAAGTAAAAGAGGACAGTTTGTGGGTATAACAACATTAATATCACAGTTCATAATTTGTTAGTGTTTGGGCTAAATATGAGGCCTACAAGGCCTCCCAAGTCAAGAAAAGAATTCCCTATCTATAGCGAAGGCAGAAACGACCCTAACTCTCCAAGGGTACCTTCCACACGTGGGAAAATTAGGGTTGTTGTTCAGTCACATCAAGTTTGCAGACCTACCTCAAGAATAACCTCATTGGATCAAGAGAAGGGCATATCATTAAGTGAAGAACATCTTGAAGGGAGGAATAAGAATATCTCATCAAGAAGATAACTAACCAAGGTCTATCTCTAGACAAAGCATTGAAGAAAAGGACAAAGTGTTGGGGAGAAAAGTGTCATAAGGAGGAAGTCAATGTGTCGTGAACAAAGTGAAAAATAGAGGAAAGACTTGAACTGTGCTTGGAGAACATCTTATTTAAGTGTCTAGGGTTTGGCATTGATAAATAAGAATCTTCAATAAGAGAAACTTACTAAAGGGCTTTCCTCTCAAGAGAAGAGAGGTTTTGGCCCTGGCAGAGAGCCAACATCTTGTGTTCTTGTTCTTATGTTTTGGTAGCAGTTTGATGAAGTACACACACATGCATTAATAAGAAGAAGAAGATTAAGCTAACAAGAAAATTAAAAAGAATCCACAAATTGTTTTCAAGTCAAGAAGAATCACACCACACCTAATTTCCCTAGATTATTCAACATGGGATCAGAGCTAAGGTGACACATAAAGGAAAGGGCAACTCAAGGACACTGATCAAGGAAGGACATCTAAAAGGTTGAAGCATCAGACCTAGAAGTCTCAATCACTTCAAGGAAAATAAGTTCTCCAATCCATCATTCATCAAGGAAGTCTACATAGCAAGAAGAAGAGCCTTACATAAAGTCACCTACAAAGAATATCAGATTGAATCAGGACCTACATCAAGCTACAAGTCATCAAGCAAGTCCACTTGGAGAAGGCAACTTAAAGCACATCAGATCCAAGGAAGGCAAGCCATCAAGTCTTCAAGGAGGAATAAAATCCATTACATCTAAAAAATCTATCAAGTAAGTATATGTCCCCTTATGAATATACATCAATGTCTTTTTTCAAGGAAATCAACAAATTGGTAGGTACCAATAACTTTCTTGCATGGAAGAAGAGGACTGATCTACTTCTCAAGGAGAATGAAATTCTAGAACATATCAAATGGAATATCACTATCCCTGCTAAGGAACAAACTCAAGCCTTAGGTAAGTACAATAAGGATGAGACAGGAGCACAAAGTATTCTAATAGAATCAATCAAATACTTTCTCATTCCTTATGTCTCCAAATTTGAAACATCAAAAGAAATTTATGATAAGCTAGTAGAGCTATTCTTGGTATCCACACCAGAGAAGTAATATCTATAAGGAATGAATTGTACAAGATAAATATAACAAAGGAGGGAATAACTCCCTACTTCATGAAAATCTCTTATATGAGAGGTCAACTTCAAGAGCTTGGGGAAATCATGTCTGAAAGAGAGATGACAATTGTAGTACTCAATGCTCTACCTGAGGATTGGGGCAACTTCACATCAAGCATATATGCCAAGAAGGAAGCAACCACACTCAGTCAAATGTGGTCTCTATGCAAGACAGAGAAAACCAGATTTAAAGAAAAGGAAGATGTGGGATCAAAGGAAAAAGCATTTGCTACCATGGCCAAGAGAAAGGGAAAATTGGCAAATTTGGTCCACAAAGAAAAAACAACAAAGACATGTCCAAAATCCAAATTTTTGGATGCTAAGAATATGGACACTACAAAAGGAATTTTCCTAAGCTTAAGAAGGACAAAAACAACAAAAGAAAGAGGGAAGAAGATCACATGACTTAAGAGGTGAAACAAGAAGAAACAAAGAAAAAGAAGGAAGATCCTCCGGATCTCTACTATGAATAGGTCAAATTCTTTACTTCAAGTCTTCTTTCAAGGTTTTAAGTAGGATAGGAGCATGTAGGAATAAAATTAAATTGCATAGCTAGAAACATATTCTAGAATCGAGAAGCATGAAGTACATAGAGTTCTAGATACTCATGAAGATGTAGAATTTATAATGAGAATAAAAATGCATGGGTAGAAATATCTTCTAGAATATAGGAGCATGGTAGATATAATCAAGATATTCATGTAGAAGGAGCATACCTAGTATAGGACCTCATCCATGATGAAATTAAAATTGATCATGATGAAGAATCTTATAAGACCTCCATCATCAAAATAAAAGGAACATTTGCAAGGCAAGGGTCTTTAAGATCCTATGATGGAATCTTCAAAATAAGGTTCATAAACCAACACAGATGTCTCATTGGGAATCCCATTCATGGGATTCAAGAAAATGATGATATGTAGGCAAGCTAAGATAAAGAAAGAAGGGCCACACCAAGAAGCTAATATGATCAAAGGAGAATCAAGATGACGTATGTATGCATTAAATTTTAGTCATGTTATCATTTGTATATTATTGAGTCATGGGAATAGTTATATAACATGGTCAAGTATGAAAGAATCTCTTTCACCAAGAAAATGCTTGAAGGCATGTACTACAATGCAATGAAGGTCAACCAAATAATATGCTCACATAAGAAGTATAATATTGCTGACTACGAAGCAAGAAGAAATGTTGACTAGTACAAGAAGAAAGAAATGAATAAATTCTCTCACAAGAAGCATAAGATGGTTCATCTAGCTATCTAAGAAGAATCAAATTAAGAAAGAGATCAAGCATGTGAAGAACACCATGATCACCGAGAATCACTATCTGACAAGATACTCTGAAGATATCTCCTGAAATAAGGAAGGACGACTCTAAAAAAGGAAAGAAGGACCCTTGACACCTATGAAGGCCTTGGAGATATGAAAGATGCAGATAACTGATTCTACTCTACAAAGATGTCGTGATGAAGAAGCCATCCAACAAAAGAAAAAAAATGTTGAATCAATATCAGGATGAAGTCATGATGGGCTACTAGGTCGAAGCATGTAAACAAGCGAGTATTCCAAAGCATGGACATATGACAAAGGAGTAGCCAGATGACAAGAAAACCTTATGTATGACAAGAAATACACTTTCCACGAAGGAGGCAATGACATGAAAAACCAGGAAGGAAAACGATCAATGGATGGTGCCCTACCTAGAAGAAGTTTGAACAAAGACTTCATTACATCAAGTAAGAAAGGAGATCAAGCAGCTTAAGGACCAACGAAGAAGAAGTTTTTGATGAATGAAAGAGTCCCTAGTTAAGAGGGAGCTCTAACAAGTCCCTAATCAAGAGGGTGTTTTGGATTATCCCTGAACACAAAGTAGTGACAATTGTGTTTTTCCATTTCATGGGTCATGCACTAGACCAGGACTAACAATCGTAAGTCTACATGAAGGCCATTAATGGAAATGTAGACACAAGATAGACACAACATTCTTGTCTTCACTTGGGAAGAAAGAATGGGAGAATTAGGTAATCATATGGCATCTGATACTCTTTGAGGATGTGTAGGGAATCCAAGACAAGAGTAGGCAAGAGGACCGATATTATTTGACTAGGGCTGGAAACCCAAGATAAGAATATTCCTAGAAGGTTATACTTAGAGAACACCCGGGTGGGTATGTACCTTGAGAGACAATGACGAAGGTGTCTATAAATTATTGGTCTTGCCAACATTGTAGCTCACGATCTCATGAAGATATGGAGCTGTAAGTCAAGGCCTTACACTATGACAATGCTGATTGATATGATGCTATAATAGATGGATTACAAATTCGGTTTCTCTTATGTGAATTCTTCAAGATTGAAACATAGACAAACACCTTGTAATGTTGTATGGATACCTCCCTAGTTAAGAGGTAGCATTGAAGGAAGTGTAACTAGGTTCATTCTTCATAAATGTAAGTTTGACTTTTGTATTTATTCAAGAAAAGAGAGATTATTTTTTTGATATTTGTCAATGAGTTTCTTGCTCATTGAATTAGGTCAAGCACATGTTTAAGTGCTTCTAGGAAGTCAAGAGTCAATGTATTTATGTAAGACCCTTTGAGGGCATGTTACACTATGTATAAAATAGTATAAAGGTCAAAGGATACCTCCAAGAAAAGTCCCAAGTCCTCTCCATGCAGCAACAACCTCCAAATGAAGCGAAATAATGAAATAAATTCATGTTGGTCTAAATATATCATGTATTCCTTCTAGTTAGCCTAAAAGGAGGGACAATACTCTATATATAGAGGTTGTCCACACCACTATAACGTCAAGAAACTCTCATCTAAAATCAGTGAAGTATACAAGCCAAGAAGAAGTGACAAAAAGACAAGTTTAAGGGTCTCCTAATGCAACAAAGGAAGGAGAAGAAAAAGTGAATTTATGGGACTGTTTCTAGGGTAAGAAACAGTCACACGTGCAAAGTAAAATAGGATAGTTTGTGGGTATAACAGTAGTAATATCACAGTTCATAATTTTCTAGTGTTTGGGCTAAATATTAGGCCTATAAGGCCTCCCAAGTCAAGCGAAGCAATCCCTCTCCCTAGTGAAGGAAAAAGGGACCCTAACTCTCCAAGGGTACCTTCCACACATGGGAAAATTAGGGTTGTTGTTCAGCCACATCAAGTTTGCAGACCTACCTCAAGAAGAACCCCGTTGGATCAAGAGAAGGGTGTCTCATTAAGTGAAGAACATATTTAAGGGAGGAAGAATAATATCTCATCAATAAGCTAACTAGCCAAGGTCTATCTCTAGACAAAGCAGTGAAGAAAAGGATGAAGCTCTGGGGAGAAAAGTGTAGGAAGGAGGAAGTCAATGTTCTGGGAACAAAGTGCATAATAGAGGAAGGACTTGAATTGTGCTTGGAGGACATCCTAGTCAAGGGTCTATGGTTTTTAATTGATCAATAAGAAGCTTCAATAAGAGAAACTTACTAAAGGGTTTCCTCTCAAGAGAAGAGAGGTTTTGGCCCTAACAAAGAGCCAACATCTTGTGTTCTTGTTCTTATGTTTTGGTAGAATTTTGATGAAGTACACACACATGCATTAATAAGAAGAAGAAGATTAAGCTAACAAGAAAATTAAAAAGACTCCACAAATTGTTACCAAGTCAAGAATAATCACACCACACCTAATTTCCCTAGATTATTCAACACCATGATACTTTGCTTTTGTTGAAGAAGGAGAAATGGCACTTTGTTTCTTGCAAGCCCATGTAATAGGTCCAGAACTATTGGCTGGATAAATCAATATTGCGGACAAGGCCAATCTCCCTAGTATCAAAAGATATCTAGCAACAAGTAGGACAAGCAAATCTACTTTTCTCTAAACATATTGCGATTCATTAATAAAAACTATAGAGGTGTTAGACCCTACCTTAAGTCCAACGCTAGTTTGTACCAGCCAAACTTCAACCATCTGAAAGAGTTTCCTTTTGAGAACCTACAAACACAAACAAGCACACATCAAATAACACCTACATAGCTAATATCATAAATCATGTTCATTGTAGTGATCAAGGAATCCACAAAATAAACTATAAAACACAGCTTATTGAGAAAAATAAACTTATTTGTATTAACTTTGAAATAGAAGAACCTTACAACCTTGGTGCCTTGATGTTGTACAAGCTCTTCCCAGGGTCTGAAACAAGAATATCCTTTACTTTGACAAGCCTCACACTCTTCCAAATGAGATCAAAAAGGTATTTAATCTCTCCTCACAAAGCTCAATTAGGAAGACTAAGTTCCAGCAGCATTTCACCTCAAAAATATTCAGCTTTGAACCTCCCAAGTAACCAGCCCAAAGCTTCATTTTATAGTGCAAAGGAAGGAGGTTACAAGTCCACCTATGAAGGGATAGAGTCCTCCTTCAAAGGGATAATCTCCTCACATCAAGGGGTTAGCTCCTTAAGGTATGGGATGCATGAACCTTAAAGGAGCAAACTTGCCACCTCAAGATTCCTTCCAAAAGCTTCTAGAAATGACTCAAAGTGAGTTTTTAAGAATATACTTGCACCTTTTTTACTTTTACAGGGGTCCACACCCATAACACAGAGACAGAGCAGTCAGGTGCGTAGGGGACATGACCTTTAGGTGCAGGACCGCAGGTAATGCTAAGAGAAAGTGCGGAACCAGAGTTTTAGAGACTTTTGAGGGCTTTCTCTTATTTTCAAGGCTTGATATGAAGAACTGAGGGTTTAAGACTTGCAAAGGAGGAAAGTATGAGTGGTAATGGACTCACACAGATTGCAGAATGTCAAGGTGATAACTTTTAGTGCAACAGATTGCCCCCTAAAGTGCGAAGTCTGTAATAGATGAAGATAGAATTTGTGATCTAAGAAGAGTGAAGTGATTTATCATTTCAAGGATCATCCTGTGGACACCCCAGTCGGAACCTGTAAAAACATTCAATGCAAAATATATATATGTGAACATATCATCGCTGAGGTAGGCATTCCCATACTCAGATCAAAACTGACTAGAAAACTAACTAAACTGCTCTGATACAGGAATGATTTTGTAATACATCACGAGTATAGACATATGGAGACACAGTATGGGTGCAGCCATCTGTTTATGAATAGTCCACTGTATAATGAATAACAAAATTCCTCATAGCCTGGATGGTGGAAACTAGATCCAGGGTCTTGATTTCTGCTTCCGGAACTAGTATGATTCTATCCATGTGAATGAATGTGTCGAAGTCGAACATGGTAGAAACCAGTTGATTACCAATCAATGATGTGAACTGTTAACAAGTGTGAGAGAAACCACCAGTAATGTCAATGGCTCTCAAAGTACTCAGTACAATCCATGAAATGCGAATAAATGAGTTGATGTCGAACATGTCTTAGAATCCTTTGATCAAAGGTCAATGATGCAACATGTCATTGAAGACAAGAAACCTACTATTAGGGCATGCAGATTCCAAGGTACTGATGATTTCTAGATCATATTTCTAGATAATGAGCTGAAGTCGATAGAAAGCGATCTGTCGTAGGCAAGCCCACAACACGAAATCATAGATCAAGTTTTGAAGAAATATATTTGGCAAGGATTAACTCAGGGATGGTTAAAATGGATGACAGATATTTTGCAAATGAATGGTTTATTTGAACTGACCTCTTGAACACATAACGACACTGCAGATGGTTTCGTGACAATTGACCTAAAGCTAATACCCAGAAACCGGTTGAATATTTTCAATATGGTTTGATTAACCGTTAGGCAAAGGATTTCCCAACCCAGGTGAACAAAAAGTGTCGTGTTCAAGAGTGGTTAATTGCTTTTCTAAAACACAAATTGTAACAAATAGGTTCATTTTTCTCTCTTTTCCCCCACCATTTCTTGCAAGTACCTCTTTATTTTTGACAAGCTTGAGGAGGATAACATTTGCTTGGTTATAAGCTCATCCTTCGGATGAGTCCAACTTAGTTTAAAATTCAAACCCTAAGAAGGAGTGGTTCGTTCCTGTTTAAAATTGAACAGGTCCTTTACTGTTAAATTTTAATGAGTCCAGTATAGGAAAAACTCGATGTTTTTCAATTTTAGGGAATGAGAAGAAAAACTTAAGGAAACTCCATGGGTGTCCTTTTTCGTAAATTTGTGTCCCTCAAGCCCAAAAAAGTATAAAATAATACTTGAGAGAACCACTTGACCATTACGATCAAGGAGTACTTTTCATAATTAGTGGCTTCGATCTGAAAAAGTAAAAAAGTGATCGAAGACACGTCATTTTATAACCAATATCGAACTTGAAACGACAAAAGTCCGGTGATCTTTTCATGTTTATACGGTCAGAAAAGAGCTGTAAGTGGACCGCCTTTTTAATTATGTTTAATGAGTTAAAAAGGAAAAAACTCGGCAATCTTTTCATATTTTACGAGTCAGAAAAGAGCTTAAAGAGGACTCCATGTTTTTTGTTGAAAATGATCAATTTTCCCTGAAAAATCCAATATTCTGCACAAAAACTCAAAACATTACTCATACCTGTTTAAGATAAATAAAAATGCATCAAAAAGTTACCTTTTTAAAGTGAAAAATAAATAAATTAAAAATTCATTTATTCAAAAAAGCTTATAAAAAGGGCTTTTGTAAATTCATTTTTACCGTTTGACTTCAGAGTGAGAAGTGAGAGCTTTTGGGTAAGAAACTTCCTGTGAAGATTGCGGAAAATCCATCCATTGGAATCGAAAACCGTCAGCTCCAGGTAATCCACATCATCCTTATCTTGCATTTCAACCATTTACATTTCGTTTTTAGGCTTCCATTTTGATTTTTAAGGGAAAAATTAGTTTAGAAATCTGCTCGCGGGGGTCCGCAGGTGCAACATGCGGACCCTGTGGACCCCGACTTTTTTCTACAAAGGAAAAAGTCATGGGTCCCCACATGTTGCTTACGACGCGTGCGAACTTATGCACTGTCTGTAACCAGCGGGTGTGGACCCCACAAAATGGATTTTAAAATTTCAAATTTCTCCATTTCCGCCCAAAAATTTTCGAACTAAATTGTTCTAATACGTCCTTTTTGCAATGTAGAACATACAAAATGCTTATTTGGCGAGAACGTGAGAATGAGGATGTGGACCTTGCTGCAATAAATCATCAACCCACATTGGATGCATTGAGGGCATACAGACTGTTTAAATTCTGGACCATACCTGGCATGAGGGCCCAAGTAGACTTCTTGCAATGGCTGGTAGACAGGTGGAACATACAGGACCAGTGTTTCATGATTGGTGGCCACCGGCTCGAAATTGAGCTAGAGGACATATATTTTTTGACTGGTTTTCCCAAGAGAGGTGAACAATTATCTATTTTCGAGACTAGGCCAGGTGGCCAGTCTATCGCTAGTCTCCGATTGGAGTTTTGCAATGATCAAACACAGGACAAACGGATCAATATTAAAACTATCGCCCTTCCTGAACTTAAGGTTATTGCATTTACTGTCACCAAACTGTGTGGGAGTGCAGCATTGCATGTAGCTACCGAATCCCAGATGCGAATGGCAGTAGACTGTTATCGAGATACCATCTTCAACTAGTGCGAGGCTGTGTTGGCAAATGTAAAAGACAAACTAACTAGAGCAAAGAATGGACAACTAAAAAACTTTGGATATGGTTTCCTAGTCATGAGCTTTGGTCTAGAGAGGGTCCCTATGTTGGTCCCACAGTAGCTTTCCGTTGAGGTTGGACTTCCTCGAGAGCCTAGGATAATGCGTTGGGTTGCAGTGATGGCCTGTCATCCTGAGGAGGGTTCAGAGGTTGTTCGATTTCCGCCTGAGTATTTTCATTGGTTGAGGAACCAAATTTTTGTGTTTCAGGATTTTCCAAATGCTGGGATGGATTATCATGGTGACCTAGACATGACTCTTCCACCAGGAGAGCAGTGGGATGCTTCAGATAAAATCATTCTCAACATTTTCTAAGTTTTCTAATTTTTTGTTTTTTTAAATTGTCCAAAACTGATAATAAAAAGTTTTAAATGCAGATGTGGGTCCACGAAGACCAGCCGCTCTCCAGCCTTATGAGAGGAGACACCCAGCTGCAGCAATACCACCCCCACAGGACCAATCTACAGAGACCCTGACTGAATTGGAGAATCATCTAGAGTGTTTGACAGTAGATATTCCAGAGACTGGCATAGATGATATTCCACTTAGGTTATAGCAATATGTGATTGGGGTCCCAGGACCTTTTAGGAGGTTCCTTTCTAGGGTGGCCCGAGCAATGGTTTCTTATCGTGATCATCACCAGGGATAGGATGATCGCTTTTGTAGACTCATACGACATTTTATGTCTTTCTGTACTATCATTTTGGCCAATCATAAGGTGTTTTTCAACCTATGATCGAAGACGATGTATATTTGACACACTTCTATGCTATGATATATCACTATTACTGGCTATCTTGTATAACATGTTATGGAATGTTTTTAAATTTACTGTTTTGATTATTGCAAATGTCTATTTATTATACGAGAAGTGACTGCATCTGCTGTTGGAAATAATACTGAGAGGGGGGGTGAATCAGTATTATCTAGCAATTTACCAAATCTTTCCTTATTTGATCTTTTGAATTATTCTTGCATATCAGTATCATAAAACAATGAGCATGAATAAAGAAAATAGACAGTCACACCAAAGAACACAAGATGTAAGGTGGAAACCCAATGCGGGAGAAAACCACCTGCTGCAATATGTCTCTATCTTCTTTCAAGAAATTCTTTTTACAATGATTTTGTACTGGTGCAGTCCTTTACCAGCACGCAGGCTGCAACCTGCAGAGAGCTACAACTCTCTCTCGTTTTCCAGTCTCTCCTGGAAGGGAGCTACAACCCCCTACTTCTTTTCATGAAGAATCAAATGATCAACAAGTATACAACAGATACAGTTTACTACAGATATCAGATCAGTAATTACAGAAACAACCCAGAACACCTTATGAACAAAAATATACAGTCAACAGATCATCTTAAGACAGGGACGCATATTTTCTTTCTGTGGCCTGCGACTGGACGCAGTGTACCTTCTGCTGTTCAGCGTGCAGACGCACTGTTCTTCTTTTCTTTTCTGCGACCGACGCAGCCAGAACCACTGACACGCCGCGTCTTTCGATTCAGAGACGCACCCAATAACACAGTCGCGCCGCGTCCTTTGCCTCAGAGGCGCACCTGAGCCTTTACTGTCCTGCGTCCCGGCGCACTTTCTCTTCACTGAACCTGTGTCCCTTCAGATATAGAAGATAAGAGGACTTCAGATTCAACCCAAACACTCAGATCTACCGATCTGATCATGCGCCATATAGATCATAGTCCATTAGAAGATTCGCCTTTATAGATCTGGACTAGATCACACCAAGAGATGTTCAACCAAGATGATGCTTAATTCAAATGAAATCCTTTGCTTTATATAGGCAAGCTTCTCCCCAAAACATGGAACAATACCACGAGCCGACACCATAGAAACACAAAAACCGTCGGCTAGATACCACACAAGAAACCCCCACGTGCTTTTCTCTGCCTTGAAATGTGTGCACTGGGCGGACGCACCTCCTGAACGGCTGGCCTGCGTCCCTGGACGCGGGTTCTGCATGGTATACTAGTGGGGACGCACTTGCTGAACATATTTCCTGCGTCCTTCTTGTTTTATCACCTGAATGGGTTTGCCATCAAGGACAACACCCGAATCATAATGCCAACAATCTCCCCCTTTGGACTTGATGGCAACCACATAATCTTCAGCTCCATCATTCATTCTCCCCCTTTGACATCAAGGGCAAAGGGTATGCTCCCCCTATGCTCATGCTTCTCCAGATCTGTAACCAGAAATCCATCATGAAGGAGATAGAGACATATTGCAGCTTTTTCCAAGATCTCCTTTTCCATAATGCCAACAATGCATTATGTGCTCCCCCTGAGCCTATACCATTAATAGGAAGATGATCAACAGTAAGATGATGCATCAACAACCCCCAGCTTTTGCCTGAGGTATTCAAAAGTGTCCCTAGGCAATGGTTTGGTGAAAATATCAGCAACTTGTTCCTTAGAAGGAACATACTCCAACTTGACCTTCTGTTCAAGTACTTGTTCCCGGAGAAAATGATACTTGATTGGGATGTGCTTGGTTTTTGAATGCATAACTGGATTCTTTGAGATGCTGATTGCACTTGTGTTGTCACATAAGATAGGAATAGGAGGTGTACAAGTGATCTGATAATCTTTCACAGTCTGCATCATCCAAAGAAGTTGAGTGCAACAAGATGCAGCAGCAACATATTCCGCTTCAGCTGTAGACAAGGCAATTGAACTCTGTTTCTTGCTGAACCAAGATACCAGTCTAGGACCCATAAAGAACGCACCACCACTTGTGCTTTTCCTGTCATCCACGCTTCCGGCCCAATCTGCATCTGTATAAGCATGAAGAGTGAGATCTGTATCTCTAGGATACCATAAGCCATAATTTTGAGTTCCTTGAAGATATTTGAAAATTCTCTTCACTGCTTGGAGATGAGTCTCCTTTGGATTTGCCTGAAATCTTCCAACTATTCCAACTGCATGCATGATGTCTGGTCGGGTACCTGTCAAATATAGTAAACTTCCAATCATAGATCTGTAGGTTGGTTGATGTACTGCTGCAGATTCATCATTTGCACTGAGACTACATCCTGTGACCATGGGTGTACATACTGGTTTTGCATCTTCCATGCCATATTTCTTCAAAATCTGCTTGAGATACTTGGTTTGAGATAAAAAGATTCCTCCTTTCTTTTGTTGGATTTGCAAACCAAGGAAGTATGTCAGTTCTCCTAGCAAGGACATCTCAAATTCTTTCTGCATGACCGAGGCAAAGCTTTGGCTCATAGCTTCTTCATTGCTGCCAAAAATAATGTCATCTACATACACAACAAGTATTAGTAATTTGTCATTTTCAACTTTTATATAAAGATTGCTATCTGCTGAACCTTTTGAAAAACCTTGTTGATGAAGATATTTGTCCAACCGGTAGTACCAAGCCCTTGGAGCTTGTTTGAGACCATAGAGAGCCTTTTTCAATCGGCATACAAGATTTGGATCATTTCCAAGAATGAACCCATCTGGCTGTTCAATGTACACTTCTTCATCCAAGTCTCCATTCAAAAAGGCTGATTTCACATCCATTTGAAATACTTTGAAGTTCTGACAACTTGAGAGAGCAAGAAACATTCGGATGGCCTCAAGTCTTGCAACAGGAGCAAAAGTTTCTTCAAAGTCTATTCCTTCTTGCTGCGCATACCCTTTACAAACAAGTCTGGCTTTATTTCTAATTACTTCTCCATTTTCATTCAATTTATTTTTGAAGACCCATTTTGTTCCGATAACATTCTTATCCTTTGGTCTAGGAACTAGCTCCCAAGTGTTGTTCTTTTCGATTTGCTCAAGTTCTTCATCCATTGCTTTCACCCAAAATTCATCTTTGCATGCCTCTTTCACATTTTGTGGTTCAGTAGAGGAGAGTAATGCCAAATAACTTGAAGCTTCTACAACTGTTCTTCTAGTTTGTATACCTGCTTCTTTTTGTCCCATGATCTGAGATTCTGGATGGTTCTTTTGAACATATCTGGATGGAGTCTTGTCTTCTATTCTTGTTCTTTCTTCTGCTTCTTCGTGAGGTCCTTCTTGATATTGTTCTTGCGGTTCTTCTTCTTCATCATCCTGTCTTCGAGGGTAGCTTTCATCTTCTTCAATGTCTTCACGATGTATTTGCCTAGGAATGTATCCCTTCTCATCAACCACTACATCAATGCTGTCAACAATTCTGCCAAGTCTTTTATTGTAGCATTTGTATGCTTTGCTATGTGGAGAGTAGCCAAGAAGAATTCCTTCATCTGCTCTAGGATCAAGTTTTCCAAGCTGCTCCTCAGTATTCTTGATATAGCATTTGCTCCCAAAGATTTTGAAGTGCTTTACCGAAGGAGTTTTACCACTCCAGAGCTCATGAGGGGTTTGAGTGCTGTTCACTCGGACATTTGTCTTGTTGAGAATAATAACTGCCGTATGTGCAGCTTCACCCCAGAAGGTTGCAGGAGTTCCTGATTCATCAAGCATAGCACGAGCCATTTGCTGGATTGTTCTGTTCATTCTTTCAACTACTCCATTTTGCTGAGGAGTTCTTGCTGTAGAAAATTCTCTCCTTATCCCATGTTCATCACAGAAATCGAAAAATTCATTTGAAGTAAATTCCCCACCTCTGTCGGATCTGAGGCACTTAATTTTGTGACCTGATTCATTTTCAGCCAAAGCTTTGAAGGATTTGAATTTTTCGAAAGCTTCATCTTTGTGCTTCATAAGTCCTAACCAAACAAACCTGGAGAAATCGTCAATAAATAATATCAAGTATTCCTCTCCTCTAGGTGTTCTTTTTCTGAATGGTCCACATACATCTGTATGTACTAGCTCAAGGGGCATGCTGGCTGATCCTTCTTTCTCTGGAAAGTTAGTTCTGGTTTGTTTTCCAAACTGACATGATCTGCATATGGTGTTGTCAGGAATTTTGATATCTGGAAGATCGCGAACTGCCTGGTATTTGCAAGCTTTCCTTATTTGAGAGAAGCTTAGATGTCCCAACCTTCGATGCCATAACCAGTGCTCTTCATCCTTGCTTAGATAGCATTGTTGTTGTCCTTCATCAAATATGTATAGATTATTTGGAGTTCTTTTTCCTTTGAGAACTGTTTTACCTGTATCAAGATCACGAACAACACATCCATTTGATCTGAATATAACCTCGGTTCTTTGATCACACATCTGGCTTACACTTAGTAGATTATGCTTTAGTCCATCAACAAACAAAACATTTCCAGCCTTAACATCTTCTTTTAAAGGAGCAATACCTTTTCCTTTTATAGTTGCAGGAGTATCATTTCCAAAAGAGACTTTCTTTCCCTTTTCTAAATTAGAATAAGATTCAAGTTTTTCTTTATCACCTGTCATATGTTTCGAACATCCACTGTCAATGTACCATAGATTTTCTTGTCCTTCTGCATAGAATGCTATCCCACATCTTTCTGTTTGAGGTTCCTTTATTTTCCATGTTTTGGTGCCTGAGGCTTGTTCCTTTTTCTGTTCTTGTACCTTTCTTTCTGGAAACCTGCTTCTGCATTCAAAGTCTTCATGTCCAAAATTATTGCAAATAGAACATTCAACTTCATTTTCAAGAGCTGAAAAGTTGTTATAGGTCCTTTTAGAAATCCCTGTCATACTTCTTTGTTTTTGAGCTTCCCTTGTCATGATTGTTTTATACGCAACACATTGAGCTGCTTTGTGACCAAAGTTATGGCAAGAAAAGCATTGTCCATTGAAGAAGCTTTTACGATTATTGAATCTACCAGCCAACTGATTGTAATTTCTATTTTCATCTATTCTTGAACCAAATTGGGAAGATTTTACCTGTGGCTGGTTGTGGCTTTTGTTCACCCTTAAGCTGGATTGCCCCTGATAGTTTCTGTTTGCCGTTTGTCCCTGCTTTACCTGATGATCTTCCTTGTGCTCTTGCTCATTTCTTCTTGGTGCATCAAGATAACTTTTTGAAGTGGATGCTTGAGAAGTTTCTCCATTATAGCCCAGACCTGTCTTATTTAGAGGAGACCGCTGCACACTGATAATCTCATTCAAAGTTTCAGATCCTTTGACAAACTTGAGATTAATAGTTTTTTTTTTCTCAATTTCTTTTCTGAGACCAACAATTTCACCTTCTAATTTTTCAAGATGTTTTTCCTTTTCATCAATTTGAAATTGTAGAGTATCAATAATCATGTTCTTTTCTTCTATACATCTCTTGAGTCTAGTAATTTCATCATAAAGGTTATCCACATCTACAGCATCCTCATAATCATCATCTTCAAAAGCCATTAACAATCTATATTTGTTACCTTGTTCATCTTCATCACTGTTTGATAAGCCATCACTATCTTCATGGGTATAGTAGCTTTTCTTATTTGTACTCTGTTTCTTGTTCCATCTAACTGGTTCCTTTCCTTTATCCTTATAAGAGCATTTTGCAGCATAATGACCTACTCTTCCACAAGCAAAGCATTTGAAGGGTAGCTTACCTCTGAACCTTCCAGAACCCCTTTGAAGATTTCTGACGAAATTTGATTCTTCTTCCTCTTCTTCTGGAACATGCCTTGCTTCATAGTGATCTTCTTTGCCTGATGCTTTAAAAGCTGCTTCCCTTCTGTCTGATGGACCTCCCTTTCTCATTTCATAAGCAGTTAGAATTCCATGCAACTGAGACATAGTGAGAATACGGAGATTTTCCTTTTCTTCTACTGCAGATACTTTAGATTCAAACTTGGGGGATAAAGATCTTATAATCTTTTGAACTACTATAGTCTCTTTTATTTCTTCACCCAAATTTTTCATACAATTAACAATCTCATCTACCCGAAGAAAATAATTAGCCACACTTTCATCATTATACATCTTGAGAGTCTCATATTGAATCCTGAGAGTTTGAAGTTTAGCTTCTTTTACCTGTTCATCTCCTTCATAGCTAGTGATCATTTTGTCTCATATCTCTTTTGCTGATTTGAAGTGCATGACCTTCATGAACTCTGTTTGGGATATACTTCCTAATAGAGTACTCACTGCTTTTGCATTTGTTTCATACTGCTTTTTCTCAGCTGGATCTGTAGGAGTAACTGAAGGAAAGGCATAGCCTGATTCTACAATGTTCCAAACTTCTGTACCAAGAGATTGAAGATATGCAGTAACTCTTACCTTCCAATAATTGAAGTTTGTCCCATCGAAGACGGGTGGCCTGATTGATGCTTCTCTCTCGTAGTTGCTCATGATGAACGATCTACCTTCAAGCGATCAAGCTTTTCTGAAGGACCTGCTCTGATACCAATTGTTGGAAATAATACTGAGAGGGGGGGTGAATCAGTATTATCTAGCAATTTACCAAATCTTTCCTTATTTGATCTTTTGAATTATTCTTGCATATCAGTATCATAAAACAATGAGCATGAATAAAGAAAATAGACAGTCACACCAAAGAACACAAGATGTAAGGTGGAAACCCAATGCGGGAGAAAACCACCTGCTGCAATATGTCTCTATCTTCTTTCAAGAAATTCTTTTTACAATGATTTTGTACTGGTGCAGTCCTTTACCAGCACGCAGGCTGCAACCTGCAGAGAGCTACAACTCTCTCTCGTTTTCCAGTCTCTCCTGGAAGGGAGCTACAACCCCCTACTTCTTTTCATGAAGAATCAAATGATCAACAAGTATACAACAGATACAGTTTACTACAGATATCAGATCAGTAATTACAGAAACAACCCAGAACACCTTATGAACAAAAATATACAGTCAACAGATCATCTTAAGACAGGGACGCATATTTTCTTTCTGTGGCCTACGACTGGACGCAGTGTACCTTCTGCTGTTCAGCGTGTAGACGCACTGTTCTTCTTTTCTTTTCTGCGACCGACGCAGCCAGAACCACTGACACGCCGCGTCTTTCGATTCAGAGACGCACCCAATAACACAGTCGCGCCGCGTCCTTTGCCTCAGAGGCGCACCTGAGCCTTTACTGTCCTGCGTCCCGGCGCACTTTCTCTTCACTGAACCTGCGTCCCTTCAGATATAGAAGATAAGAGGACTTCAGATTCAACCCAAACACTCAGATCTACCGATCTGATCATGCGCCATATAGATCATAGTCCATTAGAAGATTCGCCTTTATAGATCTGGACTAGATCACACCAAGAGATGTTCAACCAAGATGATGCTTAATTCAAATGAAATCCTTTGCTTTATATAGGCAAGCTTCTCCCCAAAACATGGAACAATACCACGAGCCGACACCATAGAAACACAAAAACCGTCGGCTAGATACCACACAAGAAACCCCCACGTGCTTTTCTCTGCCTTGAAATGTGTGCACTGGGCGGACGCACCTCCTGAACGGCTGGCCTGCGTCCCTGGACGCGGGTTCTGCATGGTATACTAGCGGGGACGCACTTGCTGAACATATTTCCTGCGTCCTTCTTGTTTTATCACCTGAATGGGTTTGCCATCAAGGACAACACCTGAATCATAATGCCAACATCTGCTAATGTATTTAAATATCTTGGAATATGTTGATATTCAATGTAATCAAATTCACGTTCCAAGAGATGAACTCTCAAGAATAATCTTAATAACACTGGATTTCTAATGGCATACACCCTATTAAGTTGTAATACAATGAGTTCAGAATCTAACCTAACAATCAAACTCTGAATCCCAAATGAGATGGATTCAGATAATAACTCAATCACTGCACTATACTCTGCAATGTTATTCGTTGTTTTACCGAGGCTTACCCCGTGCATAGATACTAACTCATCATAGGGTGAATAGATAACCCAAGCTGCGGAACAAATATTCCGTGTACTACGACAAGCACCATCAGCAAAACCAATGTATGTTTGAGGAGACGTCGACATCTGCAATATCAAGAGTAAAATCAAGATAAGCATGAATAATGATAAAAGCACTCTCTAAACTAGGCACACATTTCTAATCTAAAACACACCAGCTAGAAAGAAACTAATCTAACAAAAATCTCCACACCAAGGTTTAAGCATAATATCTCTTTAGATAAAGCCCATTTTTGGGTTTACCCAAAGAGACACTGTCAAAATCTACCAATTCATAGGCCCCTTTTGCCAGCTTTCGCTTAACAATATAAGGACCATGCCACATAGGTACAAATTTTCCAGCCCCTAGCTTATCGTTTTCTTGATCATATAGTAAAACTAGGTCTCCTTCCGAAAAAGTACGAGGTGTAACATTTCGGTTGTACTGAGCTTTTATTCATTTCGCATGAGTTTCGATTACTAATGTAGCATTGTGTCGATTCTCATCTAGCTGAGCTAAGTACAAAAAACGTTTTTCCTCTTCAGAAGTGGCTGGGAGTAATTCTATGGCTATTTGTAATGACGGAATTTCGCATTCAATGGGTAACACTGCTTCCAAACCGTAAACCAGTTGAAAAGGAGTGAAACCAGTTGATGTTTTTACTGAGGTTCGACATGCCCAAAGTGCTGAAAATAACATGTTGTGCCAATTCGACCTATGAATACCAATGATTTGTTGGATCATAGTGACTAGAACCTTATTGATAGCTTCAACCAGACCATTAGCCTGTGGGTAATATGGAGTAGAACTATCGTGACACAGGCCAAGTTGATCTGTCAATTCAGTCATCATGATGTTTCGAAAATGACTTCCATGATTAGTAATAATAGCTTGAGGAACACCGAATCTAGCAATTATATGATTGAATATGAAAGTTGCAGCAGTTTTGCCGTCTGCCGAAAATGTAGGCATCGCCTCGGCCCACTTAGTAAAATAATCTACCGCAAGGATGATATATGCATGCCCCCTGGCCGAGTGAGGGTTACATGTAATAGAGTCGATACCCCACTTCACGAAAGGACCGACAGCAATTATAGGGTGGAGAGGAGCGAGTGGAGCACACATCTTACGATCAAAAATTTGACAATTGTGGCATTTCCGGACTGCATAGATACAATCTTTGAATAAGGATGGCCAGAAATAACCAGCGCACAATATTTTTTGGGCTGTGGCATACCCATACATATGACCGCCACATGCTCCAGAGTGACAATCATTCAGAACCTTTTTAGCTTCTCCATGAGTTAGACAACGTTGGAAAACAGAATCCGCCTCACGACGATAGAGTGTATCTCCAATAATATTATATTGTTGGGATTGGAAACGCATTTTCCACCGCTGAGATCGTGAGATTTTAGGCCGAAAAGATTGGGTTTGGAGATAAACAATAATATCTCCATACCCTATATCAAGAGTACTGATAAGAAACAAGGATTCGTCCACAATGGGTTCTTTTGCCACAGTTTCAGTATCAGTACGCGGGAAATCACACATCAGTTCCGCAAAAACCAAATATTTCTTTGCCTTGGATTTTTCAAATTCCAAGTCAAATTCCTCCAGGATAACTATCCATTTGGAATACTTGCCCCCTAGCAATTGTTTGGTCAAGGTATAGATCATAGGGTTACAATCAGAAATTACCGTGGTTTTGCGTAATAAGATGTAGTGACGAAATCTTTGGACAACTTGAATAGCCGCCAAGGCCAATATCTCCATATGCGAATATTTAAGCTCAGTCAGATTCAGAGTTCGACTAAGATAGTAAATCACATGTTCACTGTTGAATTCATCTTCCTAAACTAAAACCATCCCAATGGTGGATTGAGAAGTGGAGAGGTACAAAAAGTAATCCTGGTTGTAATTGGGAGGATGCAATAACGGTGCATGGGTCAACGCGTGTTTAAGTGCATCAAAAGAATTGTCAGCTATCTCATCCCAAAAGAAGCAAGTATTTTGTTTAAACAACCTAGTAAAACCTTTCGTTATCTCGGTGTAGTTAGGAATGAAACGACGTAAAAAGTTTTCTTTCCCTTGCAAACTTTGGAGTTGGCGAAGAGTCGAAGGAGGAGATAATTTGATGATAGCTTCAACCTTAGAGGGATCGACACGAATGCCAGTTTTTGAAATGACAAATCCCAGTAAACGACACGTTTCTACACAGAATACACATTTGTGTGGATTCAGCCTAATTCGATAATGCCTACATCTCATAAATATAACTCGTAAATGAGTGAGATGATAGACTCTACGTAATGAATGAGTAGGTAAATCATCGAGATAAGGCTGCACAATGTGCTTGATGTCATCAAATGCGTAAGACATAGCCCTTTGAAAAGTTGCTCCAGCGTTCTTCAATCCAAAAGGTAATTTTCAATAAGCAAAGGTCCCCCATGGACAAATGAAAGTTGTTTTAGGTTGATCAGCAGGGAGTATGTTGATTTTATTGTAATCGAAAAAACCATCCATAAAAGAGAACATTTCACTGCCGGCACAATCATCAATAATTTGATCGATATAGGGGGTTGGATAACTGTCTTTAGGACAAGCTCGATTAATATCCCTATAATTGATACATATTCTTATCGTTCCTTGCTTTTTGTTAACGGGAACAATATTCGATACCCAATCCGTTAAAGGAATTGGATAAATGAAACCTGCTTGAAGTAATTTCTCAACTTCAGCTTTAATAGCAACATCTTTTCTTGGATGTATCTGATGCAAACGTTGCCGGAAAGGTTTAGCATCTGGGTAAGTTTTAATTTCATGGACAACAATTGATGGATAGATTCTTGGCATTTCTTCATATGACCAGGTAAACACGTCGCGAAACTCTTGAAATAGGGCTTTATAAGTTTGGATTTCATCGTCCGTATAGGAAGCACCTATATGAATGTTTTCAATAATTCCAGGTTTAACTGAAATGTCAATAGGAACCGTTCGAGAGATATTTCCCAAATTTAACTCAGAATCTGGATGTTGTAATGGATTCTGTGGTTCTTTGACATAATCAGGGGTAAAAATAGATGAAAAATCATTTTCAAAATGATCAAGCTCAGGTAAAAACGAAGATCGATGATGAAGATCTTCCCATGGTAAATCATCAACAGACAAAAGTTCACGAATCTGCTCATCAGTATGAACAGGATCAGAAAATTTTGTTGAAGCTGAGGTTGATATTGAAAGTGATTCCCCATAGACCACATTCATTGGATCATTTTCGGTTGAACAAGAGTCAGAAAACGACTATACGGCTTGATATGCAATTTCAAAGGGACTCAAAGGCATCGCGCTTCCAAATGAATCCACCTCAGAATCGGAAGGTACGATCCAAGGATCATCAAATGCAAAAGCGTTCGATGAAATCATATGAATAGTTGCAATAGAAGCCGATACGTTAGGAGGAGGGAAGGAAAAAGTTCCTAGTAAACCAGAATCTTTAATCAAACCTGCCCCAACATCCTTGTAAGGGATATTTGTTTTACCGACATGCTGAATACTTTCTGAAGAGGCTGGGTCGGATGAAAAATATGTCAGCTAATCTATTTTAACGATCTTTCCGTTATGAGGAAACTTGATAAGCCGGAATACCGATGAAACAACAACAGTCATAGCGTAAGACCAACTGCGACCCAAGAGAACGTTGTAATATAGAGGGGCATCAACCACTTCCACATCTAGATTTACAGTTTTGCCTTCAACCCCTATAGGTAAATCTTGCAAAATGCCATAAGGATGGAACCCTTAGCCATCAAAAGCCTTTAGAATCATCGGAGACTGATTGAGTGTAGGAGAACCAAGCGATCTCCAACACTAGATTGACATAATACACATAGAAGCTCCCTCATCAATCACAGTCCGAAAGCAAGGTCTGTTTGTGTCTAACACTGGAATCTGGAAAGCCATTTGATGAAGTAGGCGAGGTGTACTATTCTCTAAATCGAAGATTATTAGGCTTGAATCCTGAATGTCAACAGCTCCTATCACCGACAATAGTAATTTACGCTATGCCGGGCATGATTGCAGCACCTCCAAAGCTGACATTACTGAAGGGGAAATAGCTAAGTCTTCAATAATGTTATAATTCTGAGCAACTCTCGCATGTGGATTGAAAGCTAACTTCCGAAGTATACCTTTTGCAGGAGGTTTGATTACTAAGTCAGGGTTAGGTTTCTTGATCTGTAGTGGATTAGAACCAGAAGGAGTTGAAGTTGATGGGTTTGAATTAGAAGATTCTGCTTCATTACCACCAACAGGATTTTTACTACCATAATCTTGTGATCACGTCGCAATCCTAACATGGAACATCATCATAATGGGTTCTTCTGAGGCATTTGAGGAAGAACCAATCATCTTACTATCTTTATTAGGAAAAGGATCCTTCAAGACAACAGGCGTTTGAGAACCCTTGACGATTTTCGAAACCTCTGCTCGATGTGGGCAGTCTCTTGTAAAATGCTCCTCGTCACAAATGAGACAAGGATAGCGAGGTTTACGTTTCTCGTCAGTAGATTCATTTTTATCTGATTTCTCTTTTGATTTTTGTTTATTTTTATTCTTCCCCTTCTTTTTACCACCGAATTTTGATTTGGCCGCAGATGATTCTACGACATGGATATCGGCAGGAATTTCAGCGGAAGAGTCTCCTGTCGGGGAATCTGGTAAAGTTATAATAGGAGAAGATTTCTTTGAAGATTTCTTCTTGCTTTTGGTACTAACTGAACCAATCATACCATCAGCGGCATGAGACCCTAAAGGAGCTGCAGTTATTTGATTGTGTTTCGGAAGGTCAGGGATTTTTTCATGTAAAGTACCTAACTGCATATAAACGAGGTCAAGGTACTGAGCCTGAACAATGACTTGCTCTTCAGTAACAACTCCTGCCTTAGCTACATATTTAGTGATTTTAGGTAACAATGATTTAACAAACCATTCTGTTATCGAGAAATCTAGTGTCCACTCGGAGTTGCTAGTCCCACTAAGACTGGTAGCTATCTTAGAAACAAACAAACTAAAACTACTTTTGCTTTCCTTTATGAGAAGTAGATAAGAGGGGAACAAAGGACACCAACCTCAGTCTTGCGCTTGGTTCCTTGCTTGGTTCCTCTCCCTTCTGACAGATCCTTGCCGCTTTTCCTTCGTCTACCTAGCTTCAAAGAGCACCTGTGGAATCAAAGCAGCATAATGCTATCGAAGAACAGAGATCTACAATCATAAAAAATATAGGACCAAATATATATTGACCACACAAATGCATATATCATCAAACATACAAGAATGTGGAGGAAAACTTGAATAGCTTTATTAATATCAAGAATAGAAAAGAGGATTACAACCAATTGTTCTGACCTAGCGTCATCCTCCCAGCATGAAAGCCCTTCTTCACCTCATGAAAAGCTTAGATCGCCCAACACTATGATATTCCACCAAGAAACCAACAACACTTCCTTACAAGATACAAAATTCCAGCCTCTGGATCTCTGGGATGAGGGATCCATATATAGATGATTGCAGGGGGGTGAGTCAGCTTCTGGGATTTTGATTAGTGTCCTCTCTCTAATAGTTCTTGATTCCACTTGGAGATTGATGATCTCTTACTCATCCCTGGGTGAATTCAGAGAGGCAAGTGTCACAGGAGAAGTTTCTAGAAGATTCCATGACGATCCACCTTGCAAACTGTCTCTGCCATTTGTCTACTCTCACCCATCACACCCTACAGAAGGGATTTCCAGTATGCATCGCACCCTTTTCACTGAGCAGGTGAGATGCATCACACCCTCTGCACTGGGCAGTCTGTATGGTCCAGCTTTGACCAGTTCTGAGCAGTTTTCTGTGGAGAACTTCTGGGAGATGATGTAATCAGCTGACCTTGTTCCTTTAGGGTGTGAAGCAACACTTTTAGGGACTTAGGAGCCCTTGGTTTATGGACATGTATGATTGGGGTTGCAGTGCCCAAAAATGTCTATAACAGTTGCCCCCTAAAGCATGAGGTCATTAATCTTTTGATGTCGGGTGAAATGCTTTATCATGAGGATCTGAAGTTTTTTCGAGCTGGAAGGTGACCTGTAATAAGATACAATACAATACATTATCTTCATAATATTTTTCATGATCTAGCTGAGGCAGGCATTCCCATGCTCAGCTTTATAAATTTATTTTCATGTACATATGAAAGACAATCGTTTGTGTGGTAGACTGATGATTCTGATAGAGTCATCATCCTTTGATTTGGATGATCATCTATGCAGCAATGATGTATATTTGATGTCTTTATTTTCATGAATATATCGCAGCCCGGATGGATGAAACTAGATCTGGGATCTTCAAACTCATCTAATCTTCACTCAGAGTACAAGTCGATCCATGTGAAAGATGTTCTGGAGTCAAACATGGAAAGACATCGCTTGATTACCAGCCAATGATGTAAGTTGTTAACAAGCGCGAGAGTAATCACCGATAATGATGATGACCCTCAAGGTACTACAGTGCAATTCGCATGGTGTGAAAAGGGACTTTGTGTTGAACACCACGCAAAATCTTTCGGTTGAAGGCCATTGATGTAAACCTGTCACCGGAAGTGAGAAACTTGCCATTGAGGCATGCAAGCTTCAAAGTACTGAAAGGGTTGTTCCTAAGTCAACTTCTTGGATAATGAGCTGATGTCGACAAGAAGTGATCCACCGTAGGAGGGTCTTAATGAATCCCACATCTACGACACAGAATGGAGTAAATGATTTCAGAGATGAAAACAATCTGATGATACAAGGTTCAGGGTGGCGGTCATGAAAGAATGGAGCATGAATGTATTGCAGCGGATGAGACATAGGTGAATTCTCTGAGCGACCTCTCTTGAACATACCGGCGACACTGACATGGATTGGTAGCATTAACCCCAAATATGGATTGTGCGATGGACCAAGGGTGATATGACTGGTGAACGGAATAACCCAACCCGACTCGAATGTGGAGTGAAAGTGTCATGTTCAAGAGCGACTTGCTACCAGTCAAGTTTCTTCAAGTTTTCTTCCCAATTTTTCCCCAGTCATTGCTGACCAGTACCTCTTTATTTTTGTCAAGCTTGAGGAGGATAACATATGCTTGTTCTATAATTTTCCCTTCGGGCAAACCCGTCGCTATGTTTTAATGAGCCTATCGACAGTGAAACTTGTTCTTCTCTATATGGACAAGTTTGTCGCTATTTGGTTTTAACTAGTTTAATGACAAAGATAACTCAGTCATTTTCAATTTTAGATAGTCTGAAAGGGACATAAAGGAAACTCCAATAATCCCTTAAGTCTGAAAAAGTATAAAATTATACGAAAGGGATGAACTTTCGGTAATTTTAACGAGCCGAACAAAACAAGCGCTCGATCTTTTTGTGTAATAATCCCTCAAGTCCAAAAAGATTAAAATCTAGAGGAGGGATAGCACTCTCGGTAGCTTTAATGAGCTGGAGAGGCCAATTTCTCAGCAATCTTTTCATATTTTACGAGTTAGATGAAAAGAGCTTAAAGGAGACTTGTTTTTTGAGGAACGAGTGATAATTTCAGGTAGCAGCTGATTCCAGGTAAGGTTTGGAATTTTCCAATCACGGCAGTGTCACAAGGATGGCTAACAGGATCACTCTTCGCAGCTGTTCCTCAAAAGGGGTAAACAATCAAATGGAGGTGAATGATCGGCTAAAACAAAGTGGAGGTGATGGTAAGAACACGACCAGGGCTCAAAAGATGATGATAATGCATTCACAATGGTTATTTACCGGGGATTGGTTCATTTTTTAATGAGATTAAACTCTGGGGGAAACATTTGCTCATTGCTAAGGTTTAATTTTTAACGACCTTGAACTTCGCATAAAAACTTCTCATGCCAGTCGTATAATAAGGATGTCTCATCGATAGGTTCAATTTTTAGGGAGCTTGCACCATTCGAAACTTTGCTCTGGATCCTTTCATTATGCAAGCTAGGAATGACCAATCCTACGAGTTTAAAGGGTTGAGAAACTAAAAACTAAGAAAATAAATGGTCGCTCTTTACTTTCAGGCAAAAAGGTTTGCATGCCCCCAGGTATAGTGAAGTAAAGTTTCCAGGTTACCATCTAGAAGTTCTCGCGTTCACAAGATAGTTTCCATCCGCACAGCAGACAGAAACACTTCCTCGGCTTAGTCCATCTGGACAAAGGCTCCAATCACCTAACCTTGACGAAAGAATCTTATCCCGGTCTAACTCCCTCTTCCTATACGGACGGGCGTCAGACTAGTCTTAAATCCTTCGTGGAAACTTACCCTATACCCAAGGTTTTCCTACCGAAACAGACCAGGGTGCATGCCCCCTGGGTTTCAATCATGTCCTCCCAAATCACTCGCGCTCTTCAGGTGGACGGACTGGAGATTGATGAGACATTCCTTGCGTGAAAAGACCATTTAGGGATGGCATTTAACTATTAGCTATGTGTGATCTGGGGAACGAAAGCTGGTCTATGAGCTAGCCCACTCGGCCTTCATGCAGAAAACACATTACACTAAAGAGTGAGGAGACAATGGCTCCCATGATATAAATATAGTCTCGCCCAAGGAGTAGATTATAATCTAGAGGTCCCTGTACTACCATTACATACATATAAGTGGTTTGCATTCTCAACGTTATGGGCACATTGGGAAGGATACCTAATGGTTGTCCGGTTCCTTTGTTGAAGCCTGTCACATTTCTCATCTCAGGCAGAAGCGATGGCAAACCAAGCGCTTCCCAAGAAGTTGAGGAAAGGATACTCACAAAAACCCCTTCATCTATAATGGTACCGACCATGATCATTTTGTAGGCTTGTACAATGATTCGGAATGGTACATTAGCCGGTAAACGGGGTCTGCCTAGTAGATTCCAATCGAAGGAAATGACTAGGTTGCTTGGAGGTGGGACCGAATAGACGACCGGATATGACTCTGACGAACTTCCTTCCTGCGGTAAAGGAATGGGTAGATTGCCCCCATATTCATTGGAGTCTGTGTTTATGAAAAGAATTTGAATGGTGTCGTTCTCATTCTCTTCGGTGATTGTATCATCTGAAGATGGACCTTCCGAAGACAAGACCGGGTCAACTGCCGCCTCAACCTTTTGACTTTCGTCTGGTATGGATTCAGTGGGTTTATCTTCAATGACAGATGCTTCGACTGACCACAATGGCGTGTCGGTCGGATTTTCAACTAGCGATGGACTCGGCAAGAGTTTCTTGTATCCAGGAGGAAGCCGTAGCGATGAAGCAGGATGGTCATCCAAGGCTCTTTTAGTTTCGTCTAGGAAGGGACAATGGTGGACGACGTGATCTCCTTCACACAGTTTACAAGGAAATTTACATTTCTTTTTCTGTCCAAATGCTTCGCTTTCACTAATTGATGGTGTACTTTCAACATGATCTTTAGAAGTTGATGACACCGGATTGTGCAGACGAGGAGACTAGTCCCTTAAGATCCGAGGGATGCAAGGACAATCTCGATGATAGTGGTCTCCTTTGCAAATGACACATGGAGATTTAGGCTTGGACGGTGCAGTGTGCGAATTTTCACTAGACAATGCCCGGTTACCCCTTTTTGCCTTTGGCTCCTTCTTCTTCTTCTCTTTCTTCTCCTTTCCCTTCTTCTCCTTCTTAGTTACTTGACTTTTGGTTTTACCAGCTTTATCAAGCGAAGAGGAAGGAGGAGAGGGAGAATCAGACGAAGTAGAAGGTTGGGGGGTAACTTTAGTATCATCTAGTTGCTGACTCGATTGTTCAGGAATCACGGTGTTCTGAATGACGGAGGTCGAGAAGAGCCATATTGACAAGCCAATCGTCAATCCTGGAAGTGACAATGTGGCCATATGAGGTGCACCAACATCTCCCCAAGAGGAGAAAGGACTAGGATTTCCTCCAAGGGGAAATCCTTGGTTGGTGGACTCCATTTTTCTCAACCTAAGACCAATGCGGGAATGGTGATATTATTCCGATTAAAATAAATTTTAGACACTTTAACACAACTTGTTTTTTCAATTTTTAAGAGTCGAGAAAAAACAAAAGATGACTCTAGTCGCCTTCAATTTTTAATGAGCTTGAAGTGACAAGTGCTCAGATGGACCTTTTCCTTTAAGGAGTCTAAAAAGGAACAAAAGAGACTACTTTGGAAATCTAGACAGAGGGATTACCAAACCAATCGCAAAACTGCAGAATACTTTTTACGGTACGGCAGTCAATATTCCCGAATGTTGTGTTCAGTGCATTGCGATCGATAGGGCGGCAGACACGGCTTCCTATGGATAGAGGATATAGCCTATTGTGGTCTCCCAATATATACTCGATGGTACGCGGGAGCACAAGTCCGTACTGGCACTTGTCGTCTCAAAGAGGAGGAATCACCCAACCAATAGTGAAAGCGACAGTTACCAAGATTTACGACGCCGGAATATGTCTCTAGCCTAGACTTCTAGATGTTGTGCGTTAGGTTCCAAAGCGTTTTTATGTTCATTGAATTTATTTTACAGTTGATCTTTCTTAAGAAATTTTCCTTTCAGGTTCACCACATTATGTAGATGTACAATTCCTAAAATGCAATCTAAGATGATAAACAATCGTTTTATCTTCTTTTTGCAATGAAAATCCTAGCTACTAAAGAAAGAGAGATGATATTCTTTCAACATAGAGCAGAGAGCACACATTAGATACACTGTCCTAAATCAAACCAACAAGCAGTCTAAATGAAAATGCACATGCATGTATTTTTTTTCAGCTTTCTTAATGTGTGGATGACAAGAAGAATGCTAAGTACAAATCTGAATTATATTTTCAAAGCGACAGTACTAACAAATTTCTCTTCAAAAACAAAAGGAAGATAATGACGACACTTTGCTATTTTGAATTGAAAATTGCTTTCGACACTTGAAAAACTACTAATTCAAATCAAATACAAGAGTAACTGTATAATCGACCATCAAGAACAATAGAATCCTTTTCTTTTACTGAAAACGACACTTGTGACACTTTCAAATCAAAAGACGACAGTTTGATTATGCTACTTTTTTGTAAAAGAGAACTGTAAATGGCGCACAATACATAAAAACATTCACAATTCTTTGTACTATGGAGGCAAAATCATGCAAAGGAAGGGAGTTTCCACAGTGGTATATTGATCACAGACAGCAAAACTCCTGAATAAAGCTGAAGAGAGTGAACACAGAAACCAAAATCTGAGAGCAGAAGAGGTCTTGTCTGATCAGCGCACCTACAACACAGGGAAAGTGCGATGCAGCGCACCTACTGCACATGGGAGGTGCGATGCATCTAGGTTCCCAAGAGGATAAAGTGCGATGGTCCAGGGAAGAGACTTCAACTTGGTTCCGGGTCACAGTTTGCGGCTTAGTTCAAGGATTTAGGCCGAGCTAATGATAGTCAGTAAATAGAAATCACAGGGGCTGATCTAATGAGATTACTAGAGCCACCACTAGGGCAATTAGAATGTTTGCAAATCGATTGTTCAGTTTATAAACAAAACCCGAAGATAGACTGAAGCAGCATTGATCTACTTTTCACTTGCATAGCAAATGCAGTTCGAAGGCTAGCTGGCTTGACTTCAGGCTCCGTCTATAAGTTTATAAAACAAACAAATATAGACAAGCAAACAATCTATTCATTCCCCAATGGAGTCGCCATTTTGTTATTGGGAAATATAGTTTCCACTCGGAGCTGCTAGTCCCACTAAGACTGGTAGCTATCTTAGAAACAAACAAGCTAAAACTAGTTTCGCTTTCCTTTATGAGAAGTAGATAAGAGGGGAACAAAGGACACCAACCTCAGTCTTGTGCTTGGTTCCTTGCTTGGTTCCTCTACCTTCTACAAATCCTTTCCATTTTTCCTTCGTCTACCCAGCTTCAAAGAGCACCTGTGGAATCAAAGCAGCATAATACTATCGAAGAACAGAGACCTACAATCATAAACAATATAGGACCAAATATATATTGACCACACAAATGCATATATCATCAAACATACAATAATGTGGAGGAAAACTTGAATAGCTTTATTAATAACAAGAATAGCAAAGAGGATTACAACCAATTGTTCTGACCTAGCGTCATCCTCCCAGCATGAAAGCCCTTATTCACCTCATGAAAATCTTAGATTAGCCAACACTATGATATTCCACCAAGAAACCAACAGCACTTCCTTACAAGATATAAAATTCCAGCCTCTGGATATCTGGGATGAGGGATCCATCTATAAATGATTGTAGGGGGGTGAGTCAGCTTCTGGGATTTTGATTAGTGTCCTCTCTTTGATAGTTCTTGATTCCACTTGGAGATTGATGATCTCTTACTCATCCCTAGGTGAATTCAGAGAGGCAAGTGTCACAGGAGAAGTTTCTGGAAGATTCCATGACGATCCACCTTGTAAACTGTCTCTGCCATTTGTCTACTCTCACCCATCGCACCCTACAGGAGGGCTTTCCAATATGCATCGCACCCTTTTCACTGAGCAGGTGAGATGCATCGCACCCTCTGCACTGGGCAGTCTGTATGGTCCAGCTTTGACCAGTTCTAAGCAGTTTTCTGTGGAGAACTTCTGGGAGGTGATGTAATCAGCTAACCTTGTTCCTTTAGGGTGTGAAGCAACACTTTTAGGGACTTAGGATCCCTTGGTTTATGGACATGTATGATTGTGGTTGCAATGCCCAAAAATGTCTATAACACATTCCGCTAAAATTTGATCTGGAATTAAAACTTTCACTAAACGCCGTCTACGTCACCATTCATGAATATGATCAAAAATATATGTGGACGTGGATTGTTTTAGTGAAGTTAAAAATTCCGTGCCATTGTCGTATCTGACAGGCAACTGAAAATGAGTTAAGAAAGAAGTAGCTAACTGACTAAAATTATAAAAAGAGCCTCGTGGTAACTCAATGTACCATTTGGCAGCAAGACCAATTAGAGTTCGTTGAAAAAGACGTAAGCGAATTGAATCATCAATAATGGAATTAGATGCACACCAGAGGTGATAAGTCATCACATGATTTGATGGATCTTCTCCTGACTTACCCTCGAACTTCGGGATATCACTGGGCAACTTATTAGGCATTGGCGACCAATACAGAAGATAGTAAATTGGATCGTTCGTAAGGCGTGACAAATCAGGTAAATCCAAAGTTGCAATAAAAGGTAACTAACGGTTAGGGTCTCGAAAACCTTGGGTAACAAGACCAGCCCTAGGAGGAGGATATCCAGGATAACCTGGAATTGGATTTGCATTAGGAATATTATAACCTCCCGGAAAACCAAGATTAACTTGACCAAACTAGGGTTGTTGATAAGTATATCCAGGGTACTGTTGACACTGATAAACTGGGTTCTGTACAGTAGGACCGAATTGGTATTGTCCCTGGTACGGTTGATAAGTAAATTACGGTTGACTTGTGACAACTGTACTTGGACCAGCTTGTCTTGCAGGCATCTGGACCGAAGTCTGAACTGTGGGTCCTGACTATGGTAAAGAGGCTTGAGGAGTTTGTACTGATGCAGGAATAGTAGAAACCAGAGCTACTGATACTCCAGAAATAGGCGTAGTAGGTTGAACAGAAGACGCAGTAGTTGCAACAGCAGTTTGAGGCAGAGTTCGAGGCGAACTAGGCCCAGACTGTTGAACTGAACCCGGTGCAAAAGTTTGAACAGTAGGCTAGACATGTTGCTGGGTTGGACCAAAAACCAAATGTTGTCTAGGTTGACTTGATAACTACACATTCAGTTGCATTGTCTGTTGAGTTTGAAATGGATCCCATGCCATATTCATTCCGAGGTATGGACCCATAAAAGGTTGAGCATATTGAGGACCATAACCGGGCTGAGTGTAGGGCTGATAATTGAGAGGTACATTTCCAGCTCGTGCAAATGGTTGACTAGAAGGTGGTTGGAAACCTTGAGGTGGGTACTGACGTTGAGGTTGATAACCTTGAGGCACGTACTGAAACTGTTGTTGACTAGGAGGTACATATTGATACTGGGTTTGACCTTGAGGTATGTACTGAGTCTGAGGTTGACCTTGAGGTATGTACTATCCTGACAGTATGTACTATCCTTGAGGTTGCCCCCCATGTGGTAACTGACTACCTTGAGGTTTCCCCCCAGGCGAGAATTGACTACCTTCAGGTTGCCCCCTCAGGCAGTAACTGACTACCTTGAGGTTTCCCCCCAGGCGGTAACTGACTACCTTGAGGTTGCGGATTTGGAATAGTACTAGACATCATAAGAATTTTTTCTACACTCAACACTTGAGTTCCGTTATTACCAATTGATATCTCATGTTCAATTGGTTGAGGAGATTCTCCTGAAAAAGTACCAGTGAGTGACTGGTATCCCGAAAGAACAGAAGGACCGCCATATAAAAATGTTTCCAGTGATTGGGAAAAGATAGATGATTGTCTTGACATATTCAATGGAGGATAATAACCTCTGGGTGTTGGATGAAAAGGAATTCGAAGTGGTGAAAAACTAAGACCTGGGTTTTCTAAAAAGTTTTTCAATGATATGTACCAACCGTCACTCCTAAAAGGACTGTAGAAAATTGATTCACACTCCCTAAGTTATAAAGTTGGTTGATTTTCAGGGAGAGTTATATCTTCGTCTGGACTAACAAGTTCTTCAATAGAAATGAATCCAAAAGGAAGATTTTGGGTAATGATATTTCCTACCCTAGGTGACCAGGACCACTAGAAGTTGGAGAAGCAAATCCTGAAGATGGAGTAGCAGCAGGTTCGGTTTTGGGCTCAAAAATTTCAGGTTCTTCAGCTAGTTCACTAGAAGGAGAAATACTACCAGTAACTTTGGAAAATGAAATTGGTTCAGAAATATACTCTGTTGCTTGAACTTGATAATCAGGATGAATAATTAAAGATGACTCTCCAGCTTCCGGTGACCCAACTCTACTGTCACTAGGTGATACAAGAGCTCGTAGCCCTTCAAGCTGGCTTGGTGTATACTCGGGAGGTTTCCCCCAAAGTCTACGAGATTGTATCGGTAATTCAGCCATGATTAAATATTTAATTACTCACACGCAAAGAAAGAAAATCTCAATAAAACCACCTAAAGTCTCTAAAGAACCAAACAATTGAATCACACGCCTAAAAAATCTAAGATTTCAAACCACACACAAATAGTAACTTTCTGTACCAAAAACACTAGTTGGTGATGAAATCCAACGTCGTAGAATTCAATACAGAAAGGGCGGTTGGAACAGTTACCCTGACAACCTACTTAATGAAACAGACTGGCACAAGTTTCTTCACAAAACCATCTCGAGTGAAGAGAACCCCCCAAAGAGTCCAAGTGAGTCTATTCGACATCTGCTCCAGGTACAGTGAGACCCGTCCTTCACCATCACCTTAGGAAATAATCTTAAGTTTATGGACATTAAGGTTACCAATAGAAACAAATACAACTAGGGGAACAGTCTACGATCCGATCTACGTGCAAGGGCAGAGTAACAAAGCTCAATCCCCTTGAAGGCTCCTTGACATGATCAATCCGAGGTTTACCAACAATTGACCCCAGGCTTCTCAAAAATGGTTAATTCGAGGTTTACCGTTTATAATACGTGCAAATCTTCTATCTTTCCCAATGAGATAGACCTGATTGTCTCAAAGGTTCGGGCATGATCTCGTGATTGACTCCTTTAAGAGAAGCTTCCCAAATTATATCAATTACAATTGGATTTATCTCCTACTGCAAGATATAGCTACTTGTTTGTTTTAACTATCTTGGAGAGTTAATTACTCCCTACTCCAAGATACTATCCTAAGCTATATTGGTGATAAGAGCCCTAGAAATAAAAAGATTGCTAGATCAATTTTAATTAAGCGTTACTTTTATGGGTTGTTTCTTAAGTCAATAGGTATGGAAATGAAACTTTGATGGTGTGAAGACTCGAAACCAAAAACACTAAAAATGCACCTAAAATGATAAACAATTCGTTTTTCCTTCAATGAATTTCTAGCTAAAAGAAAGAGTTTGAGAATGCAATCTTTGAGAAACAAATCTTTCTTTCAACATGTAAATGAAAAGAAAATATTTTTGTATTTTTCAATAATAACTCAAAACGAGACTACTAATTATGCTCACAATAAATCCCTTTCTTTTTCGACACTCAAAAACTATGAAAAACAATTCTTTCAAAAGAGATTCTACAATTTCTAGAAAACACTCAAAACTATAAAAACTAATCTTGAGATCTAAAAACTTCTAAAAACCTAATCAAAATAAAAGCTTCAAATATTTTTGAGGACGTTTTACTTAGTTATTCAGTAAACTAAGGATTAATTCATTCAGAATAACAAATCAATCAAAAAACACCTAGCTATGTTTTCTTTTATAAAAATGAAATTCAAAACATACAAGCAAGCTCGTTCAAAGATTTGCAAAGAGAAAAGTAAATTTATTTCTCACTAAGGACAAGTTTCATAAACTAGTCAGACTCATCAAGAAGACAAAAAGACACCAGCGATCTAAGGTTTCTTAGGCTTCTAATCTTTGAGTCACTACAGAGACCAGGTAAAAACCAATCCAGGCATGTAAAACTTCTAGAAAATCACCTAAAACAAAAATACCAATGGAACTTATTCACAAGAGATTTTTGATAGAACACATGAAGATCTGGGAAGACACTAAAAGCCGTAAACAAAACCTAAACTTAACTGGAAGAAAACATTTTAGGTTTTTCAAAAATTATGACAGGGTCCGCAGGCTTCTAGAAGAACCAGATGCGGTATCGCTCTGTGTACTAAAGGAAAGATGCGGAGATGACCGCACAGTCTGTAAAAAGAAAGTGCGGTTCCCTGAAAACTTCAAAAAAACAAAAAATATTCCAGATCCTAAAAACTACCCAATCCCACACACATCAAGCAAAAACTAGAAACGAGAACAAGTTTCTCAAGTCAAAGACAAAGGAAAACCAAAAACCAAATTCAGATCCCCAACGGAGTCGCCAATTTGTTGGTCGGATAAATCGATCTTGTGGACAAGGCTGATATCCCTAGTATCAAAAGATATCTAGCAACAAGAAGGACAAGCAAATCTACTTTTCTCTAAACATATTGCTATTCATTAATAAAAACCATAAAGGTGTTAGACCCTATCTTAAATCCAACGCTAGTTTGTAGCAGCCAACCTTCAACTGTCTGAAAGAGTTTCCTTTTGAGAACCTGCAAACACAAACAAGCACACATCAAATAACACCTGCATAGCTAATATCAAAAATCATTTTCATTGTAGTGATCAAGGAATCCACAAAATAAACTATAAAACATAGCTTATTGAGAAAAATAAACTTATTTGTATTAACTTTGACATAGAAGAACCTTACAACCTTGGTGCCTTGATGTTGTACAAGCTCTTCCCAGGGTCCGAGGCAGGAATCTCCTTTACTTTGAAAAGCCTCACACTCTTCCCAATGATATTAAAAAGGTATGTAATCTCTCCTCACAAAGCTCAATTAGGAAGACTAAGTTCCAGCAGCATTTCACCTCAAAAATATTCAGCTTTCAACCTCCCAAGTAACCAGCACAATGCTTCATTTTATGGTGCAAAGGAAGGAGGTTACAAGTCCACCTATGAAGGGATAGTGTCCTCCTTCAAGGGGATAAGCTCCTCACATCAAGGGGTTAGCTCCTTAAGGTATGGGATGCATGAACCTTAAAGGAGCGAACTTGCCACCTCAAGATTCCTTCCAGAAGCTTCTAGAAATGACTCAAAGTGAGTTTTTAATAATACACTTGCGCCTTTTTGAATTTTACAGGGGTCTGCACCCATAACATAGAGACAGAGCGGTCAAGTGCGCAGGGGACATGACCTTTAGGTGCGGGACCGCATGTAATGCTAAGAGAAAGTGCGGAACCAAAGTTTTAGAGACTTTTGAGGGCTTTCTCTTATTTTCAAGGCTTGATATGAAGAATTGAGGCTTTAAGACTTACAAAGGAGGAAAGTATGAGTGGTAATGGACTCACACAGATTGCAGAATGTCAAGGTGACAATTTTTAGTGCAACAAGAACCAAGAGTGAGGACATAATCTGCAGTAGACTTCTGATCATTAGGGTAAAACTAGCCCAATCAAAATCAATGAAACCAACCAATAGAGGAGATGCATCTACACTGTAATGAATCCCAAACTGAACTGTACCTCAAATATAATGAAGTATTCTCTTAGTTGCTTTCCAATTACTTTCATGCGGGTTTTGCTTAAACCAAGAAACAAGGCCAACAACAAAGGATAGGTCAGGATGGGTATGGGTCAAATACAGAAGTTTTCCAACAAGCTTACAGTATAACGTTGCATCAACTTCAAGTGAAGTGCAAGTGACTGAAAGTTTAGCTCCAGATTGAAAGGGAGAAGGGGTTGGATTACAGTGTTCCAATTGAAAGTGGCGTAGAATATCACATGCATACTTGGACTGGGAAGAGGAAATACCTTCTTTGGATTGCAAGACTTGAAGACCAAGAAAATAATGCAAGTGTCCTAAGTTTGTCCTTTCAAACTGATTTTTAAGGCTGGACTTCACATGATTTATAAGGTTGGGATCACTACCAGTAAGGATAAGATCATCAACATAAAGAACAAGAATAATAAGAGACTTTCCCACTCTCTTGGTGTAGACAGTATTGTTAGAATGACACCTAGAAAAGCCCGTATCTAAAAGAAAGGTATCCATTTTGGCATACCAAGCATGAGGGGATTGCTTGAGTCCATAAACATATTTATTAAGCTAACATACTTGGTTGGAGTCTTTTTTTATAAATCCAGGAGGTTGTTACATGTAGATTTCTTCATTCAATTTCCCATGCAAGAAGACGGATTTAATATCCATCTGATGGACTTCCCATTTAAAAGAGGTAGCAAAGGAAAGAACAAGGAAAATAGAGTTCATTTTGACAACAGGGGAGAAGTTTTTAGTATAGTTAATGCCTTCAACTCGTGAAAAATCCTTAGCAACAGGATGAGATTTATGTTTATCAACTTTTGCATCTGATCCAAACTTGGTTCTATAAACCAATTTGCATCTAACAAGTTTTCATCCCTTTGGAAGAGGAACAAGGTCCCATGTATTATTTGTGAATAGTGAACGATATTCTTCATTCATAGTTGCGTCCAAATTTGGATGGCCTGAAGCTAATGCAAAGGTGTCAAGATCATAATTCATTGAATCTTGAGCCAGTAAAGAAGAGGCTCTATCGAACCGAGAACATGTACAATGTTGATCTGTAGGATCACCTACAAGAGCACCTGCTGCATCCCGAGTAGCACGTACCCATTTTGGAAGCTGAGGAGTTGAAGGAGGATCCCGAGAAGGTGGGGTAGGATTGTCATCCTCACTGTCATCATCTGAAGAAGGTGTTAGTTTCAGTCTTTCCAGCCTTCCTCCAGTGATCAAACATGCTCTTACAAAGTGATTTTAAGGTGTCAAGGTCAAATTTTATCATTTCAGTGAGTCTTTAAGTAAAATTTGGTCACTAGGCATTAGGTCTAGGGTTTGCTTTCACTCCCTTCAAAGTTGTCCAAATGTCAATCTATGTCACTATTCAGTTGATTCTACCATCATTCAGAGGGTTGTTATCATCATGTCAGGTTCCAATGGGTCATTTTACACCTTGCTTATGCTTCAGTTGCGCCTAGGTAAGGTTCATTTCCCTCTCCTAGGGTTTTGAAGGAAATTTCTCTTGGATGGTAAAATCATCAGCAAAACTCATATCCTGATGTTCATACACCTTCCCCTATCCTTAATGTACCTTATTAAACACTTTCCATCACTAAGATCCCCCAAATTCCTCATTTTCGCTCAAACCCTAGTTTCTTGCTACAACTTGACAATTTTCAAGGCTAGGCCTGTGTTTTTCCCTTTTGGACCCCTTCCCCCCAGTCAATCTTTGAAATTCAACTTTCCCCTACTTCCTAACATCCTTTCCTACTTCCAAAAATTTTCTCAAGAATTTAGAAGCCCCTTATCACCTTCATTTCACTTCATTTCGACAAATCTCTTGTTCCACACATTGGGGTAGGTTTCACTCAAATGATGTTTCTGAGCAAGAAAAGATGAATTTTGGAAAAATAAGAGATTTTTTTGTCAAAAAAAGGCCAAGGAAGAAAAACCTCCTTCACTTTTTACACAGGTGTCATGGTTTTAGAGAAATGTCAAAAATACAATTGCCTCGTGAGAATTGATGCACCTCTCAAGTGACCTTGGTAGAATCAAGTTTTCTCCTAGCTTGGTCATCCAAATGACTTTTGTGATGCATAAAATGATAACTAGACACAAATAGCTTTCCAATGAGCTATCACGATCTCAATTTGGAGTTAAGGAAGCCATTCAAAAGTTGACTGTAACAGCACTCTCTCTTTAGGCAGCCTCATTTGGCACATTTTGACCAATCTTGGGCGATTTGATTTTTGACAAGGAAAATGAACTCAAAATTGAAAAATTATAGTTGGGTTGGAAATTAGACTCAAACACCTTTCCAACGAGCTATCATGCTTCCAATTTGGACACCAGGAAGGCCTCAGAAAGTCTCCTACAAAAAGAGCTATGCACAGGCTCTATGCGTCGCGCCTCAAGCCCAATGCGTCGCGCCTTCCCCGTGCGCCACGCCACCTGGCACGCGCTTTTGCTAGGGAGATCCAAATTTCAAAAATTTTACATTTTTGGATTTGGCATGAAAAAGCATGACTTCTGGTGCATGGCCAAGAAGTTTGGGCAAGTTTTGAGTCCTCAGGAGGTCAAAAACACTCAAAAAATGACCTCATTGCCCCTATTTTGACACACAGGAAGCAGTCTTGGGAGATTGAATTTTTGGAGGGGAAACTAACATCCAAATTCAAAAATTCCACTTGGGTTGGAAAGTAGACAGGTAAGGATTTCCAACAAACACACTTGGGCTCAATTTGGACTTTAGGAAGTGCCTCAAACTCAGCCTCAAAGTGGCGCGATGCATACAGATTTTGGCATGGCACATAGAGGATTTTTGCTCAATTTTTCACCTTCCAGCTCAGAAATTCGGCCAGTTTGACTAGTTTTGCTTTGTGATGTAATTTTTGATCTATATTGATGTAATTGGATAACCATGATGTAATATTGGCACATTTTTACTTGTTCTAGAAGATTCATTCACCAAAAGGTGAAATGTGAGTGAATGAATTAGTTTCCTAGCATATATGGGTAAGTTGTTTGACTACCTAGTTTTCAGTTCCTTATTTAGAATTGGTTCAAACAACTCCTATAATGATGAGCTCGACCCCTAGAGGCAAGGGTATGGGTTGGGCTAGTCTATATCATGTAATTCCCAAGTCATTTTCAGGGTTGGACACTTGGGATTGCTTTGGCATATCATTGTACATTCTATCTTTGCATTTTTGGCTAAGGAAAGACCAGGGTTTTGCAGCACTGTTTGGGATCCATGTGGCTTTATGTTTTGATGGTGTTCTTCTCTAAGTAAATTGTAAGTTCATTAGTGTTATGTGTATCATTTTCCTGTCTCTTCTTCTTAAATTGAACAAATGAGTGATTAAGGTGGAAACCATTAACTGCTATGCTCTGCCTTTGAATTTGTTTAGATTTCCATGTTTTCATCTGTTTAAGGAGAATTCTTGAGACTCTCTTGCTCTCCTTAGCTCCTCACCAGTCTGATCTATCCATTCACTCACTTTAAAGCATCAAAACGATTACCTTCCTTGCCCCAATCAGAACTCTGCAGAAACTGTGCCTCATCCCTCAGCCCAATTTGCCTTTCCCTGTTTCCAGCACAAAACCCCCAAAAACTCAAATCAAACCTTTGTACTTCATACCTAGCCTAAGATTAGCTTTTATTACCTTCATCTCAAGCCCCATCGATTATCTTTTGCTGATATTGATCCAGAGAGAGCCCTCTCCTGTCCTCGTAGGGCTAGCTACGAGGCTGAGCATGGTTTGATGTAGACCTAGAATCTTGTCTTTTCAGCCTGAGGCAAATCTAGGCTCTAACATAGTGGCGACCATACTGGGGAAGAAAATGGTTTGCTTGTTGATGTCATTTGTTTTATAGCTACAGATGGAGCCTGAAGTTATGCCAGGTAGCCTTCGAAACGCTTTTTCTTTGCATTAGCGGAAGTAGATAAACGCTGCTTCAGTCAATCTCCGGTCTAGCTTGTAAACGTGACATCTAACTTGTTAATTGCCCCAGTACATGTATCAAGTTCAGATCTAATTGTTGATGGTGGACAACGATCAGACACTGGAAAGGCTGAAATCATTCACCTGGAAATTCCAAATCATTTTAAGATCAGATCCAAAGACTCCACTGGATGATGATCCTGGCGAGCAGAAACATGAAAAGACAATATGGACAGATCAGGTATTCAAGTTGGAGTTTCATCCAAGACATTTTGTTCTTTGCTCTAAATTATTTCTTCTCTTTTCCCGAGAATGTTAACAAGGCTTTGCAAAGTATATTATGCTTGAGAAAAGATCCCAGGCCTGCATTTGATCCCTTCCCTTTGAAGATGGTAAATACCAAAGATTTGCATGCCTTTGAGCTTGATCAAGACCCTTCTTCTGAATCTTGTGATGAACCTCTTCAGAGTGATGAACCTAAAGAAAAGAAAACTGATCTTGTAGCTCTTGTATATACTCCTACACCTTTTATAGCCCGGATAGGTATAAACCTCTTGTTTTACCTTCTGTTCTCCATACTTTCCCCAAAAACAATGATCTATACTTGCCGAGGTTTGACGATGAATGTAAGAATGTTAACGTTGAGCAACATGTGCAGAATGTTGAGAATTTTCTAGACCTTTTTGAAGTTGATGAAGAAGATGTCAGTATAAGGCTTTTTGCTCTTTCTTTGCAAGGCAAAGTCAAGAGTTGGTTCAAAACCCTGGCTGATGCAAGCATCTCAGATTTCCAGCAGTTCGTCAAAGTTTTCCTCGACAAGTGGGTGATCGGACAGAACCTTTTCTTGATTATAGAAGAGTATAACCAGCTAAAAAGACTGCCAGGGGAGACAGTACAACAGTTTTCAGCCAGATTTAATCAAGTTTATTATTCAATGCTAGTTGATATAAGGCCTCCTCCTAGATCTGCTCTCTTGCACTATTCAGGTGCCTTTAACCTGGAAATGGAGTTTCAACTTAGGGAAAGAAATCTTGCAACACTTGAAGAGATACAGAACATTGCAATTAATGTAGAGGCTCATCTGCTGATCCGAAGGGCAAGGTTGAAAGAAGAAGAGACAACAAATATAGATCCGGAGGAATCAGCATCTCTAGAGGTAATGCTTGACATGTTGGCCAGTGCAGTGGAAAAGATGATGAACAAGATCAATGCAAGGAATGAGAATAGTGTTCAAGTCCATTGCTCGTTGATTGAAGAAGAACAAATGGCCGCTCCAAAACATTTTGTTTCTTATCCTAGTCGTCATAGATCTGATAATGATTGTTTTGTAGATCATCTTGGAGAAGAGAGAACTATTGATATGACATGTATGCTTGATGATGTTTTTTATACTGATGATTTTCCTCAGTTTGATCAGTATGATGATGATTATGTTCTCCAAACAGAAGCTAATCTTGCAGACAAATCAGTAGCTAGTTTGTGGGAGGAGGAAGTTCACTTATAGCAGCTCAAATACAATGTTCAGTCGATGCATATCAACTATGAAAGTGATGAGGAAAGTGCGGAAAATTTTGAAGGATCTTTTCCTTTTTGTTTTGCTTCGTTTCAGTTCATCAGAGACAACATTCATGCACTCAGAAATCAATTGTCGACAAGTCTTGATCTGGACCACCTTGAGAGCAATGAAAACCTTGTTCAAGGCTTCTCATATTCAGATATCCAGCCCCCAAATGCCATTGATTGTCAAGTTGCACATGAAGACTTGGAAGCTGGAACATATGCTCAGATGATGCAAGATGATTCCATACCATTTTGTTTCGAATCATTTCAGTTTTTGAAGGGAAAATTGCATAGTACATCTTCAGTAAAAAATGAGCAGCATGTAGGCAATCATGTAATCACATTGGAACCAATAGAAAATGGGTTGCAGCAGTCTTTTCAAGTTTTACATGATCCACTAGCTGATATTTTGGATGAGGTTTGCAGTCAAAGTCCTTCTCCATTGACTACATGTGAGCCTGAAATGTGTACTGATATAAACTTGACCCGGCAGCTGGTTTCTTTGTCATTTTCAGCAGGAGTCTCGTTACAAAGCTCAGATCAAAGTTTGCATTCATGGTATGAAGAGAAGAGAAGTAATCCATTGGATGAGCTAAGTCCCAGTGTGCATGAATTTCAAGATCCTTATGCAGTGTTTTTGGAGGCGGATAGAGAATCCATAGCATTCAACGGATCTATTTCCAAGTTGTCATGGGAGTTGCCTTTCAGTAGTTCTCTCTTGTTGTTCATAAGTGAGCACTTGTGGAGAATTCAAACAGCAGATGGAATACTTACTTGGTTGCATTGGTTGTTTCATTTCACTTGATCAGGTGATGAATGAAACTGTTAGAGTAGGTTTTGATGAATAAGCTCCACTTTGAGCATCATTTCCAGTTTGTTGGTTGTGTTTAAGTATCGAGTCAGTTTTTAGTTGAGTCATGAGTCATTTGTGAGTTAGTTTTTAGTCTTGTTGTTAAGTTAGTTTGTGTCGGTTTTCAGTCATGCATTTTAGCTTGAGCAATGACTCCATAGCCCAATGGACGAAGGCATTGGTCTGCTCTCCCAAAGATTTGTCGTTCTTGGCACCTCCAAGGAGCTACCATCCCCATTGGAGCCAATGTTAGTGTCAGTCTTTCCAGCCTTCCTCCAGTGATCAAACATGCTCTTACAAAGTGATTTTAAGGTGTCAAGGTCAAATTTTATCATTTCAGTGAGTCTTCAAGTAAAATTTGGTCACTAGGCATTAGGTCTAGGGTTTTCTTTCACTCCTTTCAAAGTTGTCCAAATGTCGGTCTATGTCACTATTCAGCTGAGTCTACCATCATTCAGAGGGTTGTCATCATCATGTCAGGTTCCAATGGGTCATTTTAAACCTTGTTCATGCTTCAGTTGCGCCTAGGTAAGGTTCATTTCCCTCTCCTAGGGTTTTGAAGGCAATTTCTCTTGGATGGTCAAATCATCAGCAAAACTTGTATCCTGATGTTCATACACCTTCCACTATCCTTAATGTACCTTATTAAACACTTCCCATCACTAAGATCCCCCAAATTCCTCATTTTCACTCAAACCCTAGTTTCTTGCTACAACTTGACAATTTTCGAGGCTAGGTCTGTGTTTTTCCATTTTGGACCCCTTCCCCTCAGTCAATATTTGCAATTCAAATTTCCCCTGCTTCCTAACATCCTTCCCTACTTCCAAAAATTTTCTCAAGAATTTAGAAGCCCCTTATCACCTTCATTTCACTTCATTTCGGCAATTCTCTTGTTCCACACATTGGGGTAGGTTTCACTCAAATGATGTTTCTGAGAAAGAAAAGATGAATTTTGCAAAACTAAGAGATTTTTTTGTTCACAATAGGCCAAGGAAGAAAAATATCCTTCAATTTTTACACAGGTGTCATGGTTTTAGAGAAATGTCAAAAATACAATTACCTCGGGAGAATTGATGCACCTCTGAAGTGACCTTGGGAAAATCAAGTTTTCTCCTAGCTTTCTCAGCCAAATGACTTTCTAGATGAGTAAAATGATAAGTAGACACAAATATATTTCCAATGAGCTATCATGAGCTCAATTTTGAGTTGTGGAAGGCATTCAAAAGTTGAGTGTAACAGCACTCTGCCTTTAAGCAGCCTCATTTGGAACATTTTGACCAGTCTTGGGAGGCTTGATTTTTTATAGGAAAAATGAACTCAAAATTGAAAAATTCTAGTTGGGTTAGAAAGTAGACTCAAATATATTTCCAACGAGCTATTTTGCGCCCAATTTGGACACCAGGAAGGCCTCCTAACGTCTCCTGCAAAAAGAGCTACGCACAGGCTCTATGCGCCGCGCCTCAAGCCCAATGCGCCGTGCCTTCCCCGTGCGTCATGCCACCTGGCGCGCACTTTTGCTAGGGAGCTCCAAATTGAAAAAGGTTTACGTTTTTGGATTTTTCATGAAAAATCATGACTCCTGGTGCATGGCCAAGAATTTTGGGTAAGTTTTGAGTCCTCAGGAGGTCAAAAACACTCAAAAAATGACCTCACTGCCCCTATTTTGACACACAGGAAGAAGTCTTGGGAGATTGCACTTTTGGAGGGGCAAATGACATCCAAATTCAGAAATTACACTTGGGTTGGAAAGTAGACAGGTAGGGCTTTCCAACAAGCACACTTGGGCTCAATTTGGACTTCAGTAAGTGCCTCAAACTTAGCCTCAAAGTGGCGCGACGGATACAGATTTTGGCGTGGCACATAGAGGATTTTTGCTCAATTTTTCAGCTTCGAGCTCAGAAATTCGGCCAGTTTGACTAGTTTTTCTTTGTGATGTAATTTTTGATCTATCTTGGTGTAATTGGATAACCATGATGTAATATTGGCACATTTTTACATGTTCTAGAAGATTCATTCACCAAAAGGTAAAATGTGAGTGAATGAATTAGTTTCCTAGCATATATGGGTAAGTTGTTTGACTACCTAGTTTTCAGTTCCTTGTTTAGAATTGGTTCAAACAACTCCTAGAATGATGAAATCGACCCCTAGAGGTAAGGGAATGGGTTGGGCTAGTCTATGTCATGTAATTCCCAAGTCATTTTCAGGGTTGGACACTTGGGATTGCTTTGGCATATCATTGTACATTCTATCTTTGCATTGTTGGCTAAGAAAAGACCAGGGTTTTGCAGCACTGTTTGGGATCCATGTGGCTTTATGTTTTGATGGTGTTCTTCTCTAAGTAAATTTTAAGTTCATTAGTGTTATGTGTATCATTTTCCTATCTCTTCTTCTGAATTTGAACAAATGAGTGATTAAGGTGGAAACCATAAACTGTTATGCTATGCCTTTGAATTTGTTTAAATTTCCATGTTTTCATCTGTTTAAGGAGAATTCTTGAGACTCTCTTGCTCTTCTTAGCTCCTTACCAGTCTAATCTATCCATTCACTCACTTTAAAGCATCAAAACGATTACCTTCCTTGCCCCAATCAGAAATCTGCAGAAAGTGTGCCTCATCCCTGAGCCCAATTTGCCTTTCCCTGTTTCCAGCACAAAACCCCCAAAAACTCAAATCAAACCTTTGTACTTCATACCTAGCCTAAGATTAGCTTTTATTACAGTCATCTCGAGCCCCATCGATTATCTTTTTCCGAGATTGACCCGGAGAGAGCCCTCTCCTGTCCTCGTAGGGTTAGCCACGAGGCTGAGCGTGGTTTGATGTAGACCTAGAATCTTGTCTTTTCAGCCTGAGGCAAATCTAGGCTCTAACAGAAGGAATATTTTTAGAAGTAGAAGGGATAGAGAGAGATGGCACATCCGCCGAACTAGGCTCATAGGCCGATATATTTTCAGCAAACTTTACATCTCTTCTAATCATAACATTTTTGGATTTAGGTTGAAGAAGACTATATCTTTTGACATCTTCAGAATATCCAACAAAAATTCATTTTTCACTCTTAGGATGTAAGGCTTTATGTTTCTCATCTAGAATATGAGCCCATGCTTCACTTACAAAAACACGAAAGTGACTTACATCTGGTTTAATTGAGTTGCATGCTTCTTCTGGAGTGATATTCTTTAAAACCTTAGTAGGAGTGCGATTTACTATGTAATTTTCACAATTAATTGCTTCTGCCAAAAAATTAAGACCAAGTCCTTTATATTGAAGCATACAATTACCCATTTCCTTTAAGGTGCGATTCTTCCTTTCAACTACACCATTTTGCTGTGGAGTATATGGAAGAGTATGTTGCAACTAAATTCCGTGCTCAATGAAAAAGTCGATGAATTTGTTGTTAACATATTCTCTGCCATTATCAGATCTTAGCTTAAGAATTTGATTTCAAAAAATTTTCTTAGTAAAGGCCTTAAAGGCCAAGAACATGTTAAAGACTTCACTCTTGAGTTTTAATAAGTATACCCAAGTGTGTATGGAGAAATCATTAATGAAAGTTAAGAAATAAGTGTAGCCAGATAATGCAACAACCAGAATTGGACCACATAAATCACTATGCACAAGATGTAAAGGGGATAAGATGTGCCAAGAGGCACACTTTTCAAAACTATCATGATGATGTTTTCCGAGTACACATCTGGAACAAGCACCATCTCTGCAAGATTCCATAGGAAGACCTGTCACCATATTTTCTTTACATAGATTTTGAAGGGAGCAATAGTTTAAGTGACCAAATCATTCATGCCAAAGTTTGCTCACTTCATCATTATGATCAACAAATACCGCAGGAATATTTGATGACCCAAATTTGTTAAACTTATACAACCTTGTAGAATCATCAGCAATGCCAGTAGCTAAAATATGTCTATGATCTCTTAGGTCCTTAATTACAACATCATGAGGTGAAAATTCAACGGTTTTACCTTCACTTGAATGAGTTATCTGATATATAGATAAAAGGTTGCAGGATAAGGTAGGAACACATAATACATCATTAAATTGACCATTATCTAGATGAATAGTTCCAATCCCTACAACACTGATAGATCTATCATCACGAACATATATATTTTTGGTGCTACAATCATTTAAAGAAGAAAACATGGCTTTGTTTTTGGCAATGTGATAAGAAGCTTTAGAATCAATGAGCTACTCATGAAAATGAAAAGAAGAAGATACATTTAGTGCATATTCAAACTATTATGCAACCAACTCACAAAGTAGAAGAAAAGATAGATCAATGACTTTGAAATCAGCCTCTTCGAGGGGGCAACCTCCTTTACATTACACAAATGAAAAATTCTTGGATGATACAAATGACAAAACCTCTTTTCTATATATAAGAGTCTAAGCGGTCACAATATAATCAAGATGAAATAACAATAATAATATAAGGGCACAAAAATAACAATAGTGGGCTTTTATGGGGCACAATAATAGCAATATGGGGACAATAGGGGCACAACAATAACAATAAGGGCTAAAATGATTATAGTAATGGGGGAATAACTAGTATAGGGACCTAACATGCCCCTCTCCTTCAAAAAAGTGTTGTCCTCAATAGTTGAGTAGTTCTAGATGCTTCTGTATAAAATTCTCATCCTCCCATGTGGAATCTTCAACGGATAAGTTCTTCCACTGGATGAGATACTCTGAAATTGATCGATTTCAAAGCTGTCGAGTTCTTGTTTCTGTGACTACTTCAGGTTCCAATATTATTTTTCCTTCCTTGTCAAGTTCTGGAAATATTGTTTGAACTGGGAGCTTGTCACCTATAAACTTTGTTAAGCATGAAACATGGAAAACTTGGTGCACTCGGGACGCTGCATGAAGCTCCAATTTGTATGCCATAGTACCAATGTTTTGCAACGCCTTATATGCACCATAATACTTTGGTGATATTTTATTATCCTTCTTAGCTTGCTTGAGGGATATTTGTTTATATGGTTGTAGCCGTAGAAATACACAGTCACCTACATCAAAACTTCTTTCGATGTGATGTTGATCTGCTTGTTGATTCATTATATTCTGTGCCAAAGTGAGGTTATCCTTTAAGGGTTGGAGAACTTGTTGTTGATGCTCGATGTGATCTTCCACTGCTTTAACCTTAGAATTTTCTCATAAATATGATGTGATAGATGATGGATGATATCCATAAAGTTCCATAAATGGGGTCATTTTTGTTGCAGTATGGAAGGAAGTGTTATACCACCATTTAGCCAGAGGCAACCATTTGACCCATTTTCTAGTGAAAATGGGAGCTCTTTCTCTTACAATAATATTTGGGTTTCCATTTAGATTTTGAATTGTTTCCATAAATGCAGTAGAAAATGTATTGGCTTTAAATGGATGAGATAATGCACAAAAGTGTGCATACTTGGTAAGTCTGTCAACTACCACCATGATGACACTCTTTCCTTTGGACTTGGGTAAACATTGAAACCTCCTCCAAACGTTGGCTTGGAATAGATAAAGGTTGTAACAGACTTGGGTTCTTAATTGTTACAACTTTATTTTGTTGGCAAACCAAACATTCTGCCACAAACTTTTGAATATCTAATTTAATATCATCCCAAAAAAATTCCTTCTTAACCATGTGGTAACTTTTTAAAAATCCTAAGTGCCCTCCTAAGGGAGAGGTGTGCAATTCCATAATAATCTTTTGTTTGAGTTGGGAATTCTTACATAGGTATAAGTGATCTTTGTACCATAACGAATCATTTTTCCAGCTAAATGTATCAGATGTATTGGGATCTTGTTGTAGCTTTTGAATGAGTGCCCACACTTCTTCGTCATTCTTCCATTCATCCCTTGCTTCGTTTATCCAATCTGATTGGATAATAGAAATGGAGCAAAGCAATGCTTCCATGTCTTCATCCTTTCTTCAAAATGCATCTGCCACAACATTTTTCTTCCATTTTTTGTAGATGATTTCAAAGTCATAACCGAACATATTTGTGACCCATTTTTGTTTCTCTTATGAGGATAATATTTTTTTCTAAAAAGTATTTAAGACTATCATGATTCGTTTTTAGCTTGAAGTGTCTTCCCATTAGGTAGGGTCGCCATTTCTTAAGTGCATTTAGTATTGCCAACATTTCCTTTTCATAAATAGCTTTGTGTAAATAATTTCCTTTGATTGGACGACTTTTGAAAGAAATAGATCTTTCTTCTTGCATTAAAACAACACCAATTCCATTTCCTAAGGCATCACATTCCACAATAAAGATTTTTGTGAAGTCTAGCATAGCTAAGACCGGTGCTTGGCACATTGCCTCTTTAAGATGTTCAAAGGCCTTTGTTGCTTCTCGAGTCCATGAAAATGCATCTTTCTTTAATAATATTGTTAGAGGTGCTTCTATTTTCCCATAATTCTTAACAAACTTGCAATAATACCCTGTCAACCCAAGAAATCCTCACAGATGCTTTATGGATGTGGGGATTTTCCATTCCTTAATGGATTTAATTTTGCTAGGGTCTACCTTAACACCTTCATGAGATATAATATGACCCAGATATTCCACCTCTTGTACTCCAAAGAAACATTTGGAGCTTTTTTCATATAATTTTTTCTCCTCCAATAGTTTGAGCACCCTGTCAACATGTTGAACATGATCCTTCCAAGACTTGTTGTAGATTAGTATATCATCAAAATACTAACAAAAAATTTCTAAGGGTTTGAAAATGGAATTCATCAAACCTTGAAATGTAGAAGGTGTATTGGTAAGACCAAAAGGCATGACCGAAAATTCATAGTGACCCTCATGAGTTCTAAATGTTGTTCTCGAAATGTCTTCAGTCTTCATTCTGATTTGATGATATCCTGAAGGAAGATCCAACTTGGTGAAGTAAATTGATCCATGCAATTCATCCAATAATTCATCAATGACAGGAATGGGAAAGTTTTCTTTAATAGTGAGCTTGTTGAGCTCCCTATAATTTGGACACATGCGCCATGATCCATCCTTCTTGGGCACCAATACTACTAGAGTAGAGAAAGAACTTTGACTAGGTTGAATTATACCAGCCTCTAGCATTTATGCAACCATACGTTCAATTTCACTCTTTTGGGCATAGGTATCTCTGTAACACCTAATGTTTCGAGGAAAAATTCTTGAAATCAATGAATACCATGATCATGATCACGAATAGGTGGGAGGCCTTTGGGAGTCTCAAATACATTGAAATGAGTGTCCAATACTTTTTGGAGATCTGGAGAAATAGATGATTTTGATGATGGAACCTGTAGAGAACATAATTGTGTAATTACACCTCGTTGTTCTTTCTTTAGAAGATTTATCATTCCATTAGAGATGTTTATCTTTCCTGGTCTCCCTGCGATACCCCTTAATTCAAATTCCATTCCTTCTGGAAAAAATTTCATGAACAGTTCTTGAAAATTAAAAGTTATTGTACCTAAAGATTGTAGCCATTGGACTCCTAGTACAACATCAACACCACCCATTGGAATGGAAATAATTGGGATATTTTTTGGCTTATAGGGGCTTGACCTAGGTTCAGAAGAGTTATTTAGCCAAACAAATCCCGCAGCTACCGGCCCTTTCGGCCACAACCCGCGGAGCGCAGACTGAGGTCTCATCCGAGGTAGTAAGGGAGGGTGTTGGAACCAGGTTTTCGCACCCTTGGGATGTCTAGATGTGGTCTGTAGGTTTCAAACACTATTCCATAGCTTCACATTGCTCTGCTTCACACAGATCCAGGCCCAGAATAATCCTTACTACTTATTAATGCGTTGTTTATAGATTCAATCTACTTTTTATGGTCTTTAAGCAAAAATTTATCAGAGTTAACCAGTTCACGCACTCAGAATAAACACAGATTCACATATATTCATGACATAAGTATATGCACATAGATCAAACAGTTATATTAACCATACAAAAGCCAGATCTGCGATAACTCAAGTTTAACACAAAATTTCAGAAGCAACTTATCTTTATTCAATTTCTTCACCAATACATCCAAATGCGCCTTGCGCACTCAGCTGCAGCGGTCCGCGGACACAGCTGCGAACTCTTCCGTGCCTCTGCGCACACAACTACAGAGCCTCTATCTACTACCCAATCCCTCGACTCAGACTTATGGACGCTTCAAGACTTTTCTCCTCAAAAACCCATTACATTTCGGATCCAAGATCATACCAAAAACTAGCTACCTCTACCCATAGAGCCTTGCTCTATTTATACCTTTCCATGGACCGCGATCCATGGGCGAGCCGACTCAACTTATATTTATTTACATTATTTTTGGGCGGACTACCCTTTGACTCAACTTATTACAAATCGTGCTCTGTGCATCCCATAGAGTCTTTACCCTATCTTTACCCAAAATTTCAAGCTTTGTGCCCCATGACCGTTGCGCGAAGCTTCTGCTACCCAACAGTCCCCCAACACAATCATCGTGACTCATCCCGAGTCACTCGGCAGGTGCAGGAATCTTCGCACGGGGGTCGGTCAACAACTTCTACATATCACCTGTCCCTTCTCCAAGTGAGTTGCTGATGCATCCCTATCACCTGCAGTTGCTTGCTCGGTTTCACACACTGCCTACATACACGCTAACTTGCCTTCAATAGTTATAGAGACGCTAAATTCTTCATTGAGCCAGGGCTGGATCCATTCTTTAAGTACTGCCTCCTGTTGCCACACCGTGTCAACTTGAGCCTTGAGAGCCTGGGTCTCCTTCATTTTGGCCAACCGCTGCATGATAACGACCGTCTGTGCAGCCCCGCGAGTGGTGTCATAGGCCTATTGTAACTCGCGTGCCTCGGTTTCCACTTGTTGTATGGTTGGGTCCTCCTGGAGGGATGTGAGTATACTGAGAGACTGACCTAGTAGTCCCAAGCATTCGCGAACAACGCTCCTCATTGTTTCCAATCTAGCTAGAATTTCGCCGCGGCACTGTTCCCATTCGGCTGGAGGTGTGGGTGGCTGTGCCTTGAGGCAGAGCTCTGCAATTTGTAACGTTAGTTCCTCCTGGGCTCTTGCGGCTTCCTCTTGGGCCGTGCGAAATTCAGCTACCATGTGCTGAATCTTGGTAGTCGTTGGGAGGTCTTCGGGGATGGCTAGCTCTAGTACCGCACTACACACCTCCTTCACAGCTTGTTCTACTTCCCAGTATCGTGCGGCCAAGTCATCGTGTTGAAGAGTGACTTGTTCTAACTTTTCTTGCTGCTCTATCAAGGTGTGGAAGGTGTGATCTTCCCTATCACGAAGCTCATTAGTTACCTGCTCTTGTAGTTGGTATAGTATTTCTCTGGATAGGGCGGCCAGATTTAATCCCTAGCTATGTTCTTCGCCTGCAGCTTCGGCGAGGATAGCGTCTGCTGGAAACGGTAGGGTGTTCGGTGTCCGCTTGGCAGTGGCTGTGTCTTCTACTGGTTGTAGGGAGACCCTACCCGGGGTGCGCACCTGTAGTGCCTGCAACTGCGCTCGGATCTCCCCCAACATAGTTGTCTACTCGGTGATGAGTTTGGTCAATGTACTGGTGGGAACATTGCTCACTGGCGCACTACTGTCAATGAATTCTTTTTCCAGAGTTTTCGTGGTTTTGGACTTTTTTTGTGCGGCTGGTGATTCCTTACCACGCGATCGCTTGAGGTGGGCCTGTGTCTCCGTTTCCTAATGTAGGTCCTGTTCCAAGTCTACTCCCTGATTTGCTTGGTTCTCTTCTGTTGTCGAGCTCTTGGTAGCCTCCTGCTGCGAAGCGGCCTGTTGTTCCTGACGTGTCTTTTTTGCCAGTTGAGTGAGTCATTGTTGTCGTTCCTTCTTCTACTGTTGTGCTGCCATCCTGTCGAGAATGACCTTGTCTGGGGTGTGCCATTCTAGAGGCCATGCTGCTAATACTGCATAAATGGCATCATCTGTGGCAATGAACGGAAGTGTGACCCATGATTACTTTGGATCCTTTCGCGCCCAGATATACAAGTGATGCATGTCTGCTTTGAACTCGGCCGTGCTTTGGAAATTATTGTAGATCATGGGATACATCCGTGATATTCGATCAATTCGTGTCCGGATATTCCCTTCCATGGAGGTCTAGAAGGCCCAAATTTCAGAAACCCTTGCTGCATCCTTTGTAGCCCCGAGCGAAATATATCACACTACTTCGGGTAGGCTATCTTCAATGATGGGAAACTGTCTCTCCTACGACAGTTTGCCTGTAACCAGAAGGATTGATAAGAGCAACCATGCATAATGAAATGTCTTACCTTTGTCCTATGCTTCTTGACAGTTGGTTAGAAATTCGTTGCATAAAAACTGTGCCCAATTGAACTGAACCCCTTTGGCGCACTGCCCTGCCAATGCAATGATAGGAGCTGGCTACCTCATCTGTGCGACACTTCCTCATGAGTTTACCAGCTAGTAGTTGTGTGGCAACTTGTACTGCGCAATCACTGATGCTTGCTATGACATACCCCCGCTTTCCTTTTCCCAAATGGTATTTCGCCTTTACTGTTTTGGCGAGGTCTCCCTCGCTACTTGTTCCTGCTATGTCTGTGGGGTTATTCCCTTTAAGTGGTAGGTGCATAATTCGCTGGATTAAGTCGGCAGTGATCAGGATCGGCTCCTCCATCCAGAGATATCCATCATGTATGAGACATAGCAGCTGGTGGATCACAAATATGGTGATGGTCATGCGGTGATAGTGAGGTATCCACCTAAGATTCAGTAGTCCCACCTTCTCCACACCTAGTAACCACTTTTGCGGCAATAACTTATCTTCGGCCAATTCGGGGAACTTATCGCTATCTGCAAGGTCCCAATCTTCGAACTTGATGCTTCGAACATGCCCCATCGGCAACCCTTTGAACCTTATGTGATCTGGAAGAAGCGGGCTTTGGAGCGTAGTCTTTGCAGCATCCACATCCTTCAGTATCCTGGTCGTCCCGGTCCACGGAGAAATATATGAAGGTAGCGACGAAAGTTGGAACGCAATGTCTTCTTCCTCAGCCTGTGTGTTAATCTGATCAATCAGGGCTTGCAGATCGTTGTCATCCTCAGCGAGTTCAGTGGTGACTGCTGTTAACACCCAGGTTGTTCCCTTTGACTCCTGAGGGAATACGGACAAGGTAACCACTAACCAAGCTTTTGATTACAGGTTCTAGCCAACTTGTAATCAGAGAGGGCTCTCTCTTTTAATTTCTAATTTTGTTCTTAAGGATTTTAGGCTAGCAATGAAGTGAGGGTTTGGTTTGAAATTTTGGTTGAGTGATGTCTTTCAGTACCTAAGATGAAATCCTCAGACAGCTTTAGTCCATTGGGCAATGGAGTCTGTGGTTGTAGGTTGTTTGAAATGTTGAGTGGGATTGTTTAAACTATAGGGCCATTTAGATATTCCATGAAACAAACTTGAAATTGTGATGATGAGATATGATTAGCCAGTGGAAGGCAATTAAGAGTTTTCCACTGAGCTGGTGGTGTGAGAATGAGATATATTGCCCAGAAGCAGGCTTGAATTCCTGAACAATAATCACTGTGAAAATTATAGTCTGAAGGTGCAGCATTTAAGAATTACACTATCATAACTATAACTGAGGAAAACATCCATAACAGCATAGATTGAGTTCAGGGTATTCAATGAATAAATCCTGGAGCTATTCTTTTTCGTTTCTATTAAACTGTGAAACATAGAGCATGAATGGATTATGAAAGAATGAAATACATAACAAAGAGGTTAAAGAAACTTATTGTGTCATGAAATATGCAGGAATCCAGTAGCATTCAGAAAACACACCACAACGCATCAAACAACACAGAACTTTGGAAATTCCATCATCTCTCTGTATTAAAACTCTGAACATTTACAGCATAGGATGTCTTGAAGAGAAAATCAACAACCCCTGCAAGCTTATGCGAGGGGGAATATATACAATCAGTTTTACAAAAACATCTGAACCGCTGAGTTATTTGACAAATAAATACGTTCACCAACTTATAGAAAAGCAGATAAGGAAGTTATTGCTGCTCTAAATACAAAATGAATACTCTTTATTTATGTCAGAAGTCTTTTTGACTTTTGGAGGCCACTGAGTCAGTTGAGCATTCTGCATTAATGCTAAATGATATGTCTTTATGGCTCTGTCGTGCTGTAGCTTTCTTGGCCCTGTCATCTATAGCTGTCAGTGTTGCTTTAGTGGCCGAATTGGTTTGCTGAGTTGGCTCAGTCCATTCTTCTCCAGTCATACTGAATGCATCAAATTTTCTAAACATGATGACTTATATTTTGATGAAAAAATTTGATGAAAGCCTACTGTTTACAGTAATAACTGTATCATGCTGGTCCACCATTCCTGTGTAGGCAATTGATGCCTCAAAATTGTGCCTAATGTCTCATCTGCCTCAGTATATTTGTAGTAAGTAGGAGGCACTTCAAACAAATGTCTGATTTCATTCATAATAAAAAACAAATTTTCTACTTTCTCGTAGAGGCTCTGCCCAGATGCAGGCCCTGCTTCCTCTGGGGTACTTGATCCTGTAGTGATCTGATTGGTGGAAAATGTGTTTACCCTTTTTGCATAGTTCTCATGTGATAGTAGCCTTCCTACGCTGTTCAGTAAGCTGGGAAGGCCTCGGCTGTGCACTGCTGTGAACTTATCAGTGAATTTGTTTACTTCTGTTTGCATCTCCTGACACCTTCTATCCAAGGTCTGCACTAGATTTCTCAATGTGAGGACCCTCTTTATCAGCAGGATGGTTTCAGTTCTATTGGGGATTCCTGTTGCTGCTAGCTGAGGACCTGTGCGGTTATTGAGAACATTGATCATTCTATTGGCTATCTCAGGCATAGTGCCTAGAGATGCCCTTGCTCTTTGGCTTTCTTTGTGTGCCCTGCCTATGAGCTCCATGTGCTCATGAATGGTCTCTATGTACTGCCATTGATCTGTTATTGATTGGCCAATATTGGCCCATAAAACTTTCTTGATCTCAGCCACCACTTTTTCAAGGGTGAGCTCTTTCTCCAGCTCCTTTATCTTCTCCTTAAGAGCCTTCACTTCTCTTCCCTTTTCAGCTACACTTTGCTTAGATTTGTCATATTTTTCATTAAGAGTAGCTAATTTCTCCTTGGCTTCATTCAGCTCTGCCATCTAGGCTTCTAGGACTTGAATCTCATTCATCAACTTCTGCATGTCAAGGCTTGGAGCCTGCTCTGATGTCAGTGCTGGTGCTGATGTTGATGGAGTTGTTTCCACTGTCTGCCCTGTGGGAGGAGTGACAACTTGAGGAGGTTCCTCAAGGTTGATCACTTGCTGAGGGGGCTGAGATGTTTGGCCTCCTTCTTTCTGCTGTAGGGCTGCCTGTAATGCAGCCTCTGTCTCTACCAGTTTTCCCTCTGTCTGTACCAGCTGTTTATGTAATGTTAGCAGCATAGCTGCTACATCCTGGTCCTTCCTTTGCTGGGCAACCTCTTCTGTTTGAGGGTGAAGGGTTGCTGGGATCTTCACCATCTTTCTTAAAGCTGCAATATCTGCATCTCTTTCCTTTAGCAGCGCTTGTATAGCTTTGGGATCCTTTGGGTCATGCCCAAGCTCTATAATAATATCCTCCAAAGACCTGATCCTGTTGTCTTTGGCCTGAGAGGATGCCTTTTCCAACTCAAGTTGGGCAGTTGTATTGTGCAGGCTATTTTCCAACTTATGCGCCAGGAAGGTCTTGTCTGCAAGTGTTGAATAGACCATCTCACCTGTTTGCTTGTGAAGCTCTATCTGGTCCATAGGGTGGATGTCTTTTGCAAGGACCTCAAGGTTGGTCCTTATATAATCTGCAGCTGACTGTGGCTGCAGCATGGTAGGCATGAAATGACTCATGGTAATTTTCCCTTCTGTTATGTCATATGCTGACATAAGCCTCTGCTAGTTTGTAGGGGCCATCTTAAGCAAGTGATTATAGAGCTGGAGCCTGACTGGCTCATTTCTCTTCTTGATATCAATGAATTGTTGCTTAATGCCTGTTTCCGCTCTCCTTTGCTGACTTGAGGAGCTTACCTCTCCTCCAAGGGTTCTTTCTTGTTCCTGTTGAAAGGAACTGGCAGATGTCTCCATGCTTGGTGGGCCCATGCCCAAGGATTGCCCAATAGGCATCTCTTCTTCAGAAAGGGGATTTAGTCTCTGCCTTTTCTCCCCTTGATTTGTGGATGTGGTGAGGGGAGTCTCCTGCTCTCTATCCCTCTTCCTGCTTTTTTCCTCATTCTGTGGAGTTTGGAGCACCGAGGCCTCCACTGTCGTTTCTTGCCTAGGAGGCACAGTTTCTTGAGCCTGCTGCTCTTTGGATTTTGGGGCCTCAGCTGTTTCTTCTTGCTGCTTTGGCTGCTCTTTTTGTTGTTCTGCTGTAGGAGGTGGTTGTTCCTGCTCCATCTCCTTTTCTTTACCCTTGCTGGATGCCTATTTAGTAGTTTTAGTTATTTGCTGGTGGACTGTAGAGGATGAGGCAGCTGCTCCAAGTTGCCTTTGATAAGAAGAGGAAACCTGCCAACAAGTTTCCAAGTCAGCTTCTTTCTCAAGATTCTTTGCTTCTCTTTGTAGTATTTCCTCTCTAGTATTTGCCTCTTCTAGAGTGCCCTCTTTCCAACTTAACAAATTGGCATATTGCTCAATATGAGGCAATCTGATGTGATCATAGCTAGCCATCTTATATTTGACCCTTCTAAGACTAATGAAATGATTAGGGTCATAGGGTGACCAAAGGAAACTGGTTTGCAATCGGAGGCCCTCTAGGATCCTATCTGATTCCTTCCATCACTCCCTTTTGTTGTAAATAAATAGGCCTAGCTAGTTCCTGATTTTTAGTTGCAACTTCTTGTTTTTGCTGTGGAAATGGACTTGGTCTGCATTTCCAAACTGCCTGAAATACTCTAAGGCAAAGAGTCTCATAGGGACATATCTTGGCAGCCTATATGGGTTTAACTCACAGCCATATATTTTGATTACTGTATGGTTTTGGTAGAATTACCAATCCCCAATGCTATAGGCCTTTGAGAGCTGGAGTATCCTTTGCATCTCATCTGTCAATCTTGGAGGAGGGGTACCCAATAACATGGTCATAGCTGGATGGATAAAGATGTCTATGAACTCACAGTAGCTGTATGGTGAATAAGATATGTAATGAAAGATTGAAGTCCAAAATACCACAGACCTTGGGTTTCCCTGAGCATCAAACTTCTTGAGAGGAATAGGGAAGCTATCAGGTTGATAAAACAGGAGCAAGTGATAGATGTATGAAGTGTATCTAAACACCTTTTCCCTCTTTAGATTCATCAATTGCTCATGAATCTTATTGGCAATGTATGAAGCATAATCATAGTGAACAGAAGGAGGCTTTCCAGGGGAGAAGATAGACAACATTGCCAGAATGGTTTCATCAGCAAACTCAGATGACCTGTAGCCCAGGACATAATTGGTCAAATCCAGGAGCAACTTGCCCAACTCATTGAAATATACATCTCCTATAGGAGGGGTTATCACAGCTTCAGAGCTTGGTAGAATGAATAATTGATTGATTTTTAAGATTTGGGCACTAGAAAGCTTGCCTCCTTGGTCTATCAAGTCCATCATGGAGAGAGGAGTCAATGGCTTTGTAGTGTGAAAGTGTAGAATCTCATTTATATCCTCAGGGGTGATATGGAACAAAACTAAACCTGACGGACTGAGAACAGCTCTTTGGCATGGATCATAGTTGGCACAGCATTGATGGATTAAGTCTGGGAGGACATTCACTTGAGGAAGATTGAAAATGGGCAAATTGGAGTCCCAAATCCCTAGAATATCAGCTCCACAGAGGTGCTTGGCCTTCAGCTCATTGAGTACATGAATGTTATATCTGGCATACATTGAGAGTGATTCTGTCATCTGGTAATCTTTATCACCCAGGGCCTTCCACTCTAGCTCTCTGTGTGGGGCATTCAAGGGTGGAATGTTCAGTGCTACTGGTGTTTCCATGGTTAATTAGTACTCTGAATTGTACTAGAACTTGTTTTACTGGACAGAGCAACACAGAGGGGTATTTTTGCAAGAGTAAGGCAAATTGCAGGGGAAAACAGGGTAAATTGTGGTGAGAACAATTGAAATGCTCCCAAGAGAGTTGAATGAGCAAATGCTGGGACTAGCAAAGCTGTTTTCCCGGTGAATTAGTGCAGCAAAGGTTTAAGTTCACGAATGCGCGAACTGACTGTAAATTTATGGGAACTTGGCTCAATATAGATTTCTGTAGGTGAATTCCGACCCAACAACTGAAGATAAATGTTGGCCACTGGGGATTTGCTGGTAATTACACTGTTTTTCACTCTTTTTAAGCTAGCTTTGCTGAATTATGCACGAAACCAGGTGCAGAGGGGAAATTTCGGAGAAATACCTGGTGAATGCTGGCAATGGTGACAAATGCAGGTGAATTGGAAGCACCCACGGTCTTTAAATTGATTTCTGCAGGTTGGCGGCGAAATGGTCGTAAAATGCATGCAGAGAGTAGAAACAATTATTTTTGCAAAAGTGACAAAAAACGCGAATTTTGGCGAAAATATGGAATTTTTGGGTTATTGGCGCTTTTTTGGATGACGTCAGCATGACGTCATCAGGTGGGGTCGGGTACGGAAGGGTGACGTGGCGGCCTGTGAGTGGTCCACGGGGACTGGTGAGGTGGCGGACAGGTCGGAGCGATGGCGGGCCGGGCGCTGACGCGACGCTGAGTTGGCATGACGTAGTGGTGACATGGGCAGGCGGTATATGAAGGGCGGTAAGCGGTTCCATCGGACCGCTTATGGTACGGTGGCGGTGTTGGTAGGTGGCCTCCCGATACGATTTGGGAGCGACGCGTGGCACTGGCCTGACATCACCCTTTGACACTTTTCGGGAGGTAACGTTCGGTCATCGGGGGTCGCTCGATATTGATATGGGCCGTCGGATGGGAAAGCCCAGATCCGACGGTCGACGGGTCGATAAAACAAAAGGACGATACGACAGCGGGGTGGGGAATATTTTATTGTATTCATTGAAATGCGCGCCCAGGTGGGACTTTAAACTTTGGCGGATTTGTGGGTTTTTTCAATGTTTTATGTAAAATGCACTTTTTAACCCAAAACTTTGGATAGGCGGAAAAATGGGTTTTTACAAGGTTTTTGCCAATAAGGAGGGTAAGGCATTATGAAGGGGTTGTAAAGGGAAAAAGGGGTAAGGCTTATGTTATTAAACCAACGTGGGGTTAGTTTAATCCCTGATTTTGAACAAAGAATTTTGAACCAGACTTGGATTCTGCATGGTTGTCCAGCATTTTGACATATGGCTATAATGCCAAGGGGGAGGGAATATACATATTGTTGGGGTTTTATACACCATGGTGTTATAGTAATAGGGAAAGGGAAATATAGGGAGTTAAGTGTAGATAGAGTTAGTAGTTAGTATTGGAGGGGAATAGGAATGGGATGTGATAGATACTAAATTTTAAGGAAACAAACTTAGTTAGGAAGTAGATCAAAATGAAAAGAATTTTACACAAGAAATGTGGCACTTTATGAAACAAGAATTAGCAAAAGAGTTTGACTTCTTTCATGAACATAGGTGGTATTGGGATGTTAGCAAGGAATGTGATGGGGGATAATTAGGAAGTTAGACATGATTCATTGTATTGCTGCAAAACTGCTGAATAAGAGATCTGCACTGGCACCATGTATTTCCTTTTCTTGGGCCAGTGATATGAAAGAAATTATGCTTCTACAACCTCATCTGCCTACCCATTCTATTGCCTAGCATTTTTTATTACTTCAAGGAGGGCGCACTTAGACTTGCAAACCCTTATGTGCCTCTTCTTTTCCTTTGGCTTTTTCTTTTGATTTTCTATCTAAGGCTAGCCTTATCACTTCCAAGGCCCCAGATTAAACAGTTGGGAACCTTCATTCTCTACCTAACTACTTTATCTGCCAAGATTGAACAGTTTGGACAGATTTCTTTCTCTAATCTACAACAAAAATTGAAACATGGCATGACCCAGCTTAGACTGTTGGATCACCCATTCAGAAGTAGGACAGCATCAACCAACTGTAGATATGTGTCTTCCACAAGAATATGAGATCTTTGCATCACCAAAGTAGATCATATTGGCACTTCCCCTGCCAATCATGAAAAATGAAACCTATTGGTATAGGTAGCTAACAGTGGCTCCACTTGGGGATGGTTTTTCTTCTTGAAAGACCAAGAACAGCAGGTCAGACTGCCTTGTCTTTTGAGTTATTCTCAAAACTTGAAAACTTCCTCTTTGGACTTCAAAACTGGAATCTGTCACCATTGTGGAACTTGCTGAAATAAAAGCCTTTTCCTGCTTATATACAACACTTCTTAAACTGAGCTATTTATATGCTGAAAGAAAATAGTATATACAACTGATTATGTACAGGGGAAAAGCCATGCTATATACATGGAAAGTAATCAAAGTAGTGCTTTAACATCCGGCCATTTACAGGGCCCTCTTCAGCTTCAGTGCCATCCATATTTTCCAAGAAATAAGTGTTATTTCCTTGTGCTGCTTGAATAACAAAAGGCCCCCTCCAAAGGGAGTCAAATTTGCCATGCTTACCCTTGTCTTCTCTTCTTGAATCCCATTTAAGCACTTTATCCCCAATGAAGAAATCTTCAACCTTGGTTCTTCTATCAAAGGCTTTCTTCATCTTCTCTTGTAGGATTTGAACTCTATCATACACTTGATCTCTGGTTTGCTGCAGACATATAATCGGGTTTATTCTTCTTTGCATGTCATTTGGTTCAGCTTGACTTTCTTGAAGTAGCTTCATGACAGGGACCCCCAATGATGAAGGGAATTTGGCTTCCATTCCATAAACCAATTCATATGGGTTGACCCCTATAGATCTCTTGGTTGTTAGCCTGTCTTCCCACAAGGCATTTACAAGCTTCTTGTGCCAATTTTTCTTATTCTATTCTAGTACCTTCTTGATGATGTTGATAAGACTTTTGTTAGATGATTCAGCTAACCCATTGCCCTGAGGATAGTATGCAGTAGAATGGCCCAAAGTAATGTGGAATTTGTGGCAAAAGTTCACCATCTTCTTGGATCTGAAAGCAGCAGCATTGTCTGTTATAATCTTATCAGGACAACCAAATCTAGAAAGGATATTGGTCTCAAGGAACTGAATGATAGTAGAGTCATTTGCTTGTCTACATGGAACAACCTAAATCCATTTAGTAAAGTAATCTGTGGCTGTTAGAATCCATCTATGTTGGCCCGAGGATGAAGGATGAATTTCCCCAATGAAGTCCAAGCCCCATTGCTGAAAGGGTCTTTCTATTGCAATAGGCTTTAAGGGAAGTGGTAGTAACTTTCTTTTTCCCTCAAACACTTGACATTTGTGACATGAAGTGGTAAATTTTTTAACATCAGAGAACAGAGTAGGCCAATAGTAACCTGCTCTTAATATCTTATCCACAGTGGACTTCCAGTACAAATGTCCACCACAATCACCTGCATGAAATTCTTTCATAACATTGTCAGTTTCATCCATATTCAAATAGTTCAGCAGTATACCTTCATGATTTTTCCATAGTAAATTACCATTTATAACACAAAATCTTGAAGCTTTCATTTTTAGAAATCTAGATTTGGTTCTGGACAATCCTGGGGGAGCACACAGGTTTTGCAATATATAACAGATGTCAGAATACCACAGGGATTGTTCAAAGGCTACATTGATCTTTGGAGTCGCTAGCTCCGATTCATTTTCCAGTTGGTTAATGTCCAAGGCTTGAAAGTTTGCTTCAGACATTAATTTAGCCAAACCTTGCGCTTTTATCAATTTTGTAGGTCTTATCTCAATGTCAAATTCTAAAATGTTGGCAATCCATTTTCCTCTTCTACCCTCTAAGTTTTCTTGAGTGAGTATGTCTTTCACAATGGGACTTGGCACATAATCTATAACATGGGAGTATAAGTTGTAGATCCTAAAGTCTTTGATGGCTTTGACCAAAGCATAAGCTTGCTTCTCCATGATCTAATATTTCAGAGGTGCATCTCTAAGAGCTATACTAAAGAAAGCAATAGGTTTTTCATTTCCTTGGTCATCTTTTTGTAATAAGACAGCACCAATGGTATGCTGGGAGGCAAAAGAGAAAACGATAAATTCTCTGTCAAATTGAGGATTCGTTAAGACTGGGGTTTGGGTAAGGGCCAATTTTATACTTTCAAAAAGCTTGATTTGCTTCTACTGTCCATTTTACTTTTGAATCCTTCTTTAGCATGTTGTTTAGTAATCTGATCAATTCTGCTAAGTTTGGGATAAACCTCCTTAAAAACTTGATCTTTCCCAAGAAGGCTTGTAATTCTTTGATGTTTCTTGGATCGGGCATCTGAAAGATGGCCTGTATTCTGTCTGGATCAATTCTAATGCCATCCTTTGAAATGATATAGCCCAACAGCTTACCTTCTTCCAAACCAAATAGAGACTTCTTAGGATTTAAGGAGATCCCATACTTCCTACATGTTATGAATATTTGTTTCAAGTGTTTCAGATGTTCTTGGTCAGATTTTGAGAAAGGTGTGAGGTCATCTAAGTAAATGACAAGAAATTCATGAATCTCTTTAGCAAAAGCAATATCCATTGCTCTTTGAAATGTAGCTCCTGCATTTTTCAACCCAAAAGGCATTTTGACATATTTGAAAGTTCCCCATGGGGTTGTGAATGTTGTTTTGTCTTGATCATCAAGGTGGACTAGGATCTGATTAAAGCCTGAGAATCCATCAAGTAATGAGATCCTTGAAGCCCCTACCACTCTTTGGAGAATATGATCCATTTTAGGTAAGGGATAATTGTCTTTGAGGGATACTTAGTTCAAATTCCTTAGATCAACACAAAGCCTAATCTCACCAGTTTTTCTTTCTTGTGGGCACCACATTTGAAATCCAATCTGAAAACCTGATTGGTGCTATGATACCAGCTTTAAACATTTTTTGCACTTCTTTCTCAATTGAAGGGAGAAGCATGGGATTGATCCTTCTCAATTTCTGCTTGAATGGCTTTTGAGTAGGCTTGAGAGGGATAGTGTGTTGGATAACAGAGGTGTCATAGGATTTTAAATCCTCATAACTCCATGCAAAGACATCTTGGAACTCTTTAAAGAGGTCAATGTATTTAGGCTTTTGGTCAGGAGGTAAAGATGCAGACAATTTTATTATTTTGGGTTTTTCGGTAGTTTCGATGTTGCATTCTTCAATGGCAGCATTAAGGGGCTGCATTTTTGGTTTTCTAGAAACATCATTTGAGTCAAAAATCTCCTCCAATGGAGTTAGGCCTGTTGGTAGAAAGTTATCCTTTAGCTCTATGATATCAGCCTCTGTACCAGCTACTTCATCAAAATGAAATTGTTCAAGTTCTTGTAATTTTTCCTTGTCAAAGTTTGTTGGAAAAAGTATTTGATTTGTTGTTTTGGGTGATATTGTTGTTTGGTCCTGTTCACTCAATGGTTGTGTGTCTTTCACAAAATCAACATCAATGTTCAAACCTGAAAATTCATGTTGCAAGGTTAAGAAATTATTTATCTGTGTGTCATCCTCAAATACTTGCCAGTCTTTAACATTGTTTGGGACAGAAGGTCTGTGTTTTATCTCAGTTGTGAAACAATGATTGGGTTCAAAAGGAAATTTGCATGTACTAGCGAATGTAGCTAAACTGTGTGCATGAAGGTTGTGGGTGTTGGCATTATGATACATATGTTGTACTTGATGGCAACCCACTCATCTCAGATAATAAATTATAGTGTAGAGAAAAGTTCACGCAATTATATGCAGAGAAAAGTTCACGCAATTATATGCAGAGAAAAGTTTATTTCATGTAGAGAAAAGTTCACGCACTTTTATGCAGAGAAACGTTTATTTCATGTAGAGAAAAAGTTCACGCACTTTCATGCAAGGAAAAGTGCGTATATGTTGGAGAACTTACCTTTGGTCCATGGTAGTTAGTCCTTGGTATTTGAACCTATGAGGAAAAGCGCGTATATGTTGGAGAACTTACCTTTGGTCCATGGTAGTTAGTCCTTGGTATTTAAACCTATGAGGAAAAGCGCGTATATGTTGGAGAACTTACCTTTGGTCCATGGTAGTTAGTCCTTGGTATTTGAACCTATGAGGAAAAGCGCGTATATGTTGGAGAACTTACCTTTGGTCCATGGTAATTAGTCCTTGGTATTTGAACCTATGGTTTTGGACCATGGTACTTCGTCAAAAGTGTTGATCTCACGTACTTTCATGGTTGGTTCATGGTATTAGTCCAACAGTTTTTTTTTTGATCCTATGGTTTTGGCCCGTGGTATTGTGAAAGGCCTAAGCCTATATAAAGCAAAGGAGATCACTTGGCTAAGGCATTCTTGCAAATCGAATATCTTAAGATCTGAGATATTTGGTTATTGTTTTAAAAGTTTGATCTATGAAAGGGAAGTTGAAAGCGAATTTGTGAAGGGTGATCTCTCGAGCACTGCAGTTGTGGAAGTGCGGAGGCGCCACAGAAGGCGCAGTGTGGAGGCGCCACAGAAGGCGCAGTGCGGAGACGCCACAGAGGCGCCACAGAAGGCGCAGTGCGGAGACGCCATAGAGGCGCCACAGAAGGCGCAGTGCGGAGACGCCACAGAGGCGCCACAGAAGGCGCAGTGCGGAGACGCCACAGAGGCGCCACAGAAGGCGCAGTGTGGAGACGCCACAGAGGTGCCACAGAAGGTGCAGTGCGGAGACGCCACAGAGGTGCCACAGAAGGCGCAGTGCGGAGACGCCACAGAGGCGCCACAGAAGGCGCAGTGCGGAGGCGCATTGCGGAGACGCCACAGAGGTGCCACAGAAGGCGCAGTGCAGAGACGCCATAGAAGGCGCAGTGCGGAGGTGCCACAGAAGGCGCAGTGCCGAGACGCCACAGATGCGCCACAGAAGGCGCAGTGTGGAGGCGCCACAGAAGGCGCAGTGCGGAGACGCCACAGAGGCGCCACAGAAGGCGCAGTGTAGAGGCGCCACAGAAGGCGCAGTGCAGAGGCGCCACAGAAGGCGCAGTGCGGAGCCACCACAGAAGGCGCAGTGCGGAGGTGCCACAGAAGGCGCAGGTGCGGTGGTCGCGGCGCCACAGAAGGCGCAGTTTGAAAATTTATGAAAAGTGGTCCTTGAAAGAAAAGAAGTAGGGGGTTGTAGCTCCCTTCCAGGAGAGACTGAAAAACGAGAGAGAGTTGTAGCTCTCTGCAGGTTGCAGCCTGCGTACTGGCAAAGGACTGCACCAGTACAAAACCATTGTAAAAGGAGTTTCTAATTTGAAAGAAGATAGAGACATATTGCAGCAGGTGGTTTTCACCCACATTGGGTTTCCACCTTACATATTGTGTTCTTTGGTGTGACTATCTGTTTTCTTTGTTCATGCTCATTATTTTATGGTACTGACATGCAAAAATAATTCAAAGAATAAATAAGGAAGATTTATTAAAAGAACTTGATAATACTGATTCACCCCCCTCTCAGTATTATTTCCAACAATTGCTATCAGAGCAGGTCCTTCAGAGAAGCTTGATCGCTTGAAGGAAGATCATTCATCATGAGCAACTACGAGAGTGAAGCATCAATCAGGCCACCAATTTTTGATGGGACAAACTTCAATTATTGGAAGGTAAGAGTTACTGCCTATCTTCAATCTCTTGGTACATAAGTTTGGGATATCATAGATACAGGCTACACTTTTCCTTCAGCTACTCCTACAGATACGGCCGAAAAGAAGAAATATGAAACAAATGCTAAAGCAGTCAATACTCTGTTGGGATGCTTATCTCAAATAGAATTCGTGAAGGTTATGCAATATAAATCTGCAAAAGAAATATGGGACAAGATTGTCTTGAGCTACGAAGGAGATGAACAGGTAAAGCGTGCTAAACTTCAAACCCTCAGGATTCAGTATGAGAATCTCAGAATGTATAATGATGAAAGTGTGGCTAACTATTTCCTTCGGGTAGATGAGATTGTTAATTGCATGAAAAACTTGGGTGAAGAAATAAAAGAGGCTATTGTGGTTGCAAAAGTTCTAAGATCATTGTCCCCCAAGTTTGAATCTAAAGTGTCTGCAATAGAAGAAAAGGAAAATCTACGAATTCTTACTATGTCTTAGCTACACGGAATTCTAACTAATTATGAAATGATAAAGGGAGGTCCATCAGACAGAAGAGAAGCTACTTTCAAGGCTTCAGGCAAAGGAGACTATTATGAAGCAAGTCACGTGCCAGAAGAAGAAGAAGAAGAATCAAATTTTGTCAGAAATCTTCAAAGGGGAACTGGAAGGTTCAGAGGTAAGTTACCTTTTAAATGCTTTGCTTGTGGAAGAGTAGGTCATTATGCTGCAAAATGTCCTCATAAGGATAAAGGAAAGGAACCTGCTAGATGGAACAAGAAACATATTGCAAATAAGAAAAGCTACTACACTCATGAAGATAGTGATGGTCTATCAAATAGTGACGAAGATGAATGAGGTAATGACTATAAACTCTTAATAGCATTTGAAGATGATGATTACATGGATGCTATAGATGTGGATAGCTTTTGTGAAGAAATTTCTAGACTCAAGACATGTATAGAAGAAAAGAATAGGATCATTGATACTCTACAACTTCAAATTGATGAAAAGGAAAAATATCTTGAAAAGTTAGAAGGCGAAATTGTTGGTCTTAGAAAAGAGATTGAGAAAACAAAGGCTATTAATCTTAATTTTGTCAAAGGATCTGAAACTCTGGATGAGATCATCAATGTACAGCGCTCTCCTCTAAACAAGACAGGTCTGGGCTATAATGGAGAAACTTCTCAAGCATCCACCTCAAAGAGTTATCTGGATGAAGCAAGAAGGAATGAGCAAAAGCACAATGGAGATCACCAAGTAAAGCAAGGACCAATTACAAACAAAGACTATCAGGCAAATCAGGGGCAATCTGTCTTAAGGATGAACAAAAGCTACAACCAGTCACAGGTAAACTCCTCTCAATTTGCTTCAAGAATGAATGACAATAGAAATTACAATCGTTTGGCCGGAAGATTTGATAACCGCAGAAATTTCTTCAATGGACAATGCTTTTCTTGCCATAACTTTGGTCACAAAGCAGCTCAATGTGTTGCATATAAAACGATCATGACTAGAGAAGCTCAAAAACAAAGAAGTATGACCGGGATTACAAAAAGGACCTACAACAACTTTTCGGTTCTTGAAAATGAAGTTGAATGTTCTATTTGCAATAACTTTGGTCATGAAGATTCTGAATGCAAGAGCAGGTTTCAGCAGACAAAGGAACAAGCCTCAAGCACCAAAACATGGAGAATAAAGGAACCACAAACAGAAAGATGTGGGATAGCATTTTATGCAGAGGAATAGGAAAATCTATGGTACATTGACAGTGGATGTTCGAAGCATATGACAGGTGATAAAGAAAAACTTGAATCATATTCTGCCCTAGAAAAAGGAAAGAAAGTTTCTTTTGGAAATGATACTCCTGCAACTATAAAAGGAAAAGGCACTGCTCAGTTAAAAGAAAAGGTCAAAGCTGGAAATGTTTTGTATGTTGATGGATTGAAACATAATCTTCTAAGTGTCAGCCAGATGTGTGATCAAAGAACCGAGGTGATATTCAGATCAAATGGATGTCTTGTTCGTGATCTTGATACAGGTAAAACAGTGATCAAAGGTAAAAGAACTCCAAATAATCTATACATATTTGAAGAAGGACAACAACAATGCTATCTGAGCAAGGATGATGAGCACTAGTTATGGCACTGGAGGTTGGGGCATCTAAGCTTTTCACAAATAAGGAAAGCATGCAAATATCAAGTAGTTCGTGGTCTCCCAGATATCAAAGTTCCAGACAACACCATATGCAAATCATGTCAGTTTGGAAAGAAAACCAGAACTACCTTTTCGGAAAAGGAAGGATCAGCTAGCATGCCTCTTGAGCTAGTACATACAGATACATGTGGTCCATTCAGGAAAAGGACACCTCGAGGAGAAGAATACTTGATATTATTCATTGATGATTTCTCTAGGTTTGTCTGGTTAGGACTTATGAAGCACAAAGATGAAGCATTCGAAAAATTCAAATCCTTTAAAGCCTTGGTTGAAAATGAATCAGGATACAAAATTAAGTGTCTTAGATCCGACAGAGGTGGGGAGTTTACCTCAAATGAATTTTTCGATTTCTATGAAGAACATGGGATAAGGAGAGAATTCTCTACAGCTAGAACTCCTCAGCAAAATGGAGTGGTGGAAAGAATGAACAGAACTGTCCAACAAATGGCTCGTGCTATGCTTGATGAATCTGGAACTCCCGCAACTTTCTGGGGTGAAGAAGCACATGCTGTGGTTATTATTCTCAACAAAAAAATGTCCGAGTGAACAGCACTCAAACCCCTCATGAGCTCTGGTATGGTGAGACTCCTTCGGTAAAGCACTTCAAAATCTTTGGGAGCAAATGCTATATTAAAAATACTGATGAGCAACTTGGCAAACTTGAACCTAGAGCAGATGAAGGCATCCTTCTTGGTTATTCTCCACACAGCAAAGCATACAAGTGCTATAATAAAAGACTTGGAAGAATTGTTGACAGCATTGATGTAGTGGTTGATGAGAAAGGATACATTCCTAGGCAAGTAAATCATGAAGATATCGAAGAAGATGAAGGCCATCCTCAAAGACAGAATGATGAAGAAGAAGAACCTCAAGAAGAACCAGAGGAGCAGATAAGGATAGAAGAGAAGACTCCATCCAGATATGTTCAGAAGAATCATCCAGAATCTCAGATTTTGGGACAGAAAGAAGCAGGTGTACAAACAAGAAGAACAATTGCAGAAGCTTCAAGCTATTTGGCATTACTCTCTTCCACTGAACCACAAAATGTGAAAGAGGCATGCAAAGATGAATGTTGGGTCAAAGCAATGGATGAAGAACTTGAGCAGATCGAAAAGAACAACACTTGGGAGCTGGTTCCTAGACCAAAGGATAAGAATGGTATAGGAACAAAATGGGTCTTCAAAAATAAATTGAATGAAAATGGAGAAGTAATTAGAAACAAGGCCAGACTTGTTTGTAAAGGGTATGCGTAGCAAGAAGGAATAGATTTTGAAGAAACTTTTGCTCCTGTTGCAAGACTTGAGGCCATCCGAATGTTCCTTGCTCTCTCAAGCTTTCAAAACTTCAAAGTATTTCAAATGGACGTGAAATCAGCCTTTCTGAATGGAGACTTGGAAGAAGAAGTATACATTGAGCAGCCAGATGGTTTCATTCTTGGAAATGATCCAAATCTTGTATGCAGATTGAAAAAGGCTCTCTATGGCCTCAAACAAGCTCCAAGGGCTTGGTACTATCGTTTGGACAAATATCTTCATCAACAAGGTTTTTCAAAAGGATCAACAGACAACAACCTTTATATAAAAGTTGAAAATGACAAATTGCTGATACTTGTTGTGTATGTAGATGACATTATCTTTGGCAGCAATGAAGAAGCTATGAGTCAAAGCTTTGCCTTGGTGATGCAGAAATAATTCGAAATGTCCTTGTTGGGAGAACTGACATATTTTCTTGGTTTGCAAATCCAACAAAATGAAGGAGGGATCTTCTTGTCTCAAACCAAGTATCTCAAGTAGATTTTGAAGAAATATGGTATGGAAGAAGCAAAACCAGTATGTACACCCATGGTCACAGGATATAACCTCAGTACAAATGATGAATTAGTAGCAGTGCATCAACCAACTTATAGATCTATGATTGGAAGTCTACTTTATTTGACAGGTACCCGACCAGACATCATGCATGCAGTGGGAATAGTTGGAAGATTTCAGGCAAATCCAAAGGAAACTCATCTTCAGGCAGTAAAGAGAATCTTCAAATATCTTCAAGGGACTCAAAACTATGGCTTACGGTATCCTAGAGATACATATCTCACACTTCATGCTTATACAGATGCAGATTGGGCCGGAAGCGTGGATGACAGGAAAAGCACAAGTGGTGGTGCATTCTTTATGGGTTCCAGATTAGTATCTTGGTTCAGCAAGAAACAGAGTTCGATTGCCTTGTCTACAGCTGAAGCAGAATATGTTGCTACTGCATCTTGCTGCACTCAACTCCTTTGGATGATGCAGACCTTGTAGGATTTTCAAATCACTTGTACACCACCCATCTCCATCTTATGTGATAATACAAGTGCAATCAACATTTCGAAGAACCCAGTCATGCATTCAAAAACCAAGCACATACCAATTAAGTATCACTTTCTCCGGGAACAAGTGCTTGAACAAAAGGTCAAGTTGGAGTATGTTCCTTCTAAGGAACAGGTTGCTGATATACTCACCAAACCATTGCCTAGGGAGACCTTTGAATACCTCATGAAAAAGCTAGGGGTTGTTGATGCATCATCTTGTTATTGAATCTCTTCTGATTGTTGGTTGTACGCAAGGTTCATCTGAAGTATATGCGTACATGTGTTGGGTTGCGGATTGTCAAAGATCGAATGGCACAGGTTCAGGGGGAGCATATCATGCATTGTTGGCATTATGGAGGAAGTACAGAATGAGATCATGGATGCTGGTCTGAATATTGCTGCAATATGTCTCTATCTCTTTCATGGTCATGGATTATGGTTCTTCTTTGCAGATCTGGTTTATAGTCAGGGGGAGCATGTTCTTAGGGGGAGCATAACCCTTTGCCCTTGATGTCAAAGGGGGAGAGTGATTGGTTGTTGTTGCCATCAAGTCCAAAGGGGGAGATTGTTGGCATTATGATACATATGTTGTACTTGATGGCAACCCACTCATCTCAGATAATAAATTATAGTGTAGAGAAAAGTTCATGCACTTATATGCAGAGAAAAGTTTATTTCATGTAGAAAAAGTTCACGCACTTTTATGCAGAGAAAAGTTTATTTCATGTAGAGAAAAAGTTCACGCACTTTCATGCAAGGAAAAGCGCGTATATGTTGGAGAGCTTACCTTTGGTCCATGGTAGTTAGTCCTTGGTATTTGAACCTATGAGGAAAAGCGCGTATATGTTGGAGAACTTACCTTTGGTCCATGGTAGTTAGTCCTTGGTATTTGAACCTATGAGGAAAAGCGCGTATATGTTGGAGAACTTACCTTTGGTCCATGGTAGTTAGTCCTTGGTATTTGAACCTATGGTTTTGGACCATGGTACTTCGTCAAAAGTGTTGATCTCACGTACTTTCATGGTTGGTTCATGGTATTAGTCCAACGGTTTTTTTTGATCCTATGGTTTTGGCCCGTGGTATTGTGAAAGGCCTAAGCCTATATAAAGCAAAGGAGATCACTTGGCTAAGGCATTCTTACAAATCGAATATCTTAAGATCTGAAATATTTGGTTATTGTTTTAAAAGTTTGATCTATGAAAGGGAAGCTAAAAGCGAATCTGTGAAGGGTGATCTCTCGAGCGCTACAGCTGCGGAAGTGCGGAGGCGCCACAGAAGGCGCAGTGCGGAGGCGCCACAGAAGGCACAGTGCGGAGACGCCATAGAGGCGCCACAAAAGGCGCAGTGTGGAGGCGCAGTGCGAAGATGCCACAGAGGCACCACAGAAGGCGCAGTGCGGAGACGCGACAGAGGTGCCACAGAAGGCGCAGTGCGGAGACACCACAGAGGCGCAGTGCGGAGACGCCACAGAGGCGCCACAGAAGGCGCGGTGCGAAGATGCCACAGAGGCGCCATAGAAGGCGCAGTGCGGAGACGCCACAGAGGCACCACAGAAGGCGTAGTGCGGAGATGCCACAGAGGCGCCACAGAAGGCGCAGTGCGGAGGCGCCATAGAAGGCGCAGTGCGGAGACGCCAGAGAGGCGCCACAGAAGGCATAGTGCGGAGGCGCCACAGAAGGCGCAGTGCGGAGGTGCCACAGAAGGCGCAGTGCGGAGACGCCACAGAAGGCGCAGTGCGGAGGCGCCACAGAAGGTGCAGTGCAGAGGCGCCACAGAAGGCGCAGTGCGGAGGCGCCACAGAAGGCGCAGTGCGAAGGCGCCACAGAAGGCGCAGGTGTGGTGGTCGCGGCACCACAAAAGGCGTAGTTTGAAAATTTATGAAAAGTGGTCCTTGAAAGAAAAGAAGTTGGGGGTTGTAGCTCCCTTCCAGGAGAGACTGGAAAACGAGAGAGAGTTGTAGCTCTCTGCAGGTTGCAGCCTGCGTACCGGTAAAGGACTGCACCAGTACAAAACCATTGTAAAAGGAGTTTCTAATTTGAAAGAAGATAGAGACATATTGCAGCAGGTGGTTTTCACCCACATTGGGTTTCCACCTTACATCTTGTGTTCTTTGGTGTGACTATCTGTTTTCTTTGTTCATGCTCATTATTTTATGGTACTGACATGCAAAAATAATTCAAAGAATAAATAAGGAATATTTATTAAAAGAACTTGATAATACTGATTCACCCCCCTTCTCAGTATTATTTCCAACAGTGGGTTCTAGCTATTTTGGTTATTTGAAACTCAGCAAAAGTTTTGAGCATTTCAATAGCAGCAGACCTGTATGACCTTAGTCTTTTGTCATTAGTGACAAAATTTCCTTTCACTTGTTGTATAATAAGGTCTGAATCTCCCATGATTCAAACTTTTGTGGCTTGTAAGGATTTTACCAGCTTGAGGCCTAGCAGAAGAGCCTCATATTCTACCATATTGTTGGTATATCTGAAATTGAGCTTAAAAGCTCGGCCTTCTGCATGATTGCTTTGTTTGTTATGAATCCACACTCCAGCTCCTGCCCCTAATTTTTTGACTGATCCATCAAACTCAAGGAACCATAGGATCTCTTGATTTAAGGGATTTTCAACATTTTCTCTATGACTTGGGATTATAAGTTGGAGTTCTTGTTTATTATCTGGTTTGTCTTTTAGGATTGCCTCATCAATTGGCTTCTCAATCTTGATTTCTTGGGAACTTGATTGCTCACTCATGTGTAGATCTTGTTCAAGCATGACAGATTTGTTATCACTCATTGGACTTACATCGTCATTGAACAGAATAAAGGAATCCATATCTGAATGAACTGCATAAATAGGGAAATTTTGAGGTTTTTCTTCACTGCTCACCATGTATTTCATGCGTGACTCTCTGTATAGCCTCTTGGGTTGCCCAAAGACAGAGATGGTGGCATATGACATGTCTAATTGCAGGGAACCTTGGAGTTTAGCCCCCCATGATCTTGATAATAGCATTCCATACTTGGGTGGGATATCAACAACTACAACATCCATCAAGATTGTCTTATTTAGGTATTGGACAAGGGACACACATAGATCCTTTATCAGTCCTAAACACTTAACTTGGTTGGAGTCAAATGAAAATAGGTCCTTATATGGTCTTGTAATATCTAGATTCAATCTTTCCATTACTGATTTGGGCATCAGGTTATGAGAGGCACCTGAATCAAACATTGCATTGTGTAATATCTTATCATGAACATGCAAGCTGACATAAAAAGGTAAAATTCCAGCCACTACTGTCTTCCCATCAACCTCTGGACCGAAAAGTAGTTCTGGGGTGTCATCCAACACATTGACATCATCTTTGTGGTGGGTCAGTTGAAGGGACTTCTTGATTTGTTGTTTATAGATGTTATGTTTGGCTAACTCTGAGAGAGGAATCGCTATTTTCAATTTTCCAATTTCAGCTTCTAAGTCAAAAGGTCTTTCAGATTGGGTTTTCGTGTTCTGGTTAACAACCCTTTCTCTCTCAATTGAATTCTTAGAGCTTTCTTCCTGATTCTCATTTTGATCTTGAGGCTTGTCCTTTTTGCTCATCTTTTGAGAAGTATTGCTTGGATTGTGCTGTAAAGGAGGTGTGGCCCTTGGTTGTTGATTTGAGAAAGATGCTTCATTTATTTCTTCAACTGTTACTTCATTTGTAATTGAATCAGTTTTGTCAATTGGATCTGTGACAATGGCCTTCTTGGGCAGCAGGCTATCCTTTGTTTTCTCAGGTTGTGTCACATTTATAGTTCTGCTCCTTAGCTTATATTGCTTATGAACTTCATAAACAGCTGTGTCATAGCCTTGTTTAAAGTCAAATGACTCACTTGACATGGTTTGGAACTGCTTAATGTCATCATCCTTATGATCTTCTTGACTCAGAAAAACTTGTTGATCATCATTCAGGCCCATCACGTTAATGTGGGTATCATCTATCTGCTCATTTGAAGTGGATGCTTCAGTATAGTTTTCCTGGAACGGAGGTCTTATCTCTGGTTCAGAACTGGCCTTGCCAACGTTAGGGTTTTGATTTCTCCTAAAATTGGGATTCCTGATAGGGTTATTTTGTGGTGCTTCCCATGATGACTTCCTCTCAACTGATTCTACTCTATCACCTAATCTTTGCATACCAGTGATTATTGCATCCAGTTTCTGATCCCAGCCTGAAGGCTCTTCTTTAAAGGTAGTCTTTCTCTCAGTTCTTGTCCTATTTCTCTTAGCTATCAGGTTGGCTTCCACACTCACTGCTATGTCTTGCATTTCAGCTAAAGTTCGAGGAGCCCTTTCTCTTAGTTGGTATGCCATATCTGAATCAAATCCATCAGGAAAGGTATATAGGGCCAGATCCAGTGGGGGTCTGAGATTTTGGGGAATAGCATTGTAGACATTGTTAAACCGAGCACAGTAGTCTAAGACAGTTTCTTGTGGACCTCTTTTGATTGTATTATATTCAGATAAAATATGAAGTGGGTCCTTGTTATAGCTCCAAATCCCACTCTTATGGTTTGTGATGCTGCACTCATGGCCTAGGGCAACCCCTCCTTCCAGACCTGGTCCAAAAAATTAAAAAACAGTGTTTTATTCCCTATACGCGACATTGCCCTGAGTTACACGCGTGTACACGCGGGTCTGTCATACCCAACCCGCGTGTATCTATTAAAACACTTAAAAAATATATAATTTCCTCTTTTTCGGGCGGTGATCGCGGGTTTACCTGCTGGATCACCTGTTAGTGCCCGTGGCCCAACTGTTCCCAACCAACTCCTAACTAAAAAACTACTTTGGAGAGGGTATAAAAAGACATCAATGGGAAGGCCAAGGGGAAAGAGAAAGGAGAGCAAGATTATTATGCTGAGATTTTTCCCTTAGATCAGGTCTGAAGTCCTTGGTGCTGTCTGCACTTCCCCCATCTTGCATAGGAAACCCTTGTTTCCATGTATATTGGTGATCATTCATCCTTGGTATCATCATTGGCGTAGGACTTGGAAGGAGCTCTTGTCGGAAGCTTGAGGCTGGAACGAATCCGGGAGGAAGCTTGCTTGGAGCCTGCTGAAGGTGTTCAGGTGATATCTTTCCGATATCTGTACTTTATTTGCCTTTATTTATAAAGAAACACGTCTTTGTTCCCGAATAATCTTTCTTTATGCTTATGAAATTCTTGTGTTGAATTCTAGTGAAAGTGGTTACTTAAAGATCTTTTATAACTAACTTTATAGCATGAAGATGATTTATACATAAGTATTTGTACAGGTATTGTTGTGTTCTTTGATTTGTTTGTCTTGCAGGTCAAAGAAAGAAGAAGGGAACTCCAAGGAGGGTTTGCACCCTAACGGTCTTCTCGAGCGTAGGACCATTGGTATGTGCCCTAAACCTTAGAATTTGCTTAAAAGTAAAGATGATGGCTGTGTGTGTGTGTTTCTTTAAATAAGCAATTTTCAGTCTGGTAGAGTCTTAGCCCAAAGGACCCTAGGGGAACTTTCCCTTAAACCAGAATTGGTGACTCCACTGGGGACAACACTCTTGTTGTTCCTAGTTTGGGTAGTCCTCAAGCCAATCAAGGCTCAGCCCCTCTGTTTGTTGGCTCTGACTGTCTGATATTTTCCTGAAATCCAAGCTTTGCCAGTTTTTCAGTCTGTGTTTTTTATTTTTCTTGAAAGACTTCAGATACGCCTTTTTTCTGGATTACAGAAGCGTATATACGCTAGTTGCACTAAGTGAACCCGCGTATACGCAGGTTTCCTTAGTTTCAGTCGCGTATACACGCATTCTGCAAATATTTGCAGGCGCGTATATCACATTATTTTCAAGATTTATAATTTTTCTTTTTGCTGAATGTTTTTCTGGTAGTTTGGGTCAGTGTCAAGCAGTTATTTCTCCAGTAACAGTTCCCTGTTTGACAGGGGGCATCTTGTTCTGAACTCTCTCTAGTTTTAAGGAGTTCTAGTCTTGTTTTTCGTTGATTGCAAGCGTCATTGATTTTTGACACACAAGATTTCTGTCTAAGAATCTTGATTGCTCTGTTTCGGCAGAGTGAGAAGATTGTTTTCAATCTTTGTGTCCATTTTGTTTTCGTGACATTTGTGTTTGCTCAACGGAATCATTTTTGAGACCATTTGCTCCTTCTTTTCGAGAAATTTGTTTGTTACCATTTTTCTTGAAATTTGTCTTTTGATATTTTGGACTTTCATTGATGTTTTTGATTGAAAAAGCAATTTCGAACACGACTTATTTTTGTTGAGTTTTATTCATTTGGAAAGTGTTAATTCACAAAAGTGTTTGATTGCTTGTTTATCAATCATTGGTATCAGTTTTTGAGAGTTCTCCCTTTGAAAAAGACTTTTTGGTTTGGTTGAAAGAAAATCTTTTAGAAGTTTTTGAGTTTCGCTTTCTTAAACTTACTTCTCATTTGATTTCCTTTTTTGCGAAGTGAAAGTGCTTTGTTTTTTATCTTAAACTTGTTTTTATTGTTTGGACGAAATGATTGGTAGCAAATCATTTTCTATCTAAGCATTTCAGTGGCAAGACAAAATTTGGTAAAGCAGCAACTTTCCTTCTTTGTTTTTAGAATAGTCTTTGAATCGTGCATCCACATTTAGTTCTTGCATTAGAGTAAGATTTGCATCTCTTTTTTAGGCATCTTTAGTTTTGTTAGTTTTTGTGAGTGTGGGGTCTGAAAAGAAAAAGAAAATTTGCTTATATTACAAGTGTCTCTGAACCTCATAGAAGTTGCTATTCATTGAAAAACAAAAGTGCATGTGCATGTAGCTAGGTTTTATTAATTTCTTTTGCGTCCATAAAAAACACCACAAGTTTCATCTCCATAACCCTATGACTTAAAGAACAGCCTAATAAAATCAAGCGCTTAATTAAAATCCACTAGAACTTTTTGTTTTAGTTATTACACCAACAAGTTTAGGATTTTAGGGCCTTGGATTAGGCGAGTGGAGAGTTAACTCTCCAAGGCCACATTAAACGTCAAACATAAGAGTCTGATTAAAGAGAGTAAATCCAATAGCGTTAGGAAGACCAGGAAAGCTCCGGATCTGGGAGTTAAGCACGAGGGTCTGTGAAGACAGGGAAGAGAGATACCCCCTCTCCTACTTGTCCGAACTTACCTCAAGACTATTCCGCCTGGCTTCTGCGACGAGTTGGTACCCATAGTTGCCTCTCATAGGGATCTGCATAGGTGGCTGCGGAGGGGAATCCCGTGGCACCTGAGGTCGACGTTGTATCACTCTCGACGGTACTTCTGGAGGGCACCCTTGCGAAGCTTGGGGGCTTGCACCGGCACAGGCTGTTGTTAGGAGGTCAGCGTAACTTCCTCTGATACCTTCGCTGATAGGACTGGGCCGTCATCATCCCAGACTATCTTCGGAAGGCCCTTTGATTCACTTTCTCGTATTTTGGTGTCCGGTCTCAATCACCCGGAGCGGAAATACTTGAAAGTTGTTTGACTGGCTGTATCTTTAGGAACTTTGTAGTGTGTGCTCTGTGCTCCTAGTCGGCTTAGCTTTTAATTTTTTGAGTCTTTAGCTAGATCATAACAAAAATTCAAAGTGGCTGACCGGTCTCCAAGACGGTCTCGAAGACTTCGTGGTCTCTCGCCACCTAGTTTAGAGCCTTCTCCTAGAAGGTGCAGAGGAGATATTACCGGTAGGGTCCGTCCCACGCCGGTTGACGCATCGGGGATTGATCCTCCTCTCGGGGATATTAGCGGCCAAGCAAGGCCTGGCACTTCTGAACAAGAGAGGGATACTCCAATCCTTTCTCGAGTTCGCTTTCAAGCGGAGAACGACGTAGAGGTAGAAGAAATTTTAGAATCATTAGTGATTCCAAATTCTCCACTACCATCTAGTTATCCGGACGTATTGCAATACATTGGGACTCCGTCGAATAGACCTGCAAATCCAGGTTACGCTACGCGCTTACCTTTTATGATCACGACTGGAAGCATGGCTTCTATGAGTGCTGTGACTATGCAAACACCGATATCGGTGCAAGGGGGAGGAACCATTTCCATCCCCTCCGCTTCTTTGTTCGGATCGTTTGCTAGCACATCTTTGGTAGGGTCCACCTCCATTCCGTCTACAAGTGGAAATGCCCAAACCAATGCTTTCAGTACTGGTTCCTTCCTTTTTGGCACCCAATCACAGGGTATTCCTTCAGTTCCGTTCAGTGCCGCTACGTCCATGATGGGCAGATCATCTTCATTCCAGGGTTTCCCTTTCGGAAGTGGTCACATCCCACATTCCAACCCAACGGTAGGATCCATGCCTTTTTCTTCAATAGGACAAAGCAGCAATCCTTTCCGAGGTTGGAATAACCCTGGGATTGGTAGTGCAGGAACTGCGAATCCATTCATCGGCCAACAAGGAGGTAGGCCGTATTCCACGGTTAGCATGTTTCAAAGTATTCCTCCCCTCGCTTCGGCTTGGAACCCATATCAGGGGTTATCAACCCCTTACCATTCTTTAGGAGGGAACTTTGCAGGTTATGGAGGTTATACGGCAGGAGTTGGTCAAACTCCGAATTTTGCTAGACCACAAGGCTTGCCTGTTGGTTCAACAGGTTCTATTGGTCACTTGGGGCAGCCTGGTGCCTCTCAAATCCCAGGACAATCTTTTCAGAACTTTGGGAGTTCTGCCCAGTCTGGGTGGAATCCCCTAGGTCCTCCTAGGCTCCCATTTCTGGCAACGTTAAACTTGCCAGATCTCACTAAGCTAACGAACGACCCTATCAGATATAATCTGGCCTGGCCTCCGGTCCCAACCAAACTCCCTTCGGACATCCCAAAATTCGAAGGGAAGAGTGGTGAAGATCCGGGCGATCATGTAACCACATTCCATTTGTGGTGCTCATCTAACTCCCTCATCGAAGATTCGGTTAGGTTGAGACTCTTTCAGCGCACCTTGACTGGTAATGCGGCTAAGTGGTATATAGAGTTGCCAGGGGGCAGCTTTACATCGTTCGCAGACTTAGCTAATATCTTCTTGAATCACTTCCAGTTGCCTGTCCGCTATGATGCCGGAACTGAACTTCTGGCTACCTTTCGTCAGGATAAGGCAACCCACATTTCTGATCACATACAGGAATGGAGACGGAGAAAAAGGCTCATTAAAGCCGAAATCCCTCCGGAGTACCGTCTAGAGTGGTTTTTGAAGTCTTTGCAACCCGAGATCTCCAAGGATGTCTCCATGTCTGGGGTCTATTCTAAGGAGCAAGCCATTTTCAGGGCCCAGCAGTTAGAACTGATTTACTCTCAGTCTGGGATCCTCCAAAAGTACTTGCCAGATGCTCCTGGATCTAAGGTTGATTTAGCTAAGCCGAAGCCAGGTCCGCATGCGGATGGCATCGTGGGGTCAGTAGACTCGACTACAGTGAACTTGTTGAATCAATTGCAGCAGTTGTCATTACAAACTGCTCCTAACAACCAAGTCACAATGTCTAATCCTCAGGCTTCCCAAAATTCTTCCATTAACGCCGTCCAATCCGATAACCCCAAAGGAAATCAAAATTCCAATGGGAAAAAGAAGGGACGTGGTAAAAAGAAGAATTCGGATGGGAAGCCGGATGCAAATAAATCTGGCAACAATGCTAGTGGTGGTAAAGGTGAGTCGAGAAAGAAAGTTAAGTTCCCTTGCAAGTTATGCAGTGGGGACCATCTAACTCATCTTTGCCCTCGAATTGAAGACGCTCAGCGCTTGTTAGGACAGCAAGGGACTTCTAGTTCACAAGCTGTGTTAACTAACCCGTTTCCCCAAGGGCAGCAACTTCTTGCTGGCGCGAATTCGAATCCTGGGACCTCCTCTGGGGGCAACCAGGAAGGGGAAAAAGCATCAAATGTTTTTATGATGGGGTCAAATGTTAACGTGACTACTCGGTCACGTGATTATGGTGAAGCTGAAACATCTAAGGATAAAACGGCTCCCGGAAGTAATGATCTTCATATTGAGCGACCTCTTGTTGAGACTATACCCAGGATACCGAAAGGTTCCGCCAAACGCGCTACGATTAATCCTAATGCTAGGGCCACCCAAAATTACTCCATTGTGGAGGATTTGGCTCAAAGCCCGTGTGCTATGTCCGCTTTGGAAGTTCTCCAATCATGTCCGTCTCAAAGAAGTGCTTTACTCTCCGCCATTGGAGCAGTCGATACAGGTAACTCGTTAGTGCTCTCTTTCGACATGTCAAATGTCAAAAAGAGACTTCCTCATCATATGGCTTTCCAGGTAAAGTCAACATACCGGAAAATCAATATTTTTCGCACCGTTATAGATGAGGGAGCTTCCACGTGTGTCATGTCTATGTCATGTTGGAAGGCTATTGGTTCACCTACGGCTGTTCCTTCACCAACTGTCTTAACTGCATTTGATGGCCATTCTCACAAGCCGCATGGGATTATCCCGGCCTTTCCTATATGTGTTGGAGGAAAGGTCGTTAATATTGAAGTGGAAGTCGTAGATGCTAACCTAGATTATAATCTCCTATTAGGAAGGAACTGGGTGTACGAGATGGAAGCCATTGTATCGACTCTGTTTCGTGTCATTTGCTTTCCTCATGAGGGGAAAATCGTTAAGGTTGATCAATTGGACTATGCTCCAATCGATCCTCAAGCAACCTCCGACTCTACGGTTCCTTTGGTGGATAACCCTCGCCCGCCGACTGAGAATTTAGGAGTAGGGATGTATTCCTCATTGATGGGTACGTTTGATCTTCCCTCTCCTTTTGCGAGAATCAATGCTATTTCATCATCCAAGGAGTTTTCTCGAGAAAAGTTCTTTCGAACTCATTATTTTTCCGACCCTTGGACCTTGCCTTCACCTACAACCACATTAGTTGAAGGACAAGTAAATGGAATGGCATTTCCTATATCTGTAGCTGAGCTTAGATATCAGTCTATCGTAGACTCTGCAGATAACCATTCTACTCCTTTTTCCGAAGAGGAATTAGATGGTCATGTGGCCCCCGCTTGGAGCTTCGATTCTAACTCTGCTATGGACTGCTTAGATTCGGTTTTACCTTCTGAAGAAGCAATCCTCGAGGTGATGATGGGTATAGATCGACCTTGGGAAGACTTACACCATCGTTCATATTTTCTTCCTCCATTGCAGGAAGTGGAAGCTAGATTCTCCGAGCTCGTTGGTAGTGATGTTTGTACGGTATCGAACCCTTTGGCTCCAACACACACACGTGCTGAAGGTAACATGTCGGTAATTTCAAAGACGATACCTATAAACATCTCTAAGGATCCTAACATCATCGAGAATATCTTCATCGGAATTGAGTGTTCCCCTGAAGAAATTCAAATTTATACCGACCTATTCAAGGAATATCGTGATGTATTTGCTTGGTCTTATGAGGAAATGCCCGGCATTGATCCTTCTATCGTCCAACATGAGATCAAGACGTACAAAAACGCAAAACCGATTCGTCAAAGGCTTCGGCCGGTTAACCCTAGGAAAGCAGCAGCTATCAAAGCTGAGGTTGAGAAGCTGCTAAGGGCGGGTTTTATATACCCTGTTCCTCTTACGGATTGGGTTTCAAATCCAGTACCTGTAGACAAAAAGCAAGGAACAATCCGTGTATGCATCGATTTTAGGGACTTAAACAAGGCTTGTCCAAAAGACAATTACCCCACACCATTCATTGATCAGATTATCGACGAGTGTGCGGGTAATGAGATTTTCTCCTTTATGGATGGCTTCTCAGGTTATAATCAAATCTCTATTCGTCCTGAGGATCGGCATAAGACTGCCTTCATATGTCCCTGGGGTACCTTTGCATATCGAAAGATGCCTTTTGGTCTTAAAAATGCTGGAGCTACCTTTCAGCGGGCCATGTCCTACGCTTTCCACGACATCAAACATATCATCGAAGCATACTTAGATGATCTCGCTGCTCGTTCTCGAAAGAGGACTGATCATCCTAGTCATCTTCAATTAGTTTTTGAGCGATGTCGTTACTATAAAATCCGGTTGAATCCCAATAAGTGCGTTTTCGCGGTTACATCCGGTCGGTTGTTAGGATTTATTGTGTCCAATGAAGGGATCCAGGTTGATCCCTTCAAGGTAGAGGCAATAGTTCAGTTGCCTCCCCCGTCCTCAATCCGTCAACTTCAAAGTCTTCAAGGGAAGGCCAATTTCTTGAGACGGTTTATAGCAAACTATGCCGAGATCACTAAAGGGTTCATGCGTTTGTTACGGAAAGGAGTTCCATTTGTTTGGGACGACTTTGCGCAGCGGTCGTTTGATGCTTTGAAAAAGGCATTAGTCTCTGCCCCGCTTTTGAGTCCACCGGATTATGGTAGAGACTTCCTTTTATATCTCGCTGCAGCAGAATCTACCATTGGTATGGTTCTAGTTCAGGAAGACGATGCTCTCGTCGAACATGTGATTTATTATTTGAGCCGAGGCTTAATAGGTCCTGAACTTCGCTATTCTCCGGTTGAGAAGTTAGCCTTGGCAGCTGTTCATGCTGTCCAGAGGCTCCGTCATTATATTTTGCTACGCAAAACTTTTGTCCTAGCGGCGGTCAATCCATTTCAATTTGTCCTCAGTAGGCGAGTGATTGGGGGCAAATATAATAGATGGATAGTTATTTTACAAGAATTCGATCTCGAGTTCTTGTCCGCCAAGTCTAAGAAATCTATGGTTTTCGCAGAGCTAATTTCCGAGCTTCCTTGTGGAGAAGATATTGTTTATGAGGAAAGTTTACCCGACGAGCATATATTCCTCATCTCTTCACAAGACCCTTGGTATGGAGATATCATTGTTTATCTCCAGACTTCGAAGTTTCCCTCTACTTTCTCCAAGGATGAACGTCGCAAGTTACGTCACCTGGCTAAAAACTATGTTATCATTGGTGACACATTATACCGTCGAGGAGTTGACTCAATTCTTCGACGTTGTTTAACCTTAGAGGAAGCAGAGTCTGTTCTTAATGATTGCCACAGTGGAGCTTGTGGTGGTCATCTATCCGGGCTTGCTACAGCCCAGCGCATCTTACGTGCCGGCTATTTTTGGCCTTCACTCTTTAAGGACTGTGTGGAAGCGGTAAAACGCTGCCACCCGTGTCAAATTTTTACTCGCAAGATGCGCGCACATCCAGCTCCCCTCTTTCCCGTTGTCACCGTCGGTCCCTTCACTAAGTGGGGTATTGATTTTACGACTTGTAATCCGCCTTCAGCGGCAAATCACAAGTACATTATCGTAGCCGTAGACTACTTCACGAAGTGGGCGGAGGCCATGCCTACTTATAAGAACGACAGTGACACGGCAGCTTTGTTTCTTTTCAATCAAGTTATCTCAAGATTTGGCATCCCAAGAGAGATTGTCACTGACCATGGCAGTCATTTCCAAAATCAGCTAATGTCCGAATTGGCTTTTAAATTAGGTTTCCGTCAGGAGCATTCGTCCCCTTATTATCCTCAGGCCAATGGACAGGTCGAGGCGGTCAATAAAACTCTTAAGACGATACTCCAACGGACAATCGATAAAAATCGGTCCAATTGGCACATTATGTTGTATCCGGCTCTTTGGGCATACCGAACCTCCGTCAAAACGGCTACTGGTTTTACTCCTTTTCAGTTAGTTTACGGGATGGAATCTATCTTTCCGGTCGAATGTGAAATTCCATCTCTGAAATTGGCTGTCGAGCTTCTTCCCGAGACTTCAAGTCTCGAGGAGCGCCTAGTTCACCTGGAACATCTCGATGAGTAGCGTCGAGATGCTGCCACGACAAACGAGGCACATAAGAAAAGGGTCAAAACTCAGTATGATAAGTCTGTCCGTCCTCGTGTCTTTTCAGAAGGTGACCTTGTCTTGGTCTATGACCAAGATAAGGACGCCTTCGGGGCAGGCAAATTCAAGCCTATGTGGTACGGTCCTTTCATTATCAAGCGAGTCTTAGAAAAAGGATCGTATGAGTTAATTGATTTCGAAGGAAACAAGCTGGCGGAACCCCGAAACGGGCTCTATTTAAAGAAGTATTTTGCTTAGTTTCACCAGGCAATGGCTTCTTTGTATTTTATGTATATTTGTACATATCTTATCGAGCGTTTTCTGATATCAGCACTTTTTGGTCTGCTTTGGTAGGTGTTGATGGATGATTTGGTTTATTTTGGATTCGCCGATGGTGCTAGTCGGCACACTCGGAATCTTGCTTCCGCAGCTTGGGTACTTTATTACCCAACTGGTCAGTTGTTGACATCGAGAGGCGTGTGTATCGGTCCTGCTTCAAACAATATGGCCGAATATACAGCTGTTATCAATTTGTTATCCGAGGCAATCTCTTATGAGATCGACTCGTTGGTAGTATATCTTGATTCGCAATTGATAGTGTCTCAGTTAAATAACATTTATCGGGTTAGAGATCCATTATTATATCGCCAATATTTAAGGGTGAGGTTGTTGCAAAGATCATTCATTTATATTAATTATTTGCACATTCCAAGATCTCAAAATTGGTTAGCTGATTCTATCGCTAATCAAGCATTAGACTGGCATATCAATCATTCATCATCATAAAATCATGCATCAAAAAGTCAAACTGTATATATATATATATATATATCGCAAAAGCGTCTCGAGTGTACATATGTGTGTCTAAAAATATACAAAATTGGGACTCAAATGCCCATAATCATGTCAGGCATATCTAACGCCTCGGCTCTGGATGAGCATCTAAGTAATTAACTATAGCATTGGCCACACGCCGGAAGATGCGAACCCAGTCACGTGGCATTCCAACCACATGACGCTGCATATCTGGAGGAAGGTCCTCCACCTCGGCCATTGGTACTTGGCAGCTCAGTCTCGCCAAGTGTCACTGGACGTTGTTGAGGGTCCTTTCCGCATCCGCAGCCGTCTCTTCGGCTCCTCGGCCACGCCGTCCATGTCGCGGGAACCCATCTGGTCGCACAGGCCCAATGTCTGGAACATGATCATCATATTAGTCATTTGAATCTCATTAAAAAAAAAAAAATTGTTTTTCAAAGTTCATCATTATACTTGAAAAATCCTAAAAATCATAAAAACATAAAATTAAAATATCTTACCGATCTCGCCCCATGCTGCATCTGGTGGTAACACTAGATCAGGATCTCCGCGGAAATCCAGTCCAGCATAGGGGTAGTCATCTATGGCGATGATCTGTTGCTCCCACCAAGCAAAAAAGTCGTCGTCGAATGCATTCCTGGGCACTTCCCCACCCCCCAGACGTTTCATCAAGTCAGCCCACCGGCCCATACGTGGATCACGTGGACTACTGATGGGAACCGCTACCCTGGGGCGGAGTGCGGGAACCTTCTCGAAGAAGAAAGTGCATAAAATGGTTCCGTACCCAAAGTTCTTGGTCTGCCCCCTCGTGATAGAAGTAAGCTGCTCCTTCATGTTGGAAAGTAGAGGAGTACACCAGTCAAACACAGTGGTGAGACAGTCCACTGCTACGCTCATGTTTACCCGTGATGCCTGATGTAGCGAAGATGACCCGTTCACTCGAGCTATGGTGAACAAGATTATCCGCAAGGACAAACTCTCCACGTTTGGGATAGAGATCTGGCTCCCAACTTTCCGACGACCTGGACAGTAAATGTGAACATAATCGTCTACACTGAGACTATTTCGGGTCCTGCCCCGGGAGTGTACTACCTCTCCCCTTCGGGAAAGGCCCGTGATAAAATATATATCTTCCACTTCTATCCTGAGTGGCATCTGATCAATCATGAAAGCTTCTTCCTCGACATCCCAGTAATCAATGAGTCTCTCGAGCAGACGCACGTTTGCTTTCATATTCGGCAACTTGAAGAATTTTAACAATCCACATCCCCGTAAGGCATCTAACGCCTCATCATTGTTCATAACTTCATTATCCACAGCTAAGTGCTCTCTTTCACGCCATGTGATAGTCATCCTGGAAGAAAAAATCATTTTCATCCATTAGATTTTTGTATAAAAATGTTTCGCTGCGCACACGTGGGTTACCCTATACACAGTCGCGTGTAGGGCCCTCGTATACGCGATTTATATACAATCAACCCGCGTGTACGCCGTAGAGAAATTTTTTGCAAAAATTGAACGGTGAAACACCAATAAAACTTCCTAAAAACTATCACAATTGATTGCAAGCTAAGTTTAGTGCTTACCTGGAAGTTTTCGGCGAGTTTGAACGGTTGAATAAGTCACGGGGAAGTTTGCTCCTTTTGCTCCACAATTTGCTCTCCAAGTCAAACGGTGAAAATGGTAAGTCCAAAATTTCTTTTTATAAGTTTTGAAAATGCAAAATTTTTTCAAAATTTTATTTTGTTTGGTTTCATGTCACTTTTAACTTGGGAGCTTGGAATGTCGAGATTGAGTTGTTTTTCAGGACATTTTTGACATTTTTCGACGGTTCGAGACGGTTCCATGACTGCTGACCCGTCATGGCAGGTATCGTGTTCTCACTGGCATATAGGTTAGGGACACCATTTTTCCGTTGCATTATGCATACTAGCCTCCATTTGACCGATACATCTGCTGTAGGGTCGACCCCATCATGTTATGGTTCGCAAGCCATTTTCACTCGCCGATTTTTTAAATCATGACATGATGGTAGAGCCATCCTTTTACATGGGCATCCTAGTTAGCACCTCACTGACACTTCTTGCCCATGCTGCTTCGTTATGAGTAGGCTTGGGAGTCCTCTGTAGTCCCGCCATGACTTATGCATTGAAGACTCATTCCTCTTTGCTTCCTCGCTTCGTTCTGGCCCTTATACCCTAGAGGCTCCTATGTGTGTTGAGTTGTACTTCTGCATTGCATGTTGACTATTTGCACCTTTTGGCCTATAGCCGGCTTCACTTGGACTCGTGTTTAAGCCAACTTTTGACCATGCCGTCTGCAAAATCAACCTTGCATACCTTTGACTTCTGCAGCTTGACATACCTTGATCCGTGGAAGGAACATACCTTTGAGTGTCACTGACCAGTTTTTCACCTCCCTGCATTGAGCATAGGAATGTTCCTTTTCCCAGGAACTAGATCATCTGTTTCACCGACACTCGTTCTTTCCACTGTACCATAGCATTCTTTTATTCTTTTTCCGGCTTATCAGAAAAAGACAAAAAAAGTTAAATATTCCAAAAAGAGCGGGAACAGGGACGTTATTTCCATTTATTGTTGGCAGCTAGAGTCAGTCGTGTCGCCCTTGAACAAAGCACTCAAAACAAAGTCTCCTCCGCATGGGTGGGATTTAGTTTGACTTAGGTACGCCATAACCTTGTTATCGAGTCAGTTCTCCCCTGATTGGTTATCTCTTCCAATCATATGGAGGGTTCGTTTGTGCCTCCTGCATGACGAACTTATACAGATTCATTATATGCTGCCACATAGTCACATTGAGTCGTGCTTTTGTTCAAGGGAAGTTAGCCTGAGTCGGCCTTTCTGCGGTGTCTCTTGACTCATTTTTCAGTCGGCCATCCCTGGTTGTCAGTGTCATGTCCATCATCACATCAGTTATATTGGTCCTTCACTCGTGCCGGTTTGAGAAGGTCCCCATTGACTTCTTGCTGGCGGGTCTTGTCCTTATCGACGACGACACATTGCTCTGAGGGCAGACCTAGAGACCGCACCCTGGCCCTATTTTCATTATTTATAGGTCACCTTGTGCTCAGCATCGATCAGTATAATGGGTCTTTGACTGAGTGGTTTCCCTTGTGTTCGACATCAGCATACATTATCACACATTGGGATTCGTGCAGTACCTTGGTTTCCATTTGACCCTATTGGTGGATACCTCGCCTCTGTGTCGGCTTTCATTATTGGTTGGTTCATAGGGTTTCTGCTGTGCGCTAGCCACATCTTGTGTACGCCGGAAACGTACTTCGGTTGGGTTACTACATCTTTTTCGTCCGATTCCTTCCACATTATTGGCCTACGGGTTACACTCGCGCTAGATTGATGGAGGATGCCTTAATGCCTTCCTTCTAGCGGATCTTTCCCTATCGACTCCGACTCATTGCTCTGGGGCAAAGATCTAGAGTCCATTTGGCAGTACCTTGGGGTTTGCAGTCATTAGTGGCAGATTCCTCGCTATCGACAGTGGGAAACCATCATTGTCTCCTGATTGATAGATTCTTACAGGTGTTCGACTTCAGCTCATCCATTCACACTTGTTAGATTGTACTGGGTACCTTGACGCTCATTATCATTATCGGTGAGTAGTCTCGCGTTTGTTAACGGTATACATCAATGACCGGTAATCAAACGATTTCTCACATGGTCGACTTCAGATCATTTATTCCCATGGTGTAGAAATGTACCACGGCGGTCGGTGAAGACCTCAGGTTGTATCAGCATTCATTGGTTCACTTGACAGTTGCTCCTGTTACTGCTCGTTGATACCACTCCACCTTATATGTTGCAGTCAGTCACGGCGACATCTTATATGCTGGCACCTGAGTTTGCAGTGTAGTACCATCCTATTCCATCATGTTCAGTTGGTACCATTTTTTGGGATCAGTCTTTGATATCAGTGATCCGTTGCATCTTTCAGCATCATTGACAGTCTTATATGTGATATTCAGACATGTACTTACTCATTATGATCAGATGATCCATTATGTATTTTCCAGTCATTTATACTTGTATACTTAGTGGATCCGCTTGTACTTGATATGCGGACATGCTTTACTTTTCCTGAGCATGGGTATGCCCGCCTCAGACGGTGTTTCTTTCTGACCTCTTTTCGGTGGCTTGGCAGGCTGAATTCTGGTGAAGTCCTCCTCAGTTTTTCGGCAGAGTTCCTTTCCTTGTACTTACTTAATATATTTCGGCCATCATGTTCCCCTTCTGACCTCATATATTAGGGGGCATCTGTTATAGCTCCAAATCCCACTCTTATGGTTTGTGATGCTGCACTCATGGCCTAGGGCAACCCCTCCTTCCAGACCTGGTCCAAAAATTTAAAAAACAGTGTTTTATTCCCTATACGCGACATTTCCCTGAGTTACACGCGTGTACACGCGGGTCTGTCATACCCAACCCGCGTGTATCTATTAAAACACTTAAAAAATATATAATTTCCTCTTTTTCGGGCGGTGATCGCGGGTTTACCTGCTGGATCACCTGTTAGTGCCCGTGGCCCAACTGTTCCCAACCAACTCCTAACTAAAAAACTACTTTGGAGAGGGTATAAAAAGACATCAATGGGAAGGCCAAGGGGAGAGAGAAAGGAGAGCAAGATTATTATGCTGAGATTTTTCCCTTAGATCAGGTCTGAAGTCCTTGGTGATGTCTGCACTTCCCCCATCTTGCATAGGAAACCCTTGTTTCCATGTATATTGGTGATCATTCATCCTTGGTATCATCATTGGAGTAGGACTTGGAAGGAGCTCTTGTCGGAAGCTTGAGGCTGGAACGAATCCGGGAGGAAGCTTGCTTGGAGCCTGCTGAAGGTGTTTAGGTGATATCTTTCCGATATCTGTACTTTATTTGCCTTTATTTATAAAGAAACACGTCTTTGTTCCCGAATAATCTTTCTTTATGCTTATGAAATTCTTGTGTTGAATTCTAGTGAAAGTGGTTACTTAAAGATCTTTTATAACTAACTTTATAGCATGAAGATGATTTATACATAAGTATTTGTACAGGTACTGTTGTGTTATTTGATTTGTTTGTCTTGCAGGTCAAAGAAAGAAGAAGGGAACTCCAAGGAGGGTTTGCACCCTAACGGTCTTCTCGAGCGTAGGACCATTGGTATGTGCCCTAAACCTTAGAATTTGCTTAAAAGTAAAGATGATGGCTGTGTGTGTGTGTTTCTTTAAATAAGCAATTTTCAGTCTGGTAGAGTCTTAGCCCAAAGGACCCTAGGGGAACTTTCCCTTAAACCAGTCCTTTTTCTTCTCCCATCTGTTGATAAATGTTTGATACAGGGCTTCAGGGTCAGCTATAGAGTTTACTGGAAGTGACCTAAACCATGTTCTTACATCTCCTGTTAGGCTTTGCACAAAAATTTTCATTCTAACCCCATCATCATCTATCTCATAATTTTCAAAGTAGTCTTACATTTTCTTAGTATGTTGAAGGGCTGGATAAGAGCCAGTACCATCAAAATATGAAATGTTGCTTTGGTACTCTTGAGGCATAGGAGTTGGGTTGGCCGGTAACTGTAGTGGAGCATATCTGTTAGCCATGTTTGGAGGGACAATAGGGATAGCAGGGATGAATGGGACAAGTGGAGGAAAGGGAATGACAGGGGTATGTGTAGTTGATGGAGGGGTTGGAAGAATACCTTGTGAAGTGGATGAAGAACTAGTAGGTTGTGGACCAGTGGTATGAGGATGTAGAGAAGCCTTAGCAGGGGTTGGAATGTCAGTTTGGAGACCTGCTTCTGAACTAGAATCTGATAAAGTCCCTTCTGATTTGTGTCTCTTAAGGACTCTTGAAATCAAGTTTGGGTTCCGAAACTCAGGTGATGGGTCAGGATCTAGGTTAGATCTTGTATAGCGAGTTTTCTTCTTAGGAGCCAGTTTCTGCGATTTCTTTTAGGAGAATTTTCAAGGAAGCTATTGATATTTGACAAGGACTGATCAAGTACAGCATAATTGTATGGAACTTAAGATCGGACAAAGATTGAGGAGGCAGCTTTTATATACTTCTGCAAATGCAAAGCAAAGGTTTTCCTAAGGTTATGTAGTTGTCATTCAAGCTCTATGTACAGTATTGAGGATCAGGCAGGGGGTTATAAAGTTTAGTTCGATCCCCAGTGGAGTCGCCATTTATGTTAACACCCAGGTTGTTCCCTTTGACTCCTGAGGGAATACGGCCGGGGTAACCACTAACCAAGCTTTGGATTACAGGTTCTAGCCAACCTGTAATCAGAGAGGGCTCTCTCTTTTAATTTCTAATTTTGTTCTTAAGGATTTTAGGCTAGCTATGAAGTGAGGGTTTGGTTTGAAATTTTGGTTGAGTGATGTCTTTCAGTACCTAAGATGAAATCCTCAGACAGCTTTAGTCCATTGGGCAATGGAGTCTGTGGTTGTAGGTTGTTTGAAATGTTGAGTGGGATTGTTTAAACTGGAGGGCCATTTAGATATTCCATGAAACAAACTTGAAATTGTGATGATGAGATATGATTAGCCAGTGGAAGGCAATTAAGAGTTTTCCACTGAGCTGGTGGTGTGAGAATGAGATATATTGCCCAGAAGCAGGCTTGAATTCCTGAACAATAATCAATGTGAAAATTAGAGTCTGAAGGTGCAACATTTAAGAATTACACTATCATAACTATAACTGAGGAAAACATCCATAACAACATAGATTGAGTTCAGGGTATTCAATGAATAAATCCTGAAGCTATTCTTTTTCGTTGCTATTAAACTGTGAAACATAGAACATGAATGGATTATGAAAGAATGAAATACATAACGAAGAGGTTAAAGAAACTTATTGTGTCATGAAATATGCAGGAATCCTATAGCATTCAGCAAACACACCACAACGCATCAAACAACACAGAACTTTGGAAATTCCATCAGCTCTTTGTATTAAAACTCTGAACATTTACAGCATAGGATGTCTTGAAGAGAAAATCAACAACCCCTGCAAGCTTATGCGAGGGGGAATATATACAATCGGTTTTACAAAAATATCTGAACCGCTGAGTTATTTGACAAATAAATACGTTCACCAACTTACAGAAAAGTTGATAAGGAAGTTATTGCTGCTCTAAATACAAAAAGAATACTCTTTATTTCTGTCAGAAGTCTTTTTGACTTTTGGAGGCCACTGAGTCAGTTGAGCGTTCTGCATTAATGCTGAATGATATGTCTTTATGGCTCTGTCGTGCTATAGCTTTCTCGGCCCTGTCATCTGTAGCTGTCATTGTTGCTTTAGTGGCCGAATTGGTTTGCTGAGTTGGCTCAGTCCATTCTTCTCCAGTCATACTGAATGCATCAAATTTTCTAAATATGATGACTTATATTTTGATGAAAAAATTTGATGAAAGCCTGTTGTTTACAGTAATAACTGTATCATGTTGGTCCACCATTCCTGTGTAGGAAATTGATGCCTCAAAATTGTGCCTAATGTCTCATCTGCCTCAGTATATTTGTAGTAAGTAGGAGGCACTTCAAACAAATGTCTGATTTCATTCATAATAAAAAACAAATTTTCTACTTTCTCATAGAGGCTTTGCCCAGATGCAGGCCCTGCTTCCTCTGGGGTACTTGATCCTGCAGTGATCTGATTGGTGGCAAATGTGTTTACCCTTTTTGCATAGTTCTCATGTGATAGTAGCCTTCTTGCGCTGTTCAGTAAGCTGGGAAGGCCTCGGTTGTGCAATGTTGTGAACTTATCAGTGAATTTATTTACTTCTGTTTGCATCTCCTGGCACCTTCTATCCAAGGTCTGCACCAGATTTCTCAATGTGAGGACCCTCTTTATCAGCAGGATGGTTTCAGTTCTATTGGGGATTCCTATTGCTGCTAGCTGAGGACCTGTGCGGTTATTGAGAACATTGATCATTCTATTGGCTATCTCAGGCATAGTGCCTAGAGATGCCCTTTCTCTTTGGCTTTCTTTGTGTGCCCTGCCTATGAGCTCCATGTGCTCATGAATAGTCTCTATGTACTGCCATTGATCTGTTATTGATTGGCCAATATTGGCCCATAAAACTTTCTTGATCTCAGCCACCACTTTGTCAAGGGTGAGCTCTTTCTCCAGCTCCTTTATCTTCTCCTTAAGAGCCTTCACTTCTCTTCCCTTTTCAGCTACACTTTGCTTATATTTGTCATATTTTTCATTAAGAGTAGCTAATTTCTCCTTGGCTTCATTCAGCTCTGCCATCTGGGCTTCTAGGACTTGAATCTCATTCATCAACTTCTGCATGTCAAGGCTTGGAGCCTGCTCTGATGTCAGTGCTGGTGCTGATGTTGATGGAGTTGTTTCCACTGTCTGCCCTGTGGGAGGAGTGACAACTTGAGGGGGTTCCTCAAGGTTGATCACTTGCTGAGGGTGCTGAGATGTTTGGCCTCCTTCTTTCTATTGTAGGGCTGCCTGTAATGCAGCCTCTGTCTCTACCAGTTTTCCCTCTGTCTGTACCAGTTGTTTATGTAATGTTAGCAGCATAGCTGCTACATCCTGGTCCTTCCTTTGTTGGGCAACCTCTTCTGTTTGAGGGTGAAGGGTTGCTGGGATCTTCATCATCTTTCTCAAACCTGCAATATCTGCATCTCTTTCCTTTAACAACGCTTGTATAGCTTTGGGATCCTTTGGGTCATGCCCAAGCTCTATAATAATATCCTCTAAAGACCTGATCCTGTTGTCTTTAGCCTGAGAGGATGCCTTTTCCAACTCAACTTGGGCAGTTGTATTGTGCAGGCTATTTTCCAACTTATGCACCAGGAAGGTCTTGTCTGCAAGTGTTGAATAGACCATCTCACCCGTTTGCTTGTGAAGCTCTATCTGGTCCATAGGGTGGATGTCTTTTGCAAGGACCTCAAGGTTGGTCCTTATATAATCTGCAGCTGACTGTGGCTACAACATGGTAGGCATGAAATGACTCATGGTCATTTTCCCTTATGTTATGTCATATGCTGACATAAGCCTCTGCTGGTTTGTAGGGGCCATCTTAAGCAAGTGATTATAGAGTTGGAGCCTGACTGGCTCATTTCTCTTCTTGATATCAATGAATTGTTGCTTAATGCCTGATTCCGCTCTCCTTTGCTGACTTAAGGAGCTGACCTCTCCTCCAAGGGTTCTTTCTTGTTCCTGTTGAAAGGAACTAGAAGATGCCTCCATGCTTGGTGGGCCCATGCCCAAGGATTGCCCAATAGGCATCTCTTCTTCAAAAGGGGATTTAGTCTTTGCCTTTTCTCCCCTTGATTTATGGATGTGGTGAGGGGAGTCTCCTGCTCTCTATCCCTCTTCCTGCTTTTTTCCTCTTTCTGTGGAGTTTGGAGCATCGAGGTCTCCACTGTCGTTTCTTGCCTAGGAGGCACAGTTTCTTGAGCTTGCTTCTCTTTGGATTTTGGGGCCTCAGCTGTTTCTTCTTACTGCTTTGGCCGCTCTTTTTGTTGTTCTGCTATAGGGGGTGGTTGTTCCTGCTCCATCTCCTTTTCTTTACCCTTGCTGGATGCCTGTTGAGTAGTTTTAGTTGTTTGCTGGTGGACTGTAGAGGATGAGGCAGCTGCTCCAAGTTGCCTTTGATAAGAAGAGGAAACCTACCCACAAGTTTCCAAGTCAGCTTCTTTCTCAAGATTCTTTGCTTCTCTTTGTAGTATTTCCTCTCTAGTATTTGCCTCTTCTAGAGTGCCCTCTTTCCAACTTAACAAATTGGCATATTGCTCAATATGAGGCAATCTGATGTGATCATAGCTAGCCATCTTATATTTGACCCTTCTAAGACTAATGAAATGATTAGGGTCATAGGGTGACCAGAGGAAACTGGTTTGCAATCGGAGGCCCTCTAGGATCCTATCTGCTTCCTTCCATCCCTCCTCCCTTTTGTTGTAAAGAAATGGGCCTAGCTGGTTCCTGATTTTTAGTTGCACCTTCTTGTTTTTGCTGTGGAAATGGACTTGGTCTGCATTTCCAAACTGCCTGAAATACTCTAAGGCAAAGAGTCTCATAGGGACATATCTTGGCAGCCTATATGGGTTTAACTCACAGCCATATATTCTGATTACTGTATGGTTTTGGTAGAAGTACCAATCCCCAATGTTGTAGGCCTTTGAGAGCTGGAGTATCCTTTGCATCTCATATGTCAATCTTGGAGGAGGGGTACCCAATAACATGGTCATAGCTGGATGGATAAAGAGGTCTATGAACTCACAGTAGCTGTATGGTGAATAAGATATGTAATGAAATATTGAAGTCCAAAATACCACAGACCTTGGGTTTCCCTGAGAATCAAATTTCTTGAGAGTAATAGGGAAGCTATCAGGTTGATAAAATAGGAACAAGTGATAGATGTATGAAGTGTATCTAAACACCTTTTCCCTCTCTAGATTCATCAATTGCTCATGAATCTTATTGGCAATGTATGCAGCATAATCATAGTGCACAGAAGGAGGCTTTCCAGGGGAGAAGATAGACAACATTGCCAGAATGGTTTCATCAGCAAACTCAGATGACCTGTAGCCCAGGACATAATTGATCAAATCCAGGAGCAACTTGCCCAACTCATTGAAATATACATCTCCTATAGGAGGGGTTCTCACAGCTTCAGAGCTTGGTAGAATGAATAATTGATTGATTTTTAAGATTTGGGCACTAGACAGCTTGCCTCCTTGGTCTATCAAGTCCATCATGGAGAGAGGAGTCAATGGCTTTGTAGTGTGAAAGTGTAGCATCTCATTTATAGCCTCAGGGGTGATATGGAACAACACTGATCCTGAGGGACTGAGAACAGCTCTTTGACATGGATCATAGTTGGCACAGCATCGATGGATCAAGTCTGGGAGGACATTGACTTGAGGAAGATTGAAAATGGGTAAATTGGAGTCCCAAATCCATAGAATATCAACTCCACTGAGGTGCTTGGCCTTCAGCTCATTGAGTACATGAATGTTATATCTGGCATACATTGAGACTGATTCTGTCATCTGGTAATCTTTATCACCCAGGGCCTTCCACTCTAGCTCTCTGTGTGGGGCATTCAAGGTTGGAATGTTCAGTGCTACTGGTGTTTCCATGGTTAATTAGTACTCTGAATTGTACTAGAATTTGTTTTACTGGACAGAGCAACACAGAGGGGTATTTTTGCAAGAGTAAGGCAAATTGCAGGGGAGAACAGGGTAAGTTGTGGTGAGAACAACTGAAATGCTCCCAAGAGAGTTGAATGAGCAAATGATGGGACTAGCAAAGTCGTTTTCCCGGTGAATTAGTGCAGCAAAGGTTTAATTTCACGAATGCACGAACTGACTGTAAATTTATGGGAACTTGGCTCAATATAGATTTTTGTAGGTGAATTCCGACCCAACAACTGAAGATAAACGTTGGCCACCAGGGATTTGCTGGTAATTACACTATTTTTCACTCTTTTTAAGCTAGCTTTGCTGAATTATGCACGAAACCAGGTGCAGAGGGGAAATTTCGGAGAAATACCTGGTGAATGCTGGCAATGGTGACAAATGCAGGTGAATTGGAAGTGCCCACATTCTTTAAATCGATTTCTATAGGTTGGCGGCGAAATGGTCGTAAAATGCATGCAGAGAGCAGAAACAATTCTTTTTGCAAAAGTGACAAAAAACGCGAATTTTGGCGAAAATATGGACTTTTTGGGTTATTGGCGCTTTTTTTGGATGACGTTAGCATGACGTCATCAGGTGGGGTCGGGTACGAAAGGGTGACGTGGTGGCCTGTGAGTGGTCCACGGGGACTGGTGAGGTGGCGGACAGGTCGGAGCGATGGCGGGCCGGGCGCTGACATGACGCTGAGTTGGCATGACGTGGGCGTGACGTAGTGGTGCCGTAGGCAGGCGGTATATGAAGGGCGGTAAGCGGTTCCATCGGACCGCTTATGGTACGGTGGCGGTATTGGCAGGCGGCCTCCCGATACGATTTGGGAGCGACGCGTGGCACTGGCCTGACGTCACCCTCTGACACTTTTCGGGAGGTAACGTCTGGTCATCGGGGGCCGCCCGATATTGATATGGGCCGTCAGATGGGAAAGCCCAGATCCGACGGTCGACGGGTCGATAAAACGAAAGGACGATACGGCAGCGGGGCGGGGAATATTTTATTGTATTCATTGAAATGCACGCCCAGGCGGGACTTTAAACTTTGGCGGATTTGTGGGTTTTTTCAATGTTTTATGTAAAATGCGCTTTTTAACCCAAAACTTTGGATAGGCGGAAAAATGGGTTTTTACAAGGTTTTTTTCCAATAAGGAGGGTAAGGCATTATGAAGGGGTTGTAAAGGGAAAAAGGGGTAGGGCTTACGTTATTAAACCAACGTGGGGTTAGTTTAATCCCTGATTTTGAACAAAGCATTTTGAACCAGACTTGGATTCTGCATGGTTGTCCAGCATTTGGACATATGGCTATAATGCCAAGGGGGAGGGAATATACATATTGTTGGGGTTTTATACACCATGGTGTTATAGTAATAGGGAAAGGGAAATATAGGGAGTTAAGTGTAGATAGAGTTAGTAGTTAGTATTGGAGGGGAATAGGAATGGGAAGTGATAGATACTAAGTTTTAAGGAAACAAACTTAGTTAGGAAGTAGATCAAAATGAAAATAATTTTACACAAGAAATGTGGCTCTTTATGAAACAAGAATGAGCAAAAAAGTTTGACTTCTTTCATGAACATAGGTGGTATTGGGATGTTAGCAAGGAATGTGATGGGGGATAATTAGGAAGTTAGACATGATTCATTGTATTGCTGCAAAACTGTTGAATAAGATATCTGCACTGGCACCATGTATTTCCTTTGCTTGGGCCAGTGATATGAAAGAAATCATGCTTCTGCAACCCCATCTGCCTACCCATTCTATTGCCTAGCATTTTTTATTACTTCAAGGAGGGTGCACTTAGACTTGCAAACCCTTATGTGCCTCTTCTTTTCCTTTGGCTTTTTCTTTTGATTTTCTATCTACGGCTAGCCTTATCACTTCCAAGGCCCCAGATTAAACAGTTGGGAACCTTCATTCTCTACCTAACTACTTTGTCTGCCAAGATTGAACGGTTTGGACAGATTTCTTTCTCTAATCTACAACAAAAATTGAAACATGGCATGGCCCAGCTTAGACTGTTGGATCACCCATTCAGAAGTAGGATAACATCAACCAACTGTAGATATGTGTCTTCCACAAGAATATGAGATCTTTGCATCACCAAAGTAAATCATATTGGCACTTCCCCTGCCAATCATGAAAAATGAAACCTATTGGTATAGGTAGCTAACAACTGCTTTGCCTTTGGCCACTGCCGACCGTTTGTTGAATCTCGATGAGGCTTGGACTATTCCTACCATCTGCTTGTTCTTCCTGGGTCGCGGTGTGCATGGAGACTTAGGAACTTCGGGAACTTGAGTCACGTCCTCGGGCTCTTCTTGATTTAGTTGCATTTCCTCTACGAACCGTGCTCGGGTTCTAGCCATGGTACTCATGGGGTGCCTGGTAGCTGAGTACTCGCTGCTCTTCGCTGGTTCAAAGCGCCAATATTCCAGTGCCAGCCATAGATTATGAGATTTGAAAAAATCCCTTCCCTCCTTTTCTAATCGGCAGATCTTGGCATATCTAGTCTGAAACTCTCATCTTAATGTCCCGCCGCCTGCTCCTCTCTGACGTAACCTGACTTTCTTGTCAGGACTAATGTTGCTAATGGTCATCTTTTGACTTTTCCCCGCTGTAGTGCAATCCGTGGGGCGTAGCTATGATCTTGTGGACTACCTTACTTGGTAAAGAATCCTTTTGCCACGCTGGCTTTCCACAGACTTGTTTATAGTCCCACACCTTCTTTCAACTGCTTGGGGCGTTGAGACTATAGTTTCTACTGCCAGTCAGGTGCTTGCACTTTTGGTGCGAGTTTACAACTTTCCTGCTAGCCCAGGTTGCGAGCACCTCTCGAGCGTCTGGGTAGCCAGTCTGTCAGCAGGTGTGTTCTTCCGTAAGTGCGGGTGTAGCCATGATAGCAGGGTCACAACTCGTTCCTATGCTACGCTGCTGGATCCATCCCTTCTTAGCGCACTTTGCTTCCTTGGTCGTACCCCTAGTTTATTGATGTTGCGGGGCCTGTGGCTACCCTATCTTTTCTGAGCTCCCTTCTGTCATCTATTGCAGGCCCAGTGAACTCGTGGTATCTGCAACTTCCCTGATTCCCTGCTACCCTTGGCGCTGGCTGCGGGTGAACCGGTTTGTTGGGGTGGCTTTGGACTACTAATTCTAAGATGGTTGGGTGTTTGTACCTCATACACCTGCAGCCTATGCTGGCGAGGAATGCTTACCTTGTTTCGCTCTCCCATCCGTGCGTGCGCCTGCCTCCAACATCCGCGCCCTTTCCTTCACATCTTCGGAGCTACACCCTTTCATGAAGCAATGGTTGTGCATGATGCATCTACGGATACTTCCGACTGCTCCTTTTCCCCTATTGTCACCATCCTATTACAATTTAGTGTGGTTACTTCATGCAGTCGGTTCTGCCATCATTCAATCTCTTCATCTGAGTCCAACGTGCAAGAACTATCACGGTCCCATGAGAGTCTATCGTCCGCTGTTGGATTTACCATGTCCTGATCTTGCGTTGTAATCTGGTAGATACAGTCCAACTCACCATCACTGTCTTCGTCGCGCACGGGCTTGGTATAGTACGCCCCTTCAACTGGATCCAACAGAACCACTACGCGGAGAGATTTCTTTTCAAATATCATTTTTCATTTCTTGAGGTTGATGATTCCATTCATATCCATTGCCCAATCTATCCCTAACAATGCAGGATATGGGTTACTATCATCCACAATTTCTATGACCTCAAAATTAGTTTGTGTGCTAGCGCCATCGATGTCTACTGTAACCCCGTGCAGTCTTCCCATGGGCAGAATCTTTTGTTGGTTAGCCATCCATAACTGAATCAGGGACCATTGTAGTGTGGGCCTGCCCATGCACTCCCAAGTCTGTTTTGGTAGGACATTCGCATCAGACCCCAAATCTAAAACGACCTAGCCCATCTCATAGTCTCCGATCTGAATAGTCAGTCACATTTCTTGCCCAGTGCGCAAAGCATGTTTGCCTAACTTCTAGACCATTCTCAGTTCATCCACTCCCGTGCATCGAGTTATCAATTCTTGCAGGCCCTTTACCGCTTTAGAATCCCTGAGTAGGTTCATGCAGGTTTCCAAGAAGGTGGTTAGCATAGAAGTACCCTTCTCTAGTCTGAATTGATCCTTACTATCCGAAGTAGAAGCTTCCGCGAAGTTCTTCTTGGCTTCCATAAAGGTTTCCTTTGCACGCTCCAAGTCAAATTCTGGTTGTTTCACGGGAGCCTTATGGACCCACGTATCTGCCTCTGGCTACTTCCCCTTATCTTATTCTATAGCGGCACCGCTTCTGAGCATCATATTTACGTTAGGATCTTCTGTGCGGGGTTCAGCCTTCATCATTTGGACATTTGGAGTAGGGTTAGTTGGAAGCACTCCCTTTTCCCGCATCTGAGCAATCAGTGTGGGGCAATTGACTGCTTCGTGGTCAAATTGGTAATAGTAAGGGCAACAGGCTTTGGTCGGGTTCGTGCAATCACGCTCGTAATGCCCCGATCCTTGACAATTATAGCAAATTAATTATCCTTGTCCCTGTCCAGGTCCCAATCCTCCACGGCCCCGTCCGCATCCTTGGTATCCTCCTCGCGCAAGTGGTGCAGCGGGATCCTGCCCGTGCGCCTCCATTTGCATCCTATAAGCAGGTGTTCGATCCATCAATGTCTCGTAACCACGACAATTTCTTTCATCATGGCCCACCATCCTACAGAAGTTACAAAATAATTATTGAGGGGGGGGTTGTTTTAGGTTCGGAAATAGGTAACAATTGTCTGTGGGGTTTCGTGCAGCCACATTGCTACCTCCAGCTCTTCAACTTCGGTTGAGATCTTTTGTTGTGACAGAGCCGACCTCAGATATGGCGTTAATGATGTGACAAACCAAGCACAGTGCAGCGCATCCGACAGTGTCCTGTTAGCCTCACTGATGGTGCTTTTCAATCTCTGATCCAAATCCCATGGGGTTTCACCAGGAAACATTGCGATTTCCTTGAACCCAATAACCCATTATGCTTCTAACTTTGGTCTCCCAAATTCCTTGCTTAGTGCCTCTTGGATTACTGCTATTCATTCATTTGGATGATCGCTTGAGTATTTCATGTACCAGATCAATGCGCGGTCCTGTAGCGCACTAACTAAGGTGGCCTTCTTGATGTTATCATCTGTGATGCCTTGAGCGTCCCATATAGACTTTATCACAAACTAGAACCGGTTAAGGTCCTCATTTCCTACACCCTTAAATATTGGCAGCTGGACTGCGCTCGCCATCCCGACTTTTGGTGGTGGAGGAGGTGGGTTGGTGTTGGTGTGGATGGGTTTGATGCCAGTGAAGCGGGTGGTGGCATGGAGAGAGGTGGTATCAGTGGGAAGCGCTCCCTAATCAACCAAACTGCACTTATCAGTGAGAACTTTTCAAGCTTCTCCTCGCTTTCCCGTGAAATAAAAACCAAAGGTCTGTTCTTTACCCCTTCTGTTCCTCGATAACCTCTTCTGCTCCGCATTACTCTAGACATCAATAGGCGCGCATAATCTGTTTTTCACACAATAGCATCCTAATCCAGTTGTTCAATGATTTGATATACTTACCCCGCGGTCCTTGGAGGAATCGCCTTTCCGCTTCATTATAACTCACAGTTGTATCTATTGCGAACTCAGTGATAAATCCTCCTATTACCCAATCTAGCTAATGATATACTGTGCGCGTGATTTTATCTTCGGTAGCTTATAGCCTGCACACCAGTTCTAGGGTCCACATAATAGGCTGATCTAATCTGCACCTTCCCATGCTGTTAGCTAACCTCGTTATCCACTCGTACAACTCTATCGGAAATGTCGCGAAGAAGACCTCATGAATATCTTTTTATATAGAACGGTCCAACCAATCTTCCTCTGATATCCATAGGTTTCTGTTTTCCTGAACTATGAACTCGTGGAGCTTCAAATCCCACCACTCTTCAATCTTTTTATTTGTAGGGTTCCAGTGTTCCAACATCAGACACCCCTTAGGCAGATCCCGGTCCTGGCAATGGAACCATTTGTTGGCTTATAGGGGCTTAACCCAGGTTTGGAAGAGTTATTTAGCTAAACAAATCCCGCAGCTACTGGCCCTTTCGGCAACAGCCCATGGAGCGCGCGCTGAGGTCTCACCCGAGGTAGCAGGGGAGGGTGCTGGAACCAGGTTTCCGCACCCTTGGGATGTCTAGATGTGGTCTGGAGGTTTTTCTCACCGTTCTGCAGCTTCGCACTACTCTACTTCGCGTAGATCCAGACCCAGAGTAATCCTTACTACTTATTAATGTGTTGTTTATAAATTCAATCTACTTTTTATGGTCTTTAAGAAAACATTTATTAGAGTTAAACATTTCGCGCACTCAGAATAAACACAGATTCACATATATTCATGACATAGGCATATGCGCATAGATCAAACAGTTATATTAACCATACAAAAGCTAGATCCATGATAATTCAGGTTTAACACATAATTTTAGAAGCAACTTATCTTTATTCAATTTCTTCACCAATACATCCAAATCTGCCCTGCGCACTCAGCTGCAGGGGTTCGTGCACACAGCTACGAACTCTTCCACGCCTCTGCGCACATAGCTGTAAAGCCTCTATTTACTACCCAATCCCTTGACTCAGACTTACAGACACTTCAAGACTTTTCTCCTAAAAAACCCATTACATTTCAGATCCAAGATCATACCAAAAAATAGCTACCTCTACCCATAGAGCCTCGCTCTATTTATACCTTTCCATGGACCGTGATCCATGGGCAGGAAAACTCAACTTATATTTCTTTACATTTTTTTTGGGCGAACTACCCTTTGACTCAACTTATTACAAATCACGCTCCATGCATCCCGCGGAGTCTTTACCCTACTTTTACCCAAAATTTCGGGCTTTGTGCCCCATGACCATTGTGCGGGGCTTCTGCTACCCAGCACTATTCATTACATATTCTCCCATGGATAGCTTGATATTATGGCACTTTCTAGAGCAATTTATGGTTCCTCCACATGCAATCATCACTTGACACTCTAGTGCTAGATATAGGAAGCAATTCAATTCATTGGCTATCTTACAATGAATAAAATTATGGGTACTTCCCAAATCAATCAACAGTGTTAACTTTTTTTTCTAGATATGTACTTCTATCTTGATAGTTTGAGGAGTGGTAATTCTGACCAATGCATTACAAGATATGGTCGGATTCATTTCTTCTTTCTCTAGGGTTTGTCCCTGGTGTATATCCTCTTCTTCTTATGTTTCTTATTCCTTTTCTTCCTCCTCTTCACAATCTATGTAAAATAATTTCTTCTCAGCACACTTATGACCTTTAGTGTAATTGCTATCACAACTATAACAAAGCCCTTTTGTTCTTTTTTTCTTCCAATTGTTGTGGTGTCAACCTTGTAGGTTGTGGAGGGCTAAAGGCAACAACACTTCCATATTTATGGTTGTGAGTGGTAGGCTTCCTTGTTGCCATAATTTTTCTTTCCATTTTTCTTGCCAACCTGAATGCCTTATCCAATGAATTAGGTTCCCAAAGGCGAACCTCATGTTGGATGTTATCCTTTAAAGTCCCTATGAACACATCAATCCTATGCTCCTCTGGAATATCTGTTATGAAACCATCTCACAAAAAGATAGAGAAGATAGATCAACAACTTAGAAATCAGCCTCTTTGAGGGGGCAACCTCCTTTACAGTACACAAATGAATAATTCTTCGATGATACAAATGACAAGACCTCCTTTCTATATATAGGAGTCTAAGGGGTCATAATATAATAAGAGCTAACATAGCAATAATAACGTAAGGGGACAATAATAACAATAGTGGGCTTCTATGGGGCACAATAATAATATTATGGGCACTACATGGGAACAACAATATAATAAGGGGGTGCCACTAATAACCATAAGGGGTTACGCTAGTAGTATAGGGACCTAACATGCCCCTCTCCTTCAAAAAGTGTTGTCCTCAATGCTTGAGTAGTTTTGTATGCTTCTGTATAAAATTATTGTCCTCCCATGTGGAATCTTTAGCGGGTAAGTTCTTCCACTTGATGAGATACTTTGAAATTGATCGATTTCGTAGCTATCGGGTTCTTGTTTTTGTGATTGCTCTAGGTTCCAATATGATTTTACCTTCCTCGTTAAGTTATGGAAATATTGTTTGAACTGAATTCTTCTCATTACGTAAGGTCACCATTTCTTAAGTGCATGTAGTCTTGCCAACATTTCCTTCTCATAAATAGTTTTGTGTAAATACTTTCCTTTGATTGGATGACTTTTGAAAGCAATGGTTCTTTTTTCTTGTGTTAAAACATCACCAATTCCATTTCTTCTTTCTCGAGGGGGAAACCTCCTTTACATTACACAAATGAACAATTCTTGGATGATACAAATGACAAGACCTCCTTTCTATATATAGGAGACTAAGGGGTCATAATATAATCAGAGCCGACATAACAATAATGATGTAAGGGCACAATAATAATAATAGTGGGTTTCTATGGGGCATAATAATAATAATATGGGGACTACATGGGAACAACAATATAATAAGGGGGTTCCACTAATAACCATAAGGGGTTACACTAGTAGTATAGGGACCTAACAATATCTTTTACCCTTATATTCAATTTTTGGAAGTCCTCAATGTGCTCCATAATTGAACCATTTTGTTTGAGATTTGTCAATTGGCTAAAAAAGGTGTTGCTCTTTGTATCCTCATAATGTGCTATCATTTCTTCCGTAAAAATTGACCAAGTGACAATTTTTTTATGAGAGAAAAGCCATCGATACCATACAAACTGATTGGGTTCCAAATATAAAGTTGCAATGCGTACCTTTTGTGTGTTTTGCACATTACGGAGATTGAAATATTGCTCCATCTATAGTATCCATGTTATGGGATCCTTGCCATCAAACTTCCTCATATCGATTTGTGGAACATGGTGCATCCTCAATCCAATGTTAGAGTCTTTGAAATCATTATTATCATTTATTTTGTTCTCATCATGAGTTTCCTTTACTACCCTTTCGCCATTAGTAAGCATTTCTTGTAGCAACTTTGTCAAATCTATCTTCAAATCTTCCATGTTGCCTTTAAGTTTTGCTTCTATCTTAGCTTCCATGCCATCCATATTAGCTTCCATGCCATCCATCTTAGCTTTCATGCCATTCATCTTAGCTTCCATGCCTTTCTTTAAACCATCCATCTTAGCTTATGTTACTTTTTGTGAGAGTGAAATTTGTTGCACTTGGTCTCGTAATTTTGATATACCATGTTGCATTTCTTTCTCTTCTTCATGAGTCATGCTAGCGATTTCAGGTTGCTTACTAGGCATTTCAATTTTCTTTCTTCGGGGCATCAATTAATGATAATTATGCTTCACTATGTCCTTTGAATTCCTCCAAACTAATTTTTCAAACCAAACTTATGCAAAATTTTAAAAAGACTACACACCATTTTTGGCTTTGTAGGAGCTCAATATTGAATCTATTGTATATTTGTAATTGTGGATCTTCCAGGTCTAAAATTTTGTCCTATGGTAGCCCCCTACGTCCTTATTCCAACCCCGCAAGTCTGATCGATATTGGATTCTCCAAGAAAGAGTTATGCCAAATCTCCCACGCTGACTTGATTATAGACTGGTTCAATAAAATGACCTTGTACGAACTACCACGTGTCACTGTTTCGACCCTTGGCCCTGAAACCGATACATAGAAAACTACAGGCCGTCCTATTTCTTTAACGTTTTATGAAATTTCAATCTGATGGTCAGCAAGAAAGTTATGACGATTTCCCCCAGGTCACCTATTTGAGATATAATTCAGTAGCCTACAAAACCCCTAATTTCCTTGGATCATATCTCCTAAAATATAGTGAGACAAGATCTTAAATTTTGACCCAAGATTCATCGATATTTCGGTTCAAATGGGTTAATATAAGATTTTGAAACATCATATAAAAAAATGTTATAGCGATAATTCCATGATGACCTATTTGGAGTAGTGAAACCCTATAATCCAAACCTTTGATAACAAATGTTATGCAACAAACTCAGAAAATAGAAGAAAAGATAGATCAACGACTTCAAAATCAACCTCTTCAAGGGAGAAACCTCCTTTACATTACACAAATGAATAATTCTTGGATGATACAAATGACAAAACTTCTTCTCTATATATAGGCATCTAATGGGTTACAATATAATCAAGCTGACATAACAATAATAATATAAGGGCACAAAAATAACAATAGTGGAATTCTATGGGGCACAATAATAACAATATGGGGATAACAGGGGCACAAAAATAACAATAAGGGCTAAAATGATTATAGTAATGGGGGAATCATTAGTATTATAGGGACCTAACACAGATCGAGATGCTTGACAACCACATGCAACAAGTGTTATTCCTGAAGATGAAGTTGAAGTTGAATAGTGCTCCAAATGGATGTTATGCTTCTTCATTTATGCTTCCAAGGCTTCCATCTTCTTAAAGCATTTGGATTCTAAGTGGCCATCATGATTACAAAAGTTGCAATGTCCATTAGTCTTCTTCCCTTTGTTTTTAGTTGCCTTTTCATTTTGTTGAGTTGATTTTTCATTGTGAGACTGAAATGGCTTAAGACCCTTATTTGGTTTAGGAACATTATTTTTAGGATGTTGCTTCTTAGGATTCTTTGAACTTGGTTGCTGCTAGGCTACTAAGGCTTTCTTAGAAGAGTTTCTAGTTAAGAAGACCAAGATGTAAGATTTTTTTCTTATTCTCTTATTAAAGAATCACAAAAGGCATCAAAAGAGGGGGACTTGTAGTCTTATCCTTGAGAAATAAAGGCTTCTCTAGTAGAATGGAAGGTGGAAACAAACACAGAGTAGGTTGGTCCTAACTTAGTAAGAATGGAATAGATAAGGCTACCATCTTCTTTCTTAACCTCAACACCTTCCAAGAGAAGTCTAAGGGTCTTGAAATTGGATAAAAAAATCTTCAATGAAAGAAAAATTATTCGGGTCCAATGTAAGCAACTCATTTTCGAGTTGATGGGCGCTAATTTCATTTTTAATTCCAAAAAAAATATTGAGATGTTTCATTGCTTCATCGGGGGTATCAATTCCTGCGATATGGAATCTAAGGTTTAAAGAAAACTTACATAAGATTCTCTCATGAACGGTCACTTGAAAAATGACCCTCCATGCTTTTTAAATAGAGATCATGGACCAATCGGATGTTAAGCCACACATCAAGTGTCAGTAATACCGAGGAGAGAATGAACCGTCAGATCACTTCATGTCTAGAACATATGGTGACCGTCAGATTGTAAGTTACAAAACGTACATAATAAATAAACACACTTTACATAACTATACACTAGACCAAGTTATACTTAATTATTTCCTATGTGTCGGAATATCCGAACACCCCATTGTTGCTTAAACCATGAAAAATAGATGGTGTTGCGCACAGGCGTTGTGCATGCACATGGTCAACATATTTTCACCATATCTCTTAAAACTTGTACTTGTTTAGCATGACATTTTTACAGTATATGAATGGGGATAATATGAATAAACCGACTTAATTTTAGGTTAAAATGCTTCGCAGTTTTCTAGAAACGAGCCACTGTCATCTACAACCATTTTTTGATTTTCTTGAAATATGTGCATCATATTTAACTCAATTTTTTGGTGGAGAATAATTATGATTATATTAACCTGCTGAAAAAAATCAACTCAATCTGATTCACCATTTGGGAGATATTAAAAAAATAGTAGTTGTCGCACATGGGATGTAGGGGAACTCTACACACGGCCTAAAAGAGCAACTCTCTTCATCAAATGTAGGTTTCCAGGTGTGTTTGTGGGTTTGTAGAGTGTTTTTAGTTCAATTGAAAGCAATTTACCTTGTTCAACCGAAGAAATAGGAGTTTGAAGCCTTATTTTCTTACTTGCAACTTTGATGCGCATGCAAATAGTCAACCAAATTTTCATCCTTTTGATTGACCAAACCACCTTCAAACCTTGGTTTTTATACATAAGGGATCTTGTGTGAAATTAACAGAATTTCTCGTGTTTATTGGAAGGTGATATGATCATTCTTCCACGCCCTTTTCCTTTCATTTACTTAGCGTTGCGCATAGCAGGTGTTGCGCACAAAAACAATGCTCACCTGTCTTGAAAACTTGCAATTTTCAGTGTGTCGGCTTCATTTGAATTAATTTGAAATGATAAGGGATCCATAATACTTTAGAAGTGTCTTGAGCTTCTCTTATGGCCAATTGAAGTCTCTTCCCCCCCTTCCTCTGTACAAGCAATTAAATAACATATACATGCCACATTGGATATTGAAGAAGCATTAAGAAAAATGAAGGACGATCTTCAACAGGAACAACAAAGACTTCGAGAGAAATATAGAGGAAAGTTAGATTTTTTGGTTGAGGCAGTTGAAGAAGAGAAAACAAGTGAAAAGACAAGTTGACAACTGCTACCCATAGATGCTACGCACAGGGTGAGAAGAAATATTATGGTTTCTTGAGAGAGGGATTTTTGGCAGATTTTTTGATGTTTACAGGGCATGGACACCTTCATCACAGCCAACATGTCATCCACCAGCGTATTTTTACAAATTTACATCTACCCATGCAATCAGATATAGAACACTCCTTTGCTACACATAGGTTTTACACATAGATACAATTATCTTTTTGTACAAATTTTTTTTACCCCAACGTTCTCAAAGGAAGGATTTTATCATGTCATTATGTTTTATTATGTAAACACTTCACTCATGATATTTTGTACAAGTTTGATGTATTAGGTGTGTAGACAAGATTATAAGTAATAGCCAAAGATACTTTCCTAGTTTCCATAATAGTGGTTTTTTCTTTCTTATCTTTATGAAATTAGTTCCATCTATTTGGGAACAGGTGGATTTCGAACTCCTTTGATCTAGAAACAATATTTTGTATATAGGGAATGATTTTGAATGTAAAGGTTGGTTGTTGGTTGAGTTTAGAGAGAAGGCTTTTTTAGCATTGTAATTTTGAAGACTTTTTGCCAGTGAATGAATGGAATAGCAGGTGATTTGCAGGGATTCTTGTGTCAGAATTTTGGTGGCTTGTGCTCCTTTGACTTGTGATTTATCTTATGTGTTTTTCATCCCTTTAATGTGTATCTTTCTTGCTTGGAAAAAAACCAGATGATTGATTCAGAATTCATCCTTAATGATGCTCTGATTAGTTTGCCAAGTTATTAATGTTTTCAACTTTAGAACAACATTTTAGAATTCATCCATTGTTAGACAATCTAATGTGATTGTCCTTCACTTTTTCTTCCTTCACCTTCCACAACAATTTAATCTAAACCCACCACCAAAGTTTCCTACCTCGCCCATGTGGAGAAGACCCTATATTTTCCCATCATCTCACTAGACATAAATCAGATTTTGATCATGACTTTATGCCCAATGGCTTTCCTCATTTTCTCATCAACAGATCTCTAAAAAAAAAAAAAAATTGAGCTTATTATGTAGCCTAATATCTTATTTTTTGAGTAAACTAAGTGAGAGAGCCCTCTGCAGGCTAGAAGGGCTAGATTTTGGCCTAAAGTGGTTTATGTTTACCTCTGCAATTTTCCTCCTCAGCCTAGGAAAACTATGTAATGCTAACATGGGCCGTTAGAGCAGAGAGGGGGAACTTATCATAAATAAAGAAAAAACATGTATTAGTAGGGAATGTGTGCCATATTACTTACACACACTACTCGAGGATAATAATGACGTGGATCCCAGAGACCTGCGCGCCCATAAGATTTTAGAATTGAATTTTTAAAGAGCTACAGGGTTTCGGGGTTCCACGTACCAAGGTGCCCAAGTAATTTAAATAAATTGCAGTTTTTGAAAGGGTTGCTAGCACTAGTTGAGGCTATAGTGGTTCTTTTCAAATTCACATTTTATTATTTAAAGGCCTAATTAAAATTAAAAATATCTACTAAAGATTAAAATATACACTTTGAGAAAAATAAAAGGGTCCCATTTTTATTATGAACAAAAATCTAATATGGGTTTGTTGTTTTCTACAATAGAGTGTTATGTTTGTTGAACAACTAAGCTATTGGCCAGCTTAGTTAATGGGTATACAAAAGAAATGTAGGTTTGTGTATTTTATGGGAAAATTATACTGAAGCAGTTACTAGTTAGGAAATTTGTATAATATATGAACCGTGTGCTATCTCAGTAAAGAATGTGCAGCCAAAACTAAAAGGTAGACTTAATAAAAGGATTGCATAGCCAAAGATAAAAGGAAGGCTCAGTCAAGAATGTGCAGCCAATCAAATAAAGGCATGTTTAGTAAAGAATGTTCAGCCACTAAATGAAAGGTAAGCTAAGGTATTGTTTACATAATGCCTCCATCATGTTCACATAATTCTTGCAATCTCAAGCTATGTATACGCCCCAACAATTCTAGGAAAGGCACCATAGAATATTGTTCATTTTCTCCTACAGGGTACCTCTTGCCAGATGTGCTTTATGAAATTATACTTTCAATTTTGTACAAATTGTCATTGGAGTGTTTTGTATAGTTCCTACCCTTGTATGAGTGCCAATAAGTTTATTTGGGAGAATTTCATTTTCCTCAACCTTTTTGTGTTTTCATTTTGGAATGTGCTTCCTTTAAGCTCATGAGAATCATTTTACAACTGGGAAAAAGGGTTGGGCACTGCAAGTGGCACGCTTGCATGAGTGAAATGGCCTTTGTGGGGTTAACCATTGAACACGACTTATAAGTTTGTGGGTATATCTGAAAATATGGCACGTTTCATTATTGATATTTTTTTTTGGTTTTGAATAATTATATTGTCATCTACTTCTCACATGCCCACAGAGTCATCTCTCTAATATATCTAGAAAATAGTCATCGATATGATGTATAATTTATGTTATCGTAAAGATGTATAATATTTTTCTTTTTTCCAAAAGGTTTTGGTTTAGCTATAAGTAGTGTCAATTACATCATGATTTCATTTAAAACCTTGTGACGATTGATACTTTAGAAAACATACCAGTTAAAAATAAAAACTGTTTTGAATTGATAAATAAAAACTGATAAAAACTGGTTCAAATTAATGATCTCTTGTTGCTTCGTTAATGAACTTTGTTGCCTTGTTAATTATATTTCTTTTTTCATATTTTGTTACACATGGATGATACTGAGAGATTGCTATGTTTTCCATTTTAAATTATTGGCTCTCTATTTATTTAATAAACTGAAAATTTTTATTTATATATAATCACTTTCATGGTGATACACATAGTAAATAAATATATTAGTCTACCATAACCAGGTTCCCCATTTCAAAAATGAAAATAATTGAATACTGAAAACCAAAATAGACAACTTACTATAAGAGTCTGGCCTTCAAACAATTACCCAAATTTATAAAAACTCTTTAAAAATTTCCAAGAGTTTTTTTATATGCGATTGGGATTCAAACTTTCAAGTCCAAGAAACAGAAGATTACAAAACTAGGTTGTCAACATATGAAAATAAAACTGCCCTATCAAACTTTCTGATAGGTTAGTTTTATGTGTTCATTAAAAAAAATAAAACTACTCATGAAAACAAAACAATGCTCTCTACTAGCGTTTATCTATTAAGATAACTTAAACTATCTTGAACATAGAAAGCATTGTACTAATTGTAATGTTTTGAGACAGGTTGTAGATGTTAAACCCGACTCTGTTTCTCCCGTAAAGAGAATTTGACACTTCGTTGACTTTAGGATCTACTCAATGTTTTGTTCAATACCTGTTGCAGATGTATTATCAGTAAGGTCTCTTTCCTACTAATTGCAAGCAATAAAAAAGGAACTGTGAAAACTGGAAAATTTTAATCAGAAATAAATACATGTCTAACCTAAAGTTAAAAGTGTTGGATGATTGTTTGTTGGATATCATCATCCCTGCTAGAATCTACTTTGAGTGTCCTCTTCTGATACATCTTGTTTGGATAGGTCGTATGCCTACCTTGTTATTGTATCTTCTGACATGAGAGAGAGGGAACACAGTTTTGGGTAGCAGCATCTATCACCTAATCCAGCAAAGGTCTTGGGAGTTGTTTGTCACACTTATATGATCCTGTATCTCAGCGTATCCTAAGTTATGAATCTCCAAATCAGTGTTGAAACGATCACCCATTTTTTTGGTGAAGTTCCAAAGGATCACAATTTTTTTGGCTAGTCGATTTTTTGGTCCTGAAATATTATGAGTTTTTCTTAAAACCAACTGAGATCCATCTAACACAGGATCTATCATGCGTCGAGAGGGATCAAATCCATTGAGGTGAAAACCTTATTTTTGGTGTGTAGAACTTGAGGAAAGGTTTACACCTTGAAGGGTTTGATCCCTCTCGGTGCATGATAGATCTGGTGTTAGATGGATTTACGCTGGTTCCAGTTAAGGGAAATAATGTCACATTTTTAGATTATCATTATCATGTACATGTATGAGATAAAATTCAAAATTCACATTATGTTTCCTTTTCTTGGCATGACCATATCATTATCTTATTTATTCTGGTCAGTGTTGCTTTCCTTGAATGGTTTGTATGTCTGTGTTTGGATTTGGATGGTAATGTTTGTGAATGTTACAAGTGTTGTGTTATATTTTTATATGTGTATGTAATTGTTTATTAGTAATTAGCTGGTGATGAAGAAGGGAGACAATGCTGTCAATAGTTTGCAAGAAGATTGATATTATACAGCGATGAAGAAGGGAGATGATTTGTCAAGGATTAATTGCAGGAGGATTGATTTTGCACATCTTTTTCATTTTATTTCTAGGTATCGCAACTTTTGACAACTAATTATTTCTTAATAGTGTCCCTTTACCGATTACTAAATATATCTTGAAAAATATTTTTTAAATAATCTATAGCCTCAAGATTAACATCCAATGCAACTATGCAAACAATCAAATAGAATTAGAAAACAACATCTACACTGAAATCAATGCATGTAATGCAAGTAATCAAATGAGATTAAAAATCAACATGTACACTGAAATCATTGCATCTAGTACAAGCAATCAAATAGGATTAGAAATCCACATCTACACTGAAATCCATGCATCTAGTGTAAGAAATCAAATAAGATTAGAAGTCCACATCTATACTTAAATCCATGCATCTAGTGCAAGAAATCAAATAGGATTAGAAATCTACATCTACACTGAAATCCATGCATCTAGTGCAAGAAATAAAATATGATTAGAAATCCACATCTACATTGAAATCAATGCATCTATTGCAAGAAATCAAATATAATTAGAAATCAACATCTACATTGAAATCAATGCATCTAGTGCAAGCAATCAAATAGGATTAAAAATCATCATCTACACTGAAATCAATGCATCTAGTGCAAAAAATCAAATAGGATTATAAATCATCATCTACACTAAAATTAATGCATCTAGTGAAAGAAATTTTCTTCCCTCTCCCCCATCCATCTAATATTGAAAAATATTTTTAATAATTTACACTCTCAAGATTAACAACTTCTAATCCAACAAATGCAAGAAATCAAATAGGATTAGAAAACGACTTCTATGCTGAAATCAATGCATATAATGCAAGTAATCAAATAAGATTAGAAAAAACATCTACACTGAAATCAATGCATCTAGTGGAAGCAATCAAATATAATTAGAAATAAACATCTACATTAAAATCAATGCATCTAGTGCAAGCAATCAAATAAGATTAGATATCACCGTCTACACTAAAATCAATGCATCTAGAGCAAGCAATCAAATAGGATGAGAAATCAACATCTAAAATGAAATCTATTCATCTAGTGCAAGCAATCAAATATAATTAGAAATCAACATCTGCACTGAAATCAATGCATCTAGTGAAAGCAATCAAATGCATATAGTACAAGAAATATTCTTCCCTCTCCCCCTCCATCTATATCTATATATCCCTCCATCTCTCCTTCTTGTCTCTCTATCTCACCCCCCCCCCCCCCCAACACACACACTCTCTCTCTTCATATCTATATATCTCTCCCTCCCTCTCTCTATCTCTCTTCTTCCCTCTCTTCACCTCCCATCTATATCTATATCTCCCTCTACCTCTCCTTTGTCTCTTTATATCACCCCCAAAACATACACACTCTTTCTCCATATCTATATATCTCTCCCTCCCTCTTCCTCTCCCTCTCTCTTCCCCTTCACTCTCTCTCTCTCCCTTCTATCTCTCTTCCCTCTTGCTCTCCTCTCTCCCTCTCTCTCTATCTCCCTTATCACTCCCTCTCTCTCTCTCTCTCTCCACCTTTCTCTCTATTTATTTCTTCTTACCTCCCTCTCTCTTTCCCTCCAACTCTATCTCTCCCTCCCTCCCTCTCTCCTCTCTCTCTCACATTCTCTCTCTCTTCCTTCCTCTCTCTCACCTTCCTCTGTCTCTCTCCCCCCCACCCTCTCTCTCTTCACCCTCCAACTCTGTCACTATCTCCCTCCCTCTCTCCTCTCTCCTTCTCTCCCCCCTTCCTTCCATCTATCCTTCTTTGTCTCTCTATATCACCCCAAAACATACACTCTCTCTCCATCTCTCCCTTTTCTCTCCCTCTATCTCTCTCTCAACTTTTATCTCTCTATGTGTTTCTTATTCACTCCCTCTCTCCCCCTCCAACTCCATTTCTTTGTCCCTCCCTATCCATCCTTACCACCCTCCCCCTCTCTCAAGTCCTCTCTCTAGTCCTTCCCCTCTCTCCTTTTCTCTCCTACCTCCCTTTCTCTCCCCCCATCTCTCTCTCGCTCTCTCTCTTCTCTCCAACCTTGTCCCTCTCTCCCCCCTCCATCTTTGTGTCTCCCTCTCTCTCTCTTACCCTTCTCTCCCTCTCTCACTCCTCTCTTTCTCACTCTCTCTCTCTTCATTCCTCCTCTCCCCTCTCCTTCATTTTATCTCCATCTCTCCCTTGTCACTCCCTCTATCTCTCCACCTCTATCACTTTATGTATTTGTTCTTCCCTCCATATATATATCTAGAGTTAATATATATCATGATATATTAATATATATTATAATATAACAAATTTAATATCATATTAAATTTAATATTGTATTAATCCAAATTTATTAAATTTAATAATATAAATATTAGATTTAATAATGTTTTTTATGGGATGATAACAAGATTTATAATAAAACTACATCAAATTGATATTTTTAAATAGTAGAACTTTGATGTGGAAATATTTATGTCTTTAAAGACTTTAATATATCCATAGGTGTTACAGATCCATTTGGGCACATCACTCCCATCATTCAGATCAGTATCATTAGGGCTCATCAAACCCTAATTCAGTTGCTACATGCCCTAGACAAGTCATCATTTTGAATGCATCGTTCCCTGAGAGTTCTTTGGCCTGAAACCCTTTAGAATTGCCTCCTTGAGGGACCAGCACAGCCTTGGACAGGGGTAAGTGCGCTTCAGTGTAGGTAGGCCCATGTCAGGGTGTTACGCAGAGCACCTAGGCCCACTTTGACCTGTGCTGGGCGAGATTGAGCGAAATTCACATAGGGTTCTAGGAATATTCATATCTTTTGGAGTCATCTAGAATGTTTCCACACTTATCATCTCCTATGAGATCGAAATTGGATAGGGAATGAGTTAAGTAACCTCCTATGCTCTCATCCCTTCCTCCATGGAAACTAACTCTAAGTTTGGAAGGCCATTCAATACCCTCATTTATGAACAAACCTCTTGATGAGCCTAGGTATTGCAACAAGAATGTTGCAACTCCCAGGGCTACCAGCTTTACTTATCAACCTAGGGTTCATACAAACTTGGAGGTGATTGTGCTATATACACAAGTAGAAGTGAATGTACTGCTTGTTGTCATTGCTCATCTGGCAAGACACCCTATAGGTTCTAAGCCAGACTTCTATAGGGTTAGAAGAATCTTGATTTTTATGGAAGGAGAGAAAACCTAGTCTATGGGAGAGCTATTCTACTACAGAAATGAAAAAAACAACATGCAAAGCTATATCACCATAACCTAATTAATCATGAAAATAGCTAGACTAAGAAGAATTTATAAACAACACTAATCTAATGGTAACTATCTAAGTTGCAGAAGTAAAAGAGCATAAAACTATCCTAAGGTGCAGGCAAAGGCAACTAGGCTAAGTCTGGGTTGAAGCGCAAAAACGGTTGGAGATCAAAATGGTGAAAAGAGGACGCAATGAGCAGAAGTGCATGAGGACCGTTGGATCAGGCGGGTGGAAGGTGAATGAACGGATGAGATTAGATTGCAAGAGGGTACGCAGGTAGATGGGTGAACAAGACTAACTAACAAGCAGGTAGGTGGAAGGCGAATGAACGGTTGAGATCAGATCACAAGAGGGTATGTAGGTAGATGGGTGAACAGGGTTAACTAACATGATGAATGATTGAGATTATGTCATGGAGGAAATCAGCAGATGGATGGTGGAGATTGCGGAAAAAAGGAACATGCGAAAATGGTATTGGGTGATGTGATGGCCGTCAGATCTGGTGAGGCAGATCAACGGTGGAGATTGGTGTGCGAGAAGAAAACATGTGGAAATGACAAGCGGGTTTGGAGGGCGGTAAGTTGTATATCACACGCCCTCAAAGCAGTAAGTGGTTTCCCAAAATTTTAAGCGATTAGCCTCCCCAACTGACACGTAGCATGGGGAAACCACCCATATTGCATGCCCTCAAGTGGATAATGGTCAGACCGAAATCCACACGATATGGCGTGATGGCCGTCGGATCTGGCAAGGTAGATCTACAGCAGAGATGTGACCGAGAAGGTTGGTGAGCGGGTGTGCGAAAACCGTTAGATCTAACAAGGCACATCAACGGTTGGGATTTAAAGAGTGAAAAGTCAAACGCGAAAAGGAATTTGAGCAGTGATTGGTCGGGTTTTGCTGTGTAAAGCGATCGATAGTTTAAAAATCGTTTGAACGTGGATCAACAACTTCTACTGAGCTTTTTGTGCTGAAGGAGGATGACATGGGAATATGAGTGAGATCAAATGACAGGGAGAGAGTGAAGGAGCAGATGACCGTTAAAGGAACAAAGCAATATGAAATGAACTTAGTGACTGCATCAAACAACAAACCCTCTGTGAAAACCAAAACCCTGTGTTTTTGGGGTTGTTGCAGGGTTTCTTCCTCACATCATGGTCCTAGAGGGAGGAGGTGAGGCTGAGACACCTGTGAGCAACCTTGTGGATCTTTTCTTTGCTACTAGGCTAATTGAAAGCATAAATGAAGCAAACTAGAACACAACTAATCTGATCTACACTACTGTAATGAAACTGTAACTATTCAAGAAAATGAACAGAAAACAGGAAACTACTTAAGTCAATGAGTAGGAAAGCCATGAATCTGTGTTGAACCATTGTAATGAAAATGCATCTATTTAACTAGATGAACAATCAAACCATGCATCTATGCTACTGCTGTAATGGAAATGAATTACTTAAGTAAATGAACAGAAAGCAGGAATCTATGCTAGAATACAATACAAGAAAGAGGAGCTTTGGCTTCTAGGGTCAGGCCCTAACCTAAGAGCTTCAACCCTCTGAGTTAACTCGGTGCTGGCTCAAATAAAAAATCATCTTCATTATCAAATAACACTGTATTACATCAAACAGTTACAAGTCAAAAGGTTTGAATACTTGCTAACTAATTGACTGACTATTGGTTAACTAAAAAAACTAAGGTCCTAAGACTCTCTATTTATACATCTGAAGTCTCAACGACTTCCCTCAAAATTAGGGAGGTACTGCTCCCAACTAAATGGTAACTTTTCCTTTCACTTTCTCTAGCTCGACTGCCTTCTAGTAGGGAGGCTGCTTGTACTTCCACTTGCTTGGCTGTCTTTTAGTACTCCTGATTTGGTTGTTTGTACTTTTAGCTGATGGAGGAATATTCGAATGGATGGGCAGTAAATGAGGAGGATTTACCTCCTGTAATTCCTCTCCCTTGTCCCATTCGAGTTTTTCCCAAGGTATTTTACCATAGTTCCTTTCTTTTACCTTTTATCCCTGCATTTCCCTTGATTTTATCCTTTATTCCTGTATTACATGCACGTTAGATCACAAAGAAAAATATCCAACTCTAACTCATCTCATAAGCAAAATATAATCAAAAGTATGTAATAATTTTGTGAGAATAGTTGGTTTGACTAAGCTATGAGGTGAATTAAGGCCAATTAAGGCCCATATAATTACTCAATGATGAGGCTCATCATCACCCCCCTACTGAAAGTGTTTCTCATCCTCTGAGCAACTTAGTGGCTCTGGTAGCCTCTTTGACATCTCATGCTTCTGTTGTGGTCTTCTTTTCTTGTTCATAGGAGCCTGCTTTCCTTTCTCCTTCTTCCCACTAGTATTCTCTGATCTTCAAGCTAGGTGGCTAGTGTTTCATGTCTTTTATCAAACATGTATATTATCATTTCTTATCAGCCTAAACATATCCTCGAAATGTGTACTTGCTTGCCCTTCGGAAGCAAGATATCTAAGTGTCAGCTAAGGATCATTTTCAATTAAATTATGAATGCTGATTAAGGCCATGGGAGTTTGATTGTTCAGCTGCTTCTTTATCCCTGAAGCCACTTAGCTCTTTTGTTTCTTGTTATTTGTTCTTCTTTGTTTCAATTCCTTCTTCCTCTTTTGTTTTAGCATCATGTTCCTTTGTATTAGCGTCTTCTTTATCCATCTCATCCCCATCTGGCTCTGTATATGTTGTTTCTTGCTTTGTCTCCTCCTTACTGACAGAGGGACTAACACCATAGATGAAGGTTTTGATGTCATCCTATGCTGGTAAGTCATTGAAGACTGTCCATGTTATAGGGATCTTGAGGTTTTGGAGGGCATAGCCTTTTTAGAGGAAACTGGCCACCTCTTTACTTACAAACCAACTACCTCTTAACCTTTACAACTTTTGATCACATGATGCAGATGAGTGAGTGAGTAGGATACTTACCTGTGGCCTTAATGCTGCGCTGCAAGTGTCAAGGATTAGAGGTGCTGTTAATGGTCATTTTTCTTCCTCCTCTGCTATCTGTTGATGGTTTCTTGACTGCAGATCGGATGCTGCTATTGCTGTGAAGATCTTTCTTCCTCCTTTGTTGTCTGTTGATGGTGTCTATGACTGTAGATTAGATGTTGCTATTGTTGCTGCTGTATGGTCATCTTTCTGCGTCTTCTGCTGTCTGTGATTGTAGATCATATGTTGCTGCATGTACAGAGGGAGTAGGAGTGTGTGTGAAGGCAGGGATGATGGTAATGGATGAGGTGATGTTGTGGAAAACACAATCTTCTCTTGAATTGAAGTAGTGAAGTGAAAAAAACAATGGAATTTATGGAGGGATGCATGGTAAGGAGTGGGGGAGATGAACATATGTGAGGCAGGGCCCCCTTTGGATCTTCTCTTTTCTCCTTGATTGTCTTTCTCATCCTCCTACAAACAACAATTATGTTTTTTTTTTCTTTTTTATTTTATTATTATATATTTTTAAAAACACCTAGGCTGCCTCAGAGAGGTTTTCACCCTAGGTATCTGCCCTGGGTGCCTCAAGGAAGGTTTTCACCCAGGGATCTTCTTTTTATTTCCTTTTTTCTCATCCTTGGGCTGCCTCATGGAGGTTTTCACCTGAATCCTTATTCTATTTTTTCTCTCTTTTTTCAGTGACCTAATGAGGGAGGAGCTGAAACTTGCTCCACCATCATCACTGTCTTATTGATGTTGTCAATGAACTCTTGTTTAGATGAAGGCCTCTTGTATAATTTCAATCTATGTCCATTAACTAGCAATGGAATGGCTTCTTCATCTATAGTCTTGATTCGCACTGAACCATTGTCATGGCATCTTTCCACCACATATGGTCTGAGCCATATTGTTCTTAGCTTTCCCTTGAAGTCCTTGTACCTTGAATCATATAATAATGCCTAGTATCCTTCTTGAAATAGATTCTCCTTGATATGCTTGCCATGCTAGATCTTTCTCTAAAGCTGAACTATCTATGTATGGAGGAGGGCCTACATTCTGAATTCATCTAGGGCATTCAAATGGAACAACCTTTGTTTTTGTGCATGACTGAGATCTAGATCTAGTTGGGCTGCCATCCTCAATGTGTTATATTCAAATTCAATGGACAACAAATCCTTTTCTCCATAGACCAGTTCATAGGGTGTAAACCTAGTGGTGGTCTTCCATGTTGTATTATAGGCCCAGGTGGCCTCAACTAGTATCTCAGCCCAATCCTTTCTGCTGATGTTCACTACCTTGGTTAGGATGTTCTCCAGTTCTATGTTGGTCACCTCCACTTGCCCATTATCTTGTGGATGATAAGCAGTGGAGTTCCTATGTTTGATCTTGTGATGCTTGAGCAGTTCTTTAATCATGTTGGAGGTGAACTACCTACCTTGGTCTGTGACTAGTTCTTTAGGGTACCCAAATTTGTAGAATATGTTCTCCCTTAGGAACTCAACCACCTTTTCTTATGTTGCTGCCTTGATTTCTTTGGTTTCAACCCACTTAGCCAGATAATCAGTGCACAAAATGATGTGTTGTTTTTTCTTTGAAGGAGGGTTGATTGGCCCAATGAAGTTAATGTTACACTTGTCAAATGGCTCGAAAGTCACTTGAGGTTGTAGGGGAATTTCCTCTCTTGGGGTAGGCTTTCCCATCCTATGGCACCGATCACACTGACTAACATACTTCTTCACATACTAATGAAGAGTAGGCCAATAATAACCTACTTGTAGCACTTTGAATGTTGTCCTTTTTGCTGCAAAGTGACCTCCACAAGGCCCATCATGACAGGTCAGAAGGGTGTCAAAGACCTTCTCTTCCCTTACACATCTTCTCAAGATTTGATCTGGGCCAAGTATGAATATATTTCCCCCAATCCAGGTGAAGGGGGCACTTTTCCTGATTATATTGCTTTTCTCTGTGGAGGGTAGGTTTGGTGGGAACTATGCTAACACCATATAGTTTTCTATATCAAAAACCATGGGGAGAGCACCGAAATAGCAAACAAATGCTCATCTGGTAACTGATCATCCACCATTCCTTCTTCACCTATAGGCAGATTTATTCTAGACAGGAAGTCAGCGACAACATTTTCTTTACCATTCTTATCAACAATAGTTAAATCAAACTGCTACAATAAAAGTAACTATTTTATGATTCTAACATTTATACCTGGTTTGTTCATTAAATATCTAATTGTAGCATGATCAATATGCACAAATGTATGATAGCCCGTAACCTAATGCCTAAACTTGTTCAATGAATGCACAACAACCAGGAGTTCTTTTTCTGTCACAATATAGTTCAACTCAACCTTTTTTAGGTTTTTACTGGTAAAATAGATGGCATAAGGCAATTTCTCTTCTACCTATCCTAAGGCTGCTCCTATGGCTTTATGTGAGGCATCAACATGAATGTGAAAAGGGAGGGCCCAATTTGGGCCTCTAAGGATTGGTGCAGTGGTTAGATTACCCTTTAGAATGTCTAGGGCATCTTGACATCTCTTTGACCATATAAATTCAGAGTCTTTGGCCAATAATCCAAACAAAGGAGAGGCTAACTTGCTCAAGTCTTTTATGAATCTTCTGTAATATCTAGCTAGCCCTATGAAACTCCTAACATCTATCTGCTTTTGTGGAGGTGGGACCCTTTGGATGATTGCTACTTTGTTTGGGTCCACTTGTAGTCCTTGCTAAGATAAGGAATGACCTAGCATAGTCCCTTCAGTCATTAAGAATTCACAATTTTCTACACTGAGGGACAGGTTCATCTAAATGCATTTACGCAATACTTTTCCTAAGTTAGTTAGGGCCTCTTGGAAATCACAACCATAAGGTGTAAAATCATCCATATAGATCTCCACAGTGTCATGAACTAATTCAACAAAAATACTTAGGATTGCTCTCTGGAAAGTGGCAGGAGCGTTGCACAGGCCAAAAAGAAGGACCCTATAGGCAAAGGTACCCCAAGGACAGGTGAAAGTGGTCTTATCCTGGTCTTCTAGGCAAATTTGGATCTCGTTGTACGCACTGAATCCATCTAGGAAAGAAAATAACTTCTTCCTTGCCAGGCCATCGAACACTTGGTCAATGAAGGGAAAGGGGAAATGATCCTTCTTTGTGGCTTTATTCAACTCCCTATAATCAACACAAATCCTTCACTTCCCATTTTTCTTGGGAACTAACAATAAAGGAGAGACCCACTCACTGTCAGAGATAGGGTAAGTGAACCCTGCATCTAACAGTTTTTTCAATTCTTCTTTGACTATGTATTTGAGGGTTGGATTCATTCTCCTTTGTGGTTTCCTTACTAGTTTGAAACCTTCCTTGATGTATATGTGGTGAGTACACACTAAGGGGTGTACTCCCTTTATTTCCTTGTAGTTCCAAGTAAAGGCTTCGAGGTTCTCTCTCAACAAGTTGCATAGATATTCCTCCTCTAAAGTAGAGAGAGATGGATTAATATTCAAGGTTTCTTTTGGGCCAAATTCTATGGTTTTGACTAAGATTGGGTTGGAATCGGCCAAGAATAAGTCAATTGTAGGACTGTTCAGTGTTTCCTTTACTTCTTCTTCTAGTGATAATGGACTAGGAGTTGGACTTTGGAGCAGGTGTTCAATTACATCATCCTCATCTTGTTGTCATCCTCCTATGATGGCTTCCAAAGTATACAGTTCAATAGAATAAATCTCATCTTCTTCCTCCCCCTCCAACCATAAAGGTAAGTCATGTTATAGGGAGGGTTGAGCAGCAGGTTATAGGACTAATTTTTTGGACATATGGCCATTCTTGATGGTCATATTCCCAACTCTGTAGCTAATGTAGGCATCAGCTGTGGCCAACCATGGCCTCTGTTGGGACTCAGAAATGTCATATTTTCATCCACCTTTTTCTTCACTATTCCTTACATTTCATCATCCCATTAACCATTTATCATATCATTTTCATAAATACATTTGGGTTTCACCTTCTTATTTTCCATTTTATTCATTTTTGTATTACAAGTGAATTTATGATTAAATATTAGAAAATATACATATTTTTATATATATCTCAAGAATATGTGAAGAATTAATTCCAAGAGACTTCTCAAATATCTCCTCCACCATATTAAGGAGATAATTATGCAAGCCTATTCCTAAGGAGAAAATCATGGAAGATTTGGTTGGCATATCTTATCCATATCTCCTCCACCATATTAAGGAGATAATTATTCAAGCCTATTCCTAAGGAGAAAATCATGGAGGATTTGGTTAGCATATCTTATCCAAGATATGTGAGAGATTTGTGGAGGATTCAAAGGGATCATATTTTGTAATAATGGGAAAGTAGTTGAAAATGCTTGAGAGATTTGTGGAGGATTCAAAGGGATCATATCTTGTAATAATGGGAAATTAGTTGAGAGTGCTTGAGAGAATATTGGATATGTAATTATGAGATGGTTATCTTCCTCATGTATATAAGAGAGTGCTCTCTCTTCATTTGGATAATAATGAATAATGGAAAGAATGGAGATTAGCTTTAAGAAATAGTTTTGTAATTATGAGAAGGGAATTCTTAGTTTTTCATCTTTTATTGTTATGCTTTCATGATTTTCAATTTGATTCTTGTAATATAATTTGAGATAGTTTTATTGTTGTGAGCTCACATATGTTGTTTGTCATTCAATTCTTCACATGTTGTATTGCTTTTCCCTTATGCAATTTCCTACTTTCCTAGTTAGTATTTCAATGCCTTCCTAGATTAATTCGATTTCAGTAATTTAGATTAAATTAGTTCCACTTCGGTCCTGCATATATAGTACATGTTCCTCGTAACTCTATGAACCTCGGATTGACAAATTAAATAGTTGGGCAAGTACTACAACCGAATTAAACGATAATATTTTCACCCAACATTTTGGCACCATTGTCGGGGAGGCACGATGGATTGAAGTTTAGTTTGATTTTTTATGCAAGTGTGAATTTCAATTTCTGCAAGTGTGTTTGATTTTCGCAAGTGTGAAGAGTGTTTGATGAATTCATGGTTCATGGCTGTAATTGAAGAATTCAATTACTAAATTAATGAGCATTCCTTGTAAGAGGGTTTAATTGAGTATTGAATTCAAGATTATTTCTGTGGTCCTTTTGTTTTTAATTCAATTTTTAGTGTGCTAATTTGGAAGAGTTTTTGTGAACTAAAACCTTGTAAAAGGATTAAAAGCTCAAACAATTATTAGCACTCTGTTTTTAGTATGTAAGAATTCCTTTTTCAACATGGTTTAACAATGAGTTTCAACTTGGAACTACTCACTCAGATCCTAACAGAAGTCGGGATCTCTTCTTCCCTGGAAAAGGAGATCTTGACAAGAATTGAAAGTTCAACTACTCCCCAAGAAATAAACGAAGATTCAACATCTGAAGAATCCTGCGTATCTGATGGTGAACAATCATTCGAACAGGAGATCGAGGAAGAAGAACAGTAGATCGGAGAAGAACAGGAGTTATAACATGATCTAAGTGAGAGAAACTGTGGCTATCAAAGCTTTATTGAACAATGGTTCCAGGTAAGTACTATATTAGATTTGTCTTTTTATTTTTATTTAGTTGATTTACAGATACAACAACTAGACTCATTCACTCTCGAATATTTTCATATTTCATTTGAAAAATTGCTACTGAATCTATTGTTGTTACTGCTACGTGAGTGGCTTCATTGGAAGTTTAACTACATGTAACTAATTTGTAAATTCTAATTAGTATAGAGTAGCTAGGCTTTCATTTTTAGCGTTTGCTTTCATTTTCACTTTTGCTTCTACCTAGAATAAGTATGCTCTCCTCCGCGCTTAGTGCGATTGCGAGGATCAGAAAATAGGGATGATTTATACTAATTTCAGGAATAAATAAAGTCATGTTTTGCAATATGCTTCATCAAAAACATCTTTCAATATGCAAATCATTGTGTCAATTTCTCAACATTTCTCAATGAATTTTGGTGGCAACGCTTCACCAGGCCTTACTACGGCAGGGTAGAGATGTGCGTATCTTACTAGCACAGAAGAAACCATTGCTTCTGCTGCATAATAAACTTGGAATTCAATCACTGCACCTACACATTTAAAGCAATTTTTGTCATAGCATTCTCATACATATGCCTCAGGACTGAGACTTGGGGATCGCAAGTTATTTGTGCAAATCGAAAAAATGTAAATGAATTGTCAATACAAAAATGGAAAAGATGCCCTCCACCATCGTAACTCCCTCAGCAACGCCCACAAAATCCTCTAAATCATAAATTAAAAATCTGACTCTTTGTCCAGAAAATCAGGAAACGATAATACAAATTCCAATTTTGTAGGAACAAATCACTACACGATAAGTCAAATCAGATTTTTCTATTACTAAATCAAATATCGAGGAGGCAGTTTTGTAGTAATATCTGGAGATCCTAATACTGGGAATTCACGAGGTTTTGGCTTTGTCAGTTATGATTCTTTTGAAATATCTGATGTTGCTATTGAGGCAATGGATGGTCAATGTCTTTGCAATCATCAAATTATGGAGAAAGTCATGGAACTCCTGCAGAATGAATGCTTGCTTTATCATGAATAGACTTTATCGTTAACACTGATTGCAGGAAATTACTCACCACTTTAGTTGCCACCCGATAGCCAGCACTGCATGGAGGGATTCTTTCTTTCTCCAACGATACGTTTGATGCATTTTATGCAATTGAGGCTACCTGTCATGCACCAGATGTAGTTGGCTACTACAAAGAGATAAAAAGAGTACTGAAACCTGGCCAACTGTTTGTGGCATATGAATGGTGCATGACTGACTCTTTTGACCCAAAGAATGAAGAAGACCAAAAGATTAAGGCAAAAATTGAACTTGCAGATGGGCTTCCTGACATTCGTACTACAAACCAATGTATTGAAGCTCTTAAATCTCCCGGATTTGAGGTGCTCTTTGAAGAGAACCTTACAGTCTCATCAACAGTTATGATCCAAATTGTTTATCCCTGAGTAGTTTTCGTCTCACAGCCCTTGGTCGTTTTTTAATTAGGGTTAGTTTTTTTATTATTTTCATTATTAGTTTTGTTTTTAATAAATAAATAAAAAAATCGACATAAATAATAAATTAAAAACTTTTGTTTTTTTAATTTGTTATTTATTAAAAAAATGATAAAAAAAATAAATAAAAATAAAAATAATAATAATAATAAAATAAAATTGCATTCATTCATTTATAAACTAAATACTTGTTCCCTAAAAAATACAAAACCTTTTCAAATGTTTTAAATCACTTTTCCTGCAAACCAATAAAAACATTTTGAAAAAGTATTGCACAATCAATGGGTACATTGCATGGGGACATGCAATATTTCTAGTTGGGGTGAAATAAAAGTATGTTGGAATTTATCATTTATTTTTGTGGGCAAGAGTTAGGATGCATATACTAACAAGTGAAATGAGATTGGCGTTATGTGTAGGTCAACGAGAAGCTTATGCAGAAAGCTCAACATTACAATGCAACACCCTTTTCATCCACAATTAGTGTAACTTCGAAAAATAATTAGAAAATGGACATTTCATAAATTCTTGAAAATGAGCTAATTTGTTTTTGAGTCACTTCATACAGGAATGATCGATGGAGATGGCACAAAAAGGTGACAATTTTTATGCAGGAATGGTGCTATGTTTTTCAGAGTGAAGGCAATCTAATGCAAAAGTGATTTTTTGAAATCACAATGAAACAAGCATCATTGGACGCTTGAAGGAACTAATTCTTCATTGCACATATCATGACATTTTCCACTACACAAAAATCCTTTTGCGTCATGACTACTCACATATTTCCTTCCAAACGCCTAGACCATCCTTATGTTACAGCCCATCTTCCATTACCTTACCTTTCACGACTTCATGCACGCCTATTTTTCTGAATCGCATACATTCCTTTATCCTTTTCAGTTTATTTTTGCCTTTTAGTTTTCCTTTTGAATAAAACTCATTCCCTTTCCATGATTACATTGCCTTGTTTTCCTTGCCATGCTGATCCACTGTCTGTGAGTTCTTTCCATTTATAGTCCTACCAAATCTTTTTGTACAAACTCGCGTTGACTGATGTGGAATTCCTTAAGGCCCACCTTTCAACAAGTCTTTCCCCATCAACATCAGCACCTTATCTGGGAAATAGATTAGAGTTTCTTTTGAGTACCTAGAGGCTTGCATGCCTTAATGGCAAGTTCTCTCGCTGACGATCATGGGAATACATCAATGTCCCTTGATCTTCAGATCTTGCAAATGGCTCAACATCAACCCCTTTATTTGCATTTCGCAAGATGTACTTGGGTACCTTGGCACTCATTGACATCAATGGTGAGTTTGCCTCGCATTGGTTAACAACATGCATCAATGGCCGGTAATCCAATGATCTCTTTTCATGCTCGACATCAACACATTATTTCACATGATTAGACTTGTACCATCAGTTTTGTAGCAGATGAAGACTATACACTTTTTCACGACTCCCTCAGCAGTTACAGTAACATGAATTCTGATATATGAGAGTACCATAGTTCCACTTTCAGCGTTTATCTTTTCCATGATTCAGAATCAACAGTTTAGATTCCTTCATTTCCCAGGATTCAGTTACAACAACAACAGTCACATTTTCCTGATCCAGTAGTAGCAACAACTACATTCCTATTGCATAGTTCATCATTCTTGGGTAAGTAGAGGTATGTTGTTTTCTAATATTTAATCATGCAATTCCTTATATGCTAACTTGAATATTTTGGAAAATTCCCTCACCATGCTACATTTCCTTTCATGAGCCATGTCAAGTTGCATGAGGACATGCAACCAATTCAGTTGGGGGGGGGGGGGGCCGCCGCGGGGAGAACTATATTCACCACATATTCACTACCATGATTCCATTTATTCACCACTATCACTCCATTTTTTTTTCTCATTTACCATTCACCAACATTTATTTTCCAATGATACTTTGTTGCACTTTGCTTCATACGCAATATTGGCATGCTTCATTAATATTACAAAAGGGCTTTCTTATGCACATTATGATTTCTAGTGAGTTTTTACATTATTATTGAAGAAAAGAGAACTAAAAATGAAATGAATGTTGTTAACACAAGAACCAACATTCTTTGTATTCATGGTTGTCACACAAGAACCAACCATAAGAAAATGTAAGTTGTTGCTCATATCTTTCACATATCCCGGAAACATTCATTATTAAAAGACATCATCATGTAAAGCCAAAGTTCAAGATGCCAAATGTTCTTAAGGAGACCCATGCATGGTTGCATGAGGACATGCAACAAGTTCAGTTGGGGAGGATGTTGGGGCTCAGAAATGTCATATTTTCATCCACATTTTTCTTCACTATTCCTTACATTTCATCATCCCATTAACCTTTTATCATATCATTTTCATAAATACATTTGGATTTCACCTTCTTATTTTCCATTTTATTCATTTTTGTATTACAAGTGAATTTATGATTAAATATTAGAAAATATACATATTTATATATATCTCAAGAATATGTGAGTTTTGTGATGTGTAGGAAATATGTGAAGAATTAATTCCAAGAGACTTCTCAAATATCTCCTCCACCATATTAAGGAGATAATTATGCAAGCCTATTCCTAAGGAGAAAATCATGGAGGATTTGGTTGGCATATCTTATCCATATCTCCTCCACCATATTAAGGAGATAATTATTCAAGCCTATTCCTAAGGAGAAAATCATGGAGGATTTGGTTAGCATATCTTATCCAAGATATGTGAGAGATTTGTGGAGGATTCAAAGGGATCATATTTTGTAATAATGGGAAAGTAGTTGAAAATGCTTGAGAGATTTGTGGAGGACTCAAAGGGATCATAACTTGTAATAATGGGAAATTAGTTGAGAGTTCTTGAGAGAATATTGGATATGTAATTATGAGATGGTTATCTTTCTCATGTATATAAGAGAGTGCTCTCTCTTCATTTGGATAATAATGAATAATGGAAAGAATGGAGATTAGCTTTAAGAAATAGTTTTGTAATTATGAGAAGGGAATTCTTAGTTTTTTATCTTTTATTGTTATGCTTTCATGATTTGTAATTTGATTCTTGTAATACAATTTGAGATAGTTTTATTGTTGTGAGCTCACATATGTTGTTTGTCATTCAATTCTTCACATGTTGTATTGCTTTTCCCTTATGCAATTTGTTAGTGTCAGTCTTTCCAGCCTTCCTCCAGTGATCAAATATGCTCTTACAAAGTGGTCTCAGAGTGTCAAGGTCAAATTTTGTCATTTCAGTGAGTCTTCAAGCAAAATTTGGTCACTAGGCATTAGGTCTAGGGTTTGCTTTCACTCCTTTCAAAATTGCCCAAATGTCGGTCCATGTCATCATGCAGCTGAGCCTATCATCATTCATAGGGTTTTCCTCATCATGTCATGTTCCATTGGGTCATTTTACACCTTGTTCATGCTTCAGTTGCGCCTAGGCAAGGTCATTTCCCTCTCCTAGGGTTTTGAAGGCAATTTCTCTTGGATGGTCAAATCATCGGAAAAACTTGTATCCTGATGTTCATACACCTTCCCCTATCCTTAAAGTACCTTATCAAATGCTTCCCATCACTGAGATCCCCCAAATTCCTCATTTTTGCACAAACCCTAGTTTCTTGCCACAACTTGGCAATTTTCTAGGCTAGGCCTGTGTTTTTCCCTTTTGGACCCCTTCCCCTCACTCGATCTCTGAGATTCCACTTTCTCCTACTTCCTAACATCCCTCCCTACCCCCAAAAATTTCCCCAAGAATTTAGAAGCCCCTTATCCCCTTCATTTTGCTTCATTTCCACAAAATTCCTTGTTACACACATCGAGATAAGTTTCACTCAAAAGATGTTTCAGAGCAATCAAAGATGAATTTTGAAAAAATGAGAGAGGTTTTTATCCACAACATGCCAATGAAGAAAAACCTCCTTCACGTTTTACACAGGTGTTATGGTTTTAGAGAAATGTCAAAAATACAATCGCTAGATCCAAGGAGGTTGAGCAAGGCACTAAAACGGAGAAAAAGGCCCGATCCCCTTCATATTTTGGCAGAGTCTTCCTTGAAGGAGCATGGAACTAAATTAAGCACCTTCAGCTCAAATTTCAGAGAATTTGGAGCAATTTTGGTCATTTTTTAATTTTTTTGGTCAAAAAACAGGTTTTTTCCCTCAACGCGTAGCGCGCCGCGCGCTACCCTGAAGATGGGCAAGTACATTTCTCAAAAAATCAGCATTTTTGGATTTTTCATTACAAATTAAACTTTCTCAGCAATTTCCAAGACATTTCATCAAGTTTTGGGCCCCCAAAAGGTCAAAAAACATGCAAAAAATGACTTTCTACGACTTTTTGGACACACAGGAAGTAGACTTGGGAGATTGCAATTTTGGAGGGGAAAATGGACACCAAATTGCGAAATTCCACTTGGGTTGGAAAGTAGACATCCATACCTTTCCAAAAAGCCTACGTTTGCCTCATTTGGATGTCGGGATGTGCCTCAAAATTTGGCTCAAAGGCGTGCTATGCGTAGAGAATTAGGGCGCTATGCATCAGGGAAATTTGCCAGATTTTCACCTACAGCTCAGCAAAACACATATTTGACTAGTTTTGACTTTTTGGAGTGATTTTTCATCCTCATTTATGTAATTGATGTAATTTTATGATGTCATGGCACTTATTTATCTCTTCTAGAAGATTCATTCATAAAAAGTCAAAAATTTAATGAATGAATTGGTTTCCTAGCTTATAGAGGCAAATTGTTTTGACTACCTAGATTTTAGTGCTCAGTTTAGAATTGGTTGAAACAACTCCTAGAAGGATGAGATAGACCCCTAGAGGCAAGGAAAGGTGTTAGCTTGCCTATATTATGTATTTTCTTAGTCATTTTCATGGTTGGACTCTTGAGGGATAAGCTTAGACTGTATTACTCTTTGTATCTATGCAATTTTGGCAAAGGAAAGACCAGGGTTTTGCAGCCCTCTTTTGGATTCCTGTGGTTACTTGTGTTGATGGTGTGCTTCTCTTATGTACTTGTAAGTTTTATTATGTGTATCATTTTCTCACTTTTCCTTCTGCAAATTAGGCAAATGAAGTGATAAGGTAGAATTCATGATTGCTATGCTCTGCCTTTAAGTTTGCTTAATATCAATGTTTTCATCTGTTTAAGGAGAACTCATGGTGATTTCTTGCTCTCCTTAGCTCCTCACCAGTCATTCCTATCCACCCAACTCTTTCAAAGGCATCAAGACAGTCTCCTACCTTGCCCCAAAAAGACCTCTGCAAAAGTTGTGTCCCATCCCCGCACCCAAAATTGCTCTCCCCCTGTTTTCCACCAAAACCCTAAAAATCTGAAATCAAACCTTCTTTATCAATTTACTAGCCTAAAATCAGTTTCTTTTAAAGTCATCTCAGCCCCTTTGAAGACTTTTTGCTGAGATAGACCGGAGAGAGCCCTCTCATGTCCTCATAGGGCTAGCTACGAGGCTAATTGGTTTGATGTTACCTTAAGTTTTGCCTTCTTCAGCCTGAGGCAAATTCGAGCGCTAACATATTGGAAACCATACTGGGGAAGAAAAAATGGTTTGTTGGTTGATGTCATTTGTTTTATAAGCTACAGACGGAGCCTGAAGTTATGCCAGGTAGCCTTCCGAACGCTTTTGCTTTGCATTAGCGAAACTAGATAAACGCTGCTTCAGTCAATCTCCGGTCTAGCTTGTAAACGTGACATTTAACTTGTTAATTACCCCAGTACATGTATCAAGTTCAGATCTGATGGTTGATGGTGGACAACGATCAGACACTGGCAAGGCTGAAATCATTCACCGGGCGACTCTAAATCATTTTCGAGATCAGATCCAAAGACTCCACTGGAGGATGATCCTGACCAACAAAAACATGAAAGGACAACATGGACAGATCAGGTACTCAAGTTGGAATTTCATCCAAGACATTTTGTTCTTTGTCATAAATTATTTCTTCTCTTTTCCCAAGAATTTCAAGAAGGCTTTGCAAAGTATATTGTATTTGAGAAGAGATCCTCGGCCTGCAGTTGATTCTTTCCCTTTGAAGATTGTGAATACCAAAGATTTGCATACCTTTGAGCTTGATCAAGACCTTTCTTCTAAATTTTGTGATGACCATATTCAGATTGATGAACCTCAAAAGACCAAGACCAATTATATACCTGTTGTACATACCCATACACCTTGTAAAATTCCAGATCGGTATAAACCTCTTGTTTTACCTTCTGTTCTCCATGCTTTCCCCAAAAACTATGATCTATACTTGCTGAGGTTTGATGGTGAAAGTAAGAATGTCAACGCTGAGCAACGTGTGTCGAATTTTGAGTCTTTTCTATACATTTTTGAAGTTGATAGCGAAGATGTCAGTATTAGGCTTTTTTCTCTTTCTTTGCAAGCTGAAGTTAAGAGTTGGTTCAAAACCTTGCCTGATGCAAGCATCTCAGATTTTCGATAGTTCGTCAAAGTGTTTCTCGACAGGTGGATGATCGGACAGAACCTTCTCTTGATTGTAGAAGAGTATAACTAGCTGAAAAGATTGCCAGGGGAGACAGTACAACAGTTTTCGGCCAGATTTAACCAAGTTTATTATTCAATGCCAGTTGATATAAGGCCTCCTCCTAGATCTGCTCTGTTGCACTATCCGGGTGCCTTTGATCTGGAAATGGAGTTTCAGCTGAGAGAAAGGAATATTGCAACACTTCACGAGATGCAAAACAGTGCAGTAAATGTAGAGGCACATATGCTGATCCGAAGGGCAAGAATGAAGGAAGAAGAGATGAAAAACATAGATCCGGAAAAATCAACATCTCTAGAGGTGAAGCTTGACATTTTGGTAAGTGCAGTGGAAAAGATGATGGACAAGATCACCACAAGGAATGATTATGATGTTCAAGCTCATGGCGCGCTGATTGAAGAAGAACAAGTTGTTGATCCAAAACATTTTGTTTATTGTCCTAGTTGTCATGATCTGATAATGATTGTTTTGTAGATCACCTTGGTGAAGAAAGCACTGTTGATATGACCTGCATGCTTGATGATATGTTTTATACCGATGATTTGCCTCAGTTTGATTAGTATGATGATGATTATGTTCTCCAAACAGAAGCTAATCTTACAGAAAAACCAGCAGCTAGTTTGTGGGAGGAAGAAGTTCATTTTCAGCAGCTTGAATACAATGTTCAGCCCTCACATACTAGGTATGATAGTGACGAGGAAAGTGCAGAAAATTTTGAAATAAGTGAAGGATCTTTTCCTTTTTGTTTTGATTCATGTCATTTCATTAGAGACAACTTCCATGCAATCAGAAATCAGTTGTCAACAAGTCTTGATTTGAATCATTTTGAGAGCAATGAAAATTTTGTTCAAGACTTCTCATATTCAGATTTGCAACCCCCGAAAGCCATTGATTGTCAAGTTGCAGCTGAAGACTTGGAAGTGGACACACATGATTTAATGATTCAAGGTGACTCCATACCATTTTGTTTTGAATCATTTCAGTTTTTGAAGTGTAGATTGCATAGTAAATCTTCAAATGAACAACCTATAACAAATCAGCAATCTCTCAGTGTTAATGTTGAGGATGAGACAGATAACAAAATTCTTGAGCAGCCTGTAGCATCAGATTTGCAGCCACCAAATGAAATTGAAGGGCAGATTACAGATGAAGTTGTGGAAGATGAAATACATGATTTGATGATGCCGGAAGATTCTATACCCTTTTGTTTCGAAGCATTTCAGTTTATAAGGCAGAATCTTCGTAAAATCTCTCAAGAAAAGATGAACAACTAGAAGGATTTCATACATTTTCAATGGATACATTACAACAGTCTTTTCAAGTTTTTCATGATCCAATAGCTGATGTTTTGGATGAGGTTTGCAGTCAAAGTCTTTCTCCATTGACTACATGTGAGCTTGAAACATGTGCTGATATGAATTTGATCTGGCAGCTAGTTTCTTTCTCATTTTCAGCAGAGGTCTCGTCAGATCAAAGTTTGCATTCATGGTATGAGGAAAAGAGAAGTAATCCATTGGATGAGCCAAGTTCCAGTGTGCATGAACTTCAAGATCCTTATGCAGTGTTTTTGGAGGCGGATAGAGAATTCATATCATTCAACGAATTTGTTTCCAAGCTGTCATGGGAGTTGCCTTTCAGTAGTTCTCTCTCGTTCTTCATAAGTGAGCACTTGCGGAAAATTCGAATAGCAGATGGAATAATTACTTGGTTGCACTGGTTGTTCCATTTCACTTGATCAGGTGATGAATGAAACTGTTAGAGTAGGTTTTGATGAATAAGCTCCACTTTGAGCATCATTTTCAGTTGGTCGATTCTGTTTAAGTATCGAGTCAGTTTTTATTTGAGTCATGAGTCCTTTTTGAGTCAATTTTCAGTCTTGTTGTTAAGTTAGTTTGTGTCGGTTTTCAGTCATGCATTGTAGTTTGAGTTTTTGACTCCATTGCCCAATGGATAAGGCGCTGGTCTGCTATCCCAAAGATCTATCGTTCTTGGCACCTCCAAGGAGCTACCATCCCCATTGGATCCAATGTCAGTGTCAGTCTTTCCAGCCTTCCTCCAGTGATCAAATATGCTCTTACAAAGTGGTCTCAGAGTGTCAAGGTCAAATTTTGTCATTTCAGTGAGTCTTCAAGCAAAATTTGGTCACTAGGCATTAGGTCTAGGGTTTTCTTTCACTCCTTTCAAAATTGCCCAAATTTCGGTCCATGTCATCATGCAGCTGAGCCTATCATCATTCATATGGTTTTCCTCGTCATGTCATGTTCCATTGGGTCATTTTACACCTTGTTCATGCTTCAGTTTCGCCTAGGCAAGGTCATTTCCCTCTCCTAGGGTTTTGAAGGCAATTTCTCTTGGATGGTCAAATCATTGGCAAAACTTGTATCCTGATGTTCATACACCTTCCCCTATCCTTAAAGTACCTTATCAAATGCTTCCCATCACTGAGATCTCCCAAATTCCTCATTTTTGCACAAACCCTAGTTTCTTGCCACAACTTGGCAATTTTCTAGGCTAGGCCTGTGTTTTGCCCTTTTGGACCCATTCCCCTCACTTGATCTCTGAGATTCCACTTTCCCCTACTTCCTAACATCCCTCCCTACTCCCAAAAATTTCCCCAAGAATTTAGAAGCCCCTTATCCCCTTCATTTCGCTTCATTTCCACAGAATTCCTTGTTTCACACATCGAGATGAGTTTCACTCAAAAGATGTTTTAGAGAAATCAAAGATGAATTTTGGAAAACTGAGAGAGGTGTTTGTCCACAACATGCCAAGGAAGAAAAACCCCCTTCATGTTTTACACAGGTGTTATGGTTTTAGAGAAATGTCAAAAATACAATCGCTAGATCCAAGGAGGTTGAGCAAGGCACTAAAATGGAGAAAAAGGCCCGATCCCCTTCATATTTTGGCTGAGGCTTCCTTGAAGGAGCATGGCACTAAATGAAACACCTTCAGCTCAAATTTCAAAGAATTTGGAGCAATTTTGGTCATTTTTGAATTTTTTTGGTCAAAAAATAGGTTTTTGCCCTCAACGCGTAGCGTGCCGCGCGCTACCCTGAAGATGGGCAAGTCCATTTCTCAAAAACTCAGCATTTTTGGATTTTTCATGACAAATTACACTTTCTCAGCAATTTCCAAGACATTTCATCAAGTTTTGGGCGCCCAAAAGGTCAAAAAACATGCAAAAAATGACTTTCTGCCACTTTTTGGACACACAGGAAGCAGTCTTGGGAGATTGCAATTTGGGAAGGGAAAATGGACACCAAATTGAGAAATTCCACTTGGCTTGGAAACTAGACATCTAGACCTTTCCCACAAGCCTACTTTTGCCTCATTTGGATGCCGGGAAGTGCCTCAAAAGTTGGCTCCAAGGCGCGCTATGCGTAGAAAATTGGGGCGCTACGCATGAGGGAAATTTGCCAGATTTTCACCTACACCTCAGCAAAACGCAGATTTGACTAGTTTTGACTTTTTGGAGTGATTTTTCATCCTCCTTGATGTAATTTATGTAATTTTATGATGTCATGGCACTTATTTATTGTTGGAAATAATACTGAGAGGGGGGGGGGGGTGAATCAGTATTATCAAATCAATAAAACTTTTTCAATGCTCAGAAATATACACGCTACTTTCGTTAAGTGAACCCGCGTGTACACGCGACTGTATCTAATGCAACAAGCGTATACCCAGAGATCTTATAATTCAGTTAGCTTTAATCTTCTGTAAATGCATCAGAACATTATTAAGTATATTAACAGTAAACAGGTGCAGTATAACAGAACAGAACATCACACAAGAGCCACACACATGAACACCATGATATAAGGTGGAAACCCAATGTGGGTGAAAACCACCTGCTACAATTCGTCTCTTTCTTCTTTAATGAGAAACTTCTTTTACAATGTACTGGTGCAGTCCTTTACCAGTACGCAGGCTACAACCTGCAGAGGGATACAACCCTCTCTCGTTTTCCATCTACTTCTGGAAGGGAGCTACAACCCCCTCAGCTCTTGTACTAGCTGATCCATTTACTAGTACGTAGGTGCTGACCCTACAACCTTCAGGGACCACGTTTCATCAATTTTCAGACTGGATCCAAGAGTACAAAACAAACATTACTGCAATACAATCATCAACTTATACTTGCATCATAATTCATTAAACAACCCAATACTGAATCACTGAAACCCTGTCATCAAGAACACAGAACCCAAACCAGATCCCAGAACTCTGCAACAACCACCAGAAACAGCAGCAACCTGAAATATCAAATCTTATTATGCATACGCTACTTCACTGTACCAAAACCGCGTGTATACGCGCTTTCACCAAAGGCAACCCGCGTGCAGATCTAGAAATAGATTCTTATGCCTTCGCTGTCAGATCCGACCCTTGCCAAAACGTCCCGAACAGATAACCAACAATACCAGATCCTCTCACTGCGTCAGACACTCAATTCCTCTCTTTGCCTAATGATCTTCTCCTTATATAGCCTTAGGCCTTGTTCAATACCAAGAGCCAAAACCATAGTAACACAATACCATCAACTTCAAAACTAGGGATCGACACGCCCGTCGAGACACAATGGTCTGAAACCATAGGCACAACTTCCAAGGACTAACCGCCATGGACCAAAGGTACCTTTCCACATACACGCGCTTTTGCTGAAGCCAACCTGCGTGTACACGCGACTTGGACTTAACGAACCTGCGTGTATGAACTTTCTTGTCATGCTGTACTAAGATTTGTCCTCTGATTAAGTTGCCACCACCTGTACCAACCTCTGAGCACCTGTACCAACCTCTGAGTGAGTTGCCATCAAGGACAACACTTGAATCATAATGCCAACAATCTCCCCCTTTGGACTTGATGGCAACCACCACACCAAGTCACTCTCCCCCTTTGACATCAAGGGCAAAGGGCGTACCAAGATATTCTCTTCTTTGGTATACCTTCTACTGTCCATACTCCCCCTGAGTACATGCTGAAGATTCTGATTTGGCTCCCCCTTTGTATATGCCAAAATGTACCAATCTATCCATGCTCCCCCTGAGCAGATGCAGGATCTAAGACCAGCCATTCAGATTTGTACCGTAATCATCAACCTGTAATACTATTCCTTTGATCAAACAACAAGATGTATCATTTAGTTTCATCAGCAATCCATAATGCCAACAATGAATTATTTGAAGTATATGCTCCCCCTGAGTGTGAGCTAACCATGACTGAACCATTTCCTGAGTCTGTTCTGCTGCCCCCTGAGTTTGAGCCAACCATGACTGAACCTGGGTTTGTTCTGCTGCCCTTTCTCCATATACGCGATTTTGTAGCCTGTAACTCGCATATATACGCGACTTGTCTTCATTATATCAGCGTATGCAGGATGGAATACTGAATTTCATCACTTTCAGATTCCCCTGTGTCTGTTATGTCAGCTGACTGAGTTATGCCACACCTTTCTGTCTCTGTCTTCTTCAATTCCTGCAATTGTGATGATGGATGGTCCTCTTGTCTTGAATTTTGAAATCTGCTCCTGCAATCCCTTGCTTTATGCCCATAGTTGTTGCATGTATAACACCTTATATTTTTCATGTTCCTTCTATCACAATCAATTGCTTTGTGTCCATATGCATTGCAGGCAAAGCAATACCCTCTGAAATACCTGGGATGCGATGATCTTTCTTGAACCATTCTACTTCTACATCTGGCTGCAACATGTCCAAGATTATGACATACATAACATTCAACATTCTTCAGCGGAGGAAATAATCGTCTATCACGTCCATAGTTAGGAGTAAAGGATCTTCCTTGAGGAATTTCTTTCCTTGGTTGTTCCTTGAGCATTTCAGATTTCTCATTAGAGTTTCTTGCCTCACCTTGTGAACTAGATTCACCTTCAACATATTCATGAAAACCAAGACCAGTATTGATAGCAGGAGATCTTTGACTATTAAGAATATCATCCAAGACTTTAGAACTATCTTGAAATCGTAAAAGCTTATCCTTTTCCTCTAGTTTACCTTTCAAGATATTTACCTCAACTTGATGTTGTTCTTCCTTTTTCAGATACTGCTTCCTTAGGTCTTCTTCAACTTTTCTCCCTTCTTCCACTTGTCGCTTTAGTTTGATCACTTCATGTTCTTGATCTTCAAGATCTTCTTTTAGAGAGAGGACCTTTGATTCAAGTCTTTGAATAGTTGTGCTCTGATCTTTTGCTATATCCTGCAATTTCTCCCTTACCCTGGTTTCTGTCTCCAATTGTTCTTTTAATTTGGCAACTTCTTCAGTTTCTGCATTCTTCTTTTCATGTGCCATGAAACTTTTAATATCTTCGCTATTATTGGATGAAGCATTCTTCTTTTCATGTGCCATGAGACTTCTAATATCTTCACTATCATTGAATGAACTTTTAATATGGGTATAATAACTTCTACCATCTTCTTCAGATATCTTTCCTTTGTTATGAGGACATCTAGCAGCATAGTGACCAACTCTACCACATAGAAAACATTTGAAAGGTAGCTTACCTTTGAACCGTCCAGTTCCTCGTTCAAGATTCTTGACAAAATTTACCTCATCTTCTTCCTCTGACACTTCGAATGCGGCCTCTGGTGGTATCTCTTGTCGCATTTCAAAAGCAGTTAAGATCCCGTGAAGCTGTGACATGGTAATTTTCTGCACATTCTCCTTTTCTTCTATGGCAGATACTTTAGAATCAAATTTAGTAGACAGAGATCTCAAAACCTTTTCAACTAAGACAACTTCCTCAAATTCTTCACCCAGATCCCTCATGCAATTCACAATCTCATCCATACGCAGGAAATAATTAGCTACGCTTTCATTACTTCGCATCTTAAGAGTTTCATACCGGATTCTGAGAGTTTGAAGCTTTGCTCTTTTTACCTGATCATCTCCTTCGTAGCTTGTAACGATTTTGTCCCATATTTCCTTAGCTGATTTGAAATGCATGATCTTCATAAATTCTGATTGAGTCAAAGAACTCAATAGGACAGTAACTGCTTTGGCATTGAGCTCATATTGCTTTTTCTCTGATGGATCTGTAGGAGTTGCTGATGGGAATTTGTATCCTCCTTCTACGATTCCCCAAACTTCTGCTCCAAGAGACTGTAGATATGCAGTGGTTCTTATCTTCCAGTGAGTAAAATTGTTCCCGTCAAAGAATGGTGGCCTGATGTGTGCCTCTCTTTCTGGATTAGCCATTCTGATGGATCTTTTCCTTCAAGCGATCAAGCTTCCTCTGAAGGACCTACTCTGATACCAATTGTTGGAAATAATACTGAGAGGGGGGGGGGGGGGGGGGGGGGGGGTGAATCAGTATTATCAAATCAATAAAACTTTTTCAATGCTCAGAAACATACACGCTACTTTCGTTAAGTGAACCCGCGTGTACACGCAACTGTATCTAATGCAACAAGCGTATACCCAGAGATCTTATAATTCAGTTAGCTTTAATCTTCTGTAAATGCATCAGAACATTATTAAGTATATTAACAGTAAACAGGTGCAGTATAACAGAACAGAACATCACACAAGAGCCACACACATGAACACCATGATATAAGGTGGAAACCCAATGTGGGTGAAAACCACCTGCTGCAATTAGTCTCTTTCTTCTTTAATGAGAAACTTCTTTTACAATGTACTGGTGCAGTCCTTTACCAGTACGCAGGCTACAACCTGCAGAGGGATACAACCCTCTCTCGTTTTCCAACTACTTCTGGAAGGGAGCTACAACCCCCTCAGCTCTTGTACTAGCTGATCCATTTACTAGTACGTAGATGCTGACCCTACAACCTTCAGGGACCACGTTTCATCAATTTTCAGACTGGATCCAAGAGTACAAAACAAACATTACTGCAATACAATCATCAACTTATACTTGCATCATAATTCATTAAACAACCCAATACTGAATCACTGAAACCCTGTCATCAAGAACACAGAACCCAAACCAGATCCCAGAACTCTGCAACAACCACCAGAAACAGCAGCAACCTGAAATATCAAATCTTATTATGCATACGCTACTTCACTATACCAAAACCGCGTGTATACGCGCTTTCACCAAAGGCAACCCGCGTGCAGATCTAGAAATAGATTCTTATGCCTTTGCTGTCAGATCCGACCCTTGCCAAAACGTCCTGAACAGATAACCAGCAATACCAGATCCTCTCACTGCGTCAGACACTCAATTCCTCTCTTTGCCTAATGATCTTCTCCTTATATAGCCTTAGGCCTTGTTCAATACCAAGAGCCAAAACCATAGTAACACAATACCATCAACTTCTAAACTAGGGATCGACACGCCCATCGAGACACAATGGTCCGAAACCATAGGCACAACTTCCAAGGAATAACCGCCATGGACCAAAGGTACCTTTCCACATACACGCGCTTTTGCTGAAGCCAACCTGCGTGTACACGCGACTTGGACTTAACGAACCTGCGTGTATGAACTTTCTTGTCATGCTGTACTAAGATCTGTCCTCTGATTAAGTTGCCATCACCTGTACCAACCTCTGAGCACCTGTACCAACCTCTGAGTGAGTTTCCATCAAGGACAACACTTGAATCATAATGCCAACATTTATCTCTTCTAGAAGATTCATTCATAAAAAGTCAAAAATTTAATGAATGAATTGGTTTCCTAGCTTATAGAGGCAAGTTGTTTTGACTACCTAGATTTTAGTGCTCAGTTTAGAATTGGTTGAAACAGCTCCTAGAAGGATGAGCTCGACCCCTAATGCAAGGAAAGGTGTTATATTGCCTATATTATGTATTTTCTTAGTCATTTTCATGGTTGGACTCTTGAGGGATAAGCTTAGACTGTATTACTCTTTGTATCTCTGCAATTTTGGCAAAGGAAAGACCAGGGTTTTGCAGCCCTCTTTTGGATTCCTGTGGTTACTTGTGTTGATGGTGTGCTTCTCTTATGTACTTGTAAGTTTTATTATGTGTATCATTTTCTCATTTTTCCTTCTGCAAATTAGGCAAATGAAGTGATAAGGTAGAATTCATGATTGCTATGCTCTGCCTTTAAGTTTGCTTAACATCAATGTTTTCATCTGTTTAAGGAGAACTCATGGTGATTTCTTGCTCTCCTTAGCTCCTCACCAGTCATTCCTATCCACCCAACTCTTTCAAAGGCATCAAGACAGTCTCCTACCTTGCCCCAAAAATACCTTTGCAAAAGTTGTGTCCCATCCCCGCACCCAAAATTGCTCTCCCCCTGTTTTCCACCAAAACCCTAAAAATCTGAAATCAAACCTTCTTTATCAATTTACTAGCCTAAAATCAGTTTCTTTTAAAGTCATCTCAGCCCCTTTGAAGACTTTTTGCTGAGATAGACCGAAGAGAGCCCTCTCGTGTCCTCGTAGGGCTAGCTACAAGGCTAAGTGGTTTAATGTTACCTTGAGTTTCACCTTCTTCAGCTTGAGGCAAATTCCAGCGCTAACACAATTTCCTGCTTTCGTAGTTAGTATTTCAATGCCTTCCTAGATTAAATCGACTTCACTAATTTAGATTAAATTAGTTCCACTTTGGTCCTGCATATATAGTGCATGTGCCTCGTAAGTCTACGAACCTCGGATTGACAAATTAAATAGTTGGGCAAGTACTACAATAGAATTAAACGATAATATTTTCACCCAACAGCCTCCCAAGGATGAGAGGGTAACCAGTTAGCTTAGCCTTAGGTTGGAGAACTAGGAAATCTGTTGGGTACTCCCAGAAATCAATGTAGACCATCACATCCTCCACAATTCCCTCAGGGGTGACTGTGGAACGGTCTGCAAGTTGCACCACTGTTGTGGTCTTTCTTAATGACCCTTGGAGGTTAAGCTTGAGCATGGTATCCTTGGTCATCACATTAATGGCAGCCCCAAGATCAATCAAAGTGTGTGGGACAATGGTGCCATTGATGTGGACATCAACTACAGGGCTTCCACGGTCTAAGTATTTTGGACTAAGTCAGATAACTACCCAATGACATTAATGGTAGGGGAATCCGTTTTTCTTCTTCATGGACGCTTAAAGCACTTCTCCTTAATCAATTTATTGTAAATAGGCACATCTTTGATTGCCTGGAGAAGGGGAATCTTTACACATAGGTTTTCCAATTCTCGCAGAAGTTCAGTTTCTTCTAGGGTAGGCTAGTGTGGTTGGGCTAATCTTTCAGGAAAGGGTGGATTTTCTTTAAGTTTTCTTTCCTCTCTTTTTTCCTCAACCTCCTTATGTGGAGAGGGAGGTTGGTTATCTGGGAGAATTCTCCCAGATCTCAGGTTGATCTCCTGAATTTCAACAACATAAGCTGGGTATGATGTCTCTCCACCGTATGTTTGTTGAGCCTGCCTATTGTTTGGGTTTGGATTTGGTTGGGCGGGCATCTGGGGTTGCTAGGTGGAGTAGAGTGCAGGAGTTGCGGTTGGCTAGGTGATGGAGGCAATAGAGCTAGAAAATTGTTGAATTGGGGCCTCCACCCTTGGGGTGGGGTATTCTACTGATGTTGTGGCTGATTGTACAGTTGAAATGACTGGTTCGCTGGCTAGGACTGGTAATTAGATGTATATGCCCAAGGAGAGGGTGTATACGAGGAAGGATGAGTAAGGGATCCCCAAGAAGGTGTAGCTGTGGTTTGGTTGGGTCTGTAATATGTATGGGATGATCTTTGCATACCCTGCTGGAATGGTCTAGGCCCAGGAGGTCTCTTTTGGTTAATGTAGAAAGGCCACTTAGTGATCCCTTCAGCTCCGTGATATACAACTTTGAGTCTAGGTATCTGTGGAGTGGTTTTCTTCACAGATTGAGCAAATCTCAATATAGTTTAATGGGCATTCATTCCTAGGATGCCTCCTGGTGCACCTAGGAAAAAATATGGCCAAGGCTCTCTCTGCTTCCTCTTGCTTCCTTCTGATATTCATGGCATCCAATTGCAAGGAAAGGGTTTTCAACATCTCACTTTTGAAGTCCTCCAGCATATTTCCAATTTCACCCTTGATGGATGAGTTGGACGATGATGTACTGGCCATAGGTTGACTATAGCTACCCTTGTTTCTGGTTGCCCTAGAATGGTTTCTAAAGATAGTATTGATGTCCTCATAGGGTAGTTCATAGATATATCCCCCTACTAACATATGTAAGGTATCCAGGATATCCTCCCTTACTCCTGGAAGCAGGACCAACTTCAGTGACTCAAGTTCAAGTGTGCTCCTGGCCCTTTTGTAACTGAGCTGGAATCTCTCTTTGTAGTCTTCTAGGGATTCATCCTGGCCTATGGTCATCCTGAAAATCTCATCTTTAGTGTCCTTTGACCTATAGTAGTCCCTATATTTGTTGTTGAAGGCTTGCTGCATCTGAGCCCAAGTTGTTATGCTATCTCCAGGTAAACCCATGAACAAGTGCAATGTTGCATCCTTGAGGGTAGATGGAAACAGTTTCAACTTTTTCTCATCATCTATATAGTCATAGGTTTAGAATACAACAGAAAACTCAAATAGGAAAGTTGAAGGTTCCTTTTTGGTCAAGCCATGGAAATGAGGTAGAGAAGAGGGGCTTATATTCTTCATTTTAGTGTCCCCATTAGTTTCCCTGATGAGGAAGGCACTCACAATTCTCCCTCTATCCCCTCAATCATTTAATTATTTGTCCATTGGTTCAGTAGGAATGGGTTCTTCCTCTTCTTCTTCCCCTATATGTTCCTCAAATATATCAGGTTTCTCACCTAAAGGGGCTTCCAATTCACCATTAGTGAAGAAGAAAGAAGGTTGAGTGTTGGACGAGGTGGGGGTATTTGGCAAGAATTTTCCTGAATTATCCCTAATCCTACGAGGCATGAAATGCAATGTTTCTTGGTTTTTGTAAGATTTTCTTTAAAGATGGAAAGTACTTTGCAGAAAGGAAATTGCTGATTAAATGAAAGACAACTAGCAGAATGGAAACTACTTGCAGAATGAAATTACTGAACTAAATGAAAACCACTAACAAGAGGAAACTAATTGCTGAATTGAAATTGGTGAATGAAAGACTACTGACAGAAATAGAACTACTTGCAGGAAAGGAAACTAGATTAAATTGTAGAATAGAAAGGAAAGCAGATAAATGACAAAATGAAAGAAAGAAACTAGATTACTTTTGCAAAAATAAACTAATGGAAGAAAGTTGGAAACTAGAAAATAGAAGAAAAGAACAGTAATCACTACTACTCTAACACCTCCTCGATAACGGCGCCAAAAAGTGATGAGCCTAGGTATTGCAGCAAGAATGCTGGAACTCCCAGGGCTACTAGCTTTACTTATCAACCCAGGTTTCATACAAACTTGGAGGTGACTGTGGTATATACACAACTAGAAGTGAAGATACTGCCTATTGTCACTGCTCATGTAGCAAGAGACCTCAGGGGTTCCAAGCTAGACTTCTATAGGGTTAGAAGAAGCTTGATTTTAACGGAAGGAGATCAAATCTAATCTAGGGGAGAGATATTATACTACATAAATGAATAAAACAACATGCAAACCTAAATCACCATAACCTAATTAATCATGAAAATAGCTAGAATAAGCAGAATTGCTAAAGAACACTAATCTAATGCTAACTATCGAATTTGTAGAAGTAAAAGAGCATAAAACTATCCTAAGGTGTAGGCAAAGGAAACTAGGCTACGTCTGGGTTGAAGTGGAAATACGGTCGGAGATCAAAATGGTGAAAAGAGGACGAAAAGAGCAACAGTGCATGAGGACCGTTGGATCAGGTGGGTGGAAGGTGAATGAACGGTTGAGATCAGATCAAAGGAGGGTATGTAGGTAGATGGGTGAACAAGGTTAACTAATAGGCTTGACGGCTGAGATTATATCGCAGAGGCAACCGACAAATGGACAGAGGAGATCGCAAGAAAAAAGAACGTGCAGAAATGGTATCGATTGATGCAATGGCCGTCAGATCTGGCAAGGAAGATCGACAGTGGAAATCGGAGCACGAGAATAAAATGTGCGGAAATGCCAAGCGGGTTTGGAGGGCGGTAAGCTGTATATTGCATGCCCTCAATGAGGTAAGTGTATTCCCAAAATTTTGCGCGATTAGCCTCCCCAGCCGACACGTAGCATGAGGAAACCACCCATATTGCGTACCCTCGAGCAGATAACGGTCGGACCAAAATCCATGCGATATGGCGCGATGACCGTCAGATCTGGCAAGGAAGATCTACGATGGAGATTTGATCAAGCAGGTTGGTGAGAGGGTGTGCGACAACCATCGGATTTGACAAGGCAGATCGATGGTTGCGATTTAAAGAGCAAAAAGTCAAACGCGAAAAGGAATTTGAGCGGTGATTGGTCGGGTTTTGTTGTGTAAAGCGATCGACAGTTTAAAAATCATTTGAACGTGGATCAACAACTTCCGCTGAGGTTTTTGTGCTGAAGGAGGATGACATGGGAACGTGAGTGAGATCAAATGACAAGGAGAGAGTGAAGGAGCAGACGATTGTTAAAAGAATAAAGCAATATGAAATGAAATTTGTGACTGCATCAAACAAAAAACCCTCTGTGAAAACCAAAACCCTATGTTTTTGGGGTTGCTGTAGGGTTTCTTCCTCACATCATGGTCCCAGAGGGAGGAGGTGAGGCTGAGACACCTGTGAGCAACCTTGTGGATCTTTTCTTTGCTACCAGGCTAATTGAAAGCATAAATGAAGCAAACTGGAACACAACTAATCTGCTCTGCACTACTGTAATGAAACTGTAACTATTCAAGAAAATGAACAGAAAACAGGAAACTACTTAAGTCAATGAGCAGGAAAGCCATGAATCTGTGCTGAACCACTGTAATGAAAATGCATCTATTTAACCAGATGAACAATCAAACCATGCATCTATGCTACTGCTGTAATGGAAATGAACTGCTTAAGTAAATGAACAGAAAGCAGGAATCTATGCTAGAATACAATACAAGAAAGAGGAGATTTGGCTGCTAGGGTTGGGCCCTAACCCAAGAGCTTCAGCCCTTTGAGTTAACTCAGTGCTGGCTCAAATCAAAACTCATCTTCATTATCAAAGAACATTGTATTACATCAAACTGTTACAAGTCAAAAGGTCTAAATACTTGCTAACTGATTGACTGACTATTGGTTAACTAAAAAAATTGAGGTCCTAAGCCGCTCTATTTATACATCTAATGACCCCGGTGGCTCAGAGACACACAGGACAAAGAGGGCTTATGGAAGCTCGAAAGTCAAAGTGATCAGAATGTTTTCGAACCAGGACTAGAGCGTAGATCTCGCCACCCTGATCGCGACGGGGAGAATAGTTCATCAATCCAAGCTCGTATGAGGGAGAACGAGCCAGTCAAAGTTCTGGTCAAAGTTGCATTGTGGGCCAGGTTTAAGTGTCCTACAATTTGACCGAGCCCGGGGCATGAAACGTAGCTCCCGAAAGTGGTCGAAATTGTGGCCTCGTTAATTTGCCCAATATCCCTTATTTTCTAAATATTGGAAAATCTCCCCTATTTTTAATAACTATATCTATATATATATATATATATATATATATATATATATATATATATATATATATATATATATATAAATAAAAAATAAAATAGAATTGATTGGCCTATGGGCCATGATCCCTGTCATCCCCCCCAACCCTGCAACCACTTACCAAAATAACATTAAATGTGGCTCAGCAGCCATCACGCCGCCGAGCCCTCCAACCATCACCCAAACATTAAATATTTAAATGGGGTGGGCGCGGGCCACCTTCGGTGGACCCGGCCCACACCCCCCAACCTTATACCATTGCCATGTAATGTGGGGCTAGCAGGTATCAAGGCCGCGCCAGCCATGTGGGCTAGACGGCCACCATGTAGCGACCCCATGTAACGCCAAAACCATGTACAACCAATGTACCAACCATTAATACTATGCATTCAAAACAATGCCTGAAACTCAAGGTAATACAGAGGGGGTTATGGGGAGCAGGCCACCGGACCGGTAGAACCACCCTTATTTTGATTAAATAGAAAAATTATGTAACAAGAAAGGGAGGGGAGAGATTTGATCCCCCGACCCCTCCTCAACAATTATCTTTTTTAACCAAATGTGAAAAAAGTACAACACTAAAGTGTCTATCCTTTAGAATAAGTATCTAGTAAACAACCAACAAGGACAACAAACTTTATTGTAATGTCTGCCATAAAATTTATATAAACCTCATTTGCATAGTGCACCCAAGCAGGAATGGAGGAACCAAGAGTAGGAATGGAAATCAAGACGTGATAATTTTTTTAGTTAATTTATCGTAGGGGGAACCATGATTGAGCGAAATTTCTAGTAGGGTGAAATTTTTGCAATGTCCGAATTGGACAAATTTTATGTCGATCTTACACCTCTTAGCGACATGAACTCGATGGCGCTGTCAGTTTCTTGATGTGAGCATCTGATTTGAAGGGGAACCAGAGGAGGGAATCTTTTAGGAATCTAGGGGGAATCTAAAAGATTCCTTAAGCCCCAGATTTCCACTTTCTTAGAATTCAAAAATTTGATAGTCGATTTTGCACAATTCGACGCCAAAAATCTGATGGTGCGTTCAGATTTTCCATTTGCTCATTTCATTTTTTAGCCACTTTTATAAGTGGAGGGCAATTGTCAGCATTCAGCATGCGAGCAGTCATTCCATGAGATTCGACGCTGCGAGATTGATGGTACAACTAGCTTCAACAATTTGACATCCTTTTCTTCAGATGGCCCCAGGATGTGAGGTATATGTAGTGTGTTCATGTACTTCTTTTTGCAATGCATTGTGCTACACAGATCCCTATTTGATGTTTGATGTGGGATCCTGTTTCTTACTTATCTCATGATTCCTGCTTGATGTGATGCATAATCATTTGTGGGATGTACTTGTTGTCATGATTTGTCATGTTTCATTTGAGATCCATTTTTCGTTATGTTTATGGGATACTCGTGTGTCGTCATGTATGTTTGCATTGAGATCCCTTTCATGCCATGTTGGTGGGATGCTCATTATCATCATGCATGAGTGTGTATGCCATATTGATAGGAGTCCTTTTGATTGAGAGTTCCTGTAGCGGAACATCTCTTATGTATATCATCACTATTTATAGCACTTAATGCAGTGGCCTACACCATCTTGACACTGAGGCCCAAAGACCTAGTCCCTCCTAGATGAACTTTGTTATCAACGTCTTGTTATTTTATGTTGCTGATGATTGCCATGTTCCTCTTCTTTACAGCATGCAGATGTATTCATTTATTTTCTTTTAAAAATGAATTTTAACACATCACGAAAGTAAAAGGTCTTGGAAGGGTCCTTTGTCACACTTGGACCTAGATCAAGTGGTATCAGAGCGGTCTTTGTGTGGATGTGAATTGAAAGTGTGAACAATGGAACATGCAACGATAGATAATGAAAAAGCAATGTAAGAGACTATGCTCAAAATTTCCAAAAGGGTGGAAATAATGTATGAAACTCTACAAAAAGAGATAGAGGAAAATGAGCAATTGTAGCTTTAGTTACGAGCCACGGGAGATGCCCTAGAAGAACTGAAGCACAACAACCAGAATCTTCAAACAGAGAATGTTGAATTAAAGATGCTTCTACATGAAGAGAAGGAGGAAAAACAAAGTTTTCTACGACAGCTGCAAACTAAGGACAAGGCCTTGGAAAAGATGCAGCATGACCCATGTGAGGTAAAAATTAATTCTTTGAATTCATGTATGTGTCCTGATGATGATTTCATTGTTTTTGAAAATCATACCACAGGAATTGGCTCCAAACTGTTGAAGAGAATGGTGTGTGAAGGAAAAGGCTTGGGCGTTAATGGCCAAGGCATTATGAACCCCATCAAAATAGAAGATCTACCCCGTCAGACAGGACTTGGGTATGTCAGAAAGGAAGTTGGGGAATGTGGCAAGACAGACAATGAACCACCAACAACAGATGATGAGCAGCCCTGATTAGTTATTTCCAACTTGACAGTGGAGTTAAAAGATGTTGATTTCCTTTCAGTTTCGTCTTCACATAGTATGATTTCTGTTGGAGATGTGGAGATACCAATTACAGGGACAAACATGAGGCTCCTTACCAGGATGAGGCACGAGGAGGAAAAATAACTTGGTGTTAATAACCAAGGCATAGCTCAACCATTGGAGGTTGTGCAGAGACCTCAATTTGCAGGTTTGAGATACACCAAGGGAGAATGCTCAAAGGTGTCATATGCTTCCAAGACATCGTCAAAATCTTCGAGGAAAGAGAATGATGGGAACACATCCCCATCATCCCATGGCAGTGGCCATCACAGGGAAAGAGTTGAGGCAAGCTCTCATCGCCATACTTACACCAGAGATGGAAAGGAAAGGTATAACCACTCTCAACATTCAAATTTTCATTTCGATTATAATCATGTTGTTAGTGATGGATGTATAACATGGCATCGAAAAACATGTACCTTTTGTGGATTACATAACCATACATTTTCTAAGTGTTGGAAAAGAATGGCAACAAACAAAAGGATGAGGCGTGAAATACCCTCTCAACAACGTGTAAAGAAACAGGTTAAGAAAATTTTGAGGAAGAAGATGTATTGTAGTCATTGCGACAGAAATGGCCATCAAAGAGCCACATGTTGGAGGCTCCATCCAGAGCAGCGCCTTAAAGACAAAGTGTCGGTGCATGAACTAGGTGAAACAATTGTTCGACAGGAAAAACCACCACAGGGGGATGACCCATTCATAGCGATAAGTGAAAAATGGTTTCTAGATATGTTATCTTGTCATGGTCATGCTTTTGTAAATCATTTGTTGCATTTTAAAATGTAAAAGTGATGACACGTTTCCATCACTTGTTAAGCAACAATGATGTCTGGTCTTTGTTTTGTGTTGCATGATAATCTGTGAAAGTGATGTCGTGTTTCCATCACTTGTCAAAGCGAAAATAATGTTTGGCCTTATTTTTGTATATCATGTGTTGCAGTGATGAAGTGTTTTCCATCACTTGTTGAAGCAACAATGGCATGTTGGCCTTGTTTTTGTAGCTGGGGTATTGCATCCATCTTGATGTAAACTTGACCATTGAGTATGTGTTATAAACTCATGGAAAGTGTGAGACGCTTGGGTCATTAGTTGGTCATGAAATTCAAGCATGTAATTTGCAAAAGAGTGTACTACAAGTTGTAGAGGTTGCAGGTTTTGGCTCATCGCTTAAGGCTGAAGAAAAAAGGTGAAGGAGATGGAAGCGAGACCTTTCAGGACGCTTGTGATGCAGACAAGGTACATAGAAGTTGCAGATTATTTTTCAAGATTTTGGAGGACCAAAAGCTCCTCAGTGGGGAGGATTGATCCAAGTGGCTCCAAAGACACACACGGGACAAAGTGATCAAAATGTTTTCGAACTAGGATCAGAGTGTAGATCTCATCGTCCTGATTGCAGTGGTGTGAATGGTTCATCAATTCAAGATCCTATGAGGGAGAACAAGCCAATCAAAGTTATGGTCAAAGTTGGGCTGTGGGCCAGGTATAAGTGTCCTAAAATTTGACTGACCCCGAGGCATGAAACCTAGCTCCTGAAAGTGGTCAAAATTGTTGCCTCGATAATTTGCCCAATATCCCTTATTTTCTAAAGATTCGAAAATCTCCCCTTTTTTAAATAAATATATATATATATATATATCTATATATATATATATCTATATATATATATATATATATATATATATATATATATATATATATATTATTGGGGTGGCGGACACTAACACCGCCACCCCACCCCCCCCCCCCCTCAACGGACTTCACATATGAAAACAAAAATCAAAATTTTGATCGGCCGATGGGCCATCACTCCCATCGCCCCCCTCCAACCCCTCAACCACTTACCAAATTAACATTAAACGTGGCTTGGAGACCATCACCCCACCGAGCCCTCCAATCATCACCCAAACATTAGACATTTAAATGGGGTGGGCGCAGGCCACCTCCGGTGGACCCGGCCCACAGCCCCCAAACTTATACCATATGCCATTTAATGCGGGGCCAACGGGTATCAATCCTGCACCAGCCATGTGGGCTGGCCCACCACCGTGCAGCGGCCCCATGTAACGCCAAAACCATGTACAACGAACGTACCAACCATTAATACAATGCATTGAAAATAGCGCCCGAAACTCAAGGTAATACGGAGGGGGTTATGGGGAGCGGGCCACCGGACCGGCGCACCCACCCCTATTTTGGTTAAATAAAAACATTATGTAACAAAAAAAGGAGGGGCGAGATTTGATCCCCCGACCCCTCCTCAACGATTATCTTTTTTAACCAAACACACCAACAAACTTTATTGTAATGTTCGCCATAAAATTTATATAAATCTCATTTGCACAGTGCACCCAAGCAGGCATGGAGGAACTAGGAGTTGGCACGGAAATTGAGACGTGATAATTTTTTTAATTAATTTATTGCAGGTGGAACCATGATTGAGCGAAATTTCTAGGAGGGTGAAATTTTTGCAGTGTCCAAATTGGACAAATTCTATGTCGATCTTACACATCTCAATGACATGAACCTGATGGCGCAATCGGTTTCCTAATCTGAGCAGTCGATTTGCAGGGGACTCGGAGGAGGGAATCTTTGAGGAATCTAGGGGGAATCTAAAGGATTCCTTGAGCCCTAGATTTCCACTTTCTTAGAATTCAGAAATTTGACAGTAGATTTTGCACTATTTGACGCCACAAATCTGATGGTGCATTCAGATTTTCCATTTTCTCATTTCATTTTTTGGCCACTTTTCTAAGTGGAGTGTAGGTGTCAACATTTAGCATGCGAGCAGTCATTGCATGATATTCGATGCGCGAGATTGATGGTACGGCAAACTTCAGCAGCTTGACATCCTTTTCTTCGGATGGCCCCAGGATGTGAGGTATATGCAGTGGTTTCATGTACTTCTTTTTGTGATGCATTGTGCTGCATAGATCCTTGTTTGATGTTTGATGTGGGATCCTATTTCTTACTTATCTCATGATTCCTGCTTGATGTGATGCGAAATCATTTGTGGGATGTATTTGTTGTCATGATTCATCATGTTTCATTTGAGATCCCTTATCTGTTATGTTTATGGGATACTCATGTGTCGCCTGGTATGTTTTCATTGAGATCCCTTTCATGCCATGTCGGCGGGATGCTCATTATCATCATGCATGAGTGTGTATGTCATACTGATAGGAGTCCTTTTTACTGAGAGTTCCTGTAGCGGAACATCTCTTGGAGCCACTCCTGCGTGAGGGAATTTTCCTTGTATGATAGCGACATCACCTCTTATGTACATCATCACTATTGATAGCACTTAATGCAGTGGCCTACACCATCTTAACACCGGGGCCCGGAGATGTAGTCCCTCCTAGACGAAATCCATTATCAACATCTTGTTATTTTATGTTGCTGATGATTGTCATGTTCCTCTTCTTTACAACATGGAGATGTATTCATTTATGTTCTTTTAAAAATGCAATTTAACACATGACGAAAGTAAAAGGTCTTTGAAGGGTCCTTTGTCACACCTAGACCCGGATCATCTAAAGTATTAATGACTTCCTCGAAATTAGGGAGGTACAACTCCAAACTTAATGGTAACTTGCCCTTTCACTTTCACTAGCTCGGTTGCCTTCTAGTAGGGACACTGCTTGTACTTCCACTTGCTTGGCTGTCTTTTAGTACTCCTAATTTGGTTTTTTGTACTTTTATCTAATGGAGGGATATTCGAATGGATGGGCAGTAGATGAGGAGGATTTACCTCCTGTAATTCCTCTCCCTTGTCCCATCCGAGTTTTTACCAAGGTCTTTTACCATAGTTCCTTGCTTTTACCTTTTATTCCTGCATTTCCCTTGATTTTATCCTTTATTCCTACATTACATGCACATTAGACCACAAAGAAAAATATCCAACTTTAACTCATCTCATAAGAAAAATATGTTTAAAACTATGCAATAAGTTGTGAGAATAGTTGGTTTGACTAAGCTATGAGGTGAATTAAGGCCCATATAATTACTCAATGATGAGGCTCATCACCTCCATTTTCCTATAAATTGAGCACTCATTGAAGTGATCAGGGGTTGGGCTTTGAGAATTTGTAAGGAGATGTTGTTGGTGTTAGAATTGAGAGTATAAGCAAGTGTTGTTACGCTGCTAGAGTGCTATGCTATTTATGTGATGTTGGTTGGAACCCAAGCTAGAAGAGTGACAATGGATCAGACTTCATGGTTGTAATTCTTCCTTCTACTTAATAAAGTTGTTTACACCTTTTTCCATATGCTTATCATGATATATGATGTTTATATGTGTGAATGTATCTGATTCCATTTACTTGTATTCCAAAGATCTTTTGCTTTGATTGGTTCTCTGTCTTTTGTTTATGCTTGCAGGTACTTTTTGAGTGAGTTAAGTTTGAGAAGGAGCGACGAGAGTCAAACAAGGGAGACAAAAGGAAAGTGAAAGAACAAGTAGGTCCTTTGAATCCATTTGTCTTATTTATTGTTTATAGAAAAAGGATAAGCGCTTTAAATTTGTTGTTCTAGGTATAGATACCTACCTAGGGAATTAGTATTTATCCGTAGATACCTAGTTACTTATAACAAATTGGCGAGCGTAGTTGGGATCGATCATCGTTTCGGGTAGTTTACCTTCATCCTAGTACCCTCTAGTAGATCTTACTTGCTTCCATTGATCTTCTTTTAGCCTTTTGAAGTGTTTTTTGGTGAAATTTGTGTTTGTAAGCCCCTAGGATGGCCTCTTTGGCCCCAACGCAGGCTTGGTCTAGAGACAAAGCACTGCAGAGCACCCTTGGCTTGAGGACAATGTTCTGAAGTGCATTGTCTCCCATTCAAGGCTGTGATGATCCTCCTTAGGACAAAATTCCCTCCTTTGAGTTGATTTTTTGCCAAATTTCCTTCTATTTCTGCGTGCTGAAAGGTCAATGATGCTTGTGTCTCTGAAATCAATTTGTGTTTCCTTTTCCAGCCCTACTTTGTCCTTGGTTGTTTAGTGTTTCTTAAATGATTTCTTTATCACTATCAATCCATTGTCAAAGTTAGTTTATAGTTGATTAATCTTTGTTCAAAATAAAGTGTCATAAAAGTCTTCTTTTTTTTGAAATGGAACTGTCATAAAGTCTTCGTTCTTGCAACAAGATTGATTGATTGCATGTGCATTAGTTTCCTTTTGTTCATCACAATGTTAAGGGAATTGAAAAGAAAAACTTGCATTGCGCATTAAAAGAGTTTGTGTGTGATCATAGGAATAGTTTAGGGAGATTGCATTAGATGTGTTCTTTGTTCTTTGATTACAAGAATCTGATTGCTCTATCCTACTAGCTAAGGTTTTCATTGTCAAAATTGAATGAAAATAATGCTTATCATATTAGTTGCATTCTAGGAATTGAAAATACATCACGTGGTGAACCTTGAAAGGAAAATTATTAATCAAGATCAACTTAAAATTAATATCAATTAACCTAATGGAGCATTGTCATCTAATGCAAAACATTTAGAGGTTCTAGGCTAGAGACGTGTTCTGGCATCATAAAATATAGCAGCTTTCGCTAACTTGTCTACGATACGTTCCGAGTGTGATACCTCATTCCACGTACGTGAGTATATCGTAGCTCGTGCACATACCTTCGGGTATATATGGGAGGAAAACACTAGGTTGCTATCCATCCTTAGGTAACTGAGTCGGCCGCCCTGTACACTGTGATACACTGAACACAGCATTCGGGGAGATTGCCTGCCTGTACTTCTTGGTTCGCTAGGAGGTATTCCACAGTTCACAGTTGCTTGGTAAGCCTTTTTGCCTAGTTTACACCTTTTTGTTTATTTCTTTTTGTAATAAAATCAATCAACAATCATGGAGGAAAATCAACCCTTACCCCGTCATTCATGGAGAGTAGCAAGTAAACCACCTTTACTATTCGAAGCCACACCCATTCTGTCAAAGTGGTCTCGTTGAATGGATCCAATACTTCACAAGCCTCTGGTTCTTCATCTGAATTACCAAAAACACCTATACCGGTAAGTACTGTGACCCCAGTTACTCCTACGGTTACTGGTACATCTGTTACTGAAGTGGAATCTCCACAATTACTTGAGGAAACTAGAATTGAATCTAGTGAAATGGTAACCCAAGTTGTTCAACAACAAGTTGATTCTCAATCCAATGTTGTTCAATAAGAAATTATTTATGAATTTGAATCAGTTCAACCAAAAGTGGATCCTAAACCCATCACTATTCAATTAGAAGTTACTTCTGAACCAGAAGCTGTTCACGAAACCCAACCTGAACTTGTTCTTTTACAAAACATTTGGATCTTGATGTTGAAGAATCAGTAGTTGCTACCTTACCAGAAGAAGATCGACTAGTACATCCTCAGACATCTGTAACTGTCGAGACTTCCTCTTTATCTCAACAAAAAATACCAAAACTCTATTATGGATGAGACGATGAAATTCTTCCACCTGGTTTGATTTCGATAGAAGAGGAACTTGAGGTAGAATCACCCAGAACTCCATTCCATTTTGGAACTGGACTTTATTTGTATCCTCATACTCCTCATTTCACTACTCCTTTTGATCTTGATTACTTTCAAACACCCATTGATTCGTTAGGAAACTTATTTGGATATTTGACTATGGCAGAGTCAACATCCTAGACCGTACCATCTATTACGGCTATGACAGAATCTTCTGTCGCAACCTCTTCGATGTTTACTACGACACCTGAGTCACACTTGTATGGTGTTCCATCCATCCCATCAGGTTACCAATCTTTATCAGGAACCCACTCAGGTGTTTCTTTTAGCCCTTAGTCTTCACCAATGTCCTCTATTGGAATTTTATCTGGTTCCTCATCTGTGGGTACCGCACAACTGGACCCATCAAGTTCATATCAAGCTGGTTCATTTGGTTACCGTCCTATGTATCCCATGAACACTGGATTACCCCCATACGAAGAACAATATGCATATTCTCCTTATCCTCCATTTTCTAGGGGGCAACCATATGTCGGTATGTCGTCGTCTTTAGGTCAGCCTGGAATGACTGTCTATCAGTGGCAACTAACCATGCATGTTCAACCTAGGCTTGTGTATCCATCACAACCTATGCAATTTGTCTCATCTATCCATACAAAACCTGTTGTTACAGCTGTACCATAGTCACAAGCTCAAATTGTTGTATCTCAACCTGTGTAAGCTGGCCCTTCAACCTCAGACCCCCAAGTTTCAAGTATACAGATCCAACCTTCTCAGGAAGTTTTACAACAACCACTTGTGTCTGAAGTCCAACAACTTCAAGCTAGTTTACCTTTTACTGGAATGACTCAGACTTACATTGGTTTAGTGTATTCACAACCTGGTCAACCTTACATTGGTAAGCAACAACAACTGTTAAATCAACCATTGTTGTATCAACAACAACAACAGTTGATTCAACAACCTTGGCATTCCCAGCCTTATGCTAGTATGAAAAGGCCTATTTCCCAGGCAATCCCACCTTACCCTGGATATGATTAACCTGACCTCAATAGATAGTTGCCTTTCATTGCGACACTTGAATTACTAGATCTAAATTGGCTCACCAATGAACTAATTCATTATGCACCTTGGTTCAGTGATTCATCATAAGTTACCTTTTGATATTCCGAAATTCAATGGAAACCCTGGAGAAGACTTGTACAACCATGTCATGACTTTTCATTTATGGTGTTCATCAAACTCCTTGAATGATGATTCTATTACACTACGTGTTTTCCAAATAAAGCTTACTCGTCCGGTTGTGAAATGGTACATCGAATTAACATGAGATTCTTTTGATAATGTCACTGCCTTAGCTACCACGTTTTTAGCCCACTTCCAGTTACCCATACTGATGCAGGTCTACCCTGCAAACCCAGAATCTTTACTCTTCTCACGCATATAAAAACGCATCTCCAAACATTTTCCCAGATAGGACCCCTTCTGGCAATTTGTACACACCTCAATTGCGGAAGCTCCTCAACTAAAAGTCATAAACTCAACAATCCAGATCAACATATATAAATATTAGTAGCTGATGCTGGACCCCTGCGTCCTTCAGTAAAACCTGAGCGTTATATATATAAATATGGTTTATATCACCAATTACTTGCATACCGGTTTCACTTCCTCGTTGAACTAATCACCATCAGTCTGTATAGCCCTTGTGGTAATCCAAATTCTACTTCAGATCATAACACATACGCTTTGATGAGTTTCCAGTGGAGTTCTACTACTTCCGAGAAAGCTTTTTCTGTTGTCTATTGGTGATCACTTTGTGCCTATAAATTGTGCTCTGGATGAGGACCGAGTCCTAGATGTGAAGAGGAGTGAAAACCAAAGTTCTTATGCTCAGACTTGTAATTTCCACAGAGCTTTCACCTTCTAAGCCTGCACTTGTAGTGATCTTTTGCGACTACACTTCGTTATTTCATGTAACGAAGTTTGTTGCCTTAAAAATATGCTCTAATGAAGTTTCCCACTGCAGGTCTTGTACACAATCAACCTTAGACTTTAATGCTCAGATTTGGAGAAACAAAAACCAATTTTAATGGATCTTTTGGAACCGAAGTAAACCTCACCAGAACAATTCAATGTAAAAAGGCCTACTATTGATCCGAGCTTGTAGTAATTTTCTCAGCAAAGGTGTTCTATATTAGGATCGGGAGTCTACAAGGAAGAGACTGTACCTGTGATTAAAAATACCCAGATGAACCCTAGAACTCAAAGAAAAGAAAGTAACCCTCGCTGCTTCAAAGGTAACTATCTCAATGTGTGCTCAACCACAAATAACCCTCTGTTTTATTCGATTCAAACACTGATTGACAGTAAATTCAAATTTCTTTACACACGTAAAGTCTCACAGATTCACTATGTACACAATTTAGAGTAATTCCTTCATAAACAGACATGAAATTAAATACAAAAAAAAAACCTCTTGGTCATGGCCAGATTTTCAATTTAATGGCCTTTTTTTTTTGTAGGCTTACAAACTTCTTTTTTTCTTCCTCTGCCCTCCAATCTCTACTGATCTATTCTACCCAAAAGGAAGTTATACCTCAGTGATACCTAACTACTTCTTTCCACACAAGAAAGAATTAGTTATTCAGTTATGACTCAACATTTAACTAAACTAGACCACTTTTAACTACCTACCCTTACTGAAATTAACATAAATTTAACACCTAAGTCTCCCTCAAGTCTTACATTTAGCCACAACATGTGACCACCCTGTCACATTGCTGGCCCAAGTCTAGATTCTCCTGCATCAGACTCTCATGCTTGAAAACATTCACAATCTCCTGATCATGTGCTTTCAAGAAGAAATGAAGAAAAATTCCAACTGGATCCCAGAATTTGTCCTGGAGTTGTCCATATGCTCTGCTCCTCCGTTTAGGAGGCATGTCAACTGCTTCCTGCTTCATCTTCCTTCTCTGGTCACCATCAAAGTTGCAAACCTCTTGAAGCTTGTAAGCTTTAGAATCTGCAGCTTCTGCCTCTGCAAGCAAATTTCCTGCTTCCTCGATATCTTCAACCTCAAGTGTTGCAGACCATTCCTCCCTGGCAGAGGCAACAACTAATCTAAGTCTCTCACATCTTGCCATTGCTGCATCCCTTTCCTTTGAAATAATGAGATTTTCAGCCTCCTGCAACGCAGTAACTTGGCCTTTTATTTCTTCCTCCAGCTTCTGCAAATCTGACAAAGCCCTCTCCATTTTATGGCTGACATTATCCTTCTCCAAGCTCAATGCCTTTGCCTCAGCAGCAACCCGGCCAGCTTCCTTGAAATTTCTTGCTGCAGCTGCCACTTTCTTTTCGGCTTCCAGTTCTAGACCCCTTTTATCAATGAACAACAGTTTTTGTTTCATGGAAGTGATCTCTTGATTGAGGTTATCTTTGGCAGATGAAAGCTCCTGAAGAGATGACCTTGCAGCTCCAACCTGCTGCCTCAACCCTTGGGTTTCTTATGAAATTTGTTCCTCCTTCACGGCCAGTTTCACCTTATTTTCTATGGATTGCAAAAAGGATGAAACTATCAATTTCCTCAAATCCACCAACTCTTGAAGTACCCTTGCCTCATCCCCAGCATTTTCAGCCACGAGGTTTACCCTCTTTTGGTTCACTGAGGTAATCGACTGATCGACTTCCATTTTCTTCATGGAAAGAATTTCAGAGTTAGTCTGTAGTTGGTTTAGTACACACTGTAGTTCTTCAGACTTTCCTTTTGTTCCTATAATATTTTCTTCAAACTTGGATACTTTATCAGAAATCCCTTTTTCCACACTTTGAATTTACATATCACTTTCTGATATCTCTTCTTCCTTAGCTTTAACCAAGGCGAGCAGATGGTGCAGCTCTTGCATCAATGTTTCTTGAGAATTAAAAAGGATTTTTTCCTCTCCCATGTCCTCCCTAATAGAATCATTAATTGATTCTTTGAGTTTTGCATCTGCATCTTCAATTATCTTCAATTCAATATCAGTTTCCAATTTCTTCCGCTCCAAAGCTTCTTTCTCTAGTTGCCACTTTTCCATTTCATTGGCAGCAGTGTTTTCTGCCTCTTTAATGAGAGTATCTACAATTTCTATAACCTCCTCAAAGATGTTAAAAAGGTCATAATACTGACCATGGATGTCATCACAAACAGTGAATTGCTTTCCATTCGGAGAAATCGCCTCCAGTAAATCCTTTGCTTGCAATACCATTTGAAATGCACACCTTCTGCATATGTTTTCCAGATTCTTGAAGTCTTCCATCACCTTCTTTATAAATTCTAACGTTTTATTTCCTCCTTCTATTACATGATTTGAATCCCCACAAATGCTATTTGTCTGTGTAGACATATGGATATCATGTTCTGTTGACCCTACAAAACTGACATTTATGCCCTGCTTATCAGTCTTATGTTTGCTTTTTACATTTCTTTTACTTTTCTTCTTTGTTATAGACATTTTTGTGCCTTGCATAACTGAGCATGAAATGTCAATAATTAAGGGATCCAAAGTCCCTAAACATGTTGTTCCTACCCCTAGAGGAAGAAGGCCAGTAAACCACAGCAATTCACAAAAGTTCTCCACCTGAAAACACTCAAAAACAAGGCAATTCTCGATCATGTCAACTGCTCCACTGAGCATCTGCACTGAATGTCAATTGCTCCACTGTCTACCTGCGCTGAATGTCAACTGCAAAGAAGGCTACCTGTTCTGAGCGTAACTGGACAAGTGGCAGACTCATTTCTCAAGGTGTCAATGCCCAGGAAGCTTCCAAAATGACACTTGGATCAGGGAATTCGACTGACGATGAGTAAGAGGTTCCAAATCTCCAAGTGGAAGCAAGAACCTCCAAGTGGACTCAAGAACTGAAGTGGGAGAGGACACTAGTCAGCTTCATACCAGCCTCAAGCTGACTCATCCTTTCTCCAAAACTCCTATATATAGATCTCTCTCATGAGGTCAAGGGGGGCTGGAATATTGTGAATGCAAAGAATTGTTGTTGGTTTGTGGCTGGATCATTGGGTGCTTATGCTTTGAAAGGGGCTGAAGAAGGAATTCCATTCTGCTGGGAAGGAGATGCTGGGTTGGAACCCTATGGGTTGTATCTCTTCCTGAACCTTGTTTATCAATCAATAAAGCTTCTTGGTTCTTTCCTATATGCTGGTGTTTATTGTATGATTTGCGTTAGTGTATTTGATTTACCTCTAATCCTGAATCATTTATGAATATGTATATTTTCCTTTGTGTTGTGTCCTTCTCTTGTTGCATGTAGCTGTTCTCTTGTCACAGGTCTCTTGTGATCTCGTGGGAGCAAAAGCAAGGAGGCAAGTAGCTGTGAATACCCAAAGAGGAGAGGATCTAGATTGAGGGACAGCCGAAAGATAACAGTAAGTCTACCAATCTCCTCTCTTTCATATTTCATAAAGGAAGAAACCGAAGTAGCTGCATTCGTTTGTTGCTAAGGCACTATCACGCCTTAGGTGGATAGGATCGTCCTGCATAGGCATTTTTCCCCACAACAAATTGGTGACTCCACTGGGGAAGAACTTTGTTTTATTCATTTTGTTTGTGTTTACATCATTGTTTACTTCATAGACTCAACGGCAACAATCGAACTGCTTTGCAAAGTAGAATGTTGTTGCTTTGATCCTTCACTAGGTTTTTGTCTATGATCTCAACAATGGACTCAAAAATGACTTGATGATCCTTTGTGATAGTCTTTAGTACCCTCTCAAAGCATCCCTCTGTTTATACCTTGCTTGTGTTTCTGATTTGGCCTGAAACAGTTGATTTTTGAGCATTTTATGACCCGGAAACCAAGAGAAACGAGAGTTTCTCCTTTCAGCGCAGACACTGTGAAGGCAGTCTGCATTTCAACGCAGGTCCCGTGAAGGCTACCTGCGCTGAATGTCAAACTGAAAGTGTTGTACCTGCGCTGAACCAATATGGCCTTGTGCAACTGGGGTTCCTTGCTGTCTTTTGCCCTGTTTTGATCTCTGTTTTTGCTGCCTTAAACCAGCATAGGTACCACTTCTGATACCCCTTTTCTTTGCTTGTATTCCGCCTCATTTTTGTACAAAAAGACTGTAAGTGTTTTTATGTGTTTGTGGTATCATTTACAGTTTTCCTTTGCATGAGCAAAATAATCATCTTGTAGCCTTGATTCAGATCTGATTGAGTGATTGATTGTGATCTTAGGAGAGAGTTCATTGGCTGTTTGCAGTTTGATTATCATTTGCTTTTGCTTATTGGTTTGGATTTGTCACTTTTAAGTGTCGAAACAAGTATTTCTTTCGAAAAATCGCAAAGTGATTGCAATCTCTTCTACCCTTGCTGATTTTGGAAAAAGTAAACTTGTTTGTTTTCAGTCATTTAAAAGCAAATTTGAAGTTGTGCAAAAAGCTTTCTTTGTAGGCATTTATACTAAGAAAGTGAAAACAAACACCTGCATTGTGCATTTGCATTTTGATAAGTTTGCATGTTGGATTTAGGAAGAGTGCATTAGAGTGTGCTGATTGCTCTTTGAGAAAAGATAGTCGCTCTCTTTTCCCTTAGTAGCTAGGATTTTCAAAGTTGAAAGATTATAAAGCTTGCTTATCATCTTAGACTGCATTTAGGAATTTGTACCAATACATCTCGTGGTGATCCTAAAAGACAAACTTTAAAAAGATCAACTTAAAATATATTGAATGAACCTAACAACGCTTTGCAACATAACGCTCATCGTAGAGGTCTAGGTAGAGACGTGTTCCGGTGTCGTTAAACGTAGTGACTGTCGATCTCTAAGAAGGTGGGTGATTCCTCCTGAGGGACGATAGCACTAATACGGACTTGTGCTCCCACGTACCGTCGCGTATATATTGGGAGACCCCTATAGGCATATATCCTTTATCCTTAGGAAGCCGTGTCGGCTGCCCTACTGATCGCAATGCAGTGAACACAGCATTCACGAAGATCGACCACCCATACCGTAAAACGTATTCTGTGGTTTTGCGAAAAGTTTGGCACACCCTCTGCCTAGATCTCCAGAGCATTTTCTTTTGGCCTTTTTCAGACTCTATAACAGAAAAAGTCCATCCGAGCATTTGTCACTTCAGGCTCGTTAAAACATCGAAGGAGACTAGAGTCATCTTTAGCTTTTTCTCGACTCTTTAAAACTGAAAAAGCAAGTTGTGTCTAAAGCGTCGTTAACAATTTATTTTAAACGGAACAATCACCCTTATTCCCACGTTGATATTTAGGTTGAAAAGATGGAGCACACCAACCAAGGAGTTCCCCTTGGTGGAAATCCTAGTTCCTTCTCCTCTTGGGGAGATGTTGGTGTGCCCCACATGGCCACATTGTCGCTTCTAGGATTGACAATTGGCCTACCTGTATGGCTCTTTTCAACCAGTGTCGTTCAGAATGCCACCATTCCTGAACAGTCGAGTCAACAGTTAGATCAGACAAGAGTTGCCCACCAGCCTTTGACTTCATCTTCCTCTCCTCCTTCCTCTTCGCTTGATGGAACTGGTCGGTCAAAGAACCGGGTTCCTAAGGAGAAAAAGGAGAAGAAGAAGAAAGAAAAGAAGCAGAAGGAGCCTAAGGCGATTGGGGGAAAACAATCGTCATCTAACAAAAATCCACACACAGCACTCGTAAGGCCTAAATCGCCATGCGTCATATGCAGGGGAGACCACTTCCATAGAGATTGTCCATGTATCCCTCGGATACTAAGAGACTGGTCCCCCTGTTTGCACAATTCGGTAGCATCGACCTCTGATAGCCATGTCGATTGTTCACCGTCAACTAGTGGGAGTGAAGCTCCAGGACAGAGCGGGAAAGCTAAATTTCCCTGCAGAATGTGTGAAGGTGATCACGCCATCCACCGTTGTCCCTTCTTAGACGAGGCGAAAAGAGTTCTGGAAGATCGCCCGATATTACGAGCAAATCTTCCTCCTGGATATCAAAAACTCTTGCCAAGTCCCTCGCTGGTTGAGAATCCGGTTGACCTGCCCAGGTGGTCAGCCGAAGCACCTGTCATTGAAGATGAACCGTCTGAATCCATACCTGACGAAAGTCTAAAGGTTGAAACAACAGTTGACCCGGTTTTGCCTTCAGAGGCTCTATCTTCGGATGACACAATCACAGAGGAGAATAAAGACGACACCATCCAAATTCTCTTCATCAACACTGACTCTGATGATCAAGGGGGCAATGCCACCATTCCTTTATCGCAGGAAGGAAGTTCATCAGAGCGCTATCCGACCGTCTACTCGGTCCCACCACCAAGAAACCTGGTTGTGTCCTTTGACTGGAACCAACTAGGCAGAACCCGCTTGCCAGCTAGCATACCATTCAGAATTATTGTCCAAATATATAGAATGGTAATGGCTGGTACAGTTATTGATGAAGGGGCATCTATGAGTATCCTTTCCTCTATTGCTTGGAAAGCGCTTGGTTCGCCTGCGCTTTTGCCTGAAATGAGAAATCTATCAGGCTTTGATAAGGGAACCAGTCGCCCTTTAGGGATCCTCCCCAATGTGCCAATAACATTGAAAGGGAAGATTGTTCAAATGAACGTGATGGTCATTCAAGGACCCTTGGATTATAACCTACTCCTTGGACGAGACTATATATATTGCATGGGAGTAGTAGTCTCCTCACTCTTTAGAGTAATGTGTTTTCCGCATGGAGGAAGAATGGTCAAGCTCGTGGACCAACTTTCATTTCTCGGATCACACATCGCAAATAGTCATATACCATCCCTAAATGGTCTATTCACGCAAGACGTGTCTCAACCCACGGTCCGTCCTCCTGATGAGCGCGAGTAATCCGGGAGGATATGATTGGAACCCAGGGGTCATGCGTCCTGGTCTGCTTCGGCAGAGAACTTTGGGTATAAGGTAGGATTTCCGCGAGAGAATATGACTAGTCCATACCCCGTCCGTAGAGGAAAGAGGGTTGTTCTAGAATAGGATTCTTTTGTCAAAGTTATGTGGGAGGACGGGACCCGTTGCCCACCTTTGTCTATTTCGGTAGGCATTGTCGAGGAAGTGTTTTGTTTAACGAGACAATCTTTAGGTAACCTGAAAAAGGTAGGCCAAGGAAGTGTTTTGTCTAACGAGACAATCTTTGGGTAACCAGAAAGAGGTAAGCCTCCCTCAGTAACACAAATGTTTTGTCTTTGAGTAGTGTTCTTCTCTTGTCGCAAGTAGCTGTTCTCTTGCGATCTTGCAAAGAATCTATTGAAAGTCGGACTAACGAGAAGACAAGTAGCTGCTCTCTTATGACCTCGTATAGACCCGTTGAAACTGAACTAGCAAGATGACAAGTAGCTGTGAACACCCAAAGAAAAGCAGAGGTGAGAAAGAGGAGGGGCAACCTTGAAATTGTATTTTATACCTGGGGGCATGCAAACCTTTTGGAGTGCAAGCCAAGAGCAGTTATTTATCTGTTTTTTGGGTTAGCCGTTTCCAAACTTGCATAAAGAAAGGATGCGGAGCAAAGCGTAGTGGGATGAAGCTCCATAAAAAATAGCGATCTCACAATGAGACAATCTTATCTTATGACTGGTATAATCGAGCAGTTACTGCGGAATTTATGCTCGTTAAAAAATATAAAAGCGAGATCCGAGCAGTTTTAGCAGCATAGTTCATGCTCGTTAAAAAATAAACATAAGCTTGAGCAGTTTTAGCAGCATAGTTCATGCTCGTTAAAAAATAAACATAAGCTTGAGCAGTTTTAGCAGCGCATTCAAGCTCATTAAAAAATAAACCCATCCCGGTAAATAACCATTGAAGTATGTAACCTGATCAACCATAAAAAGACCTTGGTCGTGTTTTGTGCACCATCACCTCCACCGTTCATTTGGCCGATCGTTTACCTCCATATGATTGTTTACCCATTTTGAGGAACAACTGCGAAGAGTGATTTCACCTAGCCATCCTTGTGACACTGTCGTGATTGGAAAATTCCAACCTGTACCTGGAATCAGCTGCTATCCCTATTCATCACTCGTTCCTCAGAAGACGAGTCTTCTTTAAGCTCTTTTCAACTGACTCGTAAAATATGAAAAGATTGCCGAGTTTTGGCCTTCCAGATCGTTAAACGACCGAAAGAGCTATCCCTCCTCTAGATTTTAATCTTTTTGGACCTGAGGGATTATTGCACAAAAAGATCGAGCGCTTGTTTTGTTCGGCTCGTTAAAAGTACCGAAAACTCATCCCTTCTGTATTGTTTTATACTTTTTCGGACTTAAGGAATTAGATGACGAAAAAGGAATTTTGGAGTTAACTTTATGTACCTTTTCAGACTCTCTAAAAATGAAAAGGGTCGAGTTTTCCTTGTCGTTAGACTCGTTAAAATCACTAAATAGCGACAAACTTGTCTTTAGACGAGAACGAGTTTCACTATCGCTAGGCTCGTTAAAACATAGCGATGGGCTTGCCCGAAGGGCACGTTATAGAACAAGCATATGTTATCCTCCTCAAGCTTGACAAAAATAAAGAGGTATTGGTCAGCAATGACTAGGGAAAAATTGGGAAAAAATCAAGAAGTCTTTGATGGTAGCAGGTCGCTCTTGAACATGACACTTTTTCTCCGTACCACATCGGGTTGGGTTGTTTCATTCACCGGTCACATCACCATGGTCTCGCCATGCCATCCATACTTGGGGTAATGCTACCAATCCATCGCATCAGTGTCGCCATATGTTCAAGAGAAGTCGTTCAGAAAGAGTCAACCAGGTCCCATCCACTGCCATACATTATCCTTCATCCATTCATGACCGCCACCCTGAATCATATGTCACAGATTGTTTTCACCTCCATTAAAATCATTAGCTCCGTTCCATGTCATTGATGTGGGATTCATTAAGGCCCTCCTTTGACAGATCGCTTCTTGTTGACATCAGCTCATTATCCAAGAAGTTGATCTAGGAACAACCCCCTCAGTACTTTGAAGCTTGCATGCCTCAATGGCAAGTTTCTCACTTCCGGCGACAGGTATACATCAATGACCTTCGACCAGAAGATTTTGCATGGTGTTCGATGCCAAGTCCTTTATTCACACCACGTGAATTGTACTACAGCACCTTGAGGGTCATTATCATTATCGGTGATTCCTCTCGCGCTTGTTAACGTTTTACATTATTGACCGGTAATCAAGCGATGTCTTTCCATGTTCGACTTCAGCGCAATTCTCACATGGATCGACTTGTACTTAGAGTGAAGATCGAACGAGTATTGAAGACCCCGGATCTAGTTTCATCCATCCGGGCTGCGATATATATTCAGGAAAATAAAGACATTTGACATGTACATGATTGCAGCAGATGATCATCCTACTCAAAGGATGGTAGTTTCGCCAGAACTATCAGTCTACCATCAGACAATCGTCTGTTCTATGTACCAAAATGTATTTATAAAGCTGAGCATGGGAATGCCCACCTCAGCTAGATCATGAAAGCAGAATGAATCATAATGTATTGTATTGTATCTTATTACAGGTCTCGTCCCGACAAATGGATGAACTTCGGACTCCCCTGGATAAAGCATTTCACCCGATAAACGGCCTCATACTTTAGGGGGCAACTGTTATATACATTTTTGTGCCTTGCATCACTGAGCATGAAATGTCAATAATTAAGGGATCCAAAGTCCCTAAACATGTTGTTCCTACCCCTAGAGGAACAAGGCTAGCAAACCACAGCAATTCACAAAAGTTCTCCACCTGAAAACACTCAAAAACAAGGCATTTCTGGATCATGTCAACTGCTCCACTGAGCATCTGCGTTGAATGTCAACTGCTCCACTGTCTACATGTGCTGAATGTCAAATGCAAAGAAGGCTACCTGTGCTGAGCGTAACTGGACAAGTGGCAGACTCATTTCTCAAGGTGTCAATGCCCAGGAAGCTTCCAAAATGACACTTGGATCAGGGAATTCGACTGGTGATGAGTAAGAGGTTCCAAATCTCCAAGTGGAAGCAAGAACCTCCAAGTGGAATCAAGAACTAAAGTGGGAGAGGACACTAGTCAGCTTCATACCAGCCTCAAGCTGACTCATCCTTTCTCCAAAACTCCTATATATAGATCTCTCTCATGAGGTCAAGGGGGGCTGGAATATTGTGAATGCAAAGAATTGTTGTTGGTTTGTGGCTGGATCATTGGGTGCTTATGCTTTGAAAGGGGCTGAAGAAGGAATTCCATTCTGCTGGGAAGGAGATGCTGGGTTGGAACCCTATGGGTTGTATCTCTTCCTGAACCTTGTTTATCAATCAATAAAGCTTCTTGGTTCTTTCCTATATGCTGGTGTTTATTGTATGATTTGCATTAGTGTATTTGATTTACCTCTAATCCTGAATCATTTATCAATATGTATATTTGCCTTTGTGTTGTGTCCTTCTCTTGTTGCATGTAGCTGTTCTCTTTTCACAGGTCTCTTGTGATCTCATGGGAGCAAAAGCAAGGAGGCAAGTAGCTGTGGACACCCAAAGAGGAGAGGATCTAGATCGAGGGACAACCGAAAGATAACGGTAAGTCTACCAATCTCCTCTCTTTCATATTTCATAAAGGAAGAAACCGAAGTAGTTGCATTCTTTTCTTGCTAAGGCACTATCACGCCTTAGGTGGATAGGATCGTCTTGCATAGGCATTTTTCCCCACAACATTCTTGCGGACTACAGAAGAACCATCATTACCACTGGCAGCAATTGGAATGCTTAATGGCATACTCGTTTCAAACTTAGAACTACCTGACATGTGGAGCCCATCATTTTCAGTAACCAACTCCACATAATTTTCTTTCTTGAAAACGAATTCTGGGGCGAACCCAAAATCCGTTTTCCCCAATAAAACCACCTTCAGGTCTGTGGGTTAGCGGCCTATAAGAGTCGCTTATCAATCTCCTCTTCTTATCTTTATTGGCGCCACGCTTGCTATCAGTGCAACAAGGGTTTTCTTCCAAAACTTCCACGCCGGTTTCCTTAACAACTTCGTCTCCTTTGCTAGTCTTCAATCCCACCTTTGTGCGACCTCTTGACTATTTTTTTTCAGTCTTGGCCCCTCCATCATCTTCACTGTCAGTAGACTGTGGTGGCTCTTTGACCTTTTCTTCTTCCTTCATTTGACTGCTCGACTGAGTCAAATGTTTCTCAGCACCGACGAAAATACCTGCATTCACCAATAAATTGTTAGTTTTAAAGAAAGAGGACCTTTTGGTGTCTTTTGATGCTTCAGGCATCAATCTCCCATCATTTTCCTTCTGGACTTCAGTAGATCTTGCTTCAAATTTTTGGTTGCTTTCGTCTTCATCCTGCTGATTCACAGTTTCTTTAATGTCCCTACAAACACAACTCCCTGTTGGCATTATGATGCATGTGTTGTACTTGATGGCAACCCTCTCATAGAAGATCATCTCACTTGTATACATTCAGATGAATCTACAGAAGAAATATCAGATGTGACAGAGTGCATGGGTTACCGGACAGCACAAAGGGATCAAATGACAGTTCACAAGTAAGCTTTGCCATCAAGTCCAAAGGGGGAGATTGTTGGCATTATGGCTAAAGTGTTGTCCTTGATGGCAACCCATTCAGGTGATAGATCACATTACTTCAAGTCAGCAGCAGAGATTGATGATCAGCTATCAAATATTGAAGAAAATAAGGGGTACGCAGGTACACCTTATAGAAGATGCGTACATACCCGCAATTATCCCATTCAGGAGGTGCGTACCCCCAGTTCACTTACTTCAAGGCAGAGAAAAGCACACATAGGGTTTCTTATTTTTAACCCTTGGTATTTAGCCAACGGTATTGTGTTATTATGGTTTTGGCTCGTGGTATGCTTGCCTATATAAAGCAAAGGAGATCATTTGGCTTGAGCATGTTTTGGGTTGAAAATCTTATGAGAGCTAGATCTGAAATACTATGATCTCTTGGAGTAATGTCTAGATCTAAATAAGGCGAATCTACTAATGGGTTGAGATCACTTCGGCGCATGATCAGATCTGTAGATCTGATAGTTTGGGTTATTCTTGAAGTCTTGAAATTATCTATACCCGCAGGTATGCAAGTGCAGTGAAAGAAAAGCGCGGAGATACGCAGGCGCAGAAGCGCTGCAGGTGCGAAGGTTCGCGACGCCACATAAGGCGCAGCTACGGAGGTACGCGGCGCCACAAAAGGCGCAGCTACGGAGGTACGCGGTGCCACAGAAGGCGCGACTGCGGAGGTGCGCGGCGCCACAGAAGGCGCAGCTGCGGAAGTGCACGACACCACAGAAGGCGCAGTGCGGAGGTGCGCGGCGCCACAGAAGGCGCAGGTGCGGAGGTCCGCGGTGCCACAGAAGGCACAGGTGCGGAGGTGCGCGGTGCCACAAAAGGCGCAGGTGCGGAGGTCCGCGGCGCCACAGAAGAACAGTGCGTACTTGTACGCAGGCATTACATGGGTGAAGCTGCGTACTTCTCTTGAAATCAATTTAGCTGTCCATGTTTATCCTCGCTATGTTCTGGGTGTTGAAGTGATGTCTGGTTTCTGATATTATGGTCTGATAACAGTATTCTGAGAAGTGATAGAGTTTGTTTCAGTTTTGATAGATGAATGGATCGTGTTCATAATGACTTATCTTCATGTGATCTGATGGACTAGATCTGGTTGATGACTCACTTGCATATGTATGGATCTAGTGCTTGGGTGATTCAGAAGTGTGTTTATGATGTTGTTGGGTCCAGTATGAAAATTGGATGAAATGTGGCCTTTCAGAATATGTGCTTCAGCATATCCAGTATGAAAATTGATGAAACGTGGTACCTGGAGGAGAAAAGATTGTAGGCCGGCGTCTACGTACTAGTATCTAAGCTAGTACAAGAGCTAAGGGAAATCTTTGGAGCATTGTAGCAGGTAGCAGCCTGTGTACTAGTAAATGGATTGGATAGTGCAAGAGCAAAGGGAGTTGTAGCTCCCGTACTGGTATAAGACTGCACCAATACAAATATTGTAAAAGGATTTTCTTATTTAAGAAGAAGATTGAGATGACTTGCAGCAGGTGGTTTTCTCCCGCATTGGGTTTCCACCTTATATCATGGTGTTCATGTGTGTGCCTTATGTGTGATGATCGTTTCTATGTTACTGCATTTGTTAACTGATAATATGGTTGATAATGTTCTAATGCACTCATTGAATATCAATTAACTTAATCATAAGAAGTTGTGGAAGTAGCATATATGAATCTGATTATGGAAATGAAAAAGTTTTATTAATGTGATAATACTGATTCACCCCCCCCCCAGTATTATTTCCAACAATTGGTATTAGAGCAGGTCCTTTGATAGAAGCTTGATCGCTTGAAGGAGATCCGTGGAACAATGGGAAAGAAGCTTAAGAAGAAAGCATCTAAGAAAAAGAAGTCATCTCAGAAGAACTATGATAGTGGAAGAATCGATTGGGGATTAGGCATAAGAAGCTCTTCAGATTCAGAATCAGATTCAGAATCATTATCAGGTATGAATGTGTTATCCTTTGATGTTCCAGCTATATTTCCTTGTGAAAGAGATGGAAGTGATAGTGAAACTATTGAGCTTGCTCTTATGGGTGAACAAGAAAGATATCAAATAGAGGCATAATTTAAAAGTTTAACAGAAAAGATTAGAGATCAACAAGATCTATTGAACAAAAGGGAATGTGACTTCAAAGAAGAAGCTACCAAACTAAAGGCCCAACTAGAAGAAGGAAACAAGGTAAGAAAACTACTCAAGGACAAGGAAAACCAATGTCAAAATTTGCAGCATGAAGTGACATCATTAAGAAAAGAAGTCAACGAAAGAAGCACAACCATCAAGAAACTCAAAGATAGATCCAACTACTATGAAACTCTTGCCGCTACAATCCTCTCACTAAAGGGAGATCTTGAAGAGTCAAAGAAGCAGAATGAAGATCTACATCAAGCAATTGAAAAACAAGACAACGAAGTCATCAGCTTAAAATCCCAGCTGGAATGTGCCTTCCAAGTTCGTCAAATGTAGTAGGATCTGAATGAAGAACAAGAAAAGGAGATTCTCAAACTAAGGGAACAAATGGAAGAAGGAAGAAAAGCTGAAGAAGATTTGAAAAGGCAATCTCTTGAAAAGGAAGAACAGCTTCAGGTTGAGGTAAATATCTTGAAAGGTAAAATAGAAGAAAAGGATAAGCTTTTACGATTTCAAGATAGCTCTAAAGTCTTGGATGATATTCTTAGTAGTCAAAAGTCTCCTGCTATAAAGACTGGTCTTGGTTTCCATGAATCTGTTGAAGGTGAATCTAGTTCACAAGGTGAGGCAAGGAATTCTAAAGAGAAATCTAAAGTGATCAATGAAGAAATGAAAGATCAATCTCATCATCAACCAAGGAAACAGATTCCTCAAAGAAAATCCTTTACTCCTCCTATGAATAATGTTGAATGTTATGTATGTCATAATCTTGGACATGTTGCAACTAGATGAAGAAGAAGAAGAGTTCAAGACCATTATGCAGAAAGGTCATCTCAATCAAGGTACTTTTATGGATATTGCTTTGGTTGCAATATGTTTGGTCACAAAGTTGCTGATTGTTACAGGAGGAATATGAAACATGTAAGATGTTATGCATGTAACAAGCTTGGACATATAGCTAAGGAATGCAGGAACAAAATGTGGGCACCATATCAAAAGAAGAAAATTTCATCATCACGCTTGAAGATATGGAGGAAAAAGGAAGTACAGCCAGAAAAAGGTGGCACAGCACAATGTACAGAAATACCAGAATCAGAGGGAGCTGAAAGTACAAAACTTCAGTATCCTGAATCTCATATGCAAACTCCATAAAGGGAGGTCGCATATATACGCGAGTTGGATACTGCACAATTGCGTATATGATTGTTTGAAGAAGGGTAGATAAAGAAAAACTGCGTACCTGTCTTAAGGCATTTATTGGCTGACTCTTCTTATTGATATGCATGATCAGATCTGAAAGATGGCACCAGTTTAGGGGGAGCATATGTTCTTAATGCATTGTTGGAATTATGGTCCTTGATGACAATGTTTATGATTCATCTTGCTATGGTTATGAATTGTTTACATGGTTCTTTTTGTGGTTGATTTTCTAATGGTGCTTGCATGGAGTCTTTATTGTTCTTGGCACATATATGGATGAGGATTGTTGGCTGGATACATGGATGATTATTCAAAGTTGCATTGTTGGAGACTTGATGATGATGAGACCTTACCTATATGATGATAGGTTGTTTCGTACATATGCTGATTAATGCAGATGCTTCCATTTGATGACTCTTGGTTCATGTAGATCTGGATGGTTATGAATGAGTTGATGCAGACGTACCTTGCTGTTGACAAATACTATGAAGCAGATCATACAGTGTTGTTGCTGATGTTTATCTTAGGTGATTGGTCTTTACTCATGATGTAATAGTGGGTCTCTATTGTAGTTATCTTTTCAGGTCATGTAACGGCCTATGTTTCCCCACTATGCCTGGGATGAATGATGTTATCTTATGTAAACTTTTGATGTATCACCATTGTGATGAATGTATGTATTGAGTCTTTTGGTGATAGGAAGGTCATTTATGATATATAGAGTCATGTTCTTCTTGTAGAACATCTTTTTGTAGTCAGGGGGAGCTTGAGCATGAACAACACTATATAGTAGAGCAGATATCTCAGCTTGTTCTCAGAAAGAGCATTATCAGATAGGAGCACCATGGCATATACAAAGGGGGAGTTCATTCAGAGACTTCAACAGATCTGGTTTATAGTCAAGGAGAGCATGTTCTTAGGGGGAGCATAACCCTTTGCCCTTGATGTCAAAGGGGGAGAGTGATTTGGTGTTGTTGCCATCAAGTCCAAAGGGAGAGATTGTTGGCATTATGATGCATGTGTTGTACTTGATGGCAACCCTCTTATAGAAGATCATCTCACTTGTATACATTCAGATGAATCTACAGAAGAAATATCAGATGTGACAGAGTGCATGGGTTACCAGACAGCACAAAGGGATCAGATGACAGTTCACATGTAAGATTTGCCATCAAGTCCAAAGGGGGAGATTGTTGGCATTATGGCTAAAGTGTTGTCCTTGATGGCAACCCATTCAGGTGATAGATCACAGTACTTCAAGTTAGCAACATAGATTGATGATCAACTATCAAATATTGAAGAAAATAAGGGGTACACAGGTACACCTTACAGAAGATGCGTACACGCAAGCCGGTGTTACATAAAGTGCGTACATACCCGCAGTTATCCCGTTCAGGAGGTGCGTACCCCAAGTTCACTTACTTCAAGGCAGAGAAAAGCACACGTATGGTTTCTTATGTTTAACCCTTGGTATTTAGCCGACGGTATTGTGTTATTATGGTTTTGGCTCGTGGTATTGATCCATGATTTGAGGAAGAGCTTGCCTATATAAAGCAAAGGAGATCATTTGGCTTGAGCATGTTTTGGGTTGAACATCTTATGAGAGCTAGATCTGAAATACTATGATCTCTTGGAGTAATGTCTAGATCTAAATAAGGCGAATCTACTGATGGGTTGAGATCACTTCGGCGCATGATCAGATTTGTAGATATGACAGTCTGGGTTATTCTTGAAGTCTTGAAATTATCTATTCCCGCAGGTACGCAAGTGCAGTGAAAGAAAAGCACGGAGATACGCAGGTGCAGAAGCGCTTCAGGTGCGGAGGTTCGCGGCACCACAGAAGGCGCAGCTGCGGAGGTATGCGGCGCCACAGAAGGCGCAACTACGGAGGTACGTGGCGCCACAGAAGGCGCAGCTGCGGAGGTACGCGGCGCCACAGAAGGCGCAGCTGCGGAGGTACGCAGCGCCATAGAAGGCGCGACTGCGGAGGTGCGCGGCGCCATAGAAGGCGCAGCTGTGGAAGTGTGCGGCACCACAGAAGGCGAAGTGCGGAGGTGCACGGCGCCACAGAAGGCACAGGTGCGGAGGTCCACGGTGCCACAGAAGGCATAGGTGCGGAGGTGCGCAGCGCCACAGAAGGCGCAGGTGTGGAGGTCCGCAGCGCCACAGAAGAACAGTGCGTACTTGTACGCAGGAATTACATGGGTGAAGCTGCGTACTTCTCTTGAAATCAATTTAGCTATCCATGTTTATCCTTGCTGTGTTCTGGGTGTTGAAGTGATGTCTGGTTTCTGATATTATGGTCTGATAACAGTATTCTGAGAAGTGATAGAGTATGTTTCAGTTTTGATAGATGAATGGATCGGGTTCATAATGACTTATCTTCATGTGATCTGATGGACTAGATCTGGTTGATGACTCACTTGTATATGTATGGATCTAGTGCTTGGGTGATTCAGAAGCGTGTTTATGATGTTGTTGGGTCCAGTATGAAAATTGGATGAAATGTGGCCTTTCAGATTATGTGCTTCAGTGTATCCAGTATGAAAATTGATGAAACGTGGTACCTGGAGGAGAAAAGATTGTAGGCCGGCGTCTACGTACTAGTATCTAAGCTAGTACAAGAGCTAAGGGAAATCTTTGGAGCATTGTAGCAGGTAGCAGCCTGCGTACTAGTAAATGGATCGGCTAGTGCAAGAGCAAAGGGGGTTGTAGCTCCCGTACTGGTATAAGACTGCACCAGTACATATATTGTAAAAGGATTTTCTTATTTAAGAAGAAGATTGAGATGACTTGCAGCAGGTGGTTTTCTCCCGCATTGGGTTTCCACCTTATATCATGGTGTTCATGTGTGTGCCTTATGTGTGATGATCGTTTCTATGTTATTGCATCTGTTAACTGATAATATGGTTGATAATGTTCTAATGCACTCATTGAAGATCAATTAACTTAATCATAAGAAGTTGTGGAAGTAGCATATATGAATCTGATTATGGAAATGAACAAGTTTTATTAATGTGATAATACTGATTCACCCCCCCCTCTCAGTATTATTTTCAACACTTCCTTGCGGATTCTGATCTTCCATCTTACTGCCAAATCACTTCTGCTCGCTTCCTCTAATTTCGACATCATATTTGTTAATGTCGTTTTCGGAACCTACAGTTACATAATTATTTGAAAGTTTATGACATTCATTCAACTCCATAAATGTTAAAAATATTTCATCTCTATCATGCACAGTAACCGTAATTTCTTCTGGATCAGATTCTACAGGTTTTCCTCCTTAATCAGGTTCCTTTAGCCACCGTTCCAAAAACTCGATTTCCCTCTCAAATATTTTTAGCACTTCATCACTACCTTCATTCTAGCAGTTTTCCCGAGTTATCCTGGCTTCAACATCATTACATCGAAAACTTTCGTCAGCAATTTCATTAAACAAATACATTTGTTTACCTCCTTGGAATTTTTCTTCGGCATTTCCACGTTTCTCCTGTTCCATAACAACTTCGATTTTCTGTCTTATTCCCAACAAGAATTCATTTGTGATTTCTTCTTGTTGTGATAAATCATTACCTTCCTTTTCTAAAAGGATTTCCCTACCAGGATTTACCTCAAACGTTTCATTTTCCTTTGTGATAGTTCCATCAGACTGCTCACCATCTTTCGCGCATCTTGCAAACATACATACACTGTGAGAAAAATTGCAAGACTGCATAGCCTCATCTGCTTCTCTCGCCAACACATCTTCACTTGCCAACACATCTTCAGATGCTTTTGAACTATCCCAATAGTTCATGAGATCCTCCTCTTTGGTCTCTTCACCCAGACTTTCACCCTGTTCTAGGCCACAAATGGAAACATCCATTTTTAACTCAGCCTCTCTGAGTTTTCCACAACTCAACATCTGCTCGAGCTTCCTTATCTCTTCTGCCAACTGTATGTTTGTCAGCATTTCTCTCTTTGCGTGTAGCTTCTGCCACTTCTTCCTCTTTCTCATGGTCTAACCATGTGTCTGGTTTTTCACTTTCTCCTGTAACAATTCCATCAATAACTCAAGTTGCACTGCTATCTCAGCTTTCTCTTTCTCATACTCTTCATCAGTCAACTATTTCCACATGCCATTTGCCTTGGCATCCTTCTCCCTCTTTCTACTGTGGCCTCTCTCTGAACCTCTGCTGCCTCCTTTATTACTTTCAGTAGTTATCTTCTTCGCCATGAGTTTCTCGCCCATGAGTTGCATCAAGCCTCTACAACAACAAGCTCTCCTGCTGCCACTTACCTCACCATTCCTTCCCTCCGGATCTGGTCTTTTGGTAATCACCCAGTCCTCTACTGGAACCTTTTGAGCATTTCTCCACTGCTCCTTCAGGATTCTCTCATCTGCAACTTTCAAGAACACACTTGTTCTTTTCATTCAACCTCTGTTGAATCTTTAGGTTCTGCCACATTCACCTAGAATCCCTTGCTGGACTCCTTCATCACTGCACTTCAGCTGTGATTTGCCTCTTTCCTGCTGAGACTTTCTTAAATCTGCTTGCAACCTGAACTCTGCAAATAACTTTCAAACCAGAGTCAAATATCATCTGACAACTCACCTTCAAGATCTTGTTGATCTTGCTTCACTTCCTCAACTGCACTTGCATATCTGCGCTGCAATCTTCGTCAGTTCCAAAATCCGATCTTAACATATGTAATTAATTTAACTGAAAACTTAAATCTCCACACAGAGCTATTCCCACTCTGATACCACTTGATGCATGTCTACCCTGCAAACCCAGAATATTTACTCTTCTCACGCATATAAAAACGCTTCTCCAAACATTTGCCCAGATAGGACCCCTTCTGGCAATTTGTACACACCTCAATTGCGGAAGCTCCTCAACTAAAGATTCATAAACTCAACAATCCGGATCAGCATATATAAAGATTAGTAGCTGATGCTGGACCCCTGCGTCCTTCAGTAAAACTTGAGCGTTATATATATAAATATGGTTTAAACCACCAATTACTTGCATACCGGTTTCACTTCCTCGTTGAACTGATCACCATCAGTCTGAATAGCCCTTGTAGTAATCCAAATTCTACTTCAGATCATAACACATACGCTTTGATGAGTTTCCAGTGGAGTTCTACTACTTTCGAGAAAGCTTTTTCTGTTGTCTATTGGTAATCACTTTGTGCCCAGAAATTGTGCTCTGGATGAGGACCGAGTCCTAGATGTGAAGAGGAGTGAAAACCAAAGTTCTTATGCTCGGACCTGTAATTTCCACAGAGCTTTCACCTTCTAGGCCTGCACTTGTAGTGATCTTTTGCGACTACACTTCGTTATTTCATGTAACGAAGTTTGTTGCCTCAAAAGGATGCTCTAATGAAGTTTCCCACCGCAGGTCTTGTACACAATCAACCTTAGACTTTAATGCTCAGATTTGGAGAAACGAAAACCAATTTTAATGGATCTTTTGGAACCGAAGTAAACCTCACCCGAACAATTCAATGTGAAAAGGCCTACTATTGATCCGAGCTTGTAGTAATTTTCTCAGCAAAGGTGTTCTATATTAGGATCGGGAGTCTACAATGAAGAGTCTGTAGCTGTGATTAAAAATACCCAGACGAACCCCATAACTCAAAGAAAAGAAAATAACCCTCGCTGCTTCAAAGGTAACTGTCTCAATGTGTGCTCAATCACAAATAACCCTCTGTTTCATTCGATTCAAACACAGATTGATAGTAAATTCAAATTTCTTTACACACGTAAAGTCTCAAAGATTCACTATGTACACAATTCAGAGTAATTCCTTCATAAACAGACATGAAATTAAATACCGGCTATTAACCAACTTTAAACAGACTACTGCTACTCATATCTCTGATCATATTCATGAGTGGCGTCATTGTCGTCGAATGGTTAAAACTTATGTTTCTGATCAGCTTTTGGCTTAGTGGTTTATAAAATCCATGCTACCATCTATCACTGAGGATGTGACAAAAGGTGGAGTTGTCACAAAAGGGCAAGTAATTGCTCATGCCCAATATTTGGACTTGATTTATACATAGTCTGGCATGCTCTACGACAAGATCCCAAACGCACCCCGACCAACTTTCACTGTTCCTCCTCCACCATCAAATAAGGACTCTCATGCCAACGATGGTGTGATTGGTTCTCCGAGCACACAAACGGCAGGTAGACCATCTGGTCAAACACTTGCCATTTCCAATCAAACTACAAATGCACCTGATAACACTCTTGCTCCCAAAATCAATGTTGTGACATCTGACAAGGTAAAGAATGAAAATCAACCAGGAAGTAAGAAGAAGGGGAAGAACGAGAAGAAACAAAATAAATCCCCTCAAGAGAAATCATTTGATTCGTCTCCTTTAGCTAGGAAATCTCATTACCCATGTTTGATCTGTAACGATGAGCATTTTATGCGAGATTGTCCTGATCGCTCCAAAGTCTCAAAGCTTCTAAAGACTTATAATACATCTACGGTATTGACTGATCCTTTTCCAAAACTGAAGACAAATATGGTTTCTACAGACCATGCTTCCACTTCCCAAGTACTTATGTTATCTGCCTCTAAGCTGAAAGATGATGTTTTGGTGTCAACATGAAGTAAAGATTATGGAAATCAATCGTCGTCATCGAATAATCAGGCTGATCAACCTAACCCTTCGAATTCAACTTCGAATGATCCTATTCCACCACCTATTGCACCCGATTTAACAATAAAACTGCCTAAGGGAGTTGTACATAAATTGACATTTGACCCTCGAGCTTGAGTTGCACAGAACTATAATATAGTAAAATATTTGGCTCAGTCACCTTCTACTATGTCTACACTCAAGGTACTTTAGAAATGTCCCTCCCAAAAGAAGGCTTTATTGTCAGCAATTGGTGGAATAGATCCAACTGATTCGAATCTTGTGGTTTTCAACCATGTGGGTTATATGCCACAGTTACCAGCGCAATTATCATTCTTGATTCAATTAAATGCATTAAATAAACTTGTTCATTGAACCATTATTGACAAGGGGGCATCTACTTGTATAATGTCTGTGAGTTGTTGGAAAACACTTGGCTGACCGCCTTTGTCACATTCACCAACAACGTTAAAATCTTTTGACGGTCGCACATATACGCCTTGTGGGATATTGAGTAATCTACAAATCGAACTAGGGAGCAAAGAAATAACTATTGAAGTTTAGGTTGTTGACGAACCCCTTGACTACAAAATTTTTCTAGGAAAACCGTGGGTTTATGCTATGGCTGCTATGGTTTCAACATACTTTCATATGATTTCATTCCCTCATAAGAGTGGAATCACATTTATTGACCAACTCGCCTTCTTCACCTCTAGTTCACAGGCTACTGGAAGCATTCTATTGGTACACGGACCCCAATTATCTCTTCAAAGCAATGGTGTAGGTCTCTTTAAATATTCTTCCCTAATCGGTATTTTTTCACTACCACCACCATCAAATTTGGCGGAAGTGGAAAAAGTTGAGACTTGCAACATGATATCTTCCACTTCATCTAACTTAAGTAGGATTACCAATAGTTTTAAAGTTTATAGTAGTAATGAAATCATGTTGCTAAGCCCTATTGAGATAGCATAGCAATCAATCTTTCATGTTTGTACGACAAACCCAAATCCATTTTCGTCAATTGTATGGGTAGATCATTCCTTAGAATATGGTACTTCCTCTAATCCTTTTTCACGTATATTTTCTACTGATGAAGGAATCATCCAATCAATGATGATGAAATGAGAACCATGGGAAGATTATCATCATCGTTCCCATCTTCCAGATCACACAGAAGATTATTCAAACAAACTTAATCACCCTTCAGTTGTCGATTTCCTTTCAAATTCTATTTTCATAGATACAGTAGATTCCGAGCGAAACCTGTCAAATATCGAAGAAACAATTTCTATCAATATTTCGACCAAACCTAATATTGTAGAAAAAAATCATGTTGGCAAATCTTGTTCTCCATTAGAGCTTGATATTTACCGTGCTCTCTTTCATGAATTTCGAGATATATTTTCATGATCATACGAGGAGATGCCAGGAATTAAATCTAGTATAGTTGAACATGAAATCAAAATGTATCCTGATGTCAAACCAGTGCAACAACACCTTTGCTCTGTTCATCCAAAGAAGGCCGCTGCTAGTAAAATAGAAGCTGAAAAACTTTTGCATGCTGGTTTCATTTACCCTATTCCTCTTACTGTTTGGGTTTCCAATATTGTTCCTGTCATGAAGAAACAAGGGACAATATGAGTGTGCGTCGATTATAGGGATGTTAATTAGGCTTGTCCAAAAGACAATTATCCTACTCCCTTTATTGACCATATTATTGATGAATGTGCCGGATGTGAAATATTCTCATTTATGGATGGTTTTTTCGGCTATAATCAGATCAATATCTGCCAAGAGGACCAATCTAAAACTGCATTTATTTGTCCATGGGGCACATTCGCTTACAGGAAAATCCCGTTTCTTTTGAGGAACACAAGGTAACATTACAGAAGGAAATGAATTATGCTTTCCGTGACATCAAACATGTTGTTCAACCATACCTTGACGATTTACCTGTTCATTCATGAAAGCGGTTTGATCACCCGCAACATTTGAAGCTATATTTTTACAGTGTCGACACTACAAAATACGGCTCAATCTGGTCGTTTGCTTGGATTCGTAGTGTCTAAGGAGGGAATTCAACTCGATCCACTTAAAGTTCAAGAAATCCTTGATTTACCTCCACCTTCCAATCTACTACAGTTACAGAGACTCCAAGGGAAGGCTAACTTTCTGAGGAGGTTCATTCCAAATTATGCTAAAATGGCTAAAGGATTTACTCGTTTATTGAAAAAGGGGATACCCTTCCATTGGGATCAGGTTGTGCAAGCTTCCTTTGATGCTCTTAAAGATACCTTGATTAGAGCCTCATTAATGTATTCCTAAAATGATCAAAATGACTACTTCTTGTATCTCGCCACTGTAAATACAACCATTGGAATGGTTTTAGTCGAAGAAGAAGATGGGATTGAAAAACCGATATATTATTTGTGTCACAATCTCAATGATACAAAATTTAAGTACTCTTACATCGAAAAGTTAGCTGTGGCTGCTGTTCAAGATGTACAGAGATTTCACCACTATATCCTACTTCGAAAGACCACTGTCATTTCGAACTGCAACCCTATGACATATATTTTGTCACGTCAATTGCTGGTAGGAAATTACTCAAAATGGATCATCATTTTGTAGGAGTTTTATTTGGAATTCATCAAATCCAAATCAAAGAAATCTCTAGTCTTTGCTGAGCTTCTTTGCGACCTTACCTCGAATACCATTGATTCAACATCAAAACCATCAATTCTGGATGAGTATCTATTCCTGATTTTGTCATCTGACACGTGGTATGGAGATATATTGATTTATCTCCAGACCCAAACTTTACAGCTTGATACCTCTCACTCGCAACAGTGACGTATCCGATACCAAGAGAAAGATTATCCGATCGTTGGTGACACTCTTTATTGTCATGGTATCGATACGATTTTACGAAGGTGCCTCACTCATAAGGAAGCCAAGAAAGTTTTGAATGATTTCCATTCAGGTGCTTGTGGTGGACACTTATCTGGTTATGCTACAGCATAGAGGATTCTCCGTTCTAGTTACTTCTGGCCTTCCATATTCAAGGATTGCATAATTGTTGTTAGAAGCTGTCACGCATGCTATATCTATGACTGTAAATCTAGATTACCACCTACACCATTGCATCATGTCGTTGTTGTTGGACCATTCGCCAAATGGGGCATTGACTTCATGACTTGTAACCCCACCTCGGCTATGGGGCATGGGTACATTATAGTCGTCGTTGACTATTTTACCAAATGGGCCGAGGCGATGCCAACATTAAACAACAGTGGTGAGATGGTTGCTCTTTTCTTTTTCAACCACGTGGTTGCGTGGTTTGGTGTACCATAGGCTATAGTCACAAATCATGGATCACATTTTCGCAATCACATGATGGCTGAGTTAACTGCTAAGTTAGGACTTTCACATGATAATTCTACTCCTTATTATCTGCAAGCAAATGGACAAGTTGAGGCCATCAACAAAGTCCTGAAGTGAATTCTTCAAAGAATGATAGGGGTTCATAAACGAAACTAGCATTTAATCCTGTACTCTACCTTGTGGGCATATCGAACCTCGATGATAAATTCAACTAGATTCACACCCTTTCAATTGGTGTATGGTCTGAAGTCAATCTTTCCGATACAATGTGGAATTTAATCTCTCAAACTTGCGATTAACCTATTACCCGACACTTCTGAAGAAGAAGCGCGTTTCTTGGAACTTATCCATCTAGATGAAACCCATCATGAAGTTGCATTGGCTAATGAAGCACATAAGAAATGAATTAAGGCACAATATGACAGAAATGTCAAGCCTCGCATTTTCTCAGAAGGAGACTTGGTCTTGCTTTACGATCAAGAAGTTGATAAACTAGGAGCAGGAAAATTTGAACCGCTTTGGATGGGTCCTTATATTGTCAAGTGTGTTTTGGAAAAAGGTGCCTATGAGTTAGTGGATTATGATGGAGTTCCATTGTCATAACCCCGAAATGGGTTGTATCTGAAACGTTACTATGCTTAATTGAGTGCGGTAAAAATCATTGTATATATGCTTTAATTTCATGTGTGTGTGTCAGTGTGTATTTTAGAATTTTTATGTGGTTAAGTAATCCACTTTTCATTTGTTGCAGATGTCGGAACCTTTGGAACCATTTGTTGGTTATGCCGATGGTGCTAGTCGTAGTACTCAGAACTTATCTTCTATAACATGGGCCATTTTCGCTCCAAGTGGTGAGTTAGTGAGTTTTCAAGGGATTTGTATTGGTCGATCGACGAACAATATCGCTGAGTATAGCGCATTGATCGAACTTCTCTCTAATGCCATTTCACTTTGCATTCTCCGAATCATCATTCGGCTGGACTCACAACTTGTCGTACTACAACTAACAAACATTTATACCATCCGAAACCCAACAATTCTTCGTATGTTCCTCAGAGTTCGTATTTTGGAAAGACATTTGGAGTACATTCAATATCAACATATTTCCAGAAACTTTAACACATTAACCGACTCATTAGAAAACTATGTGTTAAACATACATTTGCAACACATGTAAAAGTAAATTTTCAGTTCACATCATTAGTTGAATAGGATTGCACATAACCATGTATATATAAAAACTCTGAAAGTAAAAATAGATAGATGTTTTAAAAATTTTTACAAAATTTGTGTCTAAGACATGTTTGGTCATCTGACCTAAAAACTCAAATTGCATGCAAAAAAATCCTAAGTAGACCTAGTGATGCTCATGATAACAGGTCACAGCCTGAGCTATCATGCGCAAAAGCCGCATCCAACAGCCTGGAACACCAATAGTATGGTGCTGCAGCCTCATAGGTAACTCCTCGATCTGTACATCCGGAATACCAAGGCTTAATCCCTCTACATGATCCTACAACTCGACCAGTGTCTCGGCCAAATCCAAACCCGGAGAACTGCCCTCACAATGTTTCTCCACATTGGCCCACTTGCCTCCTGTTAGTGCCTCATAGGTTGAATAGTACCCACATTTTCATGCATGAGGATGATTTTAGTTTAGTCTTGGAACATCAAAACACAAAAACATGTAGAAACTTAAAAATAAAAAAACATTTTGGTCAAAACCAATTTACCTATAACACCCCATTGAGCGCCCACTCATAGACTCAACTCTGTATCTCCATGAAAATCCATCCCTGAATGTGGATGCTTTTCGATGACAATGTGTTTTTTATCAAGCCAACTGAAGAATGCAGTGGTAAATGTAATCGATGACTGACCAGCATGCCTAGCCATCAATTTGACCCACCATTGCATCTGTGTATCTCTAGGACCAGATACACCGAGCGTAACATGCTGGGGTTGTATCAATGGAATTATTTCTAAGGTAAAAGCAATTAAGAGCAATCCATAGCTAAATTTCTTTGTCTTACCGCTCTTTACCTTTGTCAACTATTCTTTTAGTGAAGAAAGTATTACCTCACACCAGTTGAATAAAGTTGGCTCAAGACACTCAAGTGCATATTGAACATATGATATGTTCGCCAAATGAAGTGTCACACTGCCTGCCAACTTTGCGATGGTGAAAAGGATTGTTCTCAAAGGAAAATCATGGATATCCTTGATGATTATCTTTCCATCCTTGCTAGGTTGTGTACCTGGCCGACAGAATTGTCAAACATAGTCCCTCACTGACTCCCCTCCATGGGAAGCACCTGAAAGAGATATGGGGGCACCACATCTCGACAACCCTGTAAGGAAGTAAACATCATCAATCACAATAGGGAAAAATTTGTCTCTTATGTGAAAAGCCTAATCTGTCGGATCCCATGCATGAACTAGGAACTACAATAGTTTTGATTGTTGCCTCATTTCAAACAACCTGAAGTATTTGAGCAACCCACAGTTTTTGAGGGCCTCAACTGTACCCGGATCATTTACGGTAACCATTTCTTGTTCTTCATGCTCTGTTTCTTGCTAAGTAATAGACATTCTAATCTGATGAAAGCCTGAAATCGAACCATAAGCTTAGTTAGGATCCTTTTCATGCAAAAAACTAAAGAAATTTTGGGTCAATTTGGTGAGACAAGTTTGGTAAACTCACCTAGCGCAGCCCAAGCAAGGAGACACTGTGCTATGGTGCAGAATCTCTTCTATCTGGGTGCTCCCCAACGCAGTTTTTGACATGCAAGCCTACGTTGGTCCCAGGGCGAAAAATTCAAACCCCCAGGGGCCCTAACAACCCTAAAAACTTGCATGAAATAGTAAAAGAATGACATGAAAATAAAGAGGAGGGATAGATATCCTACCTAGTCTGGACGGCATGAGAAATGATCTGTAGAATCTCTCGCAATCAGTTGATGAAGATCATGTCGTTAATGTGGGATACATCAAGGCCCTCCTACAAACGAGTCGCATCTTGTCGACATCAGCACATTATCCAAGAAGTTGACTTAGAAACACCTTTTCAATACCTTGAGGCTTGCATACATCAATGGCAGGTTTCTCGCTTCCATCGATAGGTCGAAATCACTTGCCTTCAACTGAAAGACTTTGTATGGTGTTCGACATCAAAACATCCATTCACACCATGCAGATGTTGGCATTATGATGCATGTGTTGTACTTGATGGCAACCCTCTCATAGAAGAATATCTCACTTATGTATAACTGGGTGAATCTTCAGAAGAGATATCAGATGTGACTGATGGAGGACAGCTCAAAGGAATCAGATGATGAATCTTCAGAAGAGATATCAGATGTGACTAATGGAGGACAGCTCAAAGGAATCAGATGATAGTTCTAAGTGTGACAAGTTAGCTTTGCCATCAAGTCCAAAGGGGGAGATTGTTGGCATTATGAGATAAGTGTTGTCCTTGATGGAAAACCTCACTGATGAAAAATCATAGTACAGAAGGTCAGCAGCAAGGAATTGATAATCAGACTATAAGAAGAAGAGAAAGTTCATACACGCAGGTTCGTTAAGCCCAGGTCGCGTGTACACGCAGGTTGGCTTCAGCAAAAGCGCGCGTGTGTGGAAAAGTACCTTTGGTCCATGGCGGTTATTCCTTGGAAGTTGTGCCTATGGTTTTGGACCTTGGCGTCTCGGCGGACTTGTTGATCCCTAGTTTTGAAGTTGATGGTATTGGATTTCTATGGTTTTGGCTCTTGGTATTGAACAAGGCCTAAGGCTATATAAAGGGAAGGAAATCATTAGGCAAGTGCATCTGAAATGTCTTGAATATCTGATGAAGCATTAGATCCAGTATGCAGGGTTATGGGTTGATGATGCATTGCTTGATCTGAGCTAAGGAGAGATCTCACCGGTTGATGGAGAACTAGATCTAAGGAGAGATCGGGATCAAATGGTTTGAAATGAACTATCTTTATGATGCTTATTCTAGATCTACATACTGACGCATGTATAGTTCTATAAGTGTGATGAGTATGACTGATGTCTGGTACAGCTGCAAGTTGATAGAAATTATTTTTAGATCTGTACGCGGGTTGGCTTTGATAAAAGCGCGTATACACACGGGTTTGATTCATCGAAGTGGCGTATACATTGTAAATCTTAATATTTGAAGTTGCAGATGGATCTGATGGTTATTACAGAGTTCTGTGTCTGCTCTGTGTTCTGGTGACTGTTGTTAACAGGGTTTCAGTGATTCAGAGTTTGATGATTGTTTTGAGCTTCAATGATAGTTATGGGTCCAGTATGAAAATTGGATGAAAAGTGGCCTTACAGATTATGTGTTGTGCTTCAGTGTATCCAGTCTGAAAATTGATGAAACGTGGTACCTGGAGGTGAGAAGATTGTAGGCAAGCACCTACGTACTAGTATCTAAGCTAGTACAAAAGCTAAAGGAGATCTTTGGAGCATTGTAGCAGGTAGCAGCCTGCGTACTAGTAAATGGATCGACTAGTACAAGAGCAAAGGGGGTTGTAGCTCCCGTACTGGTATAAGACTGCACCAGTACAAATATTGTAAAAGGATTTTCTTATTAAGAAGAAGATTGAGATGACTTGCAGCAGGTGGTTTTCACCCACATTGGGTTTCCACCTTATATCTTTGTGTTCATGTTTGTGGCTCTTGTGTGATGTTCTGTTCTGTTATTCTGCACCTGCTTACTGTTAATATGCTTAATAATGATCTGATGCATTTACTGAAGATTAAGCTAACTGAATTATAAGATCTCTGTATATACGCGAGTTTCATTAGACACAGTAGCGTGTACACGCGGGTTCACTTAATTGAAGTAGCGTATATGTTTCTGAGTATGAAATTTAAAAGTTTGATTGATCTGATAATACTGATTCACCCCCCCCTCTCAGTATTATTTCCAACAATTGGTATCAGAGCAGGTCCTTTGATAGAAGCTTGATCGCTTGAAGGAGATCCGTGGAACAATGGGAAAGAAGCTTAAAAAGAAAGCTCACAAGAAGAAGAAGACATCTCAAAAGGACTATGACAGTGGGAGAGTCGATTGGGGATTAGGTATAAGAAGCTCTTCAGATTCAGAATCATTATCAGGTATGAATGTGTTATCCTCTGATGTTCCTACTATATTTCCTTGTGAAAGTGATGGAAGTGATAGTGAAACTACTGAACATGCTTTTATGGGTGAGCAAGAAAAGTGTCAAATAGAGGCAGTGTTTAGAAGGCTTGCAGACAAAGTTAAGGATCAACAAGATCTATTGAACAAAAGGGAATGTGCTTTCAAAGAAGAAGTTACCAAACTAAAGGCCCAAATAGAAGAAGGAAACAAGGTAAGAAAGCTACTCAAGGACAAGGAAGACCAATGTCAAAAATTGCAGCATGAAGTGACATCATTAAGAAAAGAAATCAACGAAAGAAGCACAACCATCAAGAAACTCAAAGATAGATCCAGCTACTATGAAAATATTGAAGCTACAATCCCCTCACTAAAAGGAGATCTTGAAGAATCAAAGAAGCAGAATACAGATCTACTCCAAGCTATTGCAAAACAAGAAAACGAAGTCACCAGCTTAAAATCTCAACTAGAATGTGCCTTCCGAGTTCGTCAAATGCAGCAGGATCTGAATGAAGAACAAGAAAAGGAGATTCTCAAACTAAGGCATCAGTTGGAAGAAGGAAGGAAAGATGGAGAAGACATGAAGAAGCAATGTCTAGAAAAGGAGGAACAACTTCAAGTTGAGGTAAATATCTTGAAAGGTAAAATAGAAGAAAAGGATAAGCTTTTACGATTTCAAGATAGTTCTAAAGTCTTGGATGATATTCTTAGTAGTCAAAGGTCTCCTGCTATCAAGACTGGTCTTGGTTTTCATGAATCTGTTGAAGGTGATCTAGTTCACAAGGTGAGGCAAGGAACTCTAAAGAGAAATCCAAAATGATCAACAAGGAGATGAAAGGTCAACCAAGGAAAGAAAGTCTTCAAAGAAAATCTTTTACTCCTCCTATGAATAATATTGAATGTTATGTATGTCATAATCGTGGACATGTTGCAGCTAGATGTAGAAGAAGAAGAGTTCAAGACTATTATGCGGACAGGTCATCTCAATCAAGGTACTTTAATGGATATTGCTTTGCTTGCAATATGTATAGTCACAAAGCTGCTGATTGCTACAGGAGGAATATGAAACATGTAAGATGTTATGCATGTAACAAGTTTGGACATATAGCAAAGGAATGCAGGAACAAAGGATGGACATCACAACAAAAGGAGAAAACCTCATCACACTTGAAGATATGGAGGAAGAAGGAAGTACAGTCAGCACAATGTACTGAGACACAGCACAGCACAGACATATCAGACTCAGGGGGAGCTGAAGGTGTAAAACTTCAGTGTTCTGAATCTCATACGCAAGTTCCTTAAATGGAAGTCGCGTGTATACGCAAGTTAGCCACTGCAAAGCCGCGTATATGTCAGTCTGAGGAAAAGCAGTGGGGACAGGATCAGAAAAAGGATCTGATATGATTCAGTTTATTATTTGCTCTATTGGTTACAGTCTGCTGAGGATGTGTGGAAATGTTTTGTTACTTGTATGATGTCTAGAAGTGTTTTTGATCCTAACTTGAGGATGATGATGTTTTGATGCTTATTGTTGATATATGCATGATCATATCTAACAGATGGCACTGGTTGAGGGGGAGCATATGCCTTTAGTAATTCGTTGTTGGCATTATAGTTAATAATCCTTGATGATGATTCTTATATGGCTAAATGATATATCTTGCTATGATGTGGTTGTGAGTTGTCTATGATAAACTCTCATATGATTCTTGAAGTTACATAGAAGATGTTCAGATCAGATTTATGGTTGATTCTTTGATGATGCATATATGGTGCTTACATGGTGATCTTCATAAGAACAAGGAAAAGTACAAAGCTTGAATACACATCTTCCTCACTTGATGATGAGTCACGTATATACTGCTATTGTCATATGCATAAATACAGTTATGATGCAGGCACTCATACGGATAAGGATTGTTGCTGATGATGATATCAAGAATCTTTGTCAAAAGAATTTGAGCTCAAGATACATAGTGCTGATACATGGATGACTACTCAAAGTTGCTTTATTGAAGACATGGTGATGAGTTCTTATCTATATGATGATAGGTTGATCCTTACATATGTTAATTGATGCAGATGTTCCCAAGTAATGATACTTTGATCATGTAGAACTTGATGAAATGGCTATGGTGGTTTCACACATGATACAATGTGAATGACTCTGAATTCTGTTCAAAGGGATGAATTGATGCAGACATACTTTGTTATAGGTTGATGACCTATTCTCTACAGGACATTTACAGGTTGCTGACATGGAAATTTGTGTACGCGTGTTGTTTAAAGGATATCTGCGTGCATACGCAGTATTACAAGGGGATAGTCGCGTATATGATGTACGCGTATTGCTTAAGGGATATCTGCGTATATACGCCTGTTTATGTGTATACAGACGCGTATATGGAGATTTGAAGGAAATCAGCAGGGACAGATGTTGGTTGCAGAAAGTCTGATATAAGTCTGACAGAGATCATCTGGCACAGGTTCAGGGGGAGCAGATAATCTTCCAATGATGCATTGTTGGCATTATCTTAAAGCCTTTGGTTCTAGTTCACATTTGGTGTTGATTTCAGGAGGAACAAAGGCGAAAGGAGAACAGAAGGATCTCTTGGTTGCTGATCTGAATGGTGATTATCAGATGCTGCTGGTGACTTTCATAAGTCTTGGTCTAGTTATTTCGTCTCTATGTCATATATCTCTCTTGTGATATCTCTTTTATGGTGTCAAGGTCATGTAACGGCCTATTTTGGTTTCCCCACTATGCCTGGGATGATTTATGCAATATGATTGGTTGTCATATGTAAACTTTTGATGTATCCCCACTTGGTTGGGTGGATGAGTCAATTTTTGTATATCCTCACTTAGTTGAGAGATGGATGTATGTATGAGTCTTTGGTGATAGGAAGGTCTTTTATAATGTAGAGAGTCATGTTCTTCTTGAAGAACATCTTTTGCAGATCTTGCCTACAGTCAGGAAGAGCATGAACAACACACTTCAGAAGGACAGAGATTCAGCATGCACTCTGAGGGAGCATTGACAGATTGGTACACCTTGGCATATACAAAGGGGGAGATTATTCAGAGATTTCAGCAGGTACTCAGGGGGAGTATGGACAGTGGAATGATTCAGCAAAGGAAGAGAATATCTTGGTCCACCCTTTGCCCTTGATGTCAAAGGGGGAGAGTGATTTGGTGTTGTTGCCATCAAGTCCAAAGGGGGAGATTGTTGGCATTATGATGCATGTGTTGTACTTGATGGCAACCCTCTCATAGAAGAATATCTCACTTATGTATAACTGGGTGAATCTTCAGAAGAGATATCAGATGTGACTGATGGAGGACAGCTCAAAGGAATCAGATGATGAATCTTCAGAAGAGATATCAGATGTGACTAATGGAGGACAGCTCAAAGGAATCAGATGATAGTTCTAAGTGTGACAAGTTAGCTTTGCCATCAAGTCCAAAGGGGGAGATTGTTGGCATTATGAGATAAGTGTTGTCCTTGATGGCAAACCTCACTGATGAAAAATCATAGTACAGAAGGTCAGCAGCAAGGAATTGATAATCAGACTATAAGAAGAAGAGAAAGTTCATACACGCAGGTTCGTTAAGCCCAAGTCGCGTGTACACGCAGGTTGGCTTCAGCAAAAGCACGTGTGTGTGGAAAAGTACCTTTGGTCCATGGCGGTTATTCCTTGGAAGTTGTGCCTATGGTTTTGGACCTTGGCGTCTCGGTGGACGGGTTGATCCCTAGTTTTGAAGTTGATGGTATTGGATTTCTATGGTTTTGGCTCTTGGTATTGAACAAGGCCTAAGGCTATATAAAGGGAAGGAAATCATTAGGCAAGTGCATCTGAAATGTCTTGAATATCTGATGAAGCATTAGATCCAGTATGCAGGGTTATGGGTTGATGATGCATTGCTTGATCTGAGCTAAGGAGAGATCTCACCGGTTGATGGAGAACTAGATCTAAGGAGAGATCGGGATCAAATGGTTTGAAATGAACTATCTTTATGATGCTTATTCTAGATCTACATACTGACGCATGTATAGTTCTATAAGTGTTATGAGTATGACTGATGTCTGGTACAGCTGCAAGTTGATAGAAATTATTTTTAGATCTGTACGCGGGTTGGCTTTGATAAAAGCGCGTATACACGCGGGTTTGATTCATCGAAGTGGCGTATACATTGTAAATCTTAATATTTGAAGTTGCAGATGGATCTGATGGTTATTACAGAGTTCTGTGTCTGCTCTGTGTTCTGGTGACTGTTGTTAACAGGGTTTCAGTGATTCAGAGTTTGATGATTGTTTTGAGCTTCAATGATAGTTATGGGTCCAGTATGAAAATTGGATGAAAAGTGGCCTTACAGATTATGTGTTGTGCTTCAGTGTATCCAGTCTGAAAATTGATGAAACGTGGTACCTGGAGGTGAGAAGATTGTAGGCAAGCACCTACGTACTAGTATCTAAGCTAGTACAAAAGCTAAAGGAGATCTTTGGAGCATTGTAGCAGGTAGCAGCCTGCGTACTAGTAAATGGATCGACTAGTACAAGAGCAAAGGGGGTTGTAGCTCCCGTACTGGTATAAGACTGCACCAGTACAAATATTGTAAAAGGATTTTCTTATTAAGAAGAAGATTGAGATGACTTGCAGCAGGTGGTTTTCACCCACATTGGGTTTCCACCTTATATCTTTGTGTTCATGTTTGTGGCTCTTGTGTGATGTTCTGTTCTGTTATTCTGCACCTGCTTACTGTTAATATGCTTAATAATGATCTGATGCATTTACTGAAGATTAAGCTAACTGAATTATAAGATCTTTGTATATATGCGAGTTTCATTAGACACAGTAGCGTGTACACGTGGGTTCACTTAATTGAAGTAGCGTATATGTTTCTGAGTATGAAATTTAAAAGTTTGATTGATCTGATAATACTGATTCACCCCCCCCTCTCAGTGTTATTTCCAACAGCAGAATGTACTGCAGTACCTTGAGGATCATTATCATTATCGGTGATTTCTCTCGCATCTGTTAACAACTTACATCATTGGCTGGTAATCAGACGGTGTCTTCCCATGTTCGACTTTAGATCACATATTCGCATGGTTAGACTCATACTTGAGCGAACGATTGAATGAGATAGAAGACCTTGGATCTAGTTTCATCCATCCGGGCTGCGATTTCAGGAAATGTACCAAATCATTTGTACAATGGCTTTACATTGATGGTCATCCTATCATGGGTCTATATCTGTAGACAACTGTCTATGTACTTGTAATGAAAGTTTATATGTTGAGCATGGGTATGCCTTCCCTCAACAATTCATGAGAAAAAATCAAAATATCATGATATTATGTATTGTAATCAATGCAGGTCACCAGCCACTTCGGAACCCCCTCATCACATCATAAATCATATCACTTGACATCATTATTTTGGACTTCATGCTTTAGGGGAAAGCTATTATAGATCCATTTGGGCACATCACTCCAATCATTTAGATCAATATCATTAGGGCTCATCAAACCCTAATTCAGTTGTTACATGCCCTAGACAAGTCATCTTTTTGAATGCCTCCTTCCTTGAGAGTTCTTTGGCATGAAACCCTCTAGAATTTCCTCCTTGAGGGATTAGCGTAGCCTTGGGCAGGGGTAAGTGTGCTTCAGTGCGGGTAGGCCCATGTCAGGGTGCTATGCAGAGAACCTAGGCCCACTTTGAACTGCGCTAGGCGAGATTGAGAGAAATTCACATAGGGTTTTGGGAATATTCTTATCTTCTGGAGCCATATAGAAGATTTCCACACTTATCATCTCCTATGAGCTCGACATTGGATAGGGAATGAGTTAAGTAACCTCCTATCCTCTCATCCCTTCCTCCATGGAAACTAACTCTAAGTTTGGAAGGCCATTCAATACCCTCATTTATGAACACTATAAATTGAGCACTCATCTAAGTGATCAGGGGCTGGACTTTGAGAATTTGGAAGGAGATACTATTGGTGTGAGAATTGAGAGTATAAGAAAGTGTTGTTATGTTGCCGGAGTGCTGTGCTATTGATGTGATGTTGGTTGGAACTCAAGCTGGAAGAGTGAAAATGGATCGGACTTCATGGTTGTAATTCTCCCTTCTACTTAATAAAAATGTTTACACCTTTTTCCATATGCTTATCTTGATATATGATGTTTATATGTGTGAATGTATCTAATTCCATTTACTTGTATCCAATAGATCTTTTGCTTTGATTGGTTCTTCGTCTTTTGTTTATGCTTATAGGTACTTTTTGAGAGAGTTAAGTTTGAGAAGGAGCGACCAGAGTCAAACAAAGGAGACAAAAGGAAAGCGAAAGAACAAGTAGTTCATTTGAATCCCTTTTTCTTATTTATCATTTTTAGAAAAAGGATGAGCGCTTTAAATTTGTTGTTCTAGGTATAACTACCTACCTAGGGAATTAGTATTTATCCGTAGATACCAAATTCCTCATAACAATACGACATGGTTTTTCCCTTTAAAGATTAATTTTACAAATATTTAATTAAAAGAAATATTAAAAGATTTGGGGGCAAGATTTATGATTCTTTGTGTTGAATTGACCTTTTTCCTTTGATTTAAGAGATCATATTGGCTTTAGTAAATCTAAGTAAATATGTTTAATATTTTACCTAATTTGGAATTTTAATGTGGTAAAAAAAATTGTCAAAGACAAATTTATCATCCATTCAAATTCACTTATATGATAAAAGGAACTATTAAACGCATGAGATAATTTACTATCCATTCAAATTATATATAATAATACATAGTTTTATTTTAATAATTAATATTAATCCATTAATAAGATTAGAAAGTTATATGTAATCTAAAGATTCAAGTTATATATAATTTAAGATTCAAGCTAATGTTTTGGCTGACATTAATAAAAATTATTTTTATTATTTTTTGAGGACGTGAAATACTTACACATTGGGGTCATACTGGGTTGTAGAATGCGCCTCTCGGTGCAAAGAAGTGTTATGCAGTTTGCTTAGAAATTATGAATTTTTTAGATATTTTGTGCGGTTCACTAAAAAATTACCGTCTTCAGTCACATTGTCTTTTTGCTTTTTTTTCATTTTATTAAGCAAGTTAGAGCTATGAGGTAACTCAGAGTCTAGTGGAGGGTTACGGTGTAGGAATTCTAGGCATTGAGCAAGTCAATCTTTTTCTAGGTCTTACCAATGCTATGTAATTAATGGTAATGTTAAATTATATTGATGATGAAGATCTCAATATGAACAATGATTTTGATGATATGTACATATTTGTTGTAGCATGTTTTTGTTTTTTGTTTTTTTTTAAATGCTAGTGACTACTTAGAACCTATTTGTTGACCTATTTTCGGTTCAAATATGGATTGCACTAGATGCTATTTTGATTATTTGCACCCTTACATACATATAAATGAGAATTTTTCTTATTTGTGTATAAATGATTTAGATTCATATGGATGCACATGAATATACAAGTTTTTCTTAAAAAATTGATTGTTTTGTGTTTTTGGTCCATTGGTTTTTTATTGGTTCGGATTGATTCCTAGTGCACAAGGTTTTCTAGTTGGTGATCTCGTTGGATATGATAAAGAGAAAGTAGAATTATAGATCCCACTCAAAATTCAACATTTTCAAAAGTTTTTAGGATCTCAAGATTTGGGAAATTGCAATGTTTTTATTCAATTTTGTCACGTATGAGGGTATGGAACTAGCATTTAAGAAACGACACAAAACGTTGTACATGTCTCATAATTTATGGTTTGGGAAATTTCAATGTTTTTGTTCAATTCCTCATCAACTAGGGTATGGGACTAGCATCTAATCAAGAGCATGAAGCCCTTTGCATATCTCAATGTTGGTGGCAGTGGTGGTTGAATTCCTTTGCCACGACCCTAATCAAAATGTACCCATCATTCAACAAAATCTCAATTTGACATGTCAAGCTTTCTTTCGTCTTATTTTATTGATTAGAGGGTGATATTGATGATGAGGATTCAAATATATACAATGATATTGATGATATGTAGTTATTTGTTGTAGTAGGAATTTTTTTCAACACTATTGGTTAAAATATGGAATGCACTTGGTGCTATCTAGTTATATGCACTAGTATGATTGAATTTCTATTATCATTATGTGAAATTGTAAATATTTTAGTTTCTAAATTTTAAAGAAGTATCAATTTTTGACTATATTTATTTTTTGTATGTGTTATAAATTGTGTTCTTCATGTCCTGTTTCATGCAAGATACACCACACATTCAAATCCATTATTTTCTGAGTTACCTTGTTTGGTCACATCAAAGAAAACCCCAAGGGATGGATTTGTCAATCTCTAACCTTATCCTTTGTTGCATGGTTGACATCTCCATAAAGATATCTATCAATATGGAAAACATCGAGTCGGAAATTTCTCTACCTTGTTACAACTCAAATTATTGATGGTCATGTAGCCTAGGCCACTATATGTGGGAGGGATCTGTGTTCTATTACTCTTAGATCTTCGACTTGGTGTTTGAAGGTTTCAATCAAGGATTTAGCTTACTATTTGTCCTCGCTCCCTTGACAGCCTTGGGATTCCTTTCCACAAATATTCCATGATAAGGCAGACTGATATATGATTTGTGGATTTATCATCATTAATGCATAAGATGAATGCAAATATTATATATATAATTTTTTATTTTTATTTTTTTCTAAACTAAAACAAAAAATTATTAATTTAAAAAGTGTCATAACCACAACATAAATTCTCCACTATAGGTGATGATCTCCCTGATTCTTTTCAGAAACAAGATTCGCAGAAGCGTTCTTTTGATTACCAGTGATCAACCTAATCGTGAAGTGGCATTTTTTAGTGAAATTTCTTAGCAGTTGTGAAAATTGAGCTTCCACAAATGGATTTATGCTAGTTGAATTTAGTTATTAAGTTAAATCGCTTTTGTAAGGTTGTTCCTGGTGATATTTATTAGCAGCTAGGTAAACTGAGCTTTGATAGATGGATGTATGCTAGTTGAATTTATATATTGAGTTAATTCGTTTCTATAAGGTTGTTCCTGGTGGAAAAGAGTTTATTTATGTGGCCGTGTTTTAGATGCTAAGGCATCTCATTTTCTCCATGACAACGACAACGCCTAGTGAAAAGACCATGCCTAGCATCTTTTCACTATTGAGAATGGTTTGAAAAATGAGATTTTAGTGGTAAATTTGTTGGAGAATTTAATCCCAACCACCTGTTAGGTGTCAAAACCATCCGTCCAAGTGTCCTAGTTCAATTTAACTTACTGTAGTTTAAGTTGAGTTTAACTCCACTCATTTATTAGTGATGTTTCCAATGCAATCTTATTTAAGTGATTTGTAATACTGAGAAGAGTAAGTACTCTGCTCCACGTTTTTATTCTCTCCAATTTTTTTCATGGTATTAGAGCTTACCCTATGTAAGACTTCTTGAGAGCAACCTAAAGAGAGACGAGTTTGCATAATAATCCCTAAGAAAGCAGCAACGTGAGCGCAACAAAAGTTTGAAGAAGTCTGCGAAGAATCAACAAGAGAACGAAGAAGTCAGCTACGGCTAAGCTAGGGAAAGATTAAAAAAAGTTCAATTTTTTTTTTTTTTGTGTGAGAGACGATTGTATTAATGCACCCTACACAATCGAAGACAACAGATTAACGCAGATGAGCAGTCCAAAAATCCACGTTAAGCGTACTAACGCAGTTGCGAATTTGAAGATCCGCGTTAGTTTCCATTCCTTGTACACTTTTCACACTAACGCATGTTCTAGTCATTCCATAGAGCGTTAACGTTGGCCGTGATATTAAAAAAAAAAATCCACCAGGTACAAGAGGACAAAGGTGAGGAACGAAGCTGAAAAAAGTCAAGGGACTGCGATTCGCTGGAAAATTTAAGGTAATGGCGGCTGCGTCTCATGAACCAGCAACAAAATACGTGAAGCCCTTTGGTTGCATGAAGCAAGAAATGTGCATAACACCGATGGTTTAAAGGTTTGAACAGTTTGAAAGGTCCAAGTGATTTTTTGAATGAGAAGTGCGTACTTTTATTTTGAAAAGATTTGAATGAAAGGGTATACTAAATTTTTGTTTAAGGCATATGTGAATTAGCTTGGTGAGCATTATTTTTTTTCGTAAAAAAAAGAGACGGGTTTCGATAGCATTATTTCAAAAATGCTCAGGTATGGTTTGAAACGAGGGTTTCGTTAATATTTTTTAAAAAGGGATTTGTTTATAGTTAAAAAAAAAGGAGTATCAATAGACATTGAAATGGGTTGTAAAAGAATTTTAAAAAAAGATTTGTGAAAGTTTTTGAGAAAGTATGGCATTTGTAAGTAATTTGTAAATTTACTTTTTTTTAAGTTGTGTAGCAGAGAAATCTGTGGCTATGTTTGAAGTTTGATTTATTTGCGAGCCGCATTCTATTAGTGCTTAAATGGGAAAAGCCAATAAGTTGAGAAAGTCAAAACGACAACAAGTGATGTTGAAATATTTTTAGATTTGGAAGTGAAGAGGCAAAAAGATGCCTTTGCATTGAAATGCATAAAAGAATATGTAGATGAAAACATTCTACCCTTGATTTCAGAAGTCACTAAAGCCAAGGAGGCCTTGGATACTCTTGAGAGATGTTTTGGTGAAAGGGGGAGCACTGAAGTTGAAGATGAATCCCACTGTGCTCAGCCACAAGTGGATGATGTATGTGAAGAAATCCAAGAAGCAGGAGAGAAAGAGCACATAGATGCTCATGAACCCCACTGTGCACAACTACAGGTGAACAAAAAATTGGTGATTCCAGTAATAGAGCTTGCTGATGAAAATCTAATGAATCGAGCAATAGAGCATGTTGATGACAATATAGTGAATCCAACAACAGAGCTTGCCGATGAAATTTTGGTGAATCCAGCAACAAAACCTTGTTGATGACAATGAAACTACGATTGGAGGAGTTGATACTCTGATGAATCCAGCAAATGATATTGTTGATGTAAAATTTGATGAAGAATTGTTGGCTAATGATCAACGGTTGCAGGTGATGCAACAAAAATATCATATTGACATGATTTTATTTGGTGAGACAGTGGAAGAAAACCTATTTGCAAAAACACAAGTTAGTAAATAAGTCGAAGAGAGAGGGAGGAACAGAGGAAGAGGCAAAGAAGGAAGCCCAGAAAGAGAAAACATAGACAAAGGCAGAAGAATAGCTAGAAGTGCAACAGAAGGAAGCTCTCATTACAAAGCAGAAGGAACAAAACCAATGTGGTTTTGCAAATATTTTTAATTCTAACGTTGATTTTCAGTGTGCAGGTACATAGAATGATTATGAAGAAGAGTTAAATTTCCTTGAAGCATGGCTTGCAACACCATGGCTTGAGAAAGGCTACAGAGAAGATGCAGAAATGAACCTTGAAGACAACATTGATGAAGAGAAAATCAATGAAATTTTCAGGTATTGGAGTCCTGAAGAAATATTATTTTATTATAATCTTATGTTGCAGAAAATTGATGATGAAAAGAGCACTACAAAAGATAATATGTGGCAGCAACCCACATACAACTCATTTTTTGAAGAAGTCTAGGATATGCTTAGACAACCTGGAAGAATGGAAGACCTGCACTAGCAAATGAAGAAACTAAAATTTGAAACCTACAACAAAGAAAAAAGGTTGAAACAATTTAGAGGCTACAAAATTTGGAAGAAGAGAAAGAGAAAAGAAAAGTAGTCGAAGTCAATTTTTTTTTAAATTGTAAACCTAGTTGAGACATAGACTAACAGGTATCATAATTGATTTTTTTATGTGGTTGTAATCAAGGGGGAGTGTTGGAGAATATAATCCCAACCACCTGTTAGGTGTCAAAATCGTCTCGCCAAGTGTCCTAGTTTAGTTTCACTTAATTCTAGTTTAGTCAATTTTGACTCAAGTCATTTATTACTGATGTTTCCAATGTAATCTTATTTAAGTGATTTGTAATACTAAGAAGAGTAAGTCCTCTGCTCCATGTTTTGTTCTCTTCAATTTTTGTCATGAAGAAACTGAGTTTTGAAGAATACAACTAGAAGAAAGAGATAAAACAATTTAGAGGCTACACAATCTGGAAAAAGAGGAGAATAAAAGGAAAGTCAATTTTTAAAAAAATTCTAAACTTAGCTAAGGCATAGACCAACAGGTATCTTAATTGAATTTTTATATGGTTGTAGTTAGGGGGGAGTGTTGGAGAATCTAATCCCAACCACTTGTTGTTGAGTGTAGGAATTACACTTAAGCAAACTCCTCAACACTTAATTTGTCAACCCGGGGGATCTGTAAACTTAGAGACGAAGCACAGGCAATGCCAGAGATGGTATGAATCTTCCTAATATAAATCCCTAATTTCTTTAAAGGAAAGATTGTGGAATCAAATTAAAAAGAGAAAAAGGCAACTTGAACCATCAAAAAAATCTAAGACTAGAACAAGGAAGAATGCATTTGCGAGAGGGAATTACAGATAAAGGGCAATCACTCTAGCTAATTATTGTTTAACTACTGAGTGTGTGTTTTTCTTTAGCAGAGACACTTAGCAGTCTCATCAAATGGGCCCTTAAACCTACTCCTTTAGAGATTTCCTTCTTGCACTAATCTGTCTTGTACTATCGCAGTCTACTTGCACTAGTGCAGGAATAGAGATTTATGCAGAAGGTATAAATGGTGTCTTTACTAAAGGATTTTTACTTCCTGCAAGGGCTTGAACTTTTCTAGGTTCAAAGCACTCAGATCCCATGGCAAGAAACTAGTTCTTGCACTGGATCAGAGCTTCCTGCACTTAGCATTTAATTCTTAAAATGAGTGCTTAATTATTGCAAGTGCTATTATACTGTTAAATCAAATTGCACACATAAAAAGTGAATGTTTCTGATCTTAACAGAGTGCAGGAATAAAGAAACAATCAATATACATTCATCCTGTCATGAGCATTTAATGAAAGAAAGAAGATTGCGGGAAGTAGACTAAGAAGGCTTGCTGCATCACACCAACGTGCACTGGTGCAAGTTCATTTCTCTTACTTGGACCAGGTGGGGAAAACCAATCAAATAGAATTGTAGAAAAGGAGATATCACACCAACGTGCACTGGTGCAGGGTTATTTCTCCTGCTTGGACCAGGCGGAGGTAAACTAATCTAAAATCAAGTGCAGGAAAGGGAATTTATCTACTTCACACAATGGATCCACTTTCACTCAGACAAGAATGCATGTGCTTAAAATTAAATCACACTTGACAATGTAAACACAAATTACAGGAAAACGAGAAATGGGGTAAACATGATGGGTTGGCTGGGCCCTAACCAACCAGCGTGTTGTAGAAATTTTGAATAATAAACACATATTCAACAAAGATTATCCTGATCATGTACTATTGCGGAATACATACACAATACATAAGCTCCTCTACGTTGATCATCAATTTAGAAGCATCAATAACAATAAAACACCAATAGCATGCACACATTAACACAGTATGTAACCCGGGGAAAGCTTACAGCTGAAAACCCCACAGTATATGTATATTAATAATTGAAAACATGTAACATTACATAGTACAATACTGCTCTCAAGTATCTAGCACTACCTCCACCTGTTACACACAAACCAGCTCAGACACGAACAAGTCACAGGTTCAAATCTTCTCCACTGCTTGCCTGCCTCTATTGCACACAATACCAAGTGAAAATCACTCACACTAGAAATCACATGAGCACAGGCTATTTCACTGGGCATATCAACGCAATACTCATTGGCATACTCAATACATTACTTGTGAAAATCCTCATGCACAACTATAGTCACAATTGATAGCAATCTCATCCTCTAACACCTATCCCTGCTGAACTGTACATGCACTGACATGCAACTGAGTTAACCGATGTATCATTTAGTTGCTTTATGGGTTAATAATTAGTTTAAAAACTCATCATTAGTCTATTTGCAGTTAGACTAATTACAACTAGTTTAACCAAGTCAAACTGAACACAACTCCATCAACTCCACAATCAACTCCACCAAACTCAACTGCTTGAGTTCTAACTGAAGTCCTGCGAGCAACAACTCAACTGACCCACAAAGAAAGCGTATTTCCTTCTGACAGCTGCATGTGCCACATCTGTAGCTCAAACTGAAGTGCTCCAAGAGAATAAGATAAAGTTTATAGTCAAAATATTATTATGAGACAATAATATTTGACTTTTCTATTTTTGACTCGCAGTCTAAAAATAGACTCTGATCGCTCCTGCTGTGATCACTCCTGTTGTGATCCAAAAATAGAATTTGCACCATAATTTGCCTGCGGGCCCACTTAGTGAAGGCAACTCCTTTCCACTAAGCTGCATCATTTTGTTGCATTCTCAACACTCCCTCTCAACAAGATATGAATTATCAGCAACCTTTATCCTGCCTCGGTGGTATTCGAATTTGCTCCTCGTGAGCGCCTTCATCAAGCTATAATCATCCTGATCCTCCGTTGGAATGTACGAAAGTAACATGATTCTCCTGTTGGAAATAATACGAAGAGGGGCGGGGTGAATCAGTATTATCAAATTCCTTTCAACATATCTTCCAGATTTATACTTTAATTTATTCTTCAGATATTGATCATTAGATTGTATGTCAGTACCATATGATAATGAGAAAGAACAAGAAAAACAGATAATCACACCAAATAACACCAGATATAAGGTGGAAACCCAATGTGGGTGAAAACCACCTGTTGCAATATGTCTCTATCTTCTTTCAATTAGAAACTTCTTTTACAATGATTTTGTACTGGTGCAGTCCTTTACCAGTACGCAAGCTACAACCTGCAGAGAGTTACAACCCTCTCTCGTTTTCCAGTTTCTCTTGGAAGGGAGATACAACCCCCTTTTCTCTTCTACTTCTTTAAGGACCACGTTTCATCAATTTTCAGACTCGATCCAAGAACATCAAATAATCATCAAGTACATGTGAATCAACCAAACTCCTTATACAATCAACCAATGAATCACCCAACTTCTCAGAATGTTGTAAATAGAAAAGCAATACCAGTAATCTAAACCCAGAACTCTGCAGCAAATAGATAAAAGGCAGCCAACAAATACTTCAAGAAAAGTCTGCAACTTCACCAATATAAACCTGCGGATATCCGCAGCTCTTCTGTGTCTAAACTGTGTAGATCTGCACCTGGTCCTCTTCTGCTCTGCGTACCTCTGCACCTACTCCTTCCTCTGCATTGCGTACCTCTGCTCAGATCCACATCTCCATTGTCTACCTGACAACATACCTCCGCACCTGGTCCTTCTGTTCCTCTACATACCTCCGTACTGTGCCTTCTTCTGCGCTGCGTACCTCTGCACCAGTGCCTCTGCTCAGATCCGCACCTGCACTGTCTGCCTGACAGCGTACCTCCTCACCTGGTCCTTCTGTTCCTCTATGTACCTTCACATTGTGCCTTCTTCTGCGCTGCGTACCTCCACACCAGTGCCTTCTACTTTGCTGCGGACCCCCGCACCTGCGCCTTCTGTTGCGCTACATACCTCCGCACCTGAGCTATGGATCGCCTGCGGACCTCCAAATAGAGCCAAATTAACAGTCCTCCAATGTACCACAGACTGTCAGATCCACAGATCTGATCACGCACCCAAAAGATCACGACCGATCAACAGATCTGCCTTACACCTTTCAGATTTCACCTTGATATAGATCTAGCTTTTTAAACCGATTACCCAAAATTTCAGCTCTTAAGATATTCAAATTTCACAAGTAACTAGCCAAGCAATCTCCTTTCCTTTTTATAGGCAAGCCCTTATTCAAACCATGGGACAAAACCATCAAAAACCAATACAAGGGATCCAAACCGGGGTTCAATAAATTAGATCCTATACCACGGACCAAAACCATAGGATCATGAATGACGGGCTAAATACCAAGGGCCAAACATAAGAATTCCCACGTGTGCGCGCTTCTCTGCATTGGAGTGAGTGAACTGGGGTCCGCACCTTCTGAACGAAGCACCTGCAGGTATGTTCGCACTTCTTGGTTGGCTTACCTGCGGGTCCGGAACTTCTCTTAGAATCACCTGCGGGTATCTCATTTTCTATGATTTTGAGAGCCTGAACAGAGATCTGCCACTCGAGTGAGTTGCCATCAAGTACAACACCTGTGCCATAGTGTCAAACCAGAATCATAATGCCAACAATCTCCCCCTTTGGACTTGATGGAAACCTCAAGATTCTCAACGTCATTCTCCCCCTTTGACATCAAGGGAAAAGGGTTATGCTCCCCCTGAGAACATGCTTAAGTCTTTGCTCTACTGATCATGCTCCCCCTGACTATAGACCAGATCTGCAAAAGAAAAATTCTTCAAGAAGAACCATAATCCATCATACACCATCAATGATCTTGACAAAGGAGATAGAGACATATTAGCAGCAAAATTCAGATCAGCATCCATGTTCCCCTTCTGTACTTTCTCCTCCAAGATCTTCTACCATAATGCCAACAATGCATTATTAGAAGAATATATACTCCCCCTGAACCTGTGCCATTCGATCTTCGACCAATCCATAAACCAGCAAATGTATGCGTATACCCCATATGAAACTCACGTATAACCAACAATCTTTGAGACAAATAAGATTCAACAACAAGATGATGCATCAACTACCCCCAGCTTTTGCCTGAGGTATTCAAACGTTTCCCTGGGCAGTGGTTTGGTGAGAATATCAACAACTTATTCCTTAGAAGGAACATACTCCAATTTGACCTTTTGTTCCAATACTTGTTCCCGGAGAAAATGATACTTGATCGGTATGTGCTTAGTTTTTGAATGCATGACTGGGTTCTTCGAAATGCTGATTGCACTTGTATTATCACATAAGATGGAGATAGGTGGTGTACAAGTGATTTGAAAATCCTGCAAATTCGGCACCATCCAAAGAAGTTGAGTGCAACAAGATGTAGCAGCCACATATTCCGCTTCAGCTGTAGATAAAGTAATCGAACTCTGTTTCTTTCTGAACCAAGATACTAATCTAGAACCCATAAAGAATACACCACCACTTGTTCTCTTTCTGTCATCCATGCTTCCAGCCCAATCTGCATCTGTATAAGCATGAAGAGTGAGATCTGTATTTCTAGGATACCATAAGCCATAGTTTTGAGTTCCTTGAAGGTACTTGAAAATTCTCTTCACTGCCCGAAGATGAGTTTCCTTTGGGTTTGCCTGAAATCTTCCAACTATTCCCACTGCATGCATGATGTCTGGTCAGGTACCTGTCAAATAAAGTATACTTCCAATCATAGATCTATAGGTTGGCTGATGCACTACTGTTGATTCATCATTTTCACTGAGGCTACATCCTGTAACCATGGGGGTACATACTGGTTTTGCATCTTCCATGCCATATTTCTTCAAGATTTTCTTGAGATACTTGGTTTGAGACAAAAAGTTACCGTCTTCATTTTGTTGGATTTGTAAACCAAGAAAATATGCCAGTTCTCCAAGCAAAGACATTTCGAATTCTTTCTGCATCACCAAGGCAAAGCTTTGACTCATAGCTTCTTCATTGCTACCAAAGATAATATCATCTACATACACAACAAGTATTAGCAATTTGTCATTTTCAATTTTTATATAAAGATTGCTACCTTCTGATCCTTTTGAAAAACCTTGTTGATGAAGATATTTGTCCAAATGGTAGTACCAAGCCCTTGGAGCTTGTTTAAGACCATAGAGAGCCTTTTTCAGTCTGCATACAAGATTTGGATCATTCCCAAGAATGAAACGATCTGGCTGCTCAATGTATACTTCTTCTTCTAAGTCTCCATTCAGAAACATTGACTGCACGTCCATTTGAAATACTTTGAACTTCTGAAAGCTTGAGAGAGCAAGGAACATTCGAATGGCCTCAAGTCTTGGAACAGGAGCAAAAGTTTCTTCAAAGTCTATTCCTTCTTGTTGAGCATACCCTTTACAAACAAGTCTGGCCTTGTTTCTAATTACTCCCCATTTTCATTCAACTTATTTTTGAAGACCCATTTTGTCCCTATGACATTCTTATATTTTGGTCTAGGAACTAACTCCCAAGTGTTGTTCTTTTCAATTTGTTCAAGTTCTTCATCCATTGCCTTGACCTAGCATTCATCTTTGCATGCCTCTCTTACATTTTGTGGTTCAGTGGAGGAGAGTAATTCCAAATAGCTTGAAGCTTCTGCAATTGTTCTTCTTGTTTGTACACCTGCCTCCTTTTGCCCCAAGATTTGAGATTCTGGATGATTCTTTTGAACATACCTGGATGGAGTCTTCTCTTCTATCCTTGTCTATTCCTCTGGTGCCTCTTGAGGTTCTTCTTCATCTTCAGTCTGATTTGGAGGGTAGTCTTCATCCTCTTCGATATTTTCATAATTTACTTACCTAGGAATGTTTTCTTTTTCATTAACCACCACATCAATGCTGTCAACAATTCTTCCAAGTATTTTATTGTAACACTTATATGCTTTGCTATGGGGAGAATAACCAAGGAGAATGCCTTCATTTGCTCTAGATTCAAGTTTGCCAAGTTGTTCATCATTATTCTTAATGTAGCATTTGCTTCCAAAATTTTTGAAATGCTTTACCGAAGGAGTCTCACCATACCAAAGCTCATGAGGAGTTTGAGTGTTGTTCACTCGGACATTTGTTTTGTTGAGAATAACAACCACAGCAAATGCAGCTTCACCCTAGAAGGTTGCGAGAGTTCCAAACTCATCAAGCATAGCACGAGCCATTTGTTGGACCGTTTTGTTCATCCTTTCCACCACTCCATTTTGCTGAGGAGTCCTAGTTGTAGAGAATTCCCTTCTTATTCCATGTTCTTCACAGAAATCGAAAAATTCATTTGAGGTAAACTCCCCACCTCTGTCAGACCTGAGGCACTTAATTTTATGATCTGATTTGTTTTCAGCCAAGGCTTTGAAAGATATGAATTTTTCGAATGCTTCATCTTTGTGTTTCATAAGTCCTAACCAAACCATCCTGGAGAAGTCGTCAATGAATAATATAAAGTATTCTTCTCCTCGAGGTGACCTTGTCCTAAATGAACCACATACATTTGTATGTACTAGTTCAAGAGGCCTGCTGGCTGATCCTTCTTTCTCAGGGAAGTTAGTTCTGGTTTGCTTACGAAACTAACATGATTTGCATATGGTGTTGTCTGGAATTTTGATATCTGGAAAACCACGAACTGCCTGGTATTTGCATGCTTTCCTTATTTGTGAAAAGCTTAGATTCCCCAACCTCCGATGCCATAACCAGTGTTCATCATCCTTGCTCAAATAGCATTGTTGTTGTCCTTCTTCAAATATGTATAAATTATTTGGAGTTCTTCTGCCTTTGATCACTATTTTTCCTGTATCAAGATCACGAACACTACATCCATTCGATCGAAATATTACCTTGGTTCCTTGATCACACATCTGACTGACACTCAGTAGATTATGCTTCAAGCCATCAACATACAAAACATTTCCAGCTTTGACCTTTTCTTTCAACTGAGCAGTGCCTTTTCCTTTTATGACTGCAGGGGTATCATTTCCAAAAGAAACTTTCTTTCCCTTTTCTAAAGCACTATATGATTCAAGTTTTTCTTTATCACCTGTCATATGCTTCGAACATTTGTTGTTGATGTACCATTGATTTTCCTATCCTTCTGCATAAAAAGCTATCCCACATCTTTCTAGTTGTGGTTCCTTTATTCTCATGTTTTGGTACTTGAGGCTTGTTCATTTGTCTGCCAAAACCTGCTCCTGCATTCAGAATCTTCATGACCAAAGTTATTACAAATAGAACATTCAATTTCATTTTCAAGGGCCAAAAAGTTGTTATAGGTCCTTTTCGTGATCCCAGTCATACTTCTTTGTTTTTGAGCTTCTCTAGTCATGATTGTTTTATAGGCAACACATTGAGCTTCTTTGTGGCCAAAGTTATGGCAAGAGAAACATTGGCCATTGAAGAAACTTCTGCGATTATCAAATCTACCTGCCAAATGATTGTAGTTTCTATTGTCATCCATTCTTGAGGCAAATTGAGAAGATTTTACCTGTGGCTAGTTGTAGCTTTTGTTCATCCTTAAGGTGGTTTGCCCCTGATTTACCTGATAGTCTTTGTTTATTCTTGATGTAATTCGTCCCTATTTTACCTGGTGATCTCCATTGGGCTTTTGCTCATTCCTCCTTGCTGCATTGAGATAACGTTTTGAGGTGGATGCTTGAGATTCTTCTCCATTATACCCCAGACTTGTCTTGATTAGTGGAGAACGTTGTACATTGATAATCTCATCCAGAGTTTCAGATCCTTTAACAAATTTAAGATTAAGAGCCTTTGTTTTCTCAATTTATTTTCTAAGGCCAACAATTTCACATTCTAACTTCTCAAGAAATTTTTCTTTTTCATCAAGTTGGAATTGCAGAGTATCAATGATCACATTATTTTCTTCTAAACATGTTTTGAGTCTAGAAATCTCTTCATAAAAGCCATCCACATCTATAACATCCATGTAATCATCATCTTCAAAAGCCATTAAAAGTTTATAGTTATTACCTCGTTCATCTTCATCACTATTTGAAAGACCATCACTATCTTCATGAGTGTAGTAACTTTTCTTAGTTACATTTTGTTTCTTGTTCCATCTAACAGGTTCCTTCCCTTTCTCAGTTTTATCCTTATGAGGACATTTGGCAGCATAGTGACCGACTCTCCCACAAGAAAAACATTTGAAAGGTAACTTACCTCTGAATCTTCCACTACCCCGTTGACGGTTTTTGACAAAATTTGATTCTTCTTCCTCTTCTGACGCATGTCCTAACTCATAGTAGTCTCCTTTGCCTGAAGCCTTGAAAGTTGCTTCTCTCCTGTCTGATGGTCCTCCTTTCCTCATTTCATAAGCAGTTAGAATCCCGTGTAGCCGTGACATGGTAAGGTTTCATAGATTCTCCTTTTCTTCTATTGCAGAAAATTTAGATTCAAACCTAGGGGACAAAGATCATAGAACCTTTTCAACCACAACAGCCTCTTTTATTTCTTCACCCAAATTTTTCATACAATTAACAATTTCATCTACACGAAGGAAATAGTTAGCCACACTTTCATCGTTGTGCATTCTGAGATTTTCATACTAAATTCTGAGGGTTTGAAGTTTTGCTCGTTTTACCTGATCATCTCCTTCATAGCTCAGAACAATCTTGTCCCATATTTCTTTTGCGGATTTATACTGCATAACCATCACAAATTTTGATTGAGATAGACATCCTAGAAGAGTATTGATAGCCTTTGCATTTGTTTCATATTTCTTCTTCTCAGACGGATCCATAGGAGTTGCTGATGGAAAAGTGTACCCTGTATCTATGATATACCAGACTTCTGTACCAAGAGATTAAAGATAGGTAGTAACTCTTACCTTCAAATATACTAAGTTTGTCCCACCGAAAATCGGTGGCCTGATTGATGCTTCCCTCTTGTAGTTGCTCATGATGATAGATCTTCATTCAAGCGATCAAGCTTCTTCAGAAGGACCTGCTTTGATACCAATTGTTGGAAATAATACTGAGAGGGGGGGTGAATTAGTATTATCAAATTCCTTTCAACATATCTTCCAGATTTATACTTTAATTTATTCTTCAGATATTGATCATTAGATTGTATGTCAGTACCATATGATAATGAGCAAGAACAAGAAAAATAGATAATCACACCAAAGAACACCAGATATAAGGTGGAAACCTAATGTGGGTGAAAACCACCTGCTGCAATATGTCTCTATCTTCTTTCAATTAGAAACTTCTTTTACAATGATTTTGTACTGGTGCAGTCCTTTACCAGTACGCAAGTTGCAACCTGTAGAGAGCTACAACCCTCTCTCGTTTTCTAGTTTCTCCTGGAAGGGAGCTACAACCCCCTTTTCTCTTCTACTTCTTTAAGGACCACGTTTCATCAATTTTTAGACTGGATCCAAGAACATCAAATAATCATCAAGTACATGTGAATCAACCAAACTCCTTATACAATCAACCAATGAATCACCCAACTTCTCAGAATGTTGTAAACAGAAAAGCAATACCAGTAATCTAAACCCAGAACTCTACAGCAAATAGATAAAAGGAAACCAACAAATACTGTTGAAATTTGGTACCGGAGGACAGGTGGTTCCCTTAGGCTTTGATCTTTTGCCTAGGGAAAAGTGTCCAAAAGAATTTAATTGTTCTCCTAAAGTGACTTTATAATTTTATAAATTTAAATCTAATATAAAAGTGACTTTAAGTGATAAAGTTACTAAGTCTAACTTTAAAGTGACTTTTATAAAGTTAATGAAAAATTAGAAAGGAAAAGTGACTTTGGAAATAAATGACTAAGTGGGTCTTTATTAAAGTGGGGTGAATTAAAAAATAAAAAGTGAGATTTAAATCAGCATTTAATCTCAGCCTGAGATCTCAATCTATTTCAGCCATTGGATTTAGGGATCACCCAAAAGTCACTTGGATCACCCAAAAGTCACTTGGGGTTAGATTAAAGGAGGAAAAGGAGGAAAAGGTCATTCATTCTTTCATGAGTAGATTGAGAGGAGAGCAAGAGAGCAAGGGAGATTTTTGGATAGTGAGCTGCAGAGTTTCAGCAACGGATTTTCAGCAGGGCAGAGTTTCAGCAAGTCTGTACAGTGGAGTTTCAGCAGGGAAGAGTTTCAGCAAGGCTGAGATAAGTTGTAAAAGTTTGCATGCTCATTTTTGCTGAATATTTCTCTTACTGTAAAAGGACATTTTCCAGAAATAAAGAAGAGCTCTCAAACTGGTTTTCCCCAAGAGTTGTAGGGGGTTTTTCCAGGGTCACATTGACCAAAAATCTCAGTGTTTAAATGTGTTTTAATGGCTGTTTATTACTGCTGATTTTTATTTCTGCAATTTCCAACATTCTGTAAAATTTCCAGAATTTGTGTTTTTAGCAAATTTATTGTTTTCAGCTTGTTAAATGTATGGTTATGGGAAAGGGCATTTAACTATATGGGAGAAATAAGGAGAAACTGAAAACCGGGGTGGGAAATGACAAATTTCTACATGGTATCGGAGCTTGAGTGCTGAAGGACAGTTTGGGACAGCAAAAGGAAAAATTACAGTTGCTGATTTTTCACTCAGAAAATTCCAACAAGCTAATTTTTTCATAAACAACAATTTTATCTTTACTACATCAGTGCTATTTTTTAGTTTTAGGACAACTGGATGTCATTGGGATTGGGGGTGGAGGATAGGCTGGATGGGCATACAAATTACAACGTTTGGAAGGAGAGACTGCAGAGTATCTTTGAGGAGGCAGAAGTCTGGGATATCATGGTGCATACCACACAGAACCCTGTTGTTGTGCCTAGTGATGCTACTCAGTTGACAACTTATAATAAAAAGAAAAACAAGGGTAAGAGGTTGATTCTAGACGGAATCAAAGACCATTTCATTCCTCATGTGAGAGGAAAGAGCAATGCCCATGAGATGTGGACAACATTGTCCAATCTCTACCAGAGTACCAATGAGAACCGGAAGATGGTCCTAAGGAGAAGCTAAAGAACATTAAGATGGGTAATGATAGTGCAGCTAGATATCTCACAAAGATTACTAATGTCAGAGATGAGTTGGCAGCGATTGGAGAGACCATTCCACCCACTGAGTTGGTGCAGTTTCCAGTGAATGGCCTCCCCCGTTCATGGTTGAACTTTGCTGATGGGGTTTGTGCACGTGAGACCCTTCCCACATGGGAGAGGTTTTGGGATGATTGCATTCAGATAGAGATCAGGAAAGGTCAGCTTGGGGCAGCCAAGCTAGTTGATCAGGATGAGGATGTAGCACTGGTGGCAGGAGGCAAGAAATGCAAAGGGAAGAAGAAGGCTTCCACAAGCAGTGGTGGGGGCAAAGGCAAAGGTAAAGGTAAACAAGGGAACACACAGAAGGACTATTCCAAGGTGAAGTGTTGGAATTGTCAAAAGATGGGACACTATGTAGTTGTGTGTCCGGAGAAGAAGAAGAATAAGGGGAAGAACCAAGACGTGACGGCTTCAGCAGAGATTGAGGACTTTGCAGGTCGTTTTGACCGGGAGTTTGCGTTCACTACGTGTGAGTCCTCTAGTGCAGGATCACTTGCCACATAGGTTCAGAGGGAGTATGCTTTTCCCTCGATTAGCAGAGCATCTTCAGGTATCTGGTATGTGGACAGTGGGGCTTCACATCACATGACAGGAGTCCGTGAGTACTTCTCAGAGCTTTCTAGAGGTAGTACTCGGTGATGACAGAGTTGTTAGAGCAGTCGGGGTGGGGACACTGACATTTCAGAGAGAGTCCAAACCTCCCTTGAAAGTGTCAGATGTTATTTATGTGCCAGGGATGAGGAAGAACCTAATATCCATCTCAGCTTTGGAGGACAGAGGATATGAGGTACTGTTCAGGGGAGGATAGGTGTTGATGTATCCCAGGGGCACTCCAGCTGATTTAGCTAGAGTGATAGGTGTACGCCATGCAAAGGTGTACAAGTTTGCATTCCAGCCCCTTTTGGCATTGAGCAGTAGTACCGACAACAGAGCTAGCAGTTCTGAGCTGTGTGAGATTTGGCACCACGGGATGGGACATATGTATCATGGAGTCTTGAGGACATTGTGGGAGATCACTACAGGTGTGCCAGATTCAGTACTGATCACTTTGATACTTGCAGAGGTTGTGCGATGGGTAAGTTTTCCAAATCCCCTTTTCCCAGTAATGACAGCAGAGCGATTGGGATACTTAATTTGATTCATTCCGATGTGAGTGGTCGAATGTCTCATGTTTCCTTGCGTGGATATGAGTACTGCGTTTTATTCATTGATGATCACTCCAGGAGGACCTAGATTTATTTTTTGAAGACCAAGAGTGAGGTCTTCAAGCGGTTTCAGGAGTTCAGAGCTCTTGTGGAGACACAGACAGGTCGAAAGATCAAGTCCCTGAGGTCAGACAATGGAGGAGAGTACACCCTTAGAGAGTTTGTTGACTATTGTGCGGAGGCAGGCATTAGGAGGGAGTTCACTGTTCCTTACAACCCCTAGCAGAACGGGGTTGCAGAGAGGAAGAATAGATCCATCAGAGGGGCTGCCAAAGCCATGTTACATGATCAGGGGTTGCCATTGTTCTTGTGGGCAGAGGCCTGTAACACAACTATTTACTTGCAGAACAAGAGTCCGCATCGTGCCTTGGGGCACATGACTCTAGAGGAGGCTTTCTCTGGGAAGAAGCCTGATATTGGTCATCTTCATATCTTTGGATGCATTACATACTCCTATATACCCAAGGAGAAGAGGACCAAACTAGAGCCCACCGCATAGAAGGGTATCTTTTTGGGCTACAGTGAGACCTCAAAGGCCTTTCGGATTTACATTCCTGCATAGAGGAGAGTTGTTGTCAGACGGGATGTGAAGTTCAAGGAGGATAGGGCCTTTAGGAGGTCACGGGAGTTAGAGTATCTGGTTTAGCCAGACCCTCAGCAGTAGTTGAGTCAGTCGCAGGGATCCAGTGGGCAGGGATTAGGAGGATCAGGAGGTACATATATGAGGATGTCAGGTCCGTCAGTGAGCAGTGGCTCACCGAGCCAGAGGGGTGGTGCTCCGGGCAGCATGCAGAGCAGTTCACTAGGGAGTCCACTGATGGACAGTTCACACGGTACCTCAGCTTCTACAGGTTCAGGTGCAGGCAGGAGGACAGTAGACAGACAATCAGGAGTTCAGGCTCCTGATGATGATGAGGAGGAGGAGTTTCATTCTCCAGTGGGAGAAGTGTGCTCAGGGAAGAGGAAGCCCAAGTGGCTTCAGGATACCTTGAGAGATGCCTCATCTACTGCTGAGCCGAAGAGGCCGATCAGAGAGAGTAGACCACCTGAGAGGTTTTGTAGCTATATGGCGATGGTTACCAGCATCCTTGACTCTGAGCCTTCTAGCTATGAGGAGGTAGCTAGCCAGCAGGTCTGGAGAGAGGCCATGTGTTATAGACATTTTTGTGCCTTACATCATAGAGCATGAAATGTCAATAATCTAAGGGATCCAAAGTCCCTAAACATGTTGTTCTTACCCTTAGAGGAACAAGGTCAGCAAACCACAGCACTGCAAACCAGTTCTCCACTGAAAAACACTCAAAAACAGGTCAATTTTGGATCAAAGCAGCTGCTCCACTAGGCATCTGCGCTGCATAGCAGGTACAACAAAGGCTACCTGCTATGCATAGCAGGTAGAACAAAGGCTACCTGCGTTGGGCGTACTTGGACATGTGGAGGAATTTTTTTCTCAAAGTGCCAGTGCCCAGGAAGCTTCTAAAAAGACACTTGATCATAAGATTCGCCTAATGATGAGTTAAGAGCTTCTAAAACTCCAAGTGGAAGGCAGAAACTCTGAGTGAAGGACTGAAGAACAACTGGAGTTGAAGAGGACAACAAGTCACACACCAAGATGACTTACCTTCACTCCAAAACTCTATATAAGGATCTCATCCCATGGGATCTGGAGGCCGGAATTTAGCGCGAAGAATTGCTGTTGGTTTACAGTTGTGAGCATTGGGTGATTGCTTGAGGGAGGTGAAGAAGAGATTTCTCTCCGTCGGGAAGGTGATGCTGGATTGGACCTCTCATGGTTGTATCACCGCCTGAACCTTACCTCCATATATTAATAAAGCATTTGAGGTTCTTCTATTCGCATGTGTTTCAATGGTGAATTGTCTTACTTGCGTCTTTGATTTATGCTAATCCTTGAATCAGTTATGCATGCATGCTTCTTGTAGTTTCCTTTTCTTTGTCTTGTTTGCAGGATCTCGTGTAGCTGGGCCCGTGAAAAGACTTGGAGCTGGGAGAAAGCGGAAATCAAAGGAGATTGGATCGACCATTTGCACAAGACATCGGTAAGTGGATCCCTTCCTTTTATCTCTTGCATGTCATAAAGAAGAAACTTTAAGATAGCTTTGCTTTCAGCTGTTGCTAAGGAACTGTCACCCTTAGAGTGGGTTAGGGTCATTCCGAGTTGGATACTTTCCCCCACAATAGACTGGCGACTCCACTGGGGAGCGTGTCTTGTTGGTAGCTTGTGTTTCTTGCTATTCATTTCTTAAACAAACGAGTACCGAATCGAACTGCATTCGAGTCCTTCGAATGCAAAGTAGAGGGCAGCTACTCTAGCCCAGTGCTGGGCATGTTTATGGTTTGAAGAGCTGATCCACAAGGACTCTTTTTAGCTCTTTGTGATAGTGTTAATCTTCCTTTAATCATCCTCTAGTGTATACTTGACTGATAGCCTCTGATTTGGCCAAAAACCGTTCATTTTTGAGCAAACTGTGACCCGAAATCTGAGAGAGACGTGACTTGTCTCATCAGTGCAGCTGCCACAAAGGCTACCTGCACTGCAACGCAGGTCCCGAAGGGGCTACTTGCGCTGCATCTCAGATTGACAGTGCAGCACCTGCGCTGATCCAGTTTTTCCTTGTGCAACTTGGATTCTCCACTGTTTGTTGCCCAGTTTTCAGTATTGTTTTTTGCAGCCTGTTGTCAACCTGTATACCCAGCTGAAACCACTTCTCTTTTCCTTCATTCCGCCTCAGTTGTATGAAGAAACCGTGATTGTTCTTATTGTATTTCTTGCTGTCATTCACAGTTTCCCATAGCGAAAGTGAACTAGTATTGCTATGACCTCTTGGATCTAGACCTATGAGAAAGTGTCGGTGTGATTCTAAGAGTTAGTTTATTGTTGTTCATAGCTGCTTGAGCATTTGCTTTCGTTATATGGTTCGAATTTCAGTATTTCTTGTGTTGAAACGAGTGAATCTTAAGGTGTTCTTTTGATTATTGGACAATACTTGTTTGTTTTCGCTTGAAATTGAATTCGAAATCGTACAACAGCTTTCTTTTTGTCATACACCAAACATTAAGAAAGAAGAAAAGAAATACTTGCATTGTGCATGTGCATTTTGATAGTTTGCATGTCGATTTAGGAAAAGTGCATCAGTGTGTGCTCTATGATCTGTTTGAAAAGATGATGTCTTTCTTTTCCTTCAGTAGTTAAGGTTTTCATAAGTTGAAAGAATTGAAAAAGATTGCTTATCATTCTTAGACTGCATTTAGGAGTTGTATCATACATCACGTGGTGATCCATAAAGGCAAACTGCTAAGCAAGATCAACCTAAAAAGAACTGAATTTATCTAACAACGCTTTGAAACATAACGAAACACAATAGAGGTCTAGGTAGAGACGTGAACCGGCGTCGTTAAACATAGTGACTGTCGATCTCTACGAAGGTGGGTGATTCCTCCTGAGGGACGATAGAACTAATACAGATTTGTGCCCCCGCGTACCGTCGCGTATATTGGGGGACCCCTATAGGAATAAAGCCTTTATCCATAGGAAGCCGTGTCGGCTGCCCTACTGATCGCGATGCAGTGAACACAGCATTCACGAAGATCGACCACTCGTACCGTAAAACGTATTCTGTGGTTTCGCGAAAGGTTTGGCACACCCTTGCCTAGAACTCCAGAGTAGTTTCTTTTGGCCTTTTTCAAACTCTATAACTGAAAAAGTCCATCCGAGCATTTGTCACTTCGGGCTCGTTAATACATCGAAGGAGACTAGAGTCATCTTTAGCTTTTTCTCGACTCTTAAAAAGTGAAAAAGAAAGTTGTGTCTAAAGCGTTGTCATATAAAATTCATCTTAAACGAAACATAATCACCCCTATTCCTACGTTGATCTTCGAAGTTAGTCTTTTGGCATTGTAAGTTCTTGTAGAATCTCTAAGAAATCTTTTGGATAGACTAGATATGTCTGAACAACCGTCGACATCTAGGACTGTGTCGTCTGACATAGCAGCAGCAGAACCTCCTACTACTACTCCAACGATGTTTGCTGGTATACCATCTGTCCCGGAAAATTGTCAACAACAAGCCGGAGTCCAATCAGGGACAACAATATGGTTAGTTCCTATTTCTTCATCCGGATTATCATCTGGTACTTCTTATGTTGAAACTCAACAAATTGATCCAATGTGTCTTCAAGGGCCAATTTACCCTTTAAGTACTGGATTTCCACCATGTGGAGGGCAGTATGCTCTTTCATTGTTCCCTCCTAGAGAACAACCATATGAGAGTTTACAACAAGGATCAGGTCAAACTGGAATTACATCCAGCGGTTGGGTACCAATACTGCCTCAACAATCAGGAGTTGCATATTCAATGCAACCAGTACACCCTGTGTCGAATATTCCCACCACACCTGCTATGGCAAATGCGTCGCAAGTACAAGCACTACCTGTTGTAATACAACAACCTCTTGTCTCAGCGGCTCAATCACAATCTCAGGGTAGTGCCTCCTTATCTGGAGCGACTCAGGCTCAAACAAGTACTGTGACTCCTCATCCTGGTCAATCATCCAGTATTGGTCGACAGCAAATGGTCCAACAACCAGAGCTGGTTCAATCTCAACAACCGCCATTCCAGCAATCATATCAAGGACCTGAGCAACAAGTCTTTGTAAGTAATGGGCAACCATGCTATAATGGTTATGCCCATCAACTTTGTCAAAGTTGTCAGCATTATGCTGGTGTGAAAAGACCCATTGCTCAGGCGATACCATCTTATCCTGGATATGCTTCACCTAACCTGAACCAACAGTTTCCCTTTGTAGCAACTCTAGAATTCCCAGATCTAAACCAGCTGACGAATGATCCAATTGCTTATGCCCCTTGCTGGCCAGCGATTCCGCATAAACTTCCATCGGACATTCCTAAATTCAATGGAAATCCAGGTGAAGACCCGTCGAATCACGTCATGACTTTTCATCTGTGGTGTTCATCGAACACTCTAAACGATGATTTGATAAGACTTCACCTCTTCCAGAGGACATTGACAGGTCCAGCGGCTAAATGGTACATTGAATTGCCAAGAGCCTCTTTTGACAATTTCAGCTCCTTAGCCACGACTTTCTTAACCCATTTTCAATTACCGATAAGGTATGAAACAGGAACAAAACTCCTTACCAACTTCAAACAGACAACGGCCACTCACATATCTGATCATATACATGAGTGGCGACGTCGTCGTAGGATGGTGAAAACTTACGTTCCCGATCAGCTGTTAGCTGAATGGTTTATAAAGTCGTTACTTCCGGCTATAACGGAAGATGTGGCCAAGGGGGGAGTCATAACAGAGGAGCAGGTCATTGCTCGTGCTCAATATCTGGACTTAGTATATACTCAGTCTGGCACGCTCTACGACAAAATACCTGACGCCCCTAGACCTGAATTTTCAATTCCTCCCCCTCCTAAATCAAATACTGACTCTCACGCCAGTAATGGCGTGACTGGCAAATGCAAAATTTCTAGTCAAAATGAAAATGAGGAACTTCTTGCCTCAGAAGTAAATTCCATGTCGACCGACAAGGGCAAACAGCTGAAGCAACCAGGGGGCAAGAAGAAAAAGAAAAGGAAAGGGAAACCCCCGATAGGGTGTCATATATGTGATGAGGATCATTGGACGAAAGATTGTCCACATATAGCTGAAGTTAAGAAGCTCTTTAAGAGTTCAAAAACCCCAGCAGTATTGACTGATCCGTTTCCTAATCCAAGACAAAATCTGGTTGCTAATCAAAATGCTTCCCGATCCCAAGTGCTTATGTTGTCTACCTCAAGGCAGCAGAATAATGCTTTGACAAGGAATAAAGGTTACCGGAATCCACAGCGGTCGAATAACAAGGCTGATGAACAACCTAGTAGTTCGACAACAATTTTGACCAAAGTTGTGCCACCCATCGTTCCTAAGCCAATGATAAAGTCGCCAAAGGGAGTAGTACACAAATCGACATTTAATCCTCGTGAGAAAATAACACAGGATTATAATATAATAGAGGACCTCCCCCAATCGTCGTCCGCTATGTCGACCCTTGAGGTAGCGCAAAATTTCACCTCCCAAGAGCAAGCTTTATTATCAGCTATAGGTGGGATTGGCCCAATGGATTCCAATCTTGTGGCCTTTGATCATAAAGGATATGACCCTCGGTTACCAGCTCAACAAGCTTTCCTTATTCAAGTGAAAGCCCTCAACAAAACTGTTCATCGAACAATTATTGATGAGGGGGCATCTACATGTCTTATGTCGATGAGTTGCTGGAAAAATTTAGGCTCACCACCCTTGTCGAAATCGTCAACGACGTTAAAAGCATTTGATGGACGATCATACACTCCATACAGGATTTTAAATAACTTGCAAGTTGAACTGGGGGGAAAAACAGTAGAAGTTGATGTTGAAGTAATCGACGGAAACCTCGATTACAACATCCTACTGGGAAGGCCTTGGATATATGCCATGGCTGCAGTTGTGTCAACCTACTTCAGGAGGATTGTATTTCCTTTTCAAGGAAAAATTACAATCGTCGACCAACAAACATTTCTCCCCAACAGTTCTCAAGTTACGGGAAGCAGCACAATGATCCATGAAAGTAATCAATCACTCCAAAATATCGGAGTAGGTATCCTAAAAGACCCTGCCTTAATGGGTACTTTTGCCCTACCGCCGGTGAGTAATTTGGCGGAAGTAGCCACAATGGAAACCTACAATATGAAATCTTCTATATCCAACGGATTCGGAAGATTCCTGAATATTTTGTCAGCATGGATCATCGCCCTAATGGAAATATTGTAAATACAGTGGGCCCCGAGGACGGTTCTTATCTCGTGTCAACCTCGTTTAAAAATGAAACAAGGAGTCATGAGGATAGTTCTTTTTACTATGTCAACCTCATTAAAAAATGAAACAAATCCCCTTTTCAAAATTCAAAGGTAAACCTTCATTCCAACCACCAAGTTGAATGCAATGAAGCTTGGGGGGCACCCTCCTTTGACATGTGTCATTATGATGCTGGGGGCATGCATAAAACCGAGTAGTTTTAGCGCATAGTTCATGCTCGTTAAAAAATAAACATAAGATTGAGCAGTGTTTTGGCGCATTCAAGCTCTTTAAAAAATGAACCCAGTACCGGTAAATAACCATTTGAGACCGTAAATTCATCAGCCATAAAAGCCTTGGTCGTGTTTGTGCACCGTCACCTCCACTTTTCATTTGGCCGATCATTCACATCCGCTTGATTGTTTACCTATTTTGAGGAACAGCTGCGAAGAGTGATCCCACCTAGCCATCCTTGTAATATTGCCGTGATTGGAAAATTCCAACCTGTACCTGGAATCTGCTGCTATCCCTGTTTATCACTCGTTCCTCAAAAGACGAGTCTTCTTTGAGCTCTTTTCACTGACTCGTAAAAAATGAAAAGTTTGCCGAGTTTTGGCCTTCCAGCTCGTTAAAAGGACCGGAAGAGCTATCCCTCCTCTAGATTTTAATCTTTTTGGACCTGAGGGATTATTGCACAAAAAGATCGAGCGCTTGTCTGGTTCGGCTCGATAAAGATATCGAACATTCATCCCTTCTGTATTGTTTTATACTTTTTCGGACTTAAGGGATTAGATGACGAAAAAGGACCCCTGGAGTCCACTTTATGTACCCTTTTAGGACTCTCTAAAAATGAGAAGGACCGAGTTGTCTTTGTCACTGGGCTCGTTAAAAATATTAGATAGCGACAAACTTGTCTTTAGACGAGAACGAGTTTCCCTATCGCTAAGCTCATTAAAAACATAGCGTTGGGCTTGCCCGAAGGGCAGGTTATAGATCAAGCATATGTTATCCTCCTCAAGCTTGACAAAAATATAGAGGTACTGGTCAGAAATGACTGGGGAAAAATTGGGAAGAACCTCAAAGCTTAATGGTAGCAAGTCGCTCTTGAACATGACACTTTTGCCTCCGTAAATATCGGGTTGGGTTATTATCATTCACCGGTCCCTTCACCATGGTCTCACCACATCATCCATACATGGGGTAATGCTACCGATCCATCACATCAGTGTCGTTATATGTTCAAGAGATGTCATTCAGAAAGTGTCAACTGGGTCCCATCCACTACCGTACATCATCTTTCATCCTTCCATGACCGCCACCCTGAATCATATTTCACAAATCGTTTTCACCATCATCACTAGCTCCGTTCCGTGTCACTGATGTGGGATTCATTAAGGCCCTCCTTTGACGGATCACTTCTTGTCGACATCAGCTCACTATCCAAGAAGTTGATCTAGGAACACCCCCTCAGTACTTTGAAGCTTGCATGCCTCAATGGCAAGTTTCTCACTCCCGGCGATAGGTATACATTAATGACCTTCGACCAGGAGACTTTGCGTGGTGTTCGACGTCAAATCCTATATTCACACCACGTGAATTGTGCTGCAGTACATTGAGGGTCATCATCATTATCGGTGATTCCTCTCGCGCTTGTTAACAGTTTACATTATTGACTGGTAACCAAGCGATGTCTTTCCATGTTCGACTTCAAGAAATTCTCACATGGATCGACTTGTACTAAAGTGAAGATCGGATAAGTTTGAAGACCCCGGATCTAGTTTCATCCATTCGGGCTGCGATATATATTCAGGAGATAAAAACGTAGACATGTGCAGCAGATGATCATCCTACTAAAAAAGGATGATAATTAAAAGCAGAGAATTATCAATCTATTATCAGACGATCGTCTGTTTATGTACAACAAATGTATTTATAAAGCTGAGCATGGGAAATGCCCGCCTCAGCTAGATCATGAAAAGAATGTATGAAAAGATAATGTATTGTATTGTATTTTGTTACAGGTCACCTCCCGACGATTGAATGAACTTCGGATCCTCCTAATAAATCATTTCACCCGATAAACGACCTCATACTTTAGGGGGCAACTGTTATAGACATTTTTGTGCCTTACAGCATAGAGCATGAAATGTCAATAATCTAAGGGATCCAAAGTCCCTAAACATGTTGTTCTTACCCTTAGAGGAACAAGGTCAGCAAACCACAGCACTGCAAACCAGTTCTCCACTGAAAAACACTCAAAAACAGGTCAATTTTGGATCAAAGCAGCTGCTCCACTAGGCATCTGCGCTGCATAGCAGGTACAACAAAGGCTACCTGCTATGCATAGCAGGTAGAACAAAGGCTACCTGCGTTGGGCGTACTTGGACATGTGGAAGAATTTTTTTCTCAAAGTGCCAGTGCCCAGGAAGCTTCTAAAAAGACACTTGATCATAAGATTCGCCTAATGATGAGTTAAGAGCTTCTAAAACTCCAAGTGGAAGGCAGAAACTCTGAGTGAAGGACTGAAGAACAACTGGAGTTGAAGAGGACAACAAGTCACACATCAAGATGACTTACCTTCACTCCAAAACTCTATATAAGGATCTCATCCCATGGGATCTGGAGGCCGGAATTTAGCGCGAAGAATTGTTGTTGGTTTACAGTTGTGAGCATTGGGTGATTGCTTGAGGGAGGTGAAGAAGAGATTTCTCTCCGTCGGGAAGGTGATGCTGGATTGGACCTCTCATGGTTGTATCACCGCCTGAACCTTACTTCCATATATTAATAAAGCATTTGAGGTTCTTCTATTCGCATGTGTTTCAATGGTGAATTGTCTTACTTGCGTCTTTGATTTATGCTAATCCTTGAATCAGTTATGCATGCATGCTTCTTGTAGTTTCCTTTTCTTTGTCTTGTTTGCAGGATCTCGTGTAGCTGGGCCCGTGAAAAGACTTGGAGCTAGGAGCAAGCGGCAATCAAAGGAGATTGGATCGACCATTTGCGCAAGACATCGGTAAGTGGATCCCTTCCTTTTATCTCTTGCATGTCATAAAGAAGAAACTTTAAGATAGCTTTGCTTTCAGCTGTTGCTAAGGAACTGTCACCCTTAGAGTGGGTTAGGATCATTCCGAGTTGGATACTTTCCCCCACAACACCATGCAGGAGGAGTATTCTTCTATCATGAAGAATGATGTTTGGGAGGTAGTGCCGAGGCCTGGGGGAAAATCCGTGGTTACTTCCAAATGGCTTTACAAGGTAAAGCATGATACAGATGGCAGCATTGAGAAATTCAAAGCAAGGTTTGTGGCTAGAGGGTTCTCCCAGGTAGAGGGAGTTGATTATGAGGAGACCTTCGCTCCCATGGCTCGATATACTTCGATCCACTCCATTATATCGATAGCAGCAGAGATGGGTTGGAAGATCCACTAGATGGATGTGAAGACCGCATTTCTCAATGGCTTCATACAGGAGGAGGTGTACATTGAGCAGCCACAGGGCTTTGAGGTGCATGGAAAGGAGTCCGATGTGTGCAGACTGAAGAAGGCCCTTTATGGCCTCAAGCAAGCTCCGAGAGCTTGGTACTCCAGGATAGATACATATTTGCAAGGGATGGGTTTCACAAAGAGTGAGGCAGATCTGAACCTTTACTTTATTGTGATTGGTGAGGAGCCTCTCATTCTGGTGCTGTATGTGGATGACTTGGTCATTACAGGTGCAGAGAGACTCATAGAGCTTACGACGGAGTTTGAGATGAAGGACATCGGATTGATGCATTACTTTTTGGGCTTGGAGGTGTGGCAGGAGGAGGGGCATTTCTTCCTGGGGCAGGGGAAATATATTGTGGACATCCTTAGAAGATTCCACATGGATGATTGTAGACCCATGTCGACACCGATGATCACCAACTGGAAGAAGCTTCATGCTTCGGATTCCGAGTTGGTGGATCCCACATTGTACAGGCAGCTGATTGGTTCCTTGATGTATTTTGTCAACACTAGACCATATATCTGTTTTGTAGTCAACACGATGAGTCAGTTTATGTGTGAGCCTAGGAAGGTTCACTAGGTGGCTGCAAAACACATTTTGTGATACTTGCAGGGGACAGTGGATTATGGTCTGGACAACAGGGAGGGAGATGGAGTGAGATTGGAAAGATACACTGATTCTGATTGGGCAAGTTGTGCTTCTGATAGGAAGAGCACTTCAGGGTGTTGTTTTGGGTTGGGTTGAAAATTAGTGTCATGGTTTAGCCAGAAGCAGCAGTTAGTAGCACTGAGTTCAGCAGAAGCAAAGTATATGGCAACTAGTCTAACTAGTTGTGAGGCTATCTGGCTTCGCAAGATGTTGTTTGGCTTATTTGGTCAGCTATTGATACCTTCAGTGATTTACTGTGATAATCAGAGTTTCATTAAACTCACGGAGAATCCAGTATTTCATGACAGGTCAAAGCATATCGAGATCATATATCATTTCATCAGAGACTATGTTTAGAAGGGAGCTATGAAGCTTGAGTATATTTCCACTGATGAGCAGGTTGCAGATATTCTTACCAAAGCCTTACCACGGGGCAAGCATGTCTACTTTAGAGACAAGATGGGTGTGCTTAGGAACACCTTCCTCGGTAAGAGGGAGTGTTGAAATTTGGTACTGGAGGACAGGTGGTTCCCTTAGGCTTTGATCTTTGGCCTAGGGAAAAGTGTCCAAAAGAATTTAATTTTTCTCCTAAAGTGACTTTATAATTTTATAAAGTTAAAAATAATTTAAAAGTGACTTTAAGTGATAAAGTTACTAAGTCTAATTTTAAAGTGACTTTTATAAAGTCAATGAAAAATTAGAAAGGAAAAGTGACTTTGGAAATAAATGACTAAGTGGGTCTTTATTAAAGTGAGGTGAATTAAAAAATAAAAAGTGAGATTTAAATCAGCATTTAATCTCAGCCTTAGATCTCAATCTATTTCAGCCATTGGATTTAGGGATCACCCAAAAGTCACTTGGATCACCCAAAAGTCACTTAGGGTTAGATTAAAGGAGGAAAAGGAGGAAAAGGTCATTCATTCTTTCATGAGCAGATTGAGAGAAGGAGAGCAAGAGAGCAAGGGAGATTTCTGGACAGTGAGCTGCGAAGTTTCAGTAGCGGAATTTCAGCAGAGCAGAGTTTCAGCAAGTCTGTACAACGGGGTTTCAGCAGGGCGGAGTTTCAGCAAGGCTGAGTTTCAACAAGGCTGAGATAAGTTGTAAAAGTTTGCTTGCTGATTTTTGCTGATGTGCCCGCAACTTTTAGACCTCTCCGCACTATCCGTAGCTCCCTCAGGTCTGTAAAAGACCCTATTGACCCTAAGGACATGAAGGGCGTCTATGTCATTCCCTGTTCCTGTGGGACCCCGTATATTGGTGAGACGGGTCGCTCTATCAATCAACAGATTAGCGAGCATTCGGCTGACTTAAGACATGGTAGGACCAAGTCCTCAACCCTGGCTGAGCATGCAGGGAAGACTATGCATCATATTTGTATAGAAGATGCTCAAGTCATTTCCAAAGTTGCGCAGTTTCACCATCGCAAATTTAGAGAGGCCCTGGAGATTGAGAAAAGGCCGAACAATCTTAATAGGGATGATGGCTGGAAGATTAGCAGTTGCTAGGTCCCAGCCTTGTCTTCCTAACCTCCTCCTTCCCCTTTGTTAAGTCTTAGGGTGTCTGTCTTCCCTCTCCTCAAGTTCTGGTTTTGGCGGGTTTGTCTTATTATTATGGGGTATTAATATGTTATTAAGTAATTTCCGGCTAATTAATGTATTAACCTTATTCCAGGGGGTATTTCAGAATTAGATTTGATTTTTTACATTGATTTTTCCCTTTATCTGATTTCTTATCTCGAATTAATAAAGACCCCCCTTTTTTAGACCTTACAAGTAATAAGATAATTAACTAATAACATAGTTAATTTTAATAATAAAATTTGTAAATAATTATTGATTAATTAATGAATATAAATTATTAAATTATTGATAAGAGGTGATCTAGTTTTACCAAATGACCCTTAGGTTTAAATGGTAAACAAGAAATTATTAAAAATATATGATAAACCAATAACATTGAGATAATGGATATACTATTAATAAACATGTACTTTAATTTACCTAATGTAACTATATTCTAGGAATATTAATGGTTTAACTAGAATACTATTTATAATATTAGAACTATTAATTATTAAGAAAATATAGATTATTGTATAGAACTTATTAATTTAATTTCGAATGGGCCTTTACATTTAAATATTAAATTAAAATGATTTATTGGATTTAAACTTTTACCTATGGTAACTAAATTCTAAGAACAATAGTAATTTTAATAATATTTAACTGTATTTAAATATTTTGGGAATAATAATAAATATAGGTTATATGAAGATATAATTGATTAATGACCATTATATTTAGTTTACCGTTATTAATTTACCATAATTTATTATGACCATTATATCTAGTTTACCATTGGATCCCTAGATATAACAATTATTATTAAATAAATACACAGATAGTAATTTAATATTATTTATTTGTAATTAAATAATTGAGGAATAATAATAAATATAGGTTTTTAATAAATATGTAGATTTAATGACCATTATATTTAAAACAATAAATTTATTGTATTATTCAATTAACTAATAATAATATGTCTCTATTAATAATAAAATTATTTTGACTTTGATCCTCAGGTCAAAATTAGCCGTTGCAATATAGCCGTTGGAGTCTCTGCACACTCTATTTAATCAAGCTAAGCCAGATTAGTTCTTCAACTTGTCCTGACGATGAACCACACTGGTTGGTTCGAAACGCTTCGACATAAGATTGATTATGTGATTTTGCCGAAGATTACTAAACAATATTTCTCTTACTGTAAAAAGGCATTTTCCAGAAATAAAGAAGAGCTCTCAAACTGGTTTTCCCCAAGAGTTGTAGGGGGTTTTTCCAGGGTCACATTGACCAAAAATCTCAGTGTTTAAATGTGTTTTAATGGCTGTTTATTACTGCTGTTTTTTATTTCTGCAATTTCCAACATTCTGTAAAATTTCCAGAATTTGTGTTTTCAGCAAATTTATTTTTTCCAGCTTGTTAAATGTATGGTTATGGGAAAGGGAATTTAACTATATGGGAGAAATAAGGAGAAACTGAAAACCGGGGTGGGAAATGAGAAATTTCTATAAATACTTCAAGAAAATTCCGCAACTTCACCAATATAAACCTGCGGATATCCGCAGCTCTTCTGTGTCTAAACTGCGCAGATCCGCACCTGGTCCTCTTCTGCTCTGCGTACCTCCGCACCTACTCCTTCCTCTGCACTACGTACCTCTGCTTAGATCCGCATCTGCACTGTCTTCCTGACAGTGTACCTCCACACCTGGTCCTTCTGTTCCTCTGCATACCTATGCACTGTGCCTTCTTCTGCACTGCGTACCTCCGCACCAGTGCCTTCTACTTCGCTACGGACCCCCACACCTGCGCCTTCTACTGCGCTACGTACCTCTGCTCAGATCCGCACCTGCATTGTCTGCCTGACAGCGTACCTCCGCACCTGGTCCTTTTATTCATCTGCGTACATCCGCACTGTGACTTCTTCTACGCTGCATACCTCCGCACCAGTGCCTTCTACTTCACTGCGGACCCCCGCACCTGCGCCTTCTGCTACGCTGCGTACCTCCACACCTAAGCTATGGATCGCCTGCGGACCTCCAAATAGAGCCAAATTAACAGTCCTCCAATGTACCACAGACTGTTAGATCCACAGATTTGATCACACGCCCAAGAGATCACGACCTATCAACATATCTGCCTTACAACTTTCAGATTTCACCTTGATATAGATCTAAATTTTTAAACCGATTACCAAAAATTTCATATCTTAAGATATTCAAATTTCACAAGTAACTAGCCAAGGGATCTCCTTTCCTTTTTATAGGCAAGCCCTTATTTAAACTAAGGGACAAAACCATCGAAAACCAATACAAGGGATCCAAACCGGGGTTCAATAATTTAGATCCTATACCACGGACCAAAACCATAGGATCATGAACAACGGGCTAAATACCAAGGGCCAAACATAAGAATTCCCAGGTGTGCATGCTTCTCTGCATTGGAGTGAGTGAAATGGGGTCCGCACAATTTGAACGGAGCACCTGCGGGTATGTCTGCACTTCTTGGTCGGCTTACCTGCGGGTCCGCAGCTTCTCTTAGGATCACCTGTGGGTATCTCATTTTCTATGATTTTGAGAGCCTGAACAGATATCTGCCACTTGTGTGAGTTTCCATCAAGTACAACACCTGTGCCATAGTGTGAAACCAGAATCATAATGCCAACATCTCTGCTACACACAATCTCTGATAGGATGGTACCTGATGTCAATATGCTTAGATCTATCATGAAATACAGGATTAGCCAAGAGTTTAATGCAACTCTGGTTATCACAGTAAATCACAATAGGATCCAAGTGAGAACCGAACAAACCGACCAGAATCTTCCTCATCCATATAGCCTCGCATGCAGCCAAACTTGCTGCCATATACTCGGCCTCTGCTGAACTTAGTACCATGGATATTTGCTTCCTGTTGTACCAAGAAACTGTTTTCGACCCGATACTGAAGACCCCTCCTGATGTGCTCTTTCTGTCCATTGGGATCCCTGCCCAATTTGCATCCGTGAAGCCACATAGCTTCACCTCATCCTCCTTTCTGTACTACAATCCATATCCTGATGTGCCTCTCAAATAATGTAATACGTGCTTTCCCACCTTATAGAAGAGCTTGGTAGGTTTAACCGTAGCTTGTGAAAGCTGGTTAACCTCATAGCATATATCGGGTCGTGTATTGACCAGATACATAATTGACCCCACCATCTGTCGATAAATAGTGGCATCCACTTCTTCTGCCGAAGTGGCATCCTCCTTCCTCCAACCTGTTGTGGGGAAAAGTATCCGACTCGGATGACCCTATCCCTACTCTAAGGGTGACAGTCCTTAGCAACAACTGAAAGTAAAGCTTTGATATTTTCCTTTATGAAAGTACAGAGAAGGAAGAAAAGATTGACCAACCGGTGTCTCTCGCTTTTGTCGATCCTATCCTCTCTCTTTGTCTCTTGTTCCCAGCTCCTTGCTCCCTTTGCCGGCCCAGCTACACAAAGATCCTGCACAAACAAGAGAAGGAAAACTACAAGAAACATGTACTCATAACTGATGCATGGATTAGAGTGAATCAGATATACAAGTAAATACAATACATCAATGCAATACAAGTATATAGGAGAACATTCAAAGCTTTATTGATAGAAGTAAAAGGGTTCTGAGAAGGTTACAACCATCAATGGCTCCAATCCAGCAGCACCTCCCCAGTAGCAAGAAATCTCCTCTTCACCTCTATAAAAGCAATCACCCAATAGCTCTAACTGTAAACCAACAGCACTTCCTTGCTTTGCACAAAATTCCAGCCTCCCTAGACCTCATGAGAGAGCTCTATATATAGGAGATTTGGAGAAAGGATGAGTCAGCTTGAGGCTGGCATAAAGCTGACTAGTGTCCTCTCCCACTTTAGTTAAACTTCAGTTCTTAAGTCCACTTGGAGATCCTTGCTTACACATGGAGATCAAGTACCTCTTACTCATCACAGGGCGAATCCCTTGAACCAAGTGTTAGTTTGGAAGCTTCCTGGGCAGTTGACACCTTGCAGAATGACTGTGCCACTTGGCCAATCTCGCCCAGCGCAGGTAGCCTTCATTAGATTTGACTTTCAGCGCAGGTACAAGGAGGAGCAGTTGCATTCCAGCGCAGATGCTCAGTGGAGCAGCTGACATGATCCAAAAATAGCCTGTTTTTGAGTGTTTTTAGGTGGAGAACTGATGGGAAGTGCTGTGGTTTGCTGACCTTGTTCTTCTAGGGGTAAGAACAACATGTTTAGGGACTGAGGATCCCTGTAATTATTGACATTTCATGCTCCATGCTGCGAGGCACAAAAATGTCTATAACAGTTGCCCCCTAAAGTATGAGGCTGTTTATCGGGTGAAATGCTTTATCTAGAGGGTCCGAAGTTCATTCCAGTGCTGAGGAGGCGCCCTGTAATACAATACAATACAATACATTATTTTTCATTTTGTTTTCATGATCTAGCTGAGGCGGGCATTCTCATGCTCAGCTTTATAAATACATTTTGGTACATATAACAGACGATCGTCTGATGGTAGACTAATAATTTTCTGCTGAAATTATCATCCTTTGAGTAGGATGATCATCTGCTGCAATGATGTACATGACAAATGCTTTTATGTTTCCTGAATATGTATCGCAGCCCGGATGGATGAAACTAGATCCGGGGTCTTCAAACTCGTTCGATCTTCACTCTAAGTACAAGTCGATCCATGTGAGAATTGCGCTGAAGTCGAACATGGAAAGACATCGCTTGATTACCGGTCAATGATGAAAACCGTTAACAAGCGCGAGAGGAATCACCGATAATGATAATGACCCTCAAGGTACTGCAGTACAATTCACGTGGCGTGAATAAAGGACTTGGCGTCGAACGCCATGCAAAATCTTCTGGTCGAAGGTCATTGATGTATACCTGTCGCCGGAAGTGAGAAACTTGCCATTGAGACATGCAAGCTTCAAAGTACTGATGGGGTTGTTCCTAGATCAACTTCTTGGATAATGAGCTGAAGTCGGCAAGAAGCGATCCGTCAGAGGAGGGCCTTAATGAATCCCACATCAATGACACGGAACGGAGCTAATGATTTTAGTGGAGGTGAAAACAAACAGTGACATATGATTCAGGGTGGCGATCATGAATGGATGAAGGATAATGTATGGCAGTGGATGGGACACGGTTGACACTTTCAGAATGACCTCTCTTGAACATATAACGACACTGATGCGATGGATCGGTAGCATTACCCCAAAATGTGGATGGTTTGGCGAAGACCATGGTGATGAGACCGGTGAATGAAACAACCCAACCCGATGTGGTACGGAAGAAAAGTGTCATGTTCAAGAGCGACTTGCTACCATTAAGCTTTGATGTTCTCCCAATTTTTCCCCAGTCATTTCTGACCAGTACCTCTTTATTTTTGTCAAGCTTGAGGAGGATCACATATGCCTGTTCTATAACCTGCCCTTCGAGCAAACCCATCGCTATGATTTAACGAGCTTAGCGATAGGGAAACTCGTTCTCGTCTAAAGACAAGTTTGTCACTATTTAATCATTTTAACGAGTCTAACGACAAGGAAAACTCGGTCCTTTTCTTTTTTAGAGAGTCTGAAAAGGTACATAAAGTCAACTCCAGAATTCCTTTTTCGTCATCTAATCCCTTAAGTCCGAAAAAGTATAAAACAATACAGAAGGGATGGGTGTTCGGTACTTTTAACGAGCCGAACAAGACAAGCACTCGATCTTTTTGTGTAATAATCCCTCAGGTCCAAAAAGATTAAAGTCTAAATGAGGGGTAGCTCTTCCGGTCCTTTTAACGAGCTGGAAGGCCAAAACTCGGCAAACTTTTCATATTTTACGAGTCAGTGAAAAGAGCTTAAAGAAGACTCGTCTTTTGAGGAACAAGTGATAAACAGGGATAGCAGCAGATTCCAGGTACAGGTTGGAATTTTCCAATCATGGCAGTGTCACAAGGATGGCTAGGTGAAATCACTCTTCGCAGCTATTTCTCAAAAGAGGTAAACACACAAATGGAGGTGAATGATCGGCCAAATGAAAAGTGGAGGTGACGGTGCACAAACACGACCAAGGTTTTTATGGCTGATGAATTTACGATCTCAAAAGGGTATTTACCGGTTCATTTTTTCTGAATGAGCTTGAACTCTAAAGGAAAGCCTGCTCATAAACTTATGTTTATTTTTTAACGAGCATGAACTATGCGCTAAAACTGCTCGGATCTTGAGTTTATTTTTTAACGAGCATGAACTATGTGCTAAAACTGCTCGATATACCAGTCATAGAATAAGAACGCCTCCTGTGAGATAGCTATTTTTTAAGGAGCTTTATCTCACGAAGCTATGCTCCAATTTTGGCAAGTTTTTACCTTTGCCCCACAGACTTTCTTCATGCAAGGTCGGAAACGGCTAATCCTACGAGTTTAAAGGGTTAGACCTACATGTTTAACGGGAGGACCTAAAAATTTAAAAAAATAAATAGTCGTCCCTCGCTCACATTCCAAAAGTTTTCATGCCCCCAAACATAGGATAGAATTTCGAGGCTGCCCCTCCTCTCCCCTACCTCTGCTTTTCTTTGGGTGTTCACAGCTACTTGTCATCTTGCCAATCTAATGTTAACGATACTAGTCTTCTCGTTATTTTAAGGGGTCTTACGCGGTACTTGTCTTCCCGTCGGCCCAACTTTTAACGAACAGCTATTTGTGACAAGAGAAGAACACTACTCAAAGACAAAACATTGGTATTATTGAGGGAGGCTTGCCTCTTTCTTATTATCCGAAGAGGGTTCTATTTGCTGCCGCAAATCAATCTCTTTCTTCGGCGATGTCTATCATTGGGTTACTCAAAGATGGTTACCCTCTGTCACAACAATATAATCTCCTTCTTTGGAGGCTGCCCCTACTTATCCTTCAAAACATTTGTTTTAATGGGTGAGGCTTGCTTTTCCCCAAAGATGGTTACTACTTGTCGCAACAAGGGAATTCCTACTTGGGCAGTGCCCACCTCTTTAGACAAAGGTGAATGACTCTTTTGCCAAACACATAACTTTAACAAAAGAATACTATTCCAGAACAACCCCTCTTCCATCCACGGACGGGGTACGGACTAGTCATATTCTTCTGCGGAAATTCTACCTTATACCCGGGGTTTCTTCTGCCCGAAGCAGACCAGGGTGCATGCCCCCTGGGTTCCAGTCTTTCTTTCCGAATCACTCGCACTCATCGGGAAGGAGGACTGGGGGTGGAGGCGAATCTTGAGTGAACAGACCATTTAGGAATGGTATTTGACTATTTGCGATGCGAGATCCCGGAAACGAAAGTTGGTCTACGAGCTTGACCACTCTTCCTTCGTGTGGAAAACACATTACTCTAAAGAGTGAGGAGACTATCGCTCCCATGCAATAAATAAAGTCACGTCCAAGGAGTAGGTTATAATCCAAGGGTCCTTGGACGACCATCACGTTCAAATTAACGGTCTTCCCTTTCAATGTAACAGGCACATTGGGGAGGATTCCTAATGGTCAACTGGTTCCTTTATCAAAACCTGAGAGATTTCTTAACTCAGGTAAAAGCGTCGGGGAACCCAGTGCTTTCCAAGCAACAGAGGAAAGGATACTCACAGACGCCCCTTCATCAATGATAGTACCAGCCATGATCATTCTATAGATCTGGACAATGATTCTGAATGGTACACTGGCTGGTAACCGGGGTCTGCCTAGTTGATTCCAATCAAAGGATACAACCAGGTTGCTTGGTGGTGGGACCGAATATACGGCCGGATATGACCCTGATGATGTTCCTTCCTGCGATAAAGGAATGGGCGCATTGCCCTGACGCTCATCAGAGTCGGTGCTGATGAAAAGAACCTGGATGGTGTCATCCTTATTCTCTTCAGTGAGGGTGTCGCATGAAGATGACTCTTCGGCGACGGTGTCATTTGAAGATGAAACTTCTGAAGGTAGAACCGAGTCAGCTGCCGTATCGACCTTTGGACTTTCGTCCGGTCTGGATTCAGTAGGTTCATTTTCAGTGACTGACGCTTCAGCCGACCACTTGAGCGGGCCAGCTGTATTTTCAACCAACGAAGGACTTGGCACGAGTTTTTTGTATCCAGGAGGAAGTTTTACCGGTGAAACCGGACGATCTTCCAAAACTCTCTTTGCCTCATCTAAGAATGGACATTTGTGGATGGCATGCTTGCCTTCACACAATACACAGGGTGATCTTGGTCTCCCTCTTCGTCCTTCACTCTCGCTAGTTGACGGACTGCAATCAACATGAATATCAGAGGTTGATGCTACCGGATTGTGCAACCTCGGGGACCAGTCCCTTAGTATCTGGGGAATACAAGGACAATCATGATGGAAGTGGGTCCCTTTGCAAATGACACATGGCGATTTAGGCCCGGTCGGTGCAGTGTGTGGGTTTTTGTCAGCTGTCTTTTGCCTGCCCCCAGCTGCCTTCGCCATAGGCTCCTTCTGCTTCTTTTCTTTCTTCTTCTTTTCCTTCTTCTCTTTGGGAGGCTGACTTTTGCCAGCTCTACCTTGCGAAGATGAAGGATCAGAGGAAGTATTGTAAGAAGTGGAAGGCTGGTGGGTAGCTCTAGACTGGTCTGACTGTTGATTCGATTGCTCAGGATTAGTGGCGATCTGGACTACATTAGTTGAAAAGAGCCATACAGGGAGGCCGATTGTCAATCCTGGAAGTGACAATGTTGCCATATGAGGTGCACCAACATCTCCCCAAGAGGAGAAGGGATTTGGACTTCCGCCAAGGTTGCCTCCTTGGTTGGTGGGCTCCATACTTTTCAACTGAAAGATCAACGTGGGAATAACAGGTGATTTTGTTCCGCTTAAAATAAATTTTATTAACGACGCTTTTAAACACAAACTTGCTTTTTCATGTTTTAAGAGTCGAGAAAAAGCTAAAGATGACTCTAGTCGCCTTCGATGTATTAACGAGCCCGAAGTGACAAATGCTCGGTTGGACTTTTTCAGTTATAGAGTTTGAAAAAGGCCAAAAGAAACTGCTCTGGAGATCTAGGCAGAGGGTGTGCCAAACCTTTCGCGAAACCATAGAATACGTTTTACGGTACGGGTGGTCGATCTTCGTGAATGCTGTGTTCACTGCATCGCGATCAGTAGGGCGGTCGACACGGCTTCCTATGGATAAAGGATAAATGCCTATAGGGGTCTCCCAATATACGCGACGGTACGCGGGAGCACAAGTCCGTATTAGTGCCACCGACTCTCAGGAGGAATCACCCACCTTCGTAGAGATCGACAGTCACTATGTTTAACGACGCCGGAACACGTCTCTACCTAGACCTCTAGATGTTTGCATTATGTTACAAAGCGTTGTTATGTAAATTGGATTTATTTTAATGTTGATCTTGCTTAGCAGTTTGCCTTTAAGGATCACCACGAGATGTATATATACAACTTCCTACATGCAATCTAAGATGAGAAGCAAAACTTTTCGATCTTTCAACTTTGAAAACCTTAATCTACTGAGGGAAAAGAGGATATCAACTTTTCTCACAGATCATAGAACACACACTAAAATGCAAATTTTCCTAAATCGTCAAGCACACAGTCAAATGCAAAATGCACAATGCAGATATTTCTTTTCGTTATCCTTAATGTTGATGTAAGACAAAAAGGAAACTGTTGTATAACTTTGAATCTAATTTCGAGCGAAAGTAAACAAGCTTGTCCAAAATCAAAAGACACCTTAAGATCGACTTGTTTAGACACTGGAAATGTATAGATTCAAACCACAAGATGAAAAACAAACAAACTCAAACAGCCATGAATAGTAATAAAACTAGCTCTTAAGATCACAAAGACACTTTTACAGTTCAGGATCTAAGAGGCCACAGCTATACTGGTTCGCTTTTCACAATGGGAAACTGTAACTGAAACAAGAAATACTGAAAGAACAATCACAGTTTTATCACACAACTGAGGCGGAATAATGTCAAGGAAAGTTGGTTTACAGCAAGTACAATGACAAGCAATCAGCAGCAAAATAACAGTGAAAACAGGGCTCAGACACAATGGGAAACCTCAGGAAGACATAGCCTAACTGGATCAGCGCAGGCTCTGGTGTGTCAAATTGACTCTCAGCGCAGTTCCCGAAGGGAGTACGTGTGCTGGAATGCAGACTACCTGTGGACAGCCTGCACTGAGACACGAGAGTTGCGTTTACAAGGATTTCCGAGTCATAAAAAGCTCAAAAATTCACTGTTTTTGCTGAAATAAAAAGCTATAGGTCAAGTACAAGCTAAGGGATGATCAAGAGGATGAAAAGATATCACAAAGAGTACAAGAGTCTTTTGTAGATCAGCTCTTCAAATCATGAATCTGCTCAAAAATGAGCAAGAGTAGCAGCCCCTCTACTTCGCTTTTGATATAGTCAAAAGATTTTCGATTCGGTACTCTTTGGTTCAGGAAGTGAATAGCAAAGATACTACAAACACCAACAAGATACTAGGCTCCCCAGCGGAGTCGCCTAGTTTGTTGTGGGGAAAAGTATCCAACTCGGATGACCCTATCCCTACTCTAAGGGTGACAGTCCTTAGCAACAACTGAAAGTAAAGCTTTGATATTTTCCTTTATGAAAGTACAGAGAAGGAAGAAAAGATTGACCAACCGGTGTCTTTCGCTTTTGTCGATCCTATCCTCTCTCTTTGTCTCTTGTTCCCAACTCCTTGCTCCCTTTGTCGGCCCAGCTACACAAAGATCCTGCACAAACAAGAGAAGGAAAACTATAAGAAACATGTACTCATAACTGATGCATGGATTAGAGTGAATCAGATATACAAGTAAATAAAATACATCAATGCAATACAAGTATATAGGAGAACATTCAAAGCTTTATTGATAGAAGTAAAAGGGTTCTGAGAAGGATACAACCATCAATGGCTCCAATCCAGCATCACCTCCCCAGCAGCAAGAAATCTCCTCTTCACCTCTATAAAAGCAATCACCCAATAGCTCTAACTGTAAACCAACAGCACTTCCTTGCTTTGCACAAAATTCCAGCCTCCCTAGACCTCATGAGAGAGCTCTATATATAGGATATTTGGAGAAAGGATGAGTCAGCTTGAGGCTGGAATAAAGCTGACTAGTGTCCTCTCCCACTTTAGTTAAACTTCAGTTCTTAAGTCCACTTGGAGATCCTTGCTTACACATGGAGATCAAGTACCTCTTACTCATCACAGGGCGAATCCCTTGAACCAAGTGTTAGTTTGGAAGCTTCCTGGGCAGTTGACACCTTGCAGAATGACTGTGCCACTTGGCCAATCTCGCCCAGCGCAGGTAGCCTTCATTAGATTTGACTTTCAGCGCAGGTACAAGGAGGAGCAGTTGCATTCCAGCGCAGATGCTCAGTGGAGCAGCTGACATGATCCAAAAATAGCCTGTTTTTGAGTGTTTTCAGGTGGAGAACTGATGGGAAGTGCTGTGGTTTGCTGACCTTGTTCTTCTAGGGGTAAGAACAACATGTTTAGGGACTGAGGATCCCTGTAATTATTGACATTTCATGCTCCATGCTGCGAGGCACAAAAATGTCTATAACACAACCTCCAGGAAGAGGAGTATTAACAGGCTTGTAGCCATGCATGTTGAACTTCTCCAGTATCTCCCGAGCATACTTACCCTGAGAAACAAACAGTCCACCACTGCGCTGACAAATTGCCAATCCCAGGAAATAATGAAGGAGGCCCAAGTCCTTCATCTCAAACTCCTTCGCAAGATCATCCTTGCATGAAAGTATCAATAGCTCATCACCTGTTAGAATCAAATCATCAACATACAGTACAATTATAAGCAACTTACCCTCCACCACAATCTAGTATAGGTTAGGATCCGCCTCACTCTTGGAGAATCCAAGTCCAGTGAAATAGCTGTCTATCCGTGTGTACCAAGCACGTGGTGCTTGCTTCAACCCATACAACGCTCTCTTGAGCCTGCACACATGTGACTCGCTACTGAAGACCTCAAAGCCTTCGGGCTGCTCAATGTACACCTCCTCCTCAATGACTCTGTTGAGGAACACATTCTTCACATCCATCTGATGGATGTGCCACCCCATCTGCACTGAGAGAGCAAGAATCGTCCGTATGGAAGAATACATTGCGACAAGTGCAAAGGTATCCTCATAATCGATCCCCTCTATATGTGAAAAGCCTCGAGCAACAAATCTTGCCTTGTACTTCTCCACACTCCCGTTAGCTTCCTGCTTAACTTTATAGATCCATCTTGAACCCACCACTGATTTCCCTTCCGGTCTAGAAACAATCTCCCAAGCACTGTTTCTGACAATCGAATCATACTCTTCCATCATGGCATCTACCCATGCGAGATCCTCCACAACTTCCTCGAAAGAGGATGGCTCAGTCACAACACATTTGCTCACAAGAGCCATGTATCCAGTGTACCGATCAGGTGATTGTCTCTGCCTACGTTGGGTTGTAGGTGGTCCTACAACTTTCTCTACATCTTGATCCAGTCGCTCAGCTTCTGTCAAGTACTTTTGCCCTCTGATGGTTGGTGCTGCATGAGTGGTCTCTTCCACTCCATGAACCTCATCCTGTGGTTGATCCACGTCTTGAAGCTCATCCTTAGGAACTAATAGCTCCTCATCTGCATGCAAGTGTAGCTCCCTCTCAAGCGAACACTTCATGGCTTTCTCCTCCTGAAATTTTATATCCTGTTGCACAACAGTTTTACCACTGTCTGGAAAATACACACGATAGTTGTGGGGCGTATCAGTGTACCCCACAAATATCCCAACCTCTGCGGTCGACTCCAACTTCTTCCTGGCATCCTTCGTCACATGCATGTAAATGTTAGCACCAAAAATCCTCAAATGAGAAAGATCAGGCTTCTTACCAGAATAAGCCTCCTTGGGTGTACTCATGCCAAGTATCCTGTGAGGACAATGGTTCTGCACATAAACTGCTGTATTGTATGCTTCCGCCCACAAGTGAAGGGGTATGCCCTGATCATGCAACATCACCCGTGCAGCACCCATGATCGTTCTGTTCTTCCGCTCAGCAACCCCGTTCTGTTGTGGGTTATGGGGAGCTATGAGCTCTCTTCGAATCCCTTCTGCCTTGGAGAAATCCTTGAACTCATCAGAGATGTATTCACCACCATTATTGCTCCTAAGAGCCTTCACCTTCTTCCCCGACTCCTTCTCGACCAGTGCTTTGAATTCACAAAACTTTGAATATGTCTCGCTCTTCTTCTTCATGAAGAAGATCTAGCACTTACGAGAGAAATCATCAACAAAAATCACATAATACCTGAGTTTTGCTGTCAAAGCAACTGAGAAAGGTCCACACACGTCTGTGTGAATTCTCTCAAGGATCATCGTGGCACAACTATCCTTCTCATGAAAGGTGGCTTTCACAAACTTTCCTAAAGTACACCCCTGATCTGACTGCGCAAGAGTGCCTTTAAGAAGCCTTGTAGTGATCTGCTGCAGTATCTTCAAGGCTCCATGGTGAAGGTGACCCAATCTCCTGTGCCACAACTCGCCATCATCCCGACTCACCAGTCCTTCTGCCTTGCATGCCATTGTTGCGCATCCATCTACATGCAACTGATAAAGGTTCCTCACTCGAACCCCTATATTTTGGGTTTCCCCAGTTGTCTTGCTGCACAAGAAAGCCTTTCCCTCGCTAAAAACAACATCATACCCCTTGTCTTCTAACATTTCCACAGAGATAAGATTCTTCTTCAATACTGGAACATGCATCACTTCCTTCAATACGAAGGGTTTACCAGACTCCCTCTCAAAGGAAATGGTACCAATACTGGCCACACTGTATCTACCATCATCGCCCATCTCGATGTGCACTCCAAGATCTTTGTCCTCCAAATCAGAAAACAAATCTCGATCTCCCGTCATGTGAAAAGACGCACCACTATCCAATAACCACACCGATCCCATCACACTTGAAACCAAGCATGCGATCAATGAAAAATCAAGCTTAAACTACGAGGCTAGAACCTCTCCTGCTGTAGATCCAGCAACCTGCATGTTCTTCTTCTTCTACAGACAATTAGTGGCATAGTGTCCATGCTAGTGACAGTGAAAACACTTCACCTTGGGCATGTCCTGCTTCTTGCCTTTCGCACCAGACTGAGAAGCTTTCTTGCTCTTCCCCTTCTTTGCTTTGGCAGCCAAAGCGCAATTTTCTTCATTAGCTCCCTTTGATGAGGATCCGTCCTTGGTACTCTGCCTGATCTCCTCCTCCACAAGATCTGACCATAGTCTCTCCCATCCTGGAAATTTCTCCCGACCACTGACAGAGTCCTGATAGGAATGCCAACTCTTCGGAAGACCAAGGAGAGCTAAGCTCACCAAGTCCTCATCATCAACAGTAACCCCCACACTTCCCGACTCATCTCGAAACTGAGTGAACTTCGTGAGATACTTGGGCATACTATCACCCTTCTCGCATTTGATGTTTCTAAGTTTATCTTTGAGAGCTAGCTTCCTTTGATCGCTCTTTCTTTGGAATAGATCTGTTAAAGCCTTCCACATCAAATATGGAGAAGTCTTTCCATGTAGGCTGGACACAATGTGATCCTTCACACCCTCCAACAGAATCCTTCGACACTTTGTTGTCTTCTTTTGCCAAGCATCAGCTTGAGTAGCATCAGTAGGCTTTGGGACATCAGTCTCTATGAACTCCTTCATCCGGTTTTCATCCAATACTGCCTCCATTCTATCCTTCCATGCAATATAGTTTGAGCTGCCCTCAAGAGCATACTCCAATCGCAATCCGTTGAAATACATTGTAACGTTGACACAAAGAAAACACTGCTGCAAATTCGAATTCCACCAGCTCCAAACTCAACCGCCTTGGATCTAAAATTCGTGAGAACAAAATATTTCTCATACAGAGATTGACTATATGGGCTTTTACCGGATATCTCACCTTCCCAAGGAAGGATGAATCCAGAGGCTACCTGGCCCGATTACAGACTCTGCCTGAAGAAATAGAATGTAAACACTTCCTAAATAGTAGATCTGATGATCAACAGCTCCGATACCATGTAGAAATTTTGAATAATAAACACATATTCAACAAATATTATCCTGATCATGTACTATTGCGTAATACATACACAATACATAAGCTCCTCTACGTTGATCATCAATTTAGCAGCATCAATAACAATAAAACACCAATAGCATGCACACATTAACACAATATGTAACCCGGGGAAAGCTTACAGCTGAAAACCCCACACTATTTGTATATTAATGATTGAGAACATGTAACATTACATAGTACAATACTCCTCTCAAGTATCCAGCACTATCTCCACCTGTTACACACAAACCAGCTCAGACCTGAACAAGTCACAGGTTCAAATCTTCTCCACTGCTTTGCCTGCCTCTATTGCACACAATACCAAGTGAAATTCACTCACACTGGAAATCACGTGAGCACGGGCTATTTCACTGGGCATATCAATGCAATACTCATTGGCATACTCAATACATTTCTTGTGCAAATCGTCATGCACAACTCTAGTCACAACTAATAGCAATCTCATCCTCTAACACCTGTCCCTGCTGAACTGTACATGCACTTCCATGCAACTGAGTTAATTGATGTATTCTTTAGTTTCTTTATGAGTTAATAATTAGTTTAACAACTCATCATTATTATATTTGCAGTTAGACTAATTACAACTAGTTTAACGAAGTCAAACTGAACACAACTCCATCAACTCCACCAAACTCAACTGCTTGAGTTCTGACTGAAGTCTTGCATGCAACAACTCAACTGACCCACAAAGAAAGCATATTTCCTTCTGACAGCTGCATGTGCCACATTCGTAGCTCAAATTGAAGTGCTCCAAGAGAATAAGATAAAGTTTATATTCAAAATATTATTATGAGACAATAATATTTGACTTTTCTATTTTTGACTAGCAGTCTAAAACTAGACTTTGATCACTCCTGTTGTGATCACTCCTGTTGTGATCCAAAAATAGACTTTGCGCCATAATTTTCCTGCGGGCCCACTTAGTGAAGGCAACTCCTTTCCACTAAGCTCCATCATCTTGTTGCATTCTCAACACGTGTTTCCCCTTTAAATAAAAAAAATGCTCAGTACCTCAATCAATTCATCAGCTCAAATACAGAAACACAATTTGTGAAGAGGCGGAGCTCCCTTTTATTAATTCACTGAGGCAAGTACATACATTAATACATCGTCCAGCCCAGATTCAGGCGATAACAAAATACAAAAACCTGTTATTGCCTCTCTGGTTGTGTCTCTGTTCCCTTCTCTATCAAAAACTTTCCCTTAGTCCTATTTACATTCTACATTATATAGATCTTTGGCCAAAGGCCAAAAGAGATCATTCAATCGATGACGTAACCAAATGCAGAATTTAGCTTTTCGGCCTTCAAAATTAGACAGTTAGCAAAACCAGCTGTAGCTAATCTCTAGGTTTCGTACTTCACAGATTCGATCTCAACTGTCTTTGGATCAATCTTGTTATCATGGTTGAAGCTGCTCAAAATGAGGCAGTGATCAAGGAGGTTCGGATCTGCTACAAGGATTTGTTGTTCTGGCAATGGTGCAAGATCTGATCTTGCATTAGGATCAGTAGTCATGATAAGTACTCTAACTACCAAATAAACATTAGAGATATCGATAACTTACAAAGAGTGATTAAAAGTAATAAATCATGTAATAAATGATTAATTAATGCTAAGTTAAATTAAAAGTATGAAAAATAAATTTTATACGAAATATGTCACCGTACTTGGACTGGTGCAAGATGAGGGTGTATAAAAGAGGTAAAAAAACGGTAAGGGGTTATAATTTAGGAAGAGGAAAATGGAAAAAAGAGAGATAATTAGGGGGCTAACATCCTCCCATCCATAAGTTGTTGTGTGTCCTCGCACAACTCTTTACCTTTGCAAAAAACCTTCAAAACTTTGAGCATTCCAACTCAATCCTGCTCTGACATACTAACATCAGCCTGTAGTGTTTTAGACTTCTTCTTTTTGATGTTATTTAGTTTCTTTGTCACCTTTTTAAGTCGCTTGAAACATCACGCAACTTGGTACTTCCAAACTCTAACTTATCCTTTCTTTTTCTAGATCTCCGCAGTTAATTCTTCTTTACTCTGTTGTTTATCCTCCCGCGCTTTAGCTATGAGTTGTTCTAAGTTCTGCACTTGAAGCTCTAGTTCAACTATTCGAGCAACAGGAGTTACCAAATCTTCTTCTTCTTCTGTCTCGACAGGGGCTGTGTCTTCCTCAGGGACCTCAGTATCCCTCATGGTTACATTAAGAAATTCTTCTTCTTCTAGTTCTTCTTCTTGCACTGGTGCAGAAGGGGATTCAACGTCCTGTGGGGATTGTGGTTCTTTTCCTGCACCAGATTCTTCATTCTTTTTCCGGGGCCTTTTAATGAAATCGGCCAACAGAGTGTCATCTTCGACCTCTACAAATTTTGCTGCGTCCGCAAGGACTGACAGGTTGTCTTCTTCGGGGGTCTGTGCCTGTACTGGTGGCATAGAAGGAGTCTCTTCAACAGGTGCACTAGCTGTCTTCTTATTTGGAGATGGGGCCCTTTCTTCTATTGATTTTTCAAGTCGTTTCCTTTTTGCACTGGTGCAAGAAGGACTCCCCTTTATATTCTTACTCTGACCCTTGTGCTAGCGGGGTCCTCTATCTCCTTTCCAGCATCTGTCTTTTTATGTAGCTGTTTTAATACTACCTCCAAGGTCATGCTTTTAACTTCTAATTGTTTTTGGACGAAAACCTTTATCAGGTCGTGCTGATATAACTTCTTGTCGGCCTGGTCTACCTGTCCATCCTGCACACCCTTGGCCATTTTTCCAAGATCTTAAGAAAAAAATGAGGGAAATTAAGCCTCCACCGGACGTGCCAGGTGGCTTCGAAATGCTGCAACATCCTAAAATGGTACACAAAAGTGAGGGAGTACCTTCCCTCACAGGTTACGAATTTCTATAGGATGAAAAGGAGGTCCTACCGCTGTCTCAGCAGGGCACTGCACGGAATTCCTTCCTTCCAATCTACCTTCATTTTCTTGTTGATGAAAAAACGCTACCATCGCTTCTTTTCTAGTTTCTGATTTTTAAACCACTGCTCACCAGTATTTTCCAAGCCTATCGTTGCTTCTATAAACTCTTCCATAACCTCAAATTTTAGAGGCCCAATTTTTACTCGGCCATTTTTGAAACTTCTAGAAAACTATAAGGCCACTTCACTGTTGTGCCCGTCAAAATTTTGCAAGAATTGAAGAAAGCCCGAGTCTCACAATAGTGCAAGACTATTGCGATACTCAGCAGTTTGTTCTACCCTACTAAGAGACGAAGGTTAGCTTTGAACAGGCAGCATCACTACTTAACGGTTATGAACAGTCAAGAATTTACATGCAACACTAGGAAAATTGGTTCTTATAGATAGGGATCCAACTGTCCACCATCCCTTCCATCTTATCACCCATTCATTCCACTAAAATAGCCGTGGATGCGTGACATTTTTTAGATCAAGCTGAACCGGTACTTGCGGCAGTGTTTTAACAGCTAGGTGAGGTAATCATTACGAGTGAAGGACATCTAGGATTATGGCAGAAAGGGGAAATTATATCCAAGCAACGGTTAAACACTTCCGCACTCCTTCATAATTCAAAAAAGAACTTAGCATTCATTACAAAATGATCATGATTCTTAACTTAAAAACACCTTATACTTTAAATAATTTTCTCCTAGTTAATATGATAGCACAAGTACTCATCGACTAAGTGAAAGGACTTCTTATAAACTTTCATGATGAGCACTTTCATATGACGTATACTATGAAAAGAACAAATTGTACTATGTTTCTGACATGGTGCATGTTTGCACCGGTCTGCGTGAACCGCTTAAATTATGCTATTCTGCTGGTACCATTCTACTTGCATTATTATATAGGACGACATGCTTGCACTAGTGCAAGAATAATATCTGAAAAGAGAATAGGTAATTTAAGCAAAATATAGGCTAGAATTCCAACATGGCTTCCTCAACTTACACTGGAAATTTGCTTCACCCTTTCTTGATGCTTCAGAGCATATCCTTTTGCTCTTTGTGCGTGAGATCCTACAACGAATTCATGTGGAAATAAAGAAGTGGGAAAAATGAAATTTTAGAATGGGAAGGAATTATGTTACAGGGATTCCAGGAATAGTACCACAAAAGGGGATAAACAGAAGTGGGATATGAAAAAAAATTCAAGGGTAAAGTGGGGTTTTTACGAAATGGACATGGTAAATTCAGAAGAATATGGGAAGGTTAATCATTCTGGGATTGAAGAAGAAAATTAAGGGAATATTACGAAAGTGGAATATGAAGAAAGGAAAAAAAAAATTCTGGAAGTTTTGCCTGCACTGGTGCAACAAAAATAACTATAGTGAAAATTAAGCGTTACTTGAATAAAAATATCCATGCTAATTACCCCAATTGTATAAAGGTTGGTTCTGCTGAACCTGCTTTTACTTGGTGGTCGCTAGCATATCTAAAGATCAAGCAACATTCTATTTTTATTAGAAATTTTTTATCTTCCTGCTAGCAAGTTGGTTTTCAGGTTGATCCTTTTGCAATCATTTCAGAGAACTAATTTTCATAATTACAGGAAAATGTTTTTTCTTTAAAAAATTGTATTAATTTTATTTTATTTTAAGAAGAAGAAGAATTCATGTTTTCAAAAGGTTGGTATTACCATTCACCACTACCATCCCGAATTTCTGTTGGACTTGCTGTGTAAAATATTTCCTGGCAAGTGGCTAAAAATACTTCTTTAATCTGTGTCCATTTATCAGGAACACTGAATTTTGTCCATCAATATTTTTAACTTCTACTACTCCATTCTCGAATACTCGGATCACTTCATAAGGTTCCATCCAATGTGTATGGAATTTCCCTTTAAAATTTTTAAATCTAGAATCATAAAGGAGCACCCAATCACCTGGTTGTAATTGCTTTTTCTGAATAGACTTGTCATGCCACCTATTGCGTTGCTACTGAATTAGTATGTTTTGCTGAACAACATCCCTACAAAATTCATATAACTCATTTAATTGGAGAAGACGTTGTTGTTGTGCCTCAAAGAGATCTAGTCCTAATTGACCTGTGGTTTTGAAAGTTTTGATCTAGAATTCAATTGGTAACAGAACTTGTTTGCCATGTACCAGCTCATATGGTGTATGTCTCGTGCTATTTCTCCAGGTGGTTCTGTATGCCCACAAAGCTTCTGGTAATATTTCAACCCAGTTTTTCTGATGCATATTTATTATCTTTGTAAGAATGGACTCGATCAATTTGTTTGTGGATTCCACCTAGCCATTTGCTTGCGGGTGATAAGGCATGGATTTCCTGTGCCGAATCTTGTATTGCTCCATCACACCTTGTACCAAATTAGAAATAAACTGTGGACCATTGTCAGAAACAATTTCTCTAGGCACACCAAATATAGTAAAGATTTCAGTAAAAAGAAAATCAACAACAACTTTTTCTGTAGCATAGGAAACAACTTTAGATTCTACCCAATTTTTAACAAAATATGTACAAACCAAAATATGATTTTTACTTAATGACATTGGATTTATTGGCCCTATAAAATCAATAGCCCATTTTTCAAACAACTCAATCATAACTTGGGGGCATAAAGGAATTTCATTGGTTTGATTAGGCTGGCCCACTCATTAACAACTATCACATCGCCTGACATATTGTTTGGCATCCTTAAACAAAGAAGGCCAAAAGTAACCAGCACAGAATATTTTATATGTAGTCCACTTATCAGCGAAGTGGTCTCCACAAGGTTCATCATGAGCAGATTTCAATATGTCAAGCACTTCCTCCTCTCTTACACACCTACGGATAATTAGGTCTAGACTAGTGTAAAAGTGATCTCCTTGAATCCAGGAGTATGTAACACTTTTCTAAATAATATTCAGCTTTTCACGAGTAGACAAGTGGGGTGGTGTTTTCCCAGTAACCAAGTAATTAGCGATGTCAGCAAACCATGAAGAATCTGTTGACATAACAAAATGGTGTTCATCTGGAAAATCATCATTAACAAGAATTACTTCACTAGAATTATCTAATCTGGAAAGAAAATATGCTACAACATTAGATTTTCCTAGTTTATCAACAATAGTAACATTAAATTCCCGCAACAATAGTAACCACCTAGTCACTCTACTGGTAGTCAGTGGTTTGTTCATCAAATATTTAATCACGGAATGATCAATATGTACAAATACTTCATATCCTATAATATAGTGCCTGAACTTAGTAATTGCAAAAATTACAGCTAAAAACTCTTTCTCTGTAACTGTATAATTTAATTCAGTGGAAGACAAATTCTTACTAATATAATAAATAGCATAGGATTTCTTATTTTCCTCTTCTCCTAAATCTGCGCCAATAGCCAAATCTAAAGCATTAGAGGAAATGTGAAAAGGCAGGGACCAGTTAGGACCTCTCAAAACTGGTGCATGTACTAAATTTTCCTTCAATGTTTCAAAAGACTGTTGGCAAGCTGTGGTCCAAGAAAATTCACTATCCTTAGCTAGAAGTCAGAAAAGAGGGGCAGCTATCTTAGAAAAATTTTCAATGAATCTTCTATAGTAACCAACATGTCCTAAAAAACCTCTTACTTCCCTTTGAGTTTTGGGTGCAGGAAGATGCAGAATGATTTCAATCTTTGCTGGATCAACCTAGATACCTTTACCAGAAATCAAATGGCCAAGTACCACTCCCGCTTTACACATTAATCTACATTTCTTGTCACTTAAGTCGAGATGGGTTTCCTGACAACAAAGAAGTACTTTCTCCAGATTTTTGAGAGCTTCCTGAAAAGAATCACCAAACACAGAAAAGTCATCCATATAAATTTCTACAAATTCTAGATCAGCAAAAATGGCCAGGACTGCCCTTTGAAAGGTAGTCAGGGCATTACATAAACCAAAGGGAAGCACTCTATAAGCAAATGTGCCCCATGGACATGTAAAAGTAGTTTTATCCTGATCTTCGGGTGCAATCTGTATCTGGTTATAGCCATTGAAGCCATCCAAAAAGGAAAAATATTTCTTTCCTACAAGGGTATCAAGCACCTGGTCAATGAAAGGGAGAGGGAAATAATCTTTGATAGTGGCTTTGTTTAATTCTCGATAATCAATACAAATACACCATCTTCCATCTTTCTTAGGTACTAGTACTAATGGAGAGACCCACTAACTATTGGAAATAGGATAGATAAAACTGACATCCAAGAGTTTCTGTACTTTTTCCTTCACAATATCTCTTAGAGCTGGATTCATTCGCCTTTGGGGTTGCCGGACAGATCGGGTTCCTTCCTGAATATAGATATGATGTGTACAAGTTTTAGGAGGAATACCCTTCATATCTTCATAGCCCCAAGAAAAGGAAATAAGATGGTTTTGCAACAAATTCACAAGCTGCTCCTGCTGAGACGAGTCCAAATTTGAACTAATATGCAAGGATTTACCAGGGCTAATCTCAACAAGAGTAGTATTAGGCTCAAGAGTACTCAAGGGAGTGGTAAAATGCAGTGGTACAGAAGAATGAGATTCATGATTATATTGAAAATCTAGGCTAAAAATCTGGCTCAATGGCTCAAAGTTAGGCATAGTGTCTAGATTATTCAGGAAATCTTGAATCTCATCTTCTTGTGAAGACCCGGTACAATGATGGATAAGGGAATGGGCTGAGTCTCCTCATCACTACTTTGATCCAACCATAAAGTATCTCGAAGGTCCTGAATGGATCTGGTAGGGGGGTATAAGGTAACTTTCTTCCTAGAATCTCCACGCGAAATATATATATCACCGGAACGACATCCAATATATGCATTAGCCATAGCAAGCCATGGTCGACCCAAGATCAAGGGATGTACTCCTACTAGGTTCTTTGGATGAAGCACAATGAAATCAGTAGGATATTCCCAAGAATCTAATGAGATGATCACATCATCCAATACTTCTTCTGGCTTAATTTAAGATCTATCTGCTAATTCAAGCACAGTGGGAGTAGGGCGAAGATGAGATAACCGAAGTTGATCCATGGTTTGCTTAGTCATGACCTTAATGGCTGCCCCCAGGTCTATAAGAACATTAGAGACAAGGAAATTACCAATCTGAACTGAGACAACATGGCTTCCGGGATCAGTATATTTTTCCATAAACACACATCCCGTCATCAACTCTGCTACCCTACCAACAAATTGAATGGTTTGGGGTTCCAATCTCTTCCTCCCGGGTTTCTTGGGACAGATTTCCTTAATAATCTTGGTACAAATGGGGATCTATTTGATGGCTTGAAGAAAAGGTATCTTAATGAAAAGATTCTAAAGCTCTGATGCCAAGCTAATCTCAGAAATAGGCTCACTTCTTTCCATTACTAGCCTCTCTGGGAAGGGAGGCTGGTTGGAAGAAGATGGCAAGGATTCAGAGGGTAAGGGTTGCTTAGTGACAGCTTTTGGAGAATGGTTAAGAGTTTCCTCTTCTCCTTTCTTTTCAACAATCACTATAGGTTGCTTCTGATTTTTTGATGTTACAGTCCTTCCCGATCTTAATTGAATATCATGAACCCCAACTGGAATAGACTGGTACTTGAATCGTAAAGGTGGGTTTGTTAGATCATTTGCACTGCTTTATTATTGTTAGTATTGGGCATAGGTTGAGCAGGAAATTAAGGAGGTCAAAAAGGTGGAGGTAAAGGCAATGGTGGAGTAGACTGACTCAGAAGTTGAGGCATTGAATAAGGTGTATGCGTATATGGATATGACTGCATAGGTGGCTGGTAGGAATATGGAGAATGAGTTGGCCCTCTCCAACCTTGTTTCCATGGTTGAGAAGGTTACCCATGCTGATATTGATTTCCATACTGCCACTGCTAATTATTGTTAGGATAAGAATATGCATGTGAATTATAACCAAAATAGTGTGGAGAAAATTTAGGAGCCATACCTTCACCTACCTGAGACCAATTCCTTCTTGCTCCCATAATATACAAGCATTCATCTTCAGGCTATCCCCCTGTAAATACACCTTTAAGAGCTGGTATAGAGGAACATTTTTCTGTGACATGGTCTTATGCACAAATAACACACTTATTAGTTTCTTTCAAATTAAGAGGACACTCTTTAGGAGGATGCTTGCCTCTACATTTAAGATAGAAAATACATAATGACTCTTGTTCCTTCATGATTTTTTTGCTGAAATTTTAAAGAGTCCAACTTTTTGGTAACAGTATTCATTATATCAATTTTCATGTTTTCCATTTTATTTTCTAGTCCAATAATCATAGCATCAGCAGATTCAGTTTTTCTATTTCTATTTCGAGTTCCTCTACCAAATCTATACTGATTTATTGAAAATTTCTTGTTTAGGTCACAAATTTGTTCAAAAGTTTGCTAAGAAATATCACCTTGTCCTAACAGATTTAAATTATTTCTAGCATTATCAGTAAGTCCTCTTAAGAACAAGGTTCTAATAGTACTGGGATCCAATTTAAGTTTCGACCTTTGTAAAATATATAGAAATCTTTCTAGGTAATCTTCAAGAGTTTCATCATCATCCTGTATGATTGTAAAAATCTCATCCTGCATGTCCTGAGTTTTGCAATATTCTTGATATTTAGACAAAAACACTCTCTTCATTTGAGCCAAAGAGGTTATAATATTTCCTCCTAACCCCATAAACTAGCGTAGAGCTGAGTCCTTGAGAGTAACAGGAAATAATCTTAACTTCTGAGCGTCAGTTGAATAATCATAACTTCTACACAGAATATCAAAATCGAATAGAAAAGAGTCAGGATCTTCATGAAATTTACCATGGAAATGAGCAAGAGTTGATGGTGGAATATTCTTCATTTGCGCCACAATATCAGGATCCATAATTGGAAACACAAAAGTTGGATTGTTCTCCATTTACCTGGTTTTCACCAGTCCCTTCCACATGATCTTCATGGTCCACCATTGTTTCCCTTTTACTTGAACGCTCTCAATAGGTTGAACCACACCTGAGCTGTTATCACCAAAATCCAGGTGGATTGTTCCTGCAGATGGGTTTGAATTGGATTGGGCTTCCTGCTTATAGAAGGAGACCCAATATGAGAATTGTTTTCAGAATTCTTTCGGCCCTTAGTGGGCTTCGAACCCTTAACTTTTCTAGGCATTCATTTCAAAAAAGAAAGAAAAATAACCAACAACTTATAATAAAAAATGTTGTCATAAATCAATCAACACCAGTAAAATTCCTTCAAAGAATCTTTTCCAAACAATACTACAAAAATAAAGGAAAAATTACCTCTATTGTATATTCAGAAAATTCTTACTAAATCAAATCGCCTCCCCGGCAACGACGCCAAAATGTCGACTGCAGGAATTACACTTAATCAAACACCTCAACACTTAATTTGTCAACCCGGGGGATCCGTAAACTTAGAGAGGAAGCACAGACAATGCCAAAGATGGTATGAATCTTCCTAATATAAATCCCTACTTTCTTTAAAGGAAAGATTACATAATCAAATTAAAAAGAGAAAAAGGCAACTTGAACCATCAAAATAATCTAAGACTGGAACAAGGAAGAATGCATTTGCGAGAGGGAATTAAATATAAAAGGCAATCACTCTAGCTAATTATTGTTTAACTACTGAGTGTTTGTTTTTCTTTAGAAAAGACACTTAGTAGTCTCATCAGATGGGCCCTTAAACCTACTCCTTTAGAGATTTCCTTCTTGCACTAATCTATCATGTACTATCGCAGTTTGCTTGCACTAGTGCAAGAACAAAGATTTATGCAGAAGGTATAAATGGTGTCTTTACTAAAGGCTTTTTACTTCCTACAAGGGCTTGAACTTTTCCAGGTTCAAAGAACTCAAATGCCGTGGCAAGAAACCAGTTCTTGCACCAGATTAGAGCTTCCTACACCGGATCAGAGCTTCTTGCACTTAGCATTTAATTCTCAAAATGAGTGTTTAATTATTACAAGTGCTATTATACTATTAAATCAAATTTCACACATAAAAAGTGAATGTTTCTAATCTTAACAAAGTGCGGGAATAAAGAAACAATCAATATACATTCATCCTGTCATGAGCATTTAATGAAAGAAAGAAGATTGCGGGAAGTAGACTAAGAAGGCTTGCTGCATCGCACCAACGTGCACTGGTGAAAATTCATTTCTCCTGTTTGGACCAGGTGGGGAAAACCAATCAAAAAGAATTGCAGAAAAGGAGATATCACACCAACTTACACTGGTGTAGGGTTATTTCTCCTGCTTGGACCAAGCGGAGGAAAACCAATCTGAAATCAAGTGCAGGAAAGGGAATTTATCTACTTCACACAACGGATCTACTTTCACTCAGACATGAATGCATGTGCTTAAAATTAAATCACACTTGACAATGTAAACACAAATTACAGAAAAATGGTAAATGGGGTAAACGTGATGGGTTGGCTACGCCCTAGCGAACCAGCACGTTTCCCCTTTAAATAAAAACGTTGCTCAGTACCTTAATCAATTCATCAGCTCAAATATAGAAACACAATTTGTGAAACATGAGGCGGAGCTCCCTTTTATTAATTCACTGAGGCAAGTACATACATTAATATATCGTCCAACCCGGATTCGTGCGATAACAAAATACAACAACCTGTTATCGCCTCTCTGGCTGTGTCTCTGTTTCCTTCTCTATCAAAAACTTCCCCATAGTCCTATTTACAATCTACATTATATATATCTTTGGCCAAAGGAAAAAACAAATCATTCAACCGATTACATAACCAAACGCAGAATTTAGCTTTTCGGCCTTCAAAATTAGACAGTTAGCAAAACTAGCCATAGCCAATCTCTAGCTTTCATCCTTCACAAATTTGATCTTGGCTGCCTTTGGATCGATCTTGTTGTTGTGGTTGAAGCTTCTCAAAACGAGGCGGTGATCAAGGAGGTTCGGATCTACTGCAAGGATTTGTTGTGCTGGAAACGGTGCAAGATCTGATCCTGCACTAGGATCAGCGGTCACAGTAAGTACTCTAACTACCAAATAAACATTGGAGATATCGATAAGTTACAAAGAGTGATTAAAAGTAAGAAATCATGTAATAAATGATTAATTAATGCTAAGTTAAATTAAAAGTATGAAAAATAATGTTTATACGAAATATGTCACCGTGCTTGGACTGGTGCAAGATGAGGTGTATAAAAGAGGTAAAACAACGGTAAATGATTATGATTTAGGAAGGGGAAAATGGAAAAAAGAGTGAAAATTAGGGGGCTAACACTTGTTAGGTTTCAAAACCGTCCGTCCAAGTGTCCTAGTTCAGTTTCACTTACTCCAGTTTAAGTTAAGTTTAACTCCAGTCATTTATTAGTGATATTTACAATGTAATCTTAGTTAAGTGATTTGTAATACTGAGAAGAGTAAGTCCTCTGCTCCACATTTTTGTTCTCTCCAATTTTTGACAAAATTTTGTTGAAAGAATTCGCTTCAGTCCCTTTGAAAAAGTTTGAAAATGCTAAAATTTATAATAATCTTGTCACTGAAACTTGGATAGAAATTCTAGAATGCCCTAAACATACAGTGGGATCTTGTTAATCTGACTTTCAATATATACACTGCATATTATATCCTTATCATGGGAATGACTTCTACATTAGTGGATATGGGGTACCAAGAAATCAGGCAAGAATTATCTTCTTCTCATCAACACAATTTAGTGTAAAATACAACTGCAAAGGGAAAAGCCCCATTGCAGATATATGTGGAGACGACTTTGTTGGTGATGGTAAGCATATCAAGGGTTTGGAATAGGAGGGCCCAAGGGTCCTGTATCACTTGATGATGTAAGAATATTGCAGTGGTCAAATGGGAACTTACGACATAAATTAGAAGCTTGTGTTTCAACGATTCAAAGGTTACACTCCGAAGCCCATGCTACTATTGTTCATCACGAAAATCAATTGAAAGTGGTTCAGGAGTTAATCTCAGTTTCGTTTTGAGATGAAATTAAGGAAATTCATCATGAACCAGCAACAAAAGAGGAGTTGGAAGAGGTAGTGGCTCTTTCCACACAAAAACAAGCTACATTAAAGACCTGCAAGCTCATATATCCTACCAAAAATTATTTCATGTTTAATACATTGAACGAAGAGGAAAAATGCCTATAAAGACAATGGCCCAAGAAAGGATCGAAGAGTCATACCTAAGATGTAAAGATATTTTGGGCATCAATGCAACTCTATGGGGCTTAAGGTGATGGAAATACGACTACTCTGAGATTACTTCAGTAGGCAAGAAGTTGGATTATCATTATTATTACAAATTGCTTCTAAAGGTGCAAAGATACACTGAAGGTATGGAAGATTTGGGAATATCATCTAGCCAATATTTAGGAATATTTTTCTTTGATCATTGTGCTTGAATTAGTAAGTTTGTCTTCTAGTTATGCATACAACATCATGAATGAATTATTACCAAAATAAGTTAATTGTGTGTGAAGTTGTAGCAACTTTCCCAAATTTAAGGATTGGGAGTGCGATATCCCAAAAATATGTTACTGCACATTTTCACCACAACCATGTAGGGTCTTCTAATGCAATATCAACACCAGAGCATAAGGCTAAAACCCATTCTAATCATGTAACTATTGGAAATCAACGAGAACAACCATGTGATTGTGAGGACATGAATAGGTCCGTTTACCGTGACTTGGCTCAATGTGGTGATTCCCCTGAAATGGTCCTTGTAGAGAGTGTTGTTGCCTTGTCATCATCTAAGTCAATTCAAAATTGTCTTCATTTTTCCATCTAACTAGTAGTAGTCAATTTATCTGAGCTATGCCATGAATTTGAAGATCTTTAAGTAAAGATAAAAATTCCAAAAATTGATACTTCCAATTTTCTTTAGATAAACATAATAATGAAAGTTTACAAGTTATCCTTGAACCCGTAGTTTAAAGTCTTGCAATATGTGGGGTCTATATCTAATTATTTTTTAGTTTTCAATTGTGAGGAATATTTCTACTTATTTTTTGGCTTGCAATTTTTGGGGAAATGGTGTGGTTTCTTGTGCCATTTGGCAATTCCATGTTGCTAGTTTGGATCAGAAATGGTTTTGTCACCCTAGTGTGGTGAATCCAGTAACATAGTTGATCACAACTATGGTTGTGCAAGTGATTATTAAATTTCTCGCACTTTTTGTTTATGTTTAGGGACTCCATCAGAACAATTCTTGCATAGACTAAGAAGAGACAAATCATAATTAGATGCAAACTTTACTGTGTATACTTTCTCATGTATGTTTGAACATCAAAACAACCCATTACAAAACAAGAAGGTTGTTGTCTTTATATTCATATGGTTTTCTTGGCTTTGATGTCCAATTGAAAATGTATTCAGTTTGTGCATGTAGAACATCCTAAAACCATATATAAAGATGAAGCTAATGTAAATGTGCACTGATATTTTGCATCATATAACTTTACATTGATGGTACTCTAGTCACCATATCTAGTAAAAAACATAGAGGTGGAGTTTAAGGGTGTCTCTCAAGGAGTAATCAAGCTTCATTTCGATGTTTTAAACCTAGAGTGGGTTATTGTGCTACCAAATATAGATGTCATCATTCTATCCTCTGGCCAATGGTTTCTAAGATTAGGTGTCTACATTATGAAATATGAGGTATTAGCTTGTCAGAAGTGTCCATAAATTAAAGCCCAGTAGTTTGGCATCTATTTTTCCTTAAGACATGCTATTCAAGGTGCACTAAATGGGATCTGCTTACTGTCGGGATTCAAAGGCATTGCCTTCCTGAAATCGTTCACAACAAACCATTTTGAAAATGGTTAATGGGACTCAAGAGGCACATGCAATAGGAAATTTCCCTACAAAAAGGATGAGGTAAATTTCAACGATGTTGAGAAAGATATACACAAGATACTTATGGATGAGTTCAAGTATGGAACAAAGGAAGAGGCTCCCATTGGAAAAATCCCAAAGTTGGTTGATACATATTGCAGTCTACTTAAGCTATATGGGAAACCATGCAAATACAGAGACTCTAATTTTATATCAAAAAGTATAATTAATTGGCTTGTTCCAATTGATTGCACACATTGGTGATTGCCTTGCCCATATGATACATAGAATGAAATTTTACTACTAATGAGCAAGGATATTTAATGATTTCCTTTCATAAATGGTGTACATGCTTCCTTGCCTTTATTCTATTTGAAATGGTTTTTACCTTAGCATTAGTGCATCATTTGTTTTTTCCATAAATGGCAACTGGAGCTAAACTCCAAAGAGCCCATTATTTCATATGTTCATGGAAAGATGCATCTAGGATTATACTGTTCCTATGATACATGCTAAATTTCTTATTTGGAAGGTTCAAATAATTTATTAATGCTATACTATTGTTGTAATAGGCTATCAAAGTTATGTAGACATAAAACAAAGAGTTTTGAATAGATGTTTATGGTGGAAAAGAATTATTGGTAAAATTGTCACTGATTTTTTTCACAATGTTCTGCCAAAAACTCAACTTTGTAGGTTCTCTTGGTATTGCAATGTTAATTTATAATTGTGTAGTGTTCCATATTGTATTTATCCAATGAAGATGGCATGTGTTCACTTGCTGCACAATGACATTAATATTCATTTTGTTATTTGAAAAATTTTCCAAGAAAATAAATGTTTAAAATATGGCAACCATTTCAAGATTGAGGAAAAAATCATGTTAAGGAACAATTTAATGAAACCCCTTCATATAACCAGGTTTTCTTGTTAATAGTATTTGGTTGATTAGTAAAGCAAGGTCATTATTAGTTTTTTTTTCTTGAGAAAATTAATATTTATATAGTATATATTTTCTTTCAAATAATATAAAATATTTGCTCTAGTTTTTATGTTCTTTGGATATTGAGGATTGGCTAGGTAAACAAGAGAACGCATATATGTATGCCCTTGGGTAATTTTCCTGATTGAACTTACCTTATTTGAATCCTGCCATTGATTACTCTCTAGTTATGTAGGGTCATTGTTAGTATTTTTCCCCGAAGAAAAATATGTTATGAAACCAGCTCAAGAAAAGATAGAAAAGATAGATCAACGCCTTAGAATTCAGCCTCTTTGAGGGGGCAACCTCCTTTACATTACATAAATGAACAATTCTTGGATGATACAAATGAAAAGACCTCCTTTCTATATATAGGAGTCTAAGGGGTCATAACATAATCAGAGCCGACATAACAATAATAATGTAAGGGCACAATAATAACAATAGTGGGCTTCTATGGGGGCACAACAATAACAATATGGGCACTACATGGGTACATAAATATAATAAGTGGGTTATACTAATAACAATAAGGGGTTACACTAGTAGTATAGGGGCCTAACATGCCCCTCTCCTTCAAAAAGTGTTGTCCTCAATGCTTGAGTAGTTCTTGATGCTTCTGTATAAAATTCTTGTCCTCCCATGTGGAATATTCTGCGGGTAAGTTCTTCCACTTGATGAGATACTCTGAAATTGATCGATTTCATAGCTGTCAGGTTCTTGTTTCTGTGACTGCTCCAGGTTCCAATATGATCTTTCCTTCCTCTTCAATTTCTGGCAATATTGTTTGAATTGGGATCTTTTGCAACTTTTGAATAAGTGGCCATACTTCTTCGTCATTCTTCCATTCATCCCTTGCTTCATTTATCCAATCTGGTTGGATAATATAAATAGCACAAAATAATGCTTCGACATCCTCATCCTTGAAGAGTCTTCCCATTCGGTAAGGTTGCCATTTTTTAAGTGCATGTAGTATTGCCAACATTTCCTTCTCATAAATAGCTTGCTTGAGATGTAGCGGTAAAAATAACCAATCACCTACATCAAATTTTTTTTCACTACGATGTTGATCTACCTGTTGTTTCGTTTGATTTTGCACCGAAGTGGCGTTATCCTTTAAAAGTTGGAGAACTTGTTGTTGATGCTCGATGTGATCTTTCATTGCTTGAACCTTTTTCTTCTTGATATGTCCTTCTATCTCTAGAGGTTGAGGAGTGATAATTTCTTCCAATCCTTTACAAGATATGGTCAGATTCATTTCTTGATGCGCGATGTGATCTTTCACTTCTTGAACATTTTTCTTCTTGATATGTCCTTCTATATTGATAGTTTGAGGAGTGGTAATTTTGGACAATGAATTACAAGATATGGTTGGATTCTTTTCTTCTTTCTCGGTGTGATCTTTCACTTCTTGCACCTTTTTCTTCTTGATATGTCCTTCTATCTTGAGAGTTTGAGGAGTGGTAATTCTTGCCAATGCTTTACAAGATATGGTTTGGTTCGTTTCTTCTTTCTGTGGGGTGGGGTCCTGGCGTATATCTTCTTCTTTTGATGTTTCTTGATCCTTTTCTTCCTCCTCTTCATATTCTATGTAAAATAATTTCTTCTCAGCACACTTATGACCTTTAGTGCATTTGCTATCACAACTGTAACAAAGCCCTTTTTCTCTTTTTTCTTCCAATTGTTGTGGTGTAACCTTGGTAGGTTGTGGAAGGCTAGGAGAAACAACACTTCCATCTTTATAGTTGTGAGGAGTACGCTTCCTGGTTTCCATAATTTTTCTTTTCACTATGTCACAAAGCCCTTTTACTCTTTCCAATTGTTGTGGTGTTTCTCTAAAGAAGGTGTTGCTCTTTGTATCCTCATAATGTGCTATCATTTCCTCTGTGAAAATTGACCACGTAACAAGTTGTTTACGAGAACAAAGCCCTTTGTACCATAAAAATTGATCTGGTTCTAAATATGGAGATGCAATACATACCTTTTGTAATAGTTGTACACCATGAAGATCAAAATATTGCTCCATCTGAAGTATCCAATTTACCGGATCCTTGCCATCAAACTTCCTCATCTTGCTTTTTCTTGATTTTAGGAGCTCGACCTTGAAACGAATGTAACTCTATACTTTTGGATCTTTAAGTTCTGAAATTTCAAATTGTAGTAGCCTTCTGTGTCCTCTTTCCAATGCCACTAGTCTGATCCAAATTGGATTCTCCAAGAAAGAGTTATGTACAATCTCTCGCAGTGCCTTGATTGTAGACTAGTTCAGTAGAGCGAACTTGTATGAAGTTCCACGTGTCACTGTTTCAATATTTGACTCCGAAAAATATATAAAATAAAACTACAGTCCGTCCTCTTTTTGTAGCTTCTTGCGAAATTTCAATCTGATGCTCAGAAACAAAGTTATGACGATTTTCCCTAGGTCACCTGTTTGGAATGTAATTCAGGAGTCTGCAAAAAGACCAACTTCCTTAGATCATATCTCTGTAAATATCACGCGAAAAGATCTGAAATTCAGACCCAAGGTTCAGCACGATTTCTTCTCAGATGAGTTTTTTTTGTGACTTCTGAAACGTCACAGAAAAAAAGTTATAGTGAAAATGCCACGATGACCTGTTTGGAGCAGCGAAACCCTAGAATCAAAGCTCCAATACCAAATGTTATGAAACCAGCTCAAGAAAAGATAGAAAAAATAGATCAACGCCTTAGAATTCAGCCTCTTCGAGGGGGCAACCTCCTTTACATTACATAAATGAACAATTCTTGGATGATACAAATGAAAATACCTCCTTTCTATATATAGGAGTCTAAGGGGTCATAACATAATCAGAGCCGACATAACAATAATAATGTAAGGACACAATAATAACAATAGTGGGCTTCTATGGGGGCACAACAATAACAATATGGGCACTACATGGGTACATAAAATAATAAGTGGGTTATACTAATAACAATAAGGGGTTACAGTAATAGTATAGGGGCCTAACAAAATAACATTTATATAATATATATTTTCTTTTAAATAATATAAAATATTTTCTCAAGTGTTTCTGTTCTTTATCAATTTAGGGTGTGGAGCCACAACTCTCTTTTCATAATATTTCTTCTTTTGTTCTTGACAGAATACTATTAGGCACTTGGAATGTTGGTGGAAATGTATCACCCAATGATTTGGATATTGAGGAATGGCTAGGTAAACAAGACCAAGCAGTTATGTATGTCCTTGGGTAAGTTTCCTGATTGAACTTGCCTTATTTGAGTCCTACCATTGATTATTCTATAGCTATGATTCATTTGATTTTAGGTTTGTTCTCATTTGAACGAAAAGGAAATAAGCTATATTGAATGAGAAAATTGATTACAAATGGAGAAAACATGAGCCTCTTTGCTAGAATTTCGATTTTCTACCCCTCTGAACTCTGTGTTCATCATTTCAATTTCATGGAAGGATATTTGTCTCTATTTGTCATGGGGCAGAAGCTTAGAAAATTGAATTATGTAGATTTGTAATTTTTTATGGTTATGAAATTTGCTCAGAGATGAGATATAATTATTTTGTACTAGGTATCTCTTCTACTTTTGAATTTCCATAACAAGCCTTAGTTATATGTGTTGTAAATGTCTTCTGATTGTAATAATCCCATATCAACCCTAAGGTTTGTCAGTTCTCACTCATGGAAATTTTTGTCTGTGTAATTTCTAAGAGCTAGCTCCTTTGAATGTTGGTAGTATTGTTGGTGTTGAGGATAATAGCCCCATATCCAAGTGGGAAGCTATCATTCGTAGAAGATAATGTCTACAACTTCTCAGGGAGAGCAGAATCAATCTTGCTAGAAGACTTAATTGATTCAGTAGTACAAGATTTAAAATTCAGTGTCAATTTAAAGAGGAGCTACAATAGTTCTAGAAGAATTGGAATGAAATGGTTGGAGCCTTTGTAGGATGTCTTGGATTTTAAAATGGATAGTTGGCTTTATGAACATTAACTATACTACATAGGGCTTGACTATAATAATTGGTTTACTTGGTCCAATTATCATTACGGTTAGGATGGGGTTCATGCACAATTAGATTGTATTAACTATAATGTTGGCTATTAAAACAAGGAAATATCTTCTCATTGTCTACTTTCTGATTTTTCTTATATGCATTGTATTTCCTTGTAATATTCATTTCATGCTAGTAGGTCTTGCAATTTCCATCCCTTGTTCCAGTTATCATCGCTGACCAAATCCAGCACATAGCTTTCAGGACTCTCAGATACCTGAATCCAGCCTCAACATTTGAGACACTTGATGTTTGGGTAAGGCAACTGCAATAAAACTTTGTGGATGGTTGAACCAGTAAAAAATGAAATTGAAAGGGAATGTTAACCCACAGTAAGACAAAAATATTGGAAGGGTAGGACAAGCTACACCAATCCAGTGAAAAAGAATGAATATATGGTTTTGAAAATGAATAATGTTTATATTCTCAAGGTTCCCTAATGCACTAGAATATTAGAAAAAAGAATGGGATAGGCATCTCACAAGTAGGTTAGTGTTATATATCCCACATAGGGGTTGGGGTATTGGTATGTTGGAGGTTTACCTCATCATTTTTGTAGGGAATTTTCTTGTTGCATGTGTCTCTTGAATCCCACTGGTCATTTTTAAAATGGTCTAATGTGAAAGATTGTAGGAAGGGATGCCTTTGAATCATGGTAGTAATCAAATCCCATTAAGTGCATCTTTAATAGCATGTATGAAGGAAAAATAAAAGCCCAAGTGCTTGAATTTAATTTCTCAACACTTGTGACAACCCACTACCTCATATTTCATAATATAGACACCTGATCTTAGACAACATTGGCCGGAGGATATAATGATGGCATCTGTATTTGGTAGCACAGTCACCCACTCTAGGTCTAAAATATCAAAATTAATCTTGATTACTCCTTGAGGGACACCCTTGAACTATACCTCTATATTTTTTACTAGATATGCTGACCAGAGTACCATCAATGTAAAGTTATATGATGCAAAATATCATTGCACATTTACATTAGCTTTATATTTATATATTGTTTTAGGATGTTCTACATGCACATACTGAATACATTTTTATTTGGACATCAAATCCAAGAAAAACATATGAATATAAAGACAACCACCTTCCTATTTTGTAATGGGTTGTTTTGATGTTCAAACATACATGATCAAGCATACAAAATAGAGATTGCATTTGATTATGATTTTCCTCTTCTTAGTCTATGCAAGAATTATTCTGAGGGAGTCCTTAAATATCAAAAGAAACACAAACAAAATGTGTGAGAGATTTAATAATCACTTCCACAACCATAGAGGTGATCAACTTTGTTACTAGATTCACCACACTAGGGTGGAAAAACGGTTTTTGATCCAAACCAACAACATGAAATTGCCAAATGGCACAACAAACCACACTAGAAATTACACCATTTCCCAAAAAACTGCAAGCCAGAAAAATAAGTAGAAATAGACCTCACAATTGAAATCCAAACAATAAGTAGAAATAGACCCCACAGACTAAAATCCTTTAAACTATGGGTTCAAGAATAGCTTGTAAACTTTCACTATTATGTTTATTTGAAGAAAATTGTAAGTATCAACTTTTGGACTTTTCTTAGAGTGAAAATATTTACTTAAAGATGTTCAAATTCATGTCATGGCTCAAATATATTAACTTCTATTAGTTATATGGAAAACTGAAGACAATTCTGAATTGACTTAGACGGTGACAGGGCAACAACACTCTCTACAAAGACCATTTCAGGTGAATCACCACATTGAGCCAAGTCACGGTAAACAGACCTATTCATGTCCTCACAATCACATGGTTGTTCTAGTCGATTTCCAATAGTTACATGATTAACCTGGGTTTAATCCTTATGATTTGGTGTTGATGTTGAATTAGAAGGATTATCTACAAGCCCTACATGGTCGTGGTTAAAATGTGAAGTATATTTTTGGGGTACCACACTCCCAATCCTTAAATTTTGGATAATTGCTAGAATTGCACATACAATTCACATATTTTGATGATAATTCATTCAAGATGTTGTATGCATAACCACAAGACAAACTTGTTATTTCAAGCAAAACGATGAAAGACAAATCTCCCCAAATCTTGGTTAGATGATCAACAAACCTAGAGATGTAGTGAGAGAGTGGTCATGTTGATGAGAAAATAGAGATGGATTTGATGGTTTGAATTTTAGTGAAGGGACTAGCATGTGATGAGAGCCCTAGTGGTGTGTGAACACCCTGAGGTTTTTTTATCAAAAGTAGGTGTATTTTTCTAGGAATTTGTAAGACCTATTGTTGAAGCATACATGTTATGTATGAGCACGAATTGTTGTAAAGCCTTAATGCTTTGATTAGATGTACAATCATTGCAATGGCTTATGGTCATCAAGTTGTGGAATGGACCACTTGTATAGGTACTAGGGTGACAGGTGTACTGGTATCCTAGCTTGAGGGGGCTAATGTGAGATCTCATGTGAGATGGTTAATGAATGATCGAGACCAAGTTAATCTCCTCGATTCAATTTTACAGTTAGGATTCCAATATGTTTTAGGTAAAGTCGGCTCAATCAAGTTACAAGAGGATTTCAAGCTCTAGATTTATGAGAACCCATGGTTTTCCCCATGGTATTCATCTCTAATGTAACATATTTAATCCATGATTTATAGTTATTTATAGTTATTGAGAGGGGTCAAATATCTTGAGTTGTAAACTCTTTTTTCAAGCTTTTCACTCTTAAAAAAGGTAACGGGCCAGGAAGACTAGAAAAAATATATAAATTGGATGATAATGTTAAGAATCTCATATCTTTCCCTAATAAAAAATTGTAAGAGATTGCTAATATGGGCAAGTGTCAACTCGATATTTTATATTTTTTAATAAAAACTAATGAATTATGTATATTAATTTAATTATTTTTTTAATTATAAGAGACATTACCTTTTTTTTTGTCAAGTTGTATGTGATCCTCCAAGCTTGACCTGTGGCTTGAGGAGTTGCGACGTAGGGGCATCTAAGCCGTCAAAGTCACCTGGGGATCGCACCCGGCCTGGGCCACACCACCCCTTACTTGACTGGATTTTTTAGCATGTTTCCTCCCCTAGCACATGGTACAACCACCCCCCGTGAGGTTTGATCCTGAGTCACCTTGCTGACGATTCTCATCCTCAGCCAGTTGTGCTAGTGGGACTTGACAAGAGACATTAATTATTTATTTAGAGAATATATTATTTTTATTTTAATATGGTCTAATTAAAACTAATGAAATATGTATATTAGCTTTATTTTTAATTATAAGAGACATAATTTCTTTATTTAGAGAATATGTTATTTTTATTTTAATATGGACGTGGTAGCTGAAAGTTGAGCATAATATGACGTACACATCTCTCTCTAAAAAATACATCTCTACATAATAACCAAAAAAAAATATTTCCATATTCTTGCAAAAGAATCAAAATGACGAATTCTATTGCTTTATTCAAAATGTTTGATGTTGATGTCGATTAATTTGGTTGTTAAATTTTCCTTTTTGTTTAATTTCTTATATATATATATATATATATATATATATATATATAGATATATATATATGGGCTATTAGGCAAGTTTATACATATATTTCTCACATTGAGTTATAGAAAATGTCTTTATGCCAGAATAATTCCTTAAAAAAGCCAAACATTATTTAGTCCCTGCAATAAGGCAACGGGGACTATTGTAATCGATCTGCCTTGAAATATGAGTTTTTGTACAAAATATAGTTAATTAAACTGAAATTCTTGAATATTTAACCCAAAGTCTCGTTGTACATATTTTAATTCACATTTTATTTAGCCTATTAAATACCGAAAATGTTTTCTATTAACCAATAAAAAATTCTGAGGTCTTATTTGGCCTCATACCGAGGCAAAACTTAGGATGAGTATAAGTGATATAGAGAATTTCCAGTTCAAACGAATCAATGCTACTTAGCGATTTCTTGGCATTTTATGTTAACTAAATATTTTCAATAAGACTCATAAAGTTACTATTCTAGTTTTGTAAACACTTAAACATAGGTTCCCCATACATGTCAACATTGTCAAACACTTTTGCATGGTCAGTACTTGTCAACAGTCTTGTATGGCGCGTGTTGTCCCTTTTATGTTACAGATCTTTGGTTCTAATCAATGTTATTTAATCTTTCAACTCTGGTCATATCCATGGCTTCCCTCAACCCTTCCAAGGGTTTTTCATGTAAGGTCGACACTCAGAGCCAAGAAGCACAAAGCCAACAAATCTATTTCTTTGCTTACTTCTGAAATTGTGCAGATCTAGTAATTCTATTTCCTTGGTGTCCCTTGAAATTGTTCTTGAAGCTTTCACCCTAGAAATGCCCATCCAAAAGGTCCAGGTCTTACCTCTGGTTTTCATGTCATGCTTCAATATCCTTTACTTGAAGGTGTGTATCCTTTACTTAAAGGTGTGTATATCGCTAGAAGTAGTAAGTCTACTTCTCGAACTAGATCCAGAAATTGTTGTTGTTGTCGTTTCCGACATTGTTGCAGCTGTTGCTCCCAATTTTGCTCCTCCTGCAACTTTCATCACAATGGAAAATTTGGCAAAGACAACAATTCCCTAGCAATAACTGCTTGAAATGCAACAGTTGGATTTATCTCCATTTTAGATATTCTGCAAGCTGCATTTGAGTATCTTGTATGTACATTAATTTAATTTGTTGTTATGTAGGAAATTGCTTTGCAAAGTGGACTAACTATAGGAAGGTGTTGTCTGTAGATATAGTTTATAAAGATATACAGCTGATGATGATGGTGGATTTTGGTATATTCATCATCGATATTGAGTTGCTAAAAATATACAATTGATGCTGATGGTGGATTATGGTTTATTCATCATTAATATCGATTTTTTTAGCTCCAAAATTATTATAAGAGTAGAAACACTACAACCAAGTAAGAGAACATTATAAATACTCTCTTAATCAAAGTATAGGTGAATAAATTCAGTTTACAGAAGTAAATTATAAGTTTATTTATGACTTGTTTTATCTCAAAAATATAGGAACCTCACAAATAAATGATTTAAATAACTATATTTTTGCTAGCTTTCGAGATGAAAAGATAGAATATTACTTGCTTGTTTCTTTCAATTCATTGACATATTTCAATTGTAGGTCATTCAGTTTTAGTTATCAACCTTGGTTACCCTACAATACGCTTCTTGGACCTTACCTTATTTTCAACCTAGTTGCACTAATAGTCATGAAAACTACCCACTTTACTAGCTAAGTGAAATGAAATGAACACAAGGAAAAGGAAATATATTGATTTTCTTTGTTCTTCCTTCTGCTCAAATCTTGTTTGTCCTCCCACAAAGCAAGAAACAACTCAGGTCATACCAACAAAACCTCCATGCTCAACAAATTGAACCTGTGCATGTGCAGTGAACAAATTATCACATGAAAAATATGTGTCCCCTACCCTCAGCGGAAGCATATGTTTTACGCCCAGTTCAGTAATGTTCTTTCAAGTGCACCAAACTGTGTTGTGGGTTAAATGTATACTTAATCCTTCTAGGTCTCTTGGTGTTGGTTATCATTCCTTCTTGGCCTTTTCCACTTGATGTACTTTATCATTTACCCTATCTCCTCTTTGATCCAATGTGTGACCTTTGAGCTTGAAAGAAGAAGTCCTCTTAGCAATTATTCCATTAACATTGTGCCGCAATGCATCTCTCAATGAACATGATGGACAATGAATGTCCTTGTGCCAGTAGGGGAATTTTCCATATTTTCACTCAATGTTGAGGTAATTTTCCATTACCTTTCTTTCACTATACAGAATGGTTTGGCTATTAAAACATGAGTGTTGGAATTGAAAAGTAACTTTCCCACTTTCTCTCTTGTTGCTGAAGAAATTTGTCATTATATTTTTCTCCATTGTACAAAATTATTTGTCTATGAAATAAGAGAAGTAGAAAAAAAGAGTTTGATTGCCTTGCCCTCATAATTGTTATAATAGTTACTTTGTATATGAAAGAGGCTTCTAGACTAGATCTAGAATAATTATACCCACCCAATTCCATCAGGTAAAGTGAAAAGAATACTACATAAATAAAGAATGGAAATATCAAGGTTAAAAGTATAAACTAATCCCATCCTTTTTTCTTACCTTGACATACCCATTTGGTCGATGCCCTTTAGTGTGTGATTCTTTTCCTCCGTTTGAACAAAACCCTATCTGATGTGGATGACTACCCACCAACAATATGTCAATTTCCTCTGCGAAGCCCTAAATATAGCTCGTGACTGCTCAGATTGCTTGACCTCATTTGCCTCCAATATGAGTCATGATTTCCTGTAGCGTTTTCGTTTGGCTTGACCATTCAAGTGCCATACTCATCCTGCAAATATCCCAACAATAAAGTCCCTTTACCTTGCAGTGTGTTTTTCCCTTGCAGTATGTTTTGCCCAGAATGAAAGCAATAATAAGATGTCTGTGCGAATGAGTATTCCCATGAGTAAGGTTTTCTTTTTAGCATATGCTTTACTTGTGATTAGCTATCTAATGATAATGGGTGCTTTGGTGGATGTTTGTATGTTTTGCAGCAGTCATGCCTCTAGAAACAGAGTTAAGAAAATTGTAGAAGCATTACAGGCTGAAAACTGTAGAAGCACAGGAGAAACCACAAGTGGCCACCATGTAATGTAAATATTATCCTGTCCTACTGACTTTTCTCGATAGAAAGAAAGAAACGTGTCAACCAATATTGTCTTCTGAAAATTTTAAGAAAACTTGTCAATTTTTATGGTTTGTGCATGGAATATTTTATTTATGTTATGTTATGCTCTTAACCTGCAAAATGATACCCAAATATAGAATATGCAAAGAAAAGATACCCATAACACAAAATAGCAATGATTTTATTATTCAGAGAGTAATGTTCACTTGCCTCTTCAAGGGGGCAACCTCCAATAGAGCAGATCTCGACTACAAAAATAAGATATGATGCTCCTCACAGTGAGTCTCTATCCTTTATATATGACTCATACATGCAATACCACGGGCCAATACCGTGGGTTTTATTAATACCATCTATCTAATACTACGGCCCATTTGCAACTAACTATGGTTCCATCATTAATTGTGGATTAACCACTTACAATTATTAATATGGGCTTTACTGACTCTTGACTATAACGTGATCCCATTACATAAATAAGGGGGTTAGGGTGGGACCCTAACATGCCCTCCCCCTTAAGACGAGCCTTGTCCTCAAGGCTGAAGCTGCGGAAACTGTTGAAGAATAGTAGCTGGTTCCCAAGTTGCATCTTCCAGAGAGGTGTCTTTCCATTTGACGAGGACTTCCTTAATCATGCGGCTGCGCAGTTGCTTGTCTCGTGTGTCTAGGACCTGTTCGGGTTGAAGCCAGATGGACCCTTCTTCGTCCAATTCAGGTAGACTGGTCTGAATTCTAAAATTGTTCCCAATCACTTTCTTGAGGCACGAGACATGGAAAACTAGATGGATTTTTGCAGTAGGTGGCAAGGCCAACTTGTAGGCCACTTCTCCAATGCGCTGAAGTACTTGATATGGTCCGTAGAATTTGGGAGAGAGTTTCTGACACCCCTTGTCCTTGTGTGGTGTTTGCTTATATGGTTGTAGCCGTAAAAAGACATGATCCCCTTCTTGAAATCGGCGCTCTGAGCGATGTTGGTCTACCTGTTGCTTCATGCGGTTCTGAGCTTGATGAAGATTCTCTCGAAGATGGGCAAGCATGGTTGCGCGGTGTTGTAGGAGTTGATCCACTGCTTGTACTTTTGAGCATCCCTTGAGATATGAAGTAGGTGAAGGTGGGAGTTGACCATATACTGCTTCATAGGGAGTCATTTTGGTGGTGGCATGATAGTTGGTGTTATACCACCATTCTGCCAGAGGTAACCACTGTACCCAAAGGTATTTCTTTTCTGAAGTGAAACACCTAAGGTAGGTTTGTAGACATTTGTTGATGGCTTCGGTTTGACCATCTGTTTGCGGATGATAGGAAGTACTGAGTTTGAGTTGAGTGCCTTGTATTCTGAAGAGTTCTTGCCAAAAATTACTGGTGAAGATCGGGTCGCGGTCGGACACAATAGAAGTGGGCATGCCATGCAATTTAAAGATCTGATCCACGAAAGATTGAGCAACCAAAGTTGGTGTAAACGGGTGGGGTAGGGCGCAGAAATGAGCATACTTCGATAGTCAGTCCACAACCACCATGATGACTGACTTGTTCCCTGACTTTGGAAGACCTGTAACGAAATCCATAGAAACCTCCGTCCAAATTGATGCCGAAATGGGCAATGGTTGTAATGTGCCTGGTGTGTTGACGGTTTCCCCTTTGTGGTGTTGACAGACATCACATTCTGCTACGAAAGTAAAGATGTCCTTTTTCATGCCTGTCCAAAAAAATGATCTTCTGGTACGAGCATACGTCTTCTGAAAGCCCGAATGTCCTGCAATGGGAGATGAGTGTAATTTTTCCAAAATGCGACTTTTGAGGGTGGATGTTGGTGATATTACGACTCTGCCCTTGTAGCGAAGAATATCATCCTACCACGAGTAGCCCTTGGTGGAATTTGGATCTACCTGCAATTGAGAAATGAGTTGGGAGAGCCCGGGATGTGAAAACCATTCCCTGCGAGCCTCTTCAATCTATTCTGGAATGGGGAGGGAAATTGCTAGTAGAGTACTTTCCTCCTCAAATTGGCGAGATAATGCATCTGCTACACTATTGTCTTTCCCTTTCTTGTAAATGATCTCATAATCATATCCCATCATTTTGGCTAGCCATTTATTTTGTTGTGGAGAGGATAGGTGTTGCTCCAAAAAATATTTAAGACTGTGATGATCTGTGCGGATTTGGAAACGTCGCCCCAATAAGTAAGGTCGCCAAGTCTCGACTGCATGTAAGATGGCCATCATTTCCTTCTCGTAGGTAGATTGGCCCAGATTCCTCCCATTGAGTTGTTGGCTTGTGAAGGCCAACGGTCGCCCTTCCTGCATTAAGACCGCCCCAATACCTGTACTCGAAGCATCACATTCATTGACAAAAGATTTGGTGAAGTCAGGGAGTGCTAAGACTAGAGTGGAACACATGGCATTTTTTAGAGCTGTAAAGGCTTGTTGTGCTTCCTCATTCCAGAAGAATGAATTTTTCTTTAGGAGTTGGGTGAGGGGCTTCGCTATGCGACCACGGAGGGTATGTGTGTAGTTGTTCTGCTTAAAACTCATATATAATTCCTGGAAATCCATTGTGATTGGCCCAAGAGTGTGGAGCCATTCAGCGCCGAGGACAATGTAACAACCCCCCATGTGTATGGCAAACATGTGGGTTTTCAACTGATAATCCCCCATTTGAAGTTTGACATTTTCACAGTGGCCTTCACATTTCATTGTGCCTCCATCCGCAATTTGAACTTGGAAGTTAGAAACTGCGCATACAAAACAATGCACTGCTTCTGCAACTTTTTGATGGATGAAATTATGTGTACTTCCACTATCAATCAAAACTACTACTGGGTGATGTTTAATAAAACCTATGATTTTGAGAGTTTGAGGGGAAGAAATCCCTGCCAATGCATGCAGCGAAACAACTGGTTCGTCAGGGACATTGTCCTGTTGGTTGTCTTCTTCTAGTGCCTCATGGTCCTCAAGTGGTGGATATTCCTCTGTTGAGCTGTAGTCAGTGGCATCTATTTGAAAAAAATTGGGCTCCTTGCATTTATGACCTGGGGAGTATTTTTCATCACAGTAGTAACATAGTCCTTGCTTTCTTCTTTCGGCCATTTCCGCAGGTGACACCTTTTCGACCTTAAGTATTTGAGTCGTGTTGTGAGCCTGTGGGGGGTGACCTTTAGCGAAGAAATTTGGGCGACTGTATTGGGCTGCTAATGCACGTTCCACGTTACGAGCTACCTTGCAAGCCTCCGTCCATGTGGGAGGGTGGTGCAGTAGGACTTGAGCTTTGATGGCTTCTTTAAGACCGCTGATAAAACATTCGGTGTAAAATGCATCTGAGAGACCCCAAGTGCGGAAGGCTAAGGCTTCAAAAGCTGTAATATATTCATCCACTATACCAGTCTGTCGGAGCTTAGTAAGATGACCCAAAAAAGAGTCCTCCTATTCAAAGCGGCTTTGAAGAGCTTTTGTAAATTGGGTCCAAGTCCTAAAAGGTCCATTGCAACATTGATGCCATTCCCACCATTGCCACCTTTCATTGTCCAAGTACATGCTCCCCAACATAAGCTGAGTCGCATCATCTAAGATATGATTCAGTTTGAAATACTGGTCCATTTGTGTTATCCATGCCGACGGGTGAGAACCGTCAAATTTATGCATATCCAACTTGGGAGGTCGCTGACTGGGTGGTTGGTGGGTGTGCCAGACGTGAGGAGAGTGGCTAGACTCACCCTCATTGTATCCATTACCATTATACGCCTCCTCATGGACTGGCTCCTTGTCCTTCGGGATGAGTTGCGCGACCTGGCTACTTAGCTAAAGGGTGAGGGAGTGCATGGATTCTTCAAGTTTTTCGATCCTTTCATTGGCCATCGTTTGAGCTCTAGTTTCTACCATACACCAACCTGATGAAAATTTGGGACCACCTAAAAATTTTCACTAATAATTGAATGGTACCACCGTGCTCAGCTCGTCATCCTGATTCTGATGGGCTAGATCACCAATAAGCGCCCCAAAATATCTCCGACTCGTTTTTTTTTTTGTCTGAAAACTCCTAACGGAGTTTTACTCCTTCCTTATCAATACTGCAGTGGCCAAATCCTCAAAATGTCAATGCGGCCAAAAGTCCTTCGAGAATTATACCCTGGTATAGGAACCCTTCACAACAACTCCGATCTCGTGGATCTGAGAGATCTGAATGGCGGATCTTATGGCGAAACAGACTGCTTCTGCGGATCTGATGGATCTAATAGATCAGAATGGCTGATCTGCGAACTCGAGACTGCGGGACTGATGTCTGTTGCTGCTGCACCGTTTTGCACAAGCGGGTCTGGAAGAGATGCTTTGTGATCCCCTGATAGAAAAAAGGGAACTATGGTCTTGAGGAGTGTCAGGTGCTACAGATCGCAATATACATAAGGGTCTGGCAGTAGTACTCGACCCAATGTTTTAGGGCTCTAACTAAGGAGGATCGACCGTACCCTTAGCCGTACAACACGACTACCCTATCGTACGGGCAAGTAATCTCCCTGAGTGCTGTTCTCGGTGTACTGTAGCCGCAAGACGGCCGATGGTTTATCTATGGCGAGGTTTCAAGGGAGCCTAGGGGGCTTCCAATATACCTAGAGGGTACGTGGAAGACAATCTGTGCGCGGTTCTGTCTAATGCGCTACTACTCGAAGGGGTACCCACAGGGGTTACAAGGGAGTCCAACAGACGTGACCACCTCTTGTATTTTGTGCATGCATGCCTCCCCAAATCTACAGGTTTATGCGCTCAACGACAAATCCCGTGGTTTAAAGACGCCGGAACACGTCTCTAGCCAAAAAAAAATTTGCTAAGAAATGGAGATCCCACTGGCCCTGGAAAGTGCTCTGATACCACTTGTTATGCTCTTAACCTGCAAAATGATACCCAAATACAGAATATGCGAAGAAAAGATACCAAGAACACAGAATAGAAATGATTTTATTATTCAGAGAGTAATGTTCACTTGCCTCTTCGAGGGGGCAACCTCCAATAGAGCAGAGCTCGACTACAAAAATAAGATACGATGCTCCTCGCAGGGAGTCTCTATCCTTTATATATGACTCATATATGCAATACCACGGGCCAATACCATGGGTTTTATTAATACCATCTATCTAATACTATGGCCCATTTGCAACTAACTGTGGTTCCGTCATTAATTGCGGATTAACCACTTACAATTATTAATATGGGCTTTATTGACTCTTGACTATGACATGATCCCATTACATAAATAAGGGGGTTAGGGTGGGACCCTAACATGTTATGGAACTTGAACCATTTAAAAACTCAAGGAAATATCAGCCAAACACAATGGTTATTGATCTATTACCTTAGTTTTTAGTGAGATGATTTCTATATTTGTTGTTTTCCATTTTAAACATATAAAAAATGCAAATTAATTTAAGCTAGTCTGCCACGTCTAAGGCATGCATTGAATTCTATTCATATTACTAAAATGCTCAAACAACTTTGTAGATCGATTGGAACTTGGGATTAAGACTCGGATCAAACTTCATGATTTTACCCAAAGTATTGTTGATTTCTTGGAATGTTCCCTTTTCCCACGGTAAAGGGGGAGGTTTTACAATCTTAGCGAAATTGGGGTTAGGGATGGATTGAATTTATTGAACTCTGGTTTTTAAAAGATGTCAACTCTGCCCCAAACCATGGTTCCTCCATGATCTTTCTACAATCTTTAGAGTTATAAAAATAAACAATAATGAAACCTTCGGAACAAAAACTTATTATCTAGGCTATAGTTTAGTTGGTATAAATCATGTTTATAACAAATGAAGTTATTAACCATAGCACATTGATTAATAAACAATAAAGAACCTTCGGAACAAAAACTTATTGTGTAGGCTATAGTTCGGTTGGTATAAATCATGTTTATAACAAATGAAGTTATTAACCATAGCACACTAATTAATCCAATGAGCAATGGATTAATCCAAAAGTAAATTTAAATATAAAGCAAATTATGTCATAAAACTTAAAATGGATGTGTCTTCTCAACAATGGAACAATTATATTTATATAAATGGAATTTATAAGGTTCTCCTGATCTTTCTACAATCTTCCCAGTTATAAAAATAAACAATAAAGCAACCTTCGGAACAAAAACATATTATGTAAGCTAGAGTTCAGTTGGTATAAATCATGTTTATAATGAATGAAGTTATATTGCAGCCAACAACCAGGGTAATAGGTAAAAAATATTTAAGCTAAAGTAATAGGTAAAAATTATTTAAATTTTTCAGCTAGTTTTGGAATGGAGATGTGATTATATTTAAAATACATCCTGATCCAGGTGGATATTGGTCGCCACCCTCCTATTCCGCCTAGAACTCGATTTAGTTTCATTTGTTTCCTTGTTTATTGCAGCATTTACTATGTTTAGTAGTTTTTTGGGTCCTGAACTTCTGACACAATTTTGACCCCCTAAAAGACATTTTTTTGAGGTCCGCAGCAAGCCCGTAGTCATGGGTAGGGGTGATCTAGGTTTCCACCTATAAAACCTATACCTTTAGTTGGTTTCATTTGTTTCTTTTTTTATTGCAACATTTACTATTTTTAGCAGTTTTTTGGGTCCTAAACTTCCAGAGTAGTTTTGACCCCCTAAATGGTGTTTTTTTAGGCCCGCTGCAAGCTTTTGGTCTGAAAATCCTGTAGTACTTGGGGATACCTTTCCAAAAAGGTATAGTATGCATGAAAAAAAGATAATATGACCAAGTTACAACCCTGGGAGGTTGGCTACCCAACTAACCCCAATGGGGCCCACAAACTCTTGGTGTTACATCTCTTGGGGTTGGGGTTTTGGTTGTATAGGATTTTATGTTATTGTTCAATAATAAATACTCCCTTGAGCCTCATTGTAACACAATTCAGAGGCATGTAGCCGCCACATCTCTTCTCAGAGATAAGCTACCATCGCCAAGCTAGCTTATTTCCATTATGTTTGTAAGCATATTCCAGTATTCTGATATTAATGAAATAAAGTGTTATTTCTGCTGCATCTCTGTATTTATGTTTATATATGTAATTTTTTGTGTTCCTATTTAAATTCATATCAAGGGGTCTATCATAAACCCTACATTACTTGGAGAGATCTTTCCAACAAGGTATCGTACGTGCCAAATAGAGATAGTATGACCAAGTTATGACCCTGAGAAGTTGGCTGCCCAACTAACCCCAACGGGCCCACAAGCTCTTGGTGTTCCATTTCCTAGGGTTAGGGTTTTGGTTGTTTAGTGTTTTCCCTTGTTGTTCAATAAAAAATATGCCCTTAAGCCTCATTATAACATAGTTCAAAGGCATGTAGACACCACATCTCTTATCAGAGATAAGTTACCATCATCTGAGCTAATTTATTTCCATTTTGTTTGTAAATATATTTTGGTATTTGATATTAATGAAATGAAATTTATTTTTGTTGCATCTCTGTATTTATGGTTATATATGAAATTTGTTGCTTTCTTGTTTAAGTTCGGATCAATGGTATCAGAGTGGTCTACTCTTTCTATGTTTTTCTTTGCATGTCCCCAATGAGGTCGATATATAAGGAGTTAGGGCTTGAAGAGGTCGAATCTTTGCAAGACCTACTCGCAAATATTGATGGACTCCCATGGTGGAAGAGAATAAAGATGAGGGAGCAGGAGATCCTTTCAAAATATTGCTCGAAGAAGCCCTCGAGCAATAGAGGAACGCGATAATGGACAACTTTTCCCAGATCCTTTAGCGGCTACCCAAGGGAAACACATCTTCTTCCAGCGGCCACTCTGGAATTTCCACACCCTTTAAGGTACAAGTTAACTTTGTGGTGAGCCTCATCATTGGGTAATTATATGGGCCTTAATTCATGATCCAGATTTAAGCAGGAACGCAACAAATTACAGAGATAACCATATACACAAAGATGCAGTGGAAATAATACTTCATTTCATTAATGGAAAATACTGACATATGCTTACAAACAGAAATGGCAATAAACTAGCTAGGGCGATGGTAGCTTATCTCTTAGAAGAGATGTGATGGTTACATGCCTCTGAACTGTTCTGAACTGTATTACAATGAGGCTCGAAGGCCTATTTATTGTTGAGAAACAATGGAAAACCCTTCACATACCGAAACCTAACCCTAGAAGATGAAACGCCAAATTGTGGGCCCCGTTTGGGTAAATTGGTACATCAATTTCCCAGGGTCGTAACTTTGGCATACGATCTCCGTTTGACGCGTACGATAGTACTACCAATTCGGTCGCCCCAGAATTCCAAAAAAACGTCGTTTAGGGCCTCAAAACGGCTCCGGAAGTTCAGGACCCGAAAAACTGTTAAAAATAGTAAACTGTGCTACAATTAAGGAAACTGAAAATGTTGAGAAAGAAAATGGTGGGGGTCCAGGTGGACCTGGCAGGTGGCCACCAATATCCACCTGGATCATTCCTCCCCCCTTAGGAAGCAATGGTCCCCATTGCGTTGAGCTCCTCCATGAGATGAGGAAACCTCTGTTGAACTTGTTCCCTGGTGAGCCACTTGCCCTGCTGAAGGAGTTGGCCTGCTTTGACAACTCGATACAGTTGGATATGCTGTTGGCGAGTGTTCTTGATCTGTGTGTCCATGATCCGATCAGTTGCAGCTTGTTCCATGCAATCTGGATTTAATTTTGTGGGTTTGAGCTGTTCTGCAATGTCGGATGTGTCTAGCAATGGTGCAAAGTATGGCCGAAGGCGGTCCACATTGAACACTGGGTGCAGGCCAAGGAATGGGGGAATGCTGAGCTCAAATGAATTGTCTCCCATCGCCTTAGTAATGGTGTAAGGACCATATCGAAGTGGTCTCAATTTCCGATAGGCTCCAGTAAGGCGTTCCTTTTGCAAATGCAACCAGACTTTGTCGCCCACCTGAAACTTGTGTGGCACCCGGTGTTGATCATGTCACTGCTTGTATTTGGCATTTGATTTCTCAAGAATGTCATGGACCTGCTGGCGAATATGTTGGATGCGCTCAATGAAGCTGGTGGCCTTATCTGTTTCGGACTGGACATGAGCTGAATTCATGTGAGTAGCTGTAAGTGGCATGGCCACATCAATGGGGCATAGTGGCTGGAATCCTAAACCCACCTGAAAAGGGCTATGGCCAGTGGAGCTGTGAAGAGCTCGGTTGTAGCTGTGCTGAACATAGGGGAGGCTCTCATCCCATGTGCGTGGATGCTTTGAGTTATACATGCGCAGAATGTGCACAATCATCCTGTTGACAACCTCTGTCTGGCCATCAGTTTGAGGATGGAAGGCTGTGGACTTCGTGAGTTTGGTGTCCAGCATTGACCAGAGACTGGACCAAAATGTGCTAAGAAACCGACTGTCCCGATCTGAGATGATAGACTGTGGGATCCCAAAGTGCACCCACACTCGTTCAAAGAAGAGTTTAGCAGTGGCTTCTGCTGTGATATTCTTCTTGCAGGCCATCATAATGGCCATCTTTGAGAACCTGTCGACGACCACAAAAACACAGTCATTTCCATGCTTAGTGGAAGGAAGGCCTGACATGTAATCCATGGAGATGGATTCCCAAGGTCGACAGGGGTAGGCAACGGGGTATAGAGGCCTTGCTTCTTAATGATCGGTTTGGCAATGGCACAGGCAGTACATGATCGGATGTACTTCCCAACATCCTGTCGAAGATTCGGCCAATAGAAATAGTTTTGCAGTACTGCCACTGTTTTCTCGACCCCGAAATGGCCAGCAGCCCGACTGTAGTGTGCTTCCCAAATCATCTTGGCACGCTCGCTTGAAGGAACACAAAGGTGACCGAGGTGGCATAATAGGGCATCCTGGAGGTGAAAATATGCAACCTGTCGACCCTCCAAGAGTGTCTGGTATGTGTGGCCGAATTTTGGGTCGCTTTTGTAGAGAAGTGGCCAATCAGAAGTCTCGTGCCCGCAAGAGTTGAGCACGGTGGTTAGCGCCATGATCGGTGGTCGACTGAGGCAATCTGCAACATTATTGGTGCTGCCCTTTTTATACTTGATATTCAAGTGAAACTGTTGCAGGTATGTAGACCACTTCTGATGGCGATCATTCTGCAATTTCCCTTGGGTCTGTATGAATTGCAGAGGTCGGTGGTCTGTGTGGATGACCGTTTCCTTCCCCAAAATGTAATGTTTCCATTGTCAGCAGGCCTGTACAATGGAATACATATCTTTATCATAAGTGGGGTACTTTCGGACTGTGTCTGAAAGTGTTTCACTGTGATATGCCACTAGATGTCCATGTTGAGTAAGGACTGCCCCAATAGCATAGTCAGAGGCATCTGTCTCGACCTCAAATGGTTGTTGTAAATCTGGTAACGCGAGCACTGGTGCTGTGCAGAGGCGATCCTTCAACTCCCTGAATGCCTTCTGTTGAGATTCAGACCAAAAGAATTTTGCTTTCACCTCGCCCTTGGTGACTTGACTCAAGGGCCAAGAAATATGAGAAAATCCCAACACAAACCTGCGGTAGAAGTTGGCAAGACCTAGAAAGCTGCGGAGCTCTGTTAGAGTGGTTGGAGAGGGCCAATCCCGAATGACTTGGACCTTGGCTGGATCGACATGCACCCCCTGTTCATCAATGATGTATCCCAGATACTGGACCTCGGTCATGCCAAAAGTGCATTTCTCCAAATTGGCACATAGCTTGTGTTGCCGCAGTGTTTGGAGAACCTGTCGGATGTGGTGGAGGTGCTCTTCCCAACTCTGGCTGAAGATCAGAATGTCATCCAAGTATACTACTACAAAGGAGTTGGTGAATGGCCGCAAGATGTCATCCATTAGCCTCATAAAGGTTGCAGGAGCATTCGTCAATCCGAAAGGCATGACCAACCATTCGAAGAGGCCCTCCTTGGATTTGAAGGCAGTCTTCCACACATCTGAGGGTTCAATTGGTACTTGGTGATATCCTGACTTCAGATCGATCTTGTTGAAATATTTCGCCCCCTTTAGTTGGTCTAGGAGGTCATCAATCCGCGGGATCGGGTACCTATTACGGACAGTGATCTTGTTCAGCGCCCGATAGTCAATACAGAGTCTCCACGTCCCATCCTTCTTCTGTACCAACACTATCGGGCTCCCACAGGGTGAAGAAATCGGACGGATGTGACCTTTCTGTAGGAGCTCCTGAATCTGCCTCTTGATTTCATTGTTCTCCAGAACGGAGCGCCGATAAATTGGTCCATTGGGTAGCGGCGCACCTGGGGTTAGATCAATGGAGTGCTTGACTTGACAGTGCAGGGGAACCCCTGCCGGGGAGGTGAAGATGTCTTTGTACTCCTCCACAATCTTGTCCATTTGTAGCTGCCGTGCAGAGGGACCTCGTTTGGAGGCCGCGGCCACTGTCTTCTTCTTCCCTTGAGGGCGTATCATCAGGAAAACAAATTTCCTGGTTTTGGAAATGATCTTACTGCATTGTTTTGCAGTAATCAAAGAGATGGCGGCAGGTGGTGGTACCTCTGGTATCCTGAACAACTTATTTCCCAATGTAATAATAACAGCACGGGGCCTTGATTCATACACAGCATGTCGCTTCCACAAGTATGGTTGTCCTAGTAATACATCACAAACTTCAAGGGGAGCAATGTCACACAATACCTCATCCGTGAAGGGCTTGATGTTGTATGGAAGGCGACACTGCTGGCTCACGCGAAGATCTCGCCCTTGGTAAAGCCACCCAATGGTGTATGGTTGTGGATGTGTTGTGGTCGGTAAGCCCAACCGCTTCACGACCTCTGCCGAAATGAGGTTCTTTTGACTCCCGCTATCAACAATGAACTGTATCGGGGAGCCCTTGACCCACATCTGGGAGTGGAAGAGACGCTCCTCCTCCTCTGGATCTTCGGGTTCATTTTTCTGGATCTTTGCGGTAGCAACAGTGGCGCTGGGATCCGCATCAATGATCTGCTTCCCTTTTTCATACCCCTTATCGGGTTCTGACTCAGAGTCGGAACATGCATCTGATTATGAAACCTTTAGCTCAGCCACCAGTGACTGTTTGGCCCGACACTCACTTGTGTTGTGAGTGGAGCTCTTATGGAACTCGCACCATTTTCCAGTGTCCTTTCTCGGCTTCGCGGCGTTGCTCTTTGCTTGCAGCTTCAGCTGGTTGTCTTGGGCTGTCCCGCCTTGGCTTTGTCCTTTGTTCTATGGTTTAGGGGCACCTTTCCCCTGCTTTGGATTCGCAGATCCAAAGTCTCGCTTCTTTTGTTTAAACTTCTGCTCGACTTTGACGGCATACCGGTATGCTGCGCCGAGCGAGGGGATGTTTAGGAACTGTATTTCTTCCTGGATGTACTTGTGCAGGCAGCCACAGTATTTGAGTATCAAATTTTGCTCCGAATCCTTGATACCCAACTTTGTGCGAAGGGTATGGAAAAGATTGGTGAACTCCGGCACATCTTGGTCCCTTCCCTGCCGCAGCGTGGTCCACTTTATGTATTCATCCTCATAGCTTCCGACAGGGTAGTACTGCTCCTTGATGGCATCCCGGAACGAATCCCAGGTGGGTGCGGCTGAAAATAGTGAGCCAGTACTTTCATCCTTCTGCTCGCAGTAGGTTTCCCACCAGTCCTTGACGTGGGGGGCTGCTTTGAGAAGAGAAAAAACAATCTTTTCCCGACTCGAAAATTCATGAACAGAAAAATAACCCTCTAGCAAATTTAACCATTTATCTATGGCATCGGCGTCTATCTGACCCTCGAATATGGGGATTTCAAAATTAACTTGTACCTTAAAGGGTGTGGCGATTCCAGAGGAGCTGCTGGAAGCCGATGCACCGCTTCTGGGTAGCCGCTGAAGGATCTGCGCAAAGCTGTCCATCATCGCATTCCGTTGTTGCTCGAGCGCTTCTTCGAGCAAGATTTTGATGGGATCTCCTGCCCCCTCATCTTTCTTCTCGTCTGCCATGGGAGGCCGTCGAGATTTGCGAGGCTGGTCTTGCAAAGGTTCAAGCCCTAACTCCTTATATCCCGACCTTGTTGGGGACATGCAAAGAAAAACAGAGAAAAAGCAGACCGCTCTGATACCACTGATCCAGATTTAAGCAGGAACACAACAAATTACAGAGATAACCATATACACAAAGATGCAGCGGAAATAATACTTCATTTCATTAATGGAAAATACTGACATATGCTTACAAACAGAAATGGCAATAAACTAGCTAGGGCGATGGTAGCTTATCTCTGAGAAGAGATGTGATGGCTACATGCCTCTGAACTGTTCTGAACTGTATTACAATGAGGCTCGAAGGCCTATTTATTGTTGAGAAACAATGGAAAACCCTTCACATACCGAAACCTAACCCTAGAAGATGAAACGCCAAATTGTGGGCCCCGTTTGGGTAAATTGATACATCAATTTCCCGGGGTCGTAACTTTGGCATACGATCTCCGTTTGACGCGTACGATAGCTCGTTAGAAAGATCTATCCGAGTACTACCACTTTGGGAGGCAACATAGGGCTCGGTTGCCCCAGAATTCCAAAAAAACGTCGTTTAGGGCCTCAAAACGGCTCCAGAAGTTCAGGACCCGAAAAACTGTTAAAAATAGTAAACTGTGCTACAATTAAGGAAACTGAAAATGCTGAGAAAGACAATGGTGGGGGTCCAGGTGGACCTGGCAGGGGGCCACCAATATCCACCTGGATCAATTCACCTCCTATCTTAGTCAAACCAACTTTTCTCACAACTTATTACATGTTTTTTATTATATTTTGTTTATGATATGAGTTAGAGTTGGATATTATGTCTAGTGGACTAATATGCATTGAATGCAGGATTGAAGGAGAAAATCAAAGAATTTTGGCAAAGACTAAGGTTAAAACTCAAATGGGACAAGAGACAGGCATTGTAGGAGCTAAATCCTCCTCATTTACTTCTCCCCCATTCGAATATTCCTCCATTTATCACACCAGCTCGGAGTGCAAGCAACCAAGTCATGAGGATTAGAAGGCAGCCTAACAAGTGAGTGACAAAGAGCTAGTTTATCTCAAGTTTGGGAGCCGAGCCTCCCTAATTCTTAGGAAGTTGTTAGGGAATTTAGTTGTATAAGTAGAGAGGCCTAGAGCCTCATTAGGATTTTAATTTTGGTTGTAAAACTCTAAGTTATTTTTGAGCTCCAGACTTGTGGAAGTTTTATTGATGTAATTTTCTATTTTGGTAATAAGAATGAGTTTTGTTTTGAGCCAGCACTGAGTTAACTCAGAGGGATGAAGCTCTTGGGTTAGGTCCCAACCCTAGCAGCCAAGGCTCCTCTTTCTTGTATCTGTATGTTTAGATTAGTCTCATAGCTTCATTGTTAATTTTCCTTTAGATGTATTTTCATTGCAAGTAGTGTAGATTGGATTGGTTGTTTATTAGTTTGCTTCCATTTGTGCCTTACTTCAGTAGCAAGTTAGCAGGGATAAAAGGAGTACCACAAGGCTTTCAGTAGGTGTCTTGGCTTCATTTCCTCCCTTTGGGATCATGATTTGAGGAAGGGACCCTGATGCAACCCCAAAAACACAGATTTCTATTTCTTGCATGAGCTTTAGAGTTCACTGTAGTTAAGTTAGAATTTGATCAGTTTTGAAAAGTAGGATTTCATTGCCATCTCTTCTATATTCATTATTGCAATTGATATCATCCATGCTTTCATTCCTTTTAGCAACTTTCCTCATGCATAATGTAGGTAGCTAGTTCATTAATTCTGCTTTTCTAGCTTACGAGAATGCTTCCTGATCACATAGATTTTTGGAAATTATACATGTTTTATGCAGAGCAAGTGCTTCAGGAGTAGACAAATACTTCATAGCCAGAAACCACCTTCCACTTCACCGACCATAGTCATTCCTTGTTTTCACCATTGCCTTCACTAGTTTTCATGATTTTACATAGAAATTCTTCCAAGCACATTGAGTGAATCCAACCATATTCTATCCTTTCTGTTGACTTATAAGTAATCCTAGACTTTTCCTCATTTAATTCCACCCATCTACCACCTTACCTAAGCCTTCCATCACCTCCAACACCTTCCATTTTTCTCTCGCTTGTATCCTGTAGGTTTATAGGGAATCCTATAGGTTTCTAGTACATCCCATAGGTTTTCCTGAAATGGCCTGTTTTGAGGCCAAATTGAGGGAAAACCTCTAGGAAGTCACCAAAGGTCTCCCACACCATTCGACCATCTCCTAACCCTTCCATCCATCCTCCAAAATCATTAATTCACCTGTCGCATCACCAAAAGAAATTAGTTTGCATACTTGATTTTGCATGAAAAGACAAAAAGACAAAAACAGAGTTATTTTAGTCCCTTTACTTACACATTAGTGATGTTTTATGCTTTTTAATTCCATGCTTAGATAATATCATTTGGTTCATGTTAATTTAGAATTATTGCAAAGCATAGTTTCTTGGCAGTTAATTAGGAAATGGTGTGATTTAGCATTTAATTTCGGTCTTTTTCATTATTGCAGTAGAGTAGCTCCCCCTTAGAGTAGATTTCCCTTTCTTCCATCAAGAAACCAAGCTTCTTCTGACTCCATAGAAGTATGGCTTGAAAACCCCAGTGGTCTCTCGCTAGCTGAACCATGACAAAAGGCAGAACCATCACTTTTACTTGTGTATACAACACTATCACCTCCAAGTTTGTACGAACCCCAGGTTGATAAAGTAAAGCTGGTAGCCTAGGAGTTGCAGCATTCTTGCTGCAATACTATCGCTCATCACTTTTTGGCACCATTGCCGGGAGGTGTCTGAGTAATATGTGATTATTTCTTTCTTTCTTCTATTTCTTGTCTCTAATAATCTGCCATTAGTTTATTTCTGCAAAAGTAATTTAGTTGCTTCCTTTTTCATTCTACATTTTCTACTTTCCTTTCTATTTTGCAAGCAAGATTTCAATTCAACAAGTAGCTTTTTCACTCAGTTAGTAGTTTTCATTTAATCAACAATTTCAATTCTGCAAAGTACTTTCCAAGTTTGAAAAAAAAACACAAAACCAAACCAAAAACATTTCCTTTCATTCCTCGTAGGAATAGGGGCAACTTAGAAAAACAAAATCCAAATACCCCCACTGCATCAAACAACCAACCCTCCCTCTTCTTCGATGATTGTGAACTAGAAGAACCATTCCTATTGAACCAGTGGCCGAAAACAGAAATAACAAAGGGAATAGAGAGAGAGTTGAGGGTGCCTTCCCCACCAGGGAAACCAATGGGGACACTAACATGAAAAATATAAGCCCCTCTGTCCTACCTCATTTCCATGGCTTCACCGCAGAAGATCCCGACACTTTCCTATTTGAGTTTGTTGTTATATTTCAAACCTATGACTATGAAGATGATGAGTAGAAGTTAAAACTATTTCCATCTACCCTCAAGGATGCAACATTGCCCTGGTTCATGGGTTTACCTGGGGATAGCATCATAACTTGGGCTCAGATATAGCAAGCCTTTAACAACAAGTATGGCGACTATTGTAGGTCAAAGGATACTAAAGAGGAAATTTTTAGGATGACCATAGGAAATGATGAATCCCTAGAGGATTATGAAGAAATATTGTAGCTTAGTTAAAAAAAGGCCAGGTGCACACTTGACCCTGAGTCACTAAAGCTAGTCCTGCTTAGGGGAGTAAGGGAAGATCTTTTGGATACCCTACACTTGTTAGCAGGAGGAGATATCTACATATTACCCTATAAGGATATCAAGGTTGTCTTTAGAAACCATTCTAGGGTAGCTAGGAAAAAGGGTAGGGGTAGTCAACCTATGGTCAATACATCCTCTTCCAACTCATCCATCAAGGGTGAAATTGGAAACATGCTGGAAGATTTCAAGAGTGAGATGTTGCAAACCCTTGCCTTACAAATGGACACTATGCACATTAAGAGAAAGCAGGAAGAAGTAGAGAGAGTCTTGGCCATTTTATGTCTGAGATGAACCAGGAGGCACCCTAGGAATGAATGTCCATTGAATTCTATTGAAATTTTCTCAGTTTGTGAATAAAACCACTCCACAGACAAGTGCCCTTCTTTGCCTGGACTCAAAGCTGTATATCAAGGAGTTGAAGGGGTCACTGAGTAGCTCTAATACATAAAACAAAGGAGACCTCATGGGCCTATACCATACCAACAGGGCATGCAAGGGTCATCCCATGCATATGACAACCCCAACCAGACCACATCCATACCTTCGTGGGGACCCCCTGCTAATCCTTCCTTGTCTGCACCTCCTCTTTGATCCTTTGCATCTCAGTATCACTCCCAGCCAGCCAGCCAACCAGTCATTTCAACCATATGCTCCACCACAACCTTAGTGAAATGCACCGCCCTAGGAGTGGAGGCGCCAATACAACAATGCTCCAGCTTTATTTCCTTGCCCAACCACAACTATTACACTCTACTCCAACCAAGCAACCCAAGATGCCTACCTAGCCAAATCCGAACCCGAAAAACAGACATGATCAACAAGTATACAGTGGAGAGACATCATATCCATCTTATGATGTGGAAATCCAGGAGATTAATCTAAGATGTAGGAGAGTTCTCCTGGATAACCAACCTCCACCTCCACCTACAGAGGTTGTTACCAGGAATAGTGTCTATGCAAAGCTGCTAATCCCACTAAGGCTGGCAGCTACCTTATAAACAAACAAACTAAACCTACTTTCATTTTCCTTTATGAGATATAGATGAGAGAAGAATAAAGGAGACCAACCTCTGTCTTGTGCTTGGTTCCTTGTTCGATTCCTCTCTCTTCTGATAGTCCTTTGCTACTTGCTTTCTTGTGTACCCAGCTTCACAGAGTACCTGTAGAATCAACACAACATAACACTATACGAGAACATAGATCTATTATCATAAACAATATAGGATCAGATGTATATTAACCACACAAATGCATAAAACATCAATCACACAAGTGTATGGAGGAGAACTTGAATAACTTTATTGATAATCAAGAAAGAGCTAAGAGAATTACAACCAATTATTCTGACCCAGCATCATCCTCTCAGCAAGAAGCCCTTCTTCACCTCATGAAAAGCTCAGATCACCCAACACTATGATGTTGCACCAAGAAACTAACAACACTTCCTTACAAGATACAAAATTCCAGCCTCTGGATCTCTGGGATGAGGGATCCATATATAGATGTTTGCAAGGGAGGTGAGTCAGCTTGAGATTTGATTAGTGTCTTCCTTCTGATAGTTCTTGGTTCCACTTGGAGATTGATGATCTCTTACTCATCCCTAGTCGAATTCAGAGAGGCAAGTGTCACAGGAGAAGTTTCTGGAAGATTCCATGCTTCTCCACCTTGCGGATTGACCCTGCCATTTGTCCCTTCTCACCCATCGCACCCCATAGAAGGGATTTTTGACATGCAATGCACCTACTGTGTGTATTTAGGTGGGATGCAACACACTTTGCCTATGGAGCAGGTGAAATGGTCCAGTTTTGACCAGTTCTGAGTAGTTTTTCATGGAGAACTTCTGGGAGATGCTGTAATCAGTTGACCTTGTTCTTTTAAGGGTTGGAAAACCACCTTTAGGGACTTAGGAGCCCTTGGTTTATGGACATTTATGCTTGGGGTTGCAGTGCCCAAAAATGTCTATAACAGTTGCCCCCTAAAGCATGAGGTTGTTAATCTTTTTGATGTCGGGTGAAATGCTTTATCATGAGGATCCGAAGTTCTTTCAAGCTGGAAGGAGACCTGTAATAAGATACAATACAATACATTATATTCATAATATTTTCATGATCTAGCTGAGGCGGGCATTCCCATGCTCAGCTTTATAAATTCATTTTTCATGTACATGAGACAGACAATCGTCTGAGTGTAGACTGATGATTCTGGTAGAGCCCTCATCCCTTAGATTGGATGATTATCTGTGCAGCAATGATGTACATTTGATGTTTTTATTTTCCTGAATATATATCGCAGCCCAGATGGATGAAACTAGATCTGGGGTCTTCAATCTCATTTGATCTTCACTCAAAGTACAAGTCGATCCACGTGAGAGATGTTCTAGAGTCGAACATGGAAAGACATCACCTGATTACCAGCCAATGATGTAAGTCGTTAACAGGCGCGAGAAGAATCACCAATAATGATGATGACCCTCAAGGTACTACCGTACAATTTACGTGGTGTGAATAAAGGACTTGGCGTCAAACACCACGCAAAATCTTTTGGTCGAAGGCCATTGATGTAAACCTGTCGCCGGAGGTGAGAAACTTACCATTGAGGCATGAAAGCTTCAAAGTACTGAAAGGGTTGTTCCTAGATCGACTTCTTGGATAATGAGCTGATGTCGACAAGAAGCGATCCGTCATAGGAGGGCCTTAATGAATCCCACATCAATGACACGAGATGGAGAAAATGATTTTAATGGAGGTGAAAATGATCTGGTGATATAAGGTTCAGGGTGGCGGTCATGAAAGAATGGAGCGTAAATGTATTGTAGTGGGTGAGACACAGGTGAATTCTCTGAGCGACTTCTCTTGAACATATCGGCGAAACTGACATGATGGATCAGTAGCATTAACCCCAAATGTGGATGGTGTGATGGAACCATGGTGATGTGACCAGTGAATGGAACAACCCAACCCGACTTGGATGCAGAGTGAAAGTGTCATGTTCAAGAGCGACTTGCTACCAACAAAGTTTTTTCAATTTTTCTTCCCAATTTTTCCCCAGTCATTGCTGACTAGTACCTCTTTATTTTTGTCAAGCTTGAGGAGGATAACATATTCTTGTTCTATAATTTTCCCTTCGGGCAAACCCATCGCTATGTTTTAACGAGCCCAGTGATAGTGAAACTCGTTCTTGTCTGTTATGGACAAGTTTGTCGCTATTAGGCTTTAACAAGATTAATGGAAAATATAACTCAGTCCTTTTCAATTTTAGAGAGTCTAAAAGGGGACGTAAAGGAAACTCCGAAAATCCTTTTTCGTCATCTAATCCCTTAAGTTCGAAAAATTATAAAATAATACAAAAGGGATGAATTTTTGGTACTTTTAACGAGCCGAACAAAGCAAGCGCTCGATCGTTTTGTGTAATAATCCCTCAAGTCCAAAAAGATTAAAATATAAAGGAGGGATAGCACATCTGGTCGCTTTAACGAGCTGGAGAGGCCAATAGCTCAGCAATCTTTTCATATTTTACGAGTCAGTTGAAAAGAGCTTAAAGGAGACTCGTTTTTAACGAGTGATAGATTCGAGTAGCATCTGATTCCAGGTAAGGTTTGGAATTTTCCAATCATGGCAGTGTCACAAGGATGGCTAACAAGATCACTCTTCGCAGATGTTCCTCAAAAGGGGTAAACAATCAAGTGGAGGTGAATGATCGGCCAATACAGAGTGGAGGTGATGATGAGAACACAACCAAGGCTTCAAAGGCTGAAGTACTACATTCAAGACAGTTATTTACCGAAAATTGGTTCATTTTTTATTTTAAAATGAGCTTAAATGCTGGGGGAAACACTTGCTCATTTCTTATGTTTATTTTTTAACGAGCATGAAGTCCGCGTTAAACTACTCGATCCAGTCGTATAATAAGAATGTCTCATCTAAGATGCCATTTTTGTGGAGCTTGCACCTTACAAAGCTTTGCTCCGGATCCTTTCTTTATGCAAGTTAGGAAATGACCAATCCAAAAAAAAGATAAATGGTCGCTCTTTGCTTGAATGCCAAAAGTTTTGCATGCCCCCAGGTATAGTGAAATAGAGTTTCGAGGTTACCCCTCAATTTGCAGACAAAACATTTGTTTTATCAAGAAAGGTCTACCTCTTTCAGGTTACCAAATATTGTTCTATGTGTGTTACAAACAAAACACTTCTTCAGCGATGTCTACCTAAATAGACAAAGGTGAATGACTCTGATGAACTTCCTTCTTGCAGCAAAGGAACGGGTAAGTTGTCCCCATGTTCATCGGAGTCTGTGCTTACAAAAAAAAATTGGACGGTTTCATCCTTGTTCTCTTCGGTGACAGTATCATCTGAAGATGGAACCTCTAAAGGCAAGACCGGGTCAACTGCCGCCTCGACCTTTTGACTTTTGTCTGGTGTGGATTCAGATGGTTTATCTTCAATGATAGACACTTTGGCCGACCACAAGGGCGTGTCAGCCGAATTTTCAACTAGTGACAGACTCGGAAAGAGTTTCTTATATCCAGAAGGAAGTCGTAATGGTGAAACCAGACGGTCGTCCAAAACTCTTTTAGCCTCATTTAAGAAGGGACAACAGTGGACGGCGTGATCGTCTTCACACAATTTACAAGGAAATTTACATTTTCCTTTTTGTCCAGGGGCTTCACTATCACTAGTTGACGGTGTATTTTCAACATGATCATTAGAGGTTGATGACACCGGGTTGTGCAAACGAGGAGACTAGTCCCTTAAGATCCGAGGGATGCAAGTACAATCTCGATGATAGTGGTGTCCTTTGCAAATGACACATGGCGATTTAGGCCTGGTTGGTGCAGTGTGTGGATTTTCGCTAGACGATGCTTGGTTGCCCCTTTTCGCCTTTGGCTCCTTCTTCTTCTTTTCCGTCTTCTTCTCAGGTACTTGATTTTTAGCTTTACCAGCTTCATCAAGCGAAGAGGAAGGAGGAGAGGAAGAATTGGACGAAGTAGAGGGTTGGGGGGTAATTCTAGAATCGTCTAGTTGTTGACTTGATTGTTTAGGAATCGCGGTGTTCTAAATGACGACGGTTGAGAAGAGCCATACGGGCAAGCCAATTGTCAATCCTGGAAGCGACAATGTGGCCATATGGGGTGCACCAACATCTCCCTAAGAGGAGAAGGGACTAGGATTTCCTCCAAGGGGAACTCCTTGGTTAGTGGACTCCATTTTCCTCAACTTAAGACCAACGTAGGAATGGTGATAATTATTTCATTTAAAATAAATTTTAGACGCTTTGACACAACCTGTTTTTTCAATTTTTAAGAGTCAAGAAAAAACAAAATATGACTCTAGTTGCCTTCGATTTTTAATGAGCCTAAAGTGACAAGTGCTCAAATGGACCTTTTCCGTTAAGGAGTCTGAAAAGGAATGAAAGGGACTGCTCTGGAAATCTAGACAGAGGGATTACCAAACCAATCGCAAAACTGCAGAATACTTTTTACGATACGACAGTCAATCTTCCCGAATGCTGTGTTCAGTGCATTGTGATCAATAGGGCGGCAGACACGGCTTCCTATGGATAAAGGATTAAGCCTATTGTGGTCTCCCAAAATATATTCGATGGTACGTGGGAGCACAAGTTCGTACTAGCACTTATCGTCTCAAAGTGGAGGAATCACCCAACCAATAGTGAAAACAACAGTCACCAGGCTTTACGACGCCGGAATACGTCTCTAGCCTAGACTTCTAGATATTGTGCGTTAGGTTCCAAAGCGTTTTTAGATTCATTAAATTTATTTTATAGTTGATCTTGCTTAAGAAATTTGCCTTTCAGGTTCACCGCGTGATGTAGATGTACAATTCCTAAAATTCAATCTAAGATGATAAACAATCATTTAATCTTCTTTTTGCAAATGAAAATCCTAGCTACTAAGGAAAGAGAGATGGCATTCTTTCAACAAAGAACAAAGAGCACACACTATATGCACTGTCCTAAATCAAACCAATAAATAGTCTAAAAGCAAATGCACATGCATGTATTTGTTTTCAATCTTCTTAATGTGTAAATGATAAAAAGAAAGCTAAGCACAAATCTAAATTATTTTTCAAAGCGACAATTAATAACAAGTTTCTTTTCAAGACAAAATGAGGACAATGACAACATTTTGCGATTTGGAATTGAAAACTTGCTTTCGACACTAGAAAAACTACTAATTCATATCAAATACGAGAGTAACAGGGTAATCGACTATCAAGAACAATCAGATTCTCTTCTATGACTAAAAACGACACTTGTGACACTTTCAAATCAAGAAACGACAGTACAATTACACTACTTCTTTGTAAAGGAGAACTGAAAATGACTCAAAAAATACATAAAAACATTTACAGTTCTTTGCACAATGGAGGCGGAATAACAACAAGGAAAGGGGTTTCAAACAGAGGTGTACTGACTACAGGTAGAAAAACTCCTGAATAGATCTGAAAAGAGTGAACACAGAAACCAAAATTTAGGAACAAGGCCTTGTCTGATCAGCACACCTGTAACATAGTGAAACTGAAATGCAGCGTACCTACTACACTCGGGAAGTGCGCTGCATTTGAAGTTCACAGAGCAAACAGTGCGTTGGACTAGGGAGGAGACCTTGATTGGGTTCTGGGTAATAGTTTGCAGTTCAGTTCAGGGATTTAGGCCGAGCAAGTGGCAATCAGTAAATCAACCACAGGGGTAGATCTAAAGAGGTTACTAGAGCCACCACGAGGGCAATTAGAGAGCTTTGTAAATCAATTGTTTAATTCATAAATAAAACCCAGAGATTGACTGAAGCAACGTTGATCTACTTTGCACTTGCATAGCAAATGCAGTTCGAAGGCTAGCTGGCTTGACTTCAGGCTCCATCTATAAGTTTATAAAGTAAACAAATGTAGATGAACAAACAATCTACTCGCTCCCTAGCGGAGTCGCCATTTTGTTACCGGGAATAGTGTCTATGCAGAGCTGCTAATACCACTAAGGCTAGTAGCTACCTTAGAAACAAACAAACTAAAACTACTTTTGTTTTCCTTTATGAGATATAGATGAGAGAAGAATAAGGGAGACCAACCTCTGTCTTGCGCTTGGTTCCTTGTTCAATTCCTCTCTCTTTTGATAGTCCTTTGCTACTTGCTTTCTTGTGTACCCAGCTTCACAGAGTACCTGTAGAATCAAAGCAGCATAACACTATATGAGAACATAGATCTATTATCATAAACAATATAGGATCAGATGTATATTAATCACACAAATGCATAAAACATCAATCACACAAGTGTATGGAGGAGAACTTGAATAGCTTTATTGATAATAAAGAAAGAGCAAAGAGAATTACAACCAATTGTTCTAACCCAGCATCATCCTCTCAGCAAGAAGCCCTTCTTCACCTCATGAAAAGCTCAGATCACCCAACACTATGATGTTGCACCAAGAAACCAACAACACTTCCTTACAAGATACAAAATTCCAGCCTCTGGATCTCTGGGATGGGGGATCCATATATAGATGTTTGCAAGGGAGGTGAGTGAGCTTTAGATTTGATTAGTGTCTTCCTTCTAATAGTTCTTGATTCCACTTGGAGATTGATGATCTCTTACTCATCCCTGGTCTAATTCAGAGAGGCAAGTGTCACAGGAGAAGTTTCTGGAAGATTCCATGCTTCTCCACCTCGCGGATTGACCCTTCCATTTGTCCCTTCTCGCCCATCGCACCCCATAGAAGGGATTTTTGACATGCAACGCACCTACTATGTGTATTTAGGTGGGATGCAACGCACTTTGCCTATGGAGCAGGTGAAATGGTCCAGTTTTGACCAGTTCTGAGTAGTTTTTCATGGAGAACTTCTGGGAGATGTTGTAATCAGTTGACCTTGTTCTTTTAGGGGTTGGAACAACACCTTTAGGCACATAGGAGCCCTTGGTTTATGGACATTTATGCTGGGGGTTGAAGTGCCAAAAAATGTCTATAAAAGAGGTTGAGGAAGAAAGAGAGGAAAACATTCTTAAAGTAAATCCACCCTTTCTTGAGAGATTAACCCAACCACTCCAGCCTACCCCAGAAGAGACTGAACTTCTGGGAGAATTGAAAAATCTAGGTGTAAAGATTCCACTTATCCAAGGAATAAAAGATGTTCCTATTTACAATAAGTTGATTAATGAGAAATGTTTCAAGCATCCAGGAAGGCGAAGAAGAGATTCCCATACCATTAATGTCATTAGACAACTATTCGACTTAATGCTGGGGCAGGTAATCTGTCCAAAGTATTTGGACCCTAGAAGTCTTGTAGTAGATGTGCACATTAATGGCACCATTTTCCCACACACTTTGATCAATATTGGGGTTTCCATTAATGTGATGACCAAGGACACCATGCTCAAGATCAACCTCCAAGGTTCATTGACAAAGACCACAATAGTTTTGCAACTTGGAGACTGCTCCACAATGACCCCTGAGGGGATTGTGGAGGATGTGATGTCACCATTGACTCTTTGGAGTACCCAACAAATTTCCTAGTTCTCTAGCCTAAGGCTAAGCTTATTAGTTACCCTCACATCCTATGGAGACCATGGTTGGCCATTGTTGATGCTTACATCAACTGCAGAGATGGGAATATGACCATCAAGAATGGGCATATGTCCAAGCAGTTAGTCCTATACCCTCCTGCTCAGCCATCTCTAGAGCATGGTTTACCTTTATGGTTGGAAGAGGAGGAAGAAGATGAAGTTTATTTTGCCCAAATTTATACTTTAGAAACAACCATGGGAGGAGGACATCAGGATGAAGATGATTTGATTGACCACTTACTCCAAAGTCCAACTCCTAATACATTTCCCTTAGACGATATAGTAAACGAAAACCGAAACAATAATCCAATTGACCTATGCTTGGCTAATTCCAACCCCCTCCATGTCAAAACCATAGAATTTGGCCCTGAGAGAACCTTGAAAATCAGTCCATCTCTTTCTGCTCTCCAAGAAGAGAAGTTATGCAACATGTTAAAGGAACATCTAGATGCCTTTGCTTGGAGTTACAAAGAAATGAAGGGAGTGCACCCCTCAGTGTGTACTCACCACATATACATCAAAGAAGGTTGCAAGCCAGTTCGACAACCCCAAAGTAGGATTAATCCATCTCTTAAACATATAGTCAAAGAAGAACTGCAAAAACTGCTAGATGCAGGATTCATTTACCCTCTTCGACAATGAATGGGTCTCTCTTTGGTGTTAGTTTCAAAGAAAAATGGTATGTGGAGGACTTGTGTCGATTACAGGGAGTTGAAAAAAGCCAAAAAGAAGGACCATTTTCCTCTACCTTTCATTGACCAAGTGATATATGGCCTGGCAGGGAAAATGTTTTCCTCTTTCCTAGATGGATTCAATGAGTACAGCCAAATCTAGATCAGCCCGGAAGACCAGGATAAAACCACCTTCACTTGTCCTTGGGCTACTTTTGCCTATAGGGTCCTTCCTTTTGGCCTATGCAATGCTCCTACCACTTTCTAGAGAGAAGTCTCGATTATTTTTGCCAAGTTAGTCCATGATGCGGTAGAAATTTATATGGATGATTTTACACCTTATGGCTATGATTTTCAAGAGGCTCTGTCAAACCTAGGCAAAGTATTGCAGAAATGCATTGAAATGAACCTGCCTCTGAGTCTCAAAAAATTTGGATTATTGATGACTATAAGGATCGTGCTAGGTCATTCAATATCTCAGCAAGGACTACAGGTGGACCCAAACAAAATAGTTATCATCCAAAGGGTCCCACCTCCTCAAAAGAAGAGAGATGCCAGAAGGTTCCTAGGGTTGGCTGGATACTACTAAGGTTCATAAAGGACTTGAGCAAGTTTGCCTCACCTTTATTTTGTTTTTTGGCCAAGGACTCTAAGTTTATATGGTCAAAAAGATGTCAAGAGGCCTTAGACACCCTAAAGAACAAGTTAACCACTGCACCAATTCTTTGAGGCCCAAATTGGGCCCTTCCTTTTCATATTCATGTTTATGCCTCACACAAAGCCATAGGAGCATACCTAGGTCAAATAGATGAAAAATTACCCTATTTTATCTACTTTATGAGTAAGAATCTATCAAAGGCTGAACTGAACTACACAGTGATCGAAAAGGAACTCTAGGTTGTTGTGCATTCACTGAACAAATTTAGGCATTATATTACAGACTATCAAACATGTGTACATATTTACCATGCCACAATCAAATATTTAATGAATAAACCTGATGTGAATGCTCGGATTATAATATGGTTACTTTTATTATATCATTTTGATCTAACTATTGTTGATAAGCCTGGTAAGGAAAATGTTGCTGCAGACTTTTTGTCCAAATTAAATTTCCCTGCAGGTGAAGAAGGAATGGTTGATGACCAATTAAAAAATGAGCACTTATTTTCTATTTCAGTTCTCTCTCCATGGTTTGTTGATATAGAAAACTATTTTGTATCTGCAGAGTTCCCACTGAACTTGTCCTCCAAAGAGAAAAGAAAGATGGTAAGGAAGAGCACCCCCTTCACCTGGATTAGAGGCAATCTCTTAAAACTTGGCCCAGATTAAATCTTAAGAAGGTGTGTCAGGGAGGAGGAAGTCTTTGACATCCTTCTGATCTGTCATGATGGGCCTTGTGGAGGTAACTTTACAATAGAAATGACAACATTCAAAGTGTTGCAAGGGGGCTATTATTGGCCCACTCTTCATTAGGATGTGAAAATATATACTAGTCATTGTGATCGGTGCCAAAGGTTGGGACTGCCTACTCCAAAAGATGAAATTCCTTTGTAGCCTCAAGTGACTTTCAAGCCATTTGACAAGTGGGGCATGGACTTGATTGGACCTATTGACCCTCATTCCAAGCGAAAATAGTACATCATTGTGTGCACTGACTATCTGACTAAGTGGGATGAAACCAAGGCAGTTAAAGCAGCAACAGAAGAGAAGGTAGTTGAGTTCCTAAGGGAGAATATATTTTACAAATTTGGGTACCCTAGAGAGCTTGTCACAGACCAAGGCAGCCAGTTTACCTCCAACATGATTGAAGACTTGCTCAGCCAGCACAAGATCAAGCATAGAAACTCCACTCCCTATCATCCACAATCTAATGGACAAGTGGAGGTGACCAATAGAGCGTTGGAGGGCATCTTGACCAAAGTGGTAAGTAGCAGCAGGAAGGATTGGGTAGATAGACTAGTTGAGGCCACCTGGGCCTATAATACCACCTGGAATACCACCACTAGATTCACACCCTATGAGCTGGTCTATGGGAAAAGGCCCTGCCATCCATTGAATTTGAGTATAACACATTAAGGATGGTAGCCCAACTAGATCTAGATCTTAGCAGTGCACAAAAAGAGATATTGCTCCAGTTGAATGGTTGGATGAGTTCAAAATGTAGGCCCTCCTACATACAGAGGTAATTCAACTTCAGAGGAAGAGCTGGCATGATAAGAACATCAAGGAAAAGCAATTTCAAGAAGGTGATTGGGCTTTGTTATATGAATCCAGGTATAAGGACTTCAAGGGCAAGTTAAGGACAAGATGACTAGGACGTTATGTTGTAGAAAAAAGCCATGATAATGGTTCAGTACAGATCAGAACCATATAAAAGGAGGCCATTCCTTTACTTGTTAATTGACACCGATTGAAAATTTACAAGAGACCATTGTCAAAACAACAGTTCATTGATGATATCAATAAAACAGTGATGGTAGTGGAGTAAGTTTCAGCTCCTACCTCATCAAATCACTAAGAGAAAATAAATAAATAATTAAAAAAAATAAGGACTTAAGTGAAAACCTCCATGAGGTGCCTGAGTCTCACTATCGGGTTGAAAACCTCTTGGGGCATCCCAATGGTGTTAATAAAAATAAAAAGAAAAAGAAAAAATGAGAATAAAAAGATCCCTGGGTTAAAACCTCTCTTGAGATGCCCAGCGAAAACAGCTAGGATGAAAACCTCTTAGAGTGAGCCTAGTTGTTTTCAAAAAAAAAGGAAAAAAAAGAGAAAAATCATGAAAATTTCTATTTTGCAGGTCAGCAAGAAGGACGGCCAGAGAGAAAAGGAGGATCACAAAGATACCTGTCACTCAAATTTTTATTTTTCCACTCATTTTCATTCATCACTCTACCATTTATTTCATTTTTTCCACTCCTTTGCTTCAGTTTACGAGGGGACTATGTTTTCTACAGGATCCCCTGTAAACCTACAAGATCCCTTGAAAACCTATAGGATCAGGAATCACAGTGACCCAAAAATCCTACAAGAAGTGACCTTAGGGAAAATAAAAATGATATGTTATGTCAATAAAATAGCACCCCTACATCATCATTCCATTACCATACCTATGTCCACCTTCATTACCCCTGCATTCACCCTTAAAAAAATATCATTTTCAAAAAAAAAAAAAAACACAGTCTTTGAAAAAGAAGGAAACGAAGTGCAATAGGGAGCATCACCTGAGTTTTCCTCATTCTGTACACTCCTAATATCCCTCTCCATCCATATCACCATCCTCAAAATCCCAGCAGAATGTATGATTAAGAGTTCAGAGTGAGAAGCAGCTACAAGAAATCCTGTAGGAAATCCTGTAGTGGCCTATCCCACAGAATATAAATCATAAGAACAAAAAGCTTCCAGCATGGTGATTCAAGAGAAAAAGGGACTCCAAAGTAGCACCACCACCATCATCTTCAACACAATTTACCTGCACAACAAAAGAATCATCAGAGAACAACAACAAAAAAGGAAGAAGAATACCATGCAGCCAATACACATAGCAAGCACCTCCGGTCTTCAACAACTGCAGTAAGGTATTAGCAACACATGTAAGTATCCCGCTCACTCTCTCATGTGCATAATGTAGTCAAAGGATGTAAAGGTTACGAGTAACTTGGTTTATAAGTGAAAGGTGGTTAGTTAACTTGGCCACCTTCAATCAGTCAACAAAGACAAAACACATTGTCCTCTCACACGTGGCAGTAGTCAACTCAAAAAGAGAAGGAGAAGGACAAAAGAAGTTAAGGCTATGGAAGCATTGTTATAGACATTTTTGGGCACTGCAACCCCAAGCATAAAATGTCCATAAACCAAGGGCTCCTAAGTCCCTAAAGGTGTTGTTCCAACCCCTAAAAGAACAAGGCCAACTGATTACAACTTCTCCCAAAAGTTCTCCATGAAAAACTACTCAGAACTGGTCAAAACTGGACCATTTCACCTGCTCCATAGGCAAAGTGCGTTGCATCTCACCTAAATAAACATAGTAGGTGTGTTGCATTTCAAAAATCCCTTCTATGGGGTGCGATGGGTGAGAAGGGACAAGTGGCAGTGTCAATCCGCGAGGTGGAGAAGCATGGAATCTTCGAGAAACTTCTCCTGTGACACTTGCTATTATAGACATTTTTGGGCCCTACAACTCCAAACATGAAATTTCCATAAACCAAGGGCTCCTAAGTCCCTAAAAGTGTTTTTCTAACCCCTAAAGGAACAAGGTCAACAAATTACAGCTTCTCCCAGAAGTTCTCCATGAAAAATTGCTCAGAATTGGTCAAAACAGGATCATTTCAGCTGCTCCACTGGCTAAGTGCGTTGCATCTCACCTAAATACACTGTGTGGGTGCATTGCATTTCAAAAATCCCTTCTGTCGGGTGTGATGGGCGAGAAATGACAAATGGCAGTGTCATTCTGCAAGGTGGAGAGGCAATGGAAGCTTCCAGAATCTTCTCCTGTGACACTTGCCTCACTGAATTCGACCAAGGATGAGTAAGAGACCATCAGTCTCCAAGTGGAGGCAAGAACTATCAAAGAGAAGACACTGATCAAATCACAAGCTGACTCATCCCCCTTACAGATATCTATATATGGATCCCTCATCCCAGAGATCCAAAGGCTGGAATTTTGATATTGTAAGGAATTGTTGTTGGTTTCTTGAGGCAAACATCAGATTGTTTGGTGATCTAAGCTTTGTTTGAGGTGAAGAGGGGCTTCTTTGCTAGGAGGTTGATGCTGGGTCAGAACAACTAGTTGTAACTCCTCTTGGCTCTTTTCTTCTTTATCAATAAAAGCTATTCGAGTTTTCCTCCATGCTTTTGAGTCATTGATGATTGTTACATTTGTATGGTCAATTTACATCTGATCCTAGATTTTCTATGATTATAGATCCATGTCTTTGTATAGTGCTATGCTTCTGTCATCTTACAGGTACTTTGTGAAGCTGGGCATGCAAGGGAGCAGGTAGTTGAAGACTATCAAAGAAGAGAGGGATCAAATCAGGAGATTGGCGCAAGACAAAGGTTGGTCTTTCTGTTCCTCTCTATCTATAATTCATAAAGGAAAGACGAAAGTAGCTTTTCACTGTTTGTTTCTAAGGCAGCTGTCACACCTTAGTGGGATAGAGCAGTTCTATATAGACACTTTTCCCTGTAACAAAATGGTGACTCTGCTGGGGAGATAATTAGTTTGTTTGTTTATCATTCTTTGTTGTTTATTTCATAAACTTCCAAGTAGCATTCGAACTACATTTGCCATAACAAATGCAAAGTAGATAACTGCTACTTCAATCCATCTACTGGATCTGTTTATGATTTAAACAACTGATTCAAAAACTATCTCATTTCCCTTGTGATAACTCTTAGATCCTCCTTAGATCTACCCCTGATTGTTGCATTACTGATTTCTTTTTGCTCGGCCAAAACCCAAGAACTGAACTGCAAACTGTGACCCGAAACCTGAACAGAGTCTCGTTTCTGGCCCAGCGCAGGTACTGTTTAGAGATTCTGAACTTCAGCGCAATTTCCGAGTGGACAAGTTGCGCTGCATTTCAGATTCACTGTGTTACAGGTGCGCTGATCAGACTAGCTCTGTGGAGTTGTGGCTTCTGTGATTCATTTTTTCTAGCTCTATTCTTGAATTTTGCTGCCTGTGATCAATATATGTCTGTTTGAAACCCCTTTTCCTTGCTGTTATTCCACCTCCTTTGTACAAAAGAATTGTAGATGTTTTTGTGTGTTTGTTGAGTCATTTACAGTTCTCCTTTGCAAAAGTAGCATAATCGTACTGTCGTCCTTTGATTTGAAACTGTCGCAAGTGTCGATTTCAATCATAGGGAAGAGTTTGATTGTTGTTGATGGTCGATTATCCTGTTACTATTGCTTTTGGTCTGAATTTGTAATTTTCTGGTGTCTAGAACAAGTATTCATTTCAAAATCGTAAAGTGTTGTGATCGTCTCCATTTTTTATTTCGAAAAGGAACTTGTTGATATTTGTCGCTTGAAAAGAAATTCAGATTTGTGCATCAAATTTCTTTTTAGCATTCATATACTAAGAAAGTCGAAAACAAATACATGCATGTGCATTTTCATATAGATAGTCTGATTGGCTTGATTTAGGAAAGTGCATTTAGAGTGTGCTCTTTTCTCTTTGTGAAAAGATTCTGTCTTTCTTTTCCTTAGTAGCTAGGATTTTCATTGCACAAGGAAGATAAAAAGTTTGTTTATCATCTTAGATTGCATTTTAGGAATTACATCTACATCTCGCGGTGAACCTGAAAGGCAAACTTCATAAACAAGATCAACTTAAAATAAATTCAATGAATCTAACAATGCTTTGGAACATAACACACAACATTTAGAAGTCTAGGCTAGAGATGTATTCTGGCGTCGTAAAGCCTGGTAACTGTTGTTCTCACTGATGGTTGGATGATTCCTCCACTTTGAGATGATAAGTGCCAATACGGACTTGTGCTCCCACGTACCGTCGAGTATATTTTGGGAGACCCCAATAGGCTTAATCCTTTATCCATAGGAAGCCGTGTCTGCCGCCCTATCGATCGCAATGCACTGAACACAGCATTCAGGAAGATTGACTGTCGTACCGTAAAAAGTATTCTGCAGTTTTGCGGTTGGTTTGGTAATCTCTCTACCTAGATTTCCAGAGCAGTCCCTTTCGTTCCTTTTCAGACTCCTTAACGGAAAGGGTCCATCTGAGCACTTTTCACTTTAGGCTCATTAAAAATCGAAGGAGACTAGAGTCATCTTTTGTTTTTTCTCGACTCTTAAAAACTGAAAAAACAAGTTGTGTCAAAGCGTCTAAAATTCATTTAATTCGGAAACATACTTCCCCTTTATTTTAGTTGATTGAGTAATCCGCAATCGTGGAAAAAAGTCAATTGAAACCCTGTCGTTCATGGAGGCTTACGAGTCAACCATCTTTGTCTCTGGAATCGAAGCTAGTACGGACAAATCGAACTCGTTTAACCGGTTCCAAATCTCCTGTTAAAGTTAGAACAAGTGTTCCAAAAACATCGGAGACTCCGGTTACTCCAAACATTTCTGGAACCCCTGCCTCTATAGAAGAAGTTCAGCAGCCACAGAAGGACAGTGATACTGATCCTAGTCTGAGAGTAAACACTTGTGTTACCGAACCAGTTCCATTTTCAACCGGGTCGGAGAGTCTTTCTCTTCAAACATCTGTTGCTACCGATTCCATACCTTCCTTAGCACCAGAAATATTCTACGGACCTGACGGTCTTCCCCTTCCACCCGGTCTGATTTCCATAAAAGAGATTGTGGAAGATCCTACAACTAGTACTCCATCGCAGTTTGGAGTCGGGATCACTCTATATCCTTCTTCATTAGAAGTCAGCCTACCGCCAGTGGAAGCTCCTGTAGAATCGCTAGGTAATCTTTTGGATAGACTAGAAATGTCTGAACAACCGTCAACATCTAGGACTGTGTCGTCTGACACAGCGACAACAGAACTCCCTGCTATCACTCCAACAATGTTCGCTGGTATACCATCTGTCCCAACTAGCTCTCAACTGCTAGAAGGAGCCCACTCAGGGGCCATTTCGACAGCATGTTATGTTCCTGTTTGCTCATCCGGAATAATATCCGGAAACTCTTATGTTGAGTCTCAACAAATTGATCCATTTGGAGGTCAATTTGGGTAGTCCGGCCCCCAAGGGAAAACCATTCCCTTGAGTTCTGGATTACCACCGTATGGGGGGCAGTATACCCTTTCATTACCCCCTCCGGGAGGATATCCATATAGGAGTTCACAACAACATTCAGGTTATACTGGAATTACCTCAAACGGTTGGGTACCTATACTACATCAACAACCAAGAGTTGTATACTCGATGCAACAATGCTTACCTATGTCAAATATACCAACTACGCCAGCTATTGTGACAGTGTCGCAAGTTCGAGCGCTGCCTGTTGTATGCCAACCTCAGGTTTCTCAGGTTGTAATGCAACAACCCATTGACCCTGCGACTCAACCACAATTGCCGACTGGTGGAATGACACAGGTTCAGACGGGTACTATTACCCCTCATCTTGGTCAAACTGTTAGTATCGGACAATAGCGCATGGCTTCACAGCCATGGCTAGTACAATACCAGCAACCGCAATTCCAACAAGTATACCAAGGTTCTGAGCAACAAATCTTTGCAAATAGTGGACAGCCGTATATTCAAAATGGTCAAAATCAACCATTTTACAATGGTCATGCTCACCAACCTTACCAAAGTTACCAGCATCAAATGCATTATGCCTTTATGCAAAGACCAACTACTCAGGCAATCCCATCTTATCTAGGGTATGCTTCACCTAACCTGAATTAGCAGTCACCCTTTGTGGCAACTTTAGAGTTACCTGATTTGAATCGGTTAACAAACGATCCAATCGCTTACGCCCCTTGGTGGCCAGCGATTCCACATAAACTTCCATCAGATATTCCTAAATTTAATGGAAATCCGGGTGAAGATCCATCGAATCATGTGATGACCTTTCATCTATGGTGCTCATCAAACACCCTGAATGATGATTTGATAAGGCTTCGCCTCTTTCGGAGGACGTTAACGGGTCCAACAGCAAATGGTACATCGAATTGCCTAGAGCTTCGTTCGACAACTTCACTACCTTAGCCACAACCTTTTTAACCCATTTTCAGTTACCAATAAGGTATGAAATGGGAACAGAACTTCTTACCAACTTCAAATAGACAACAGCCACTCAGATATCTGATCATATACATGAGTGGCGACGTCGTCATAGAATGGTAAAAACGTATGTTCCCGATCAGCTCTTAGCTGAATGGTTTATCAATTCATTACTACCTTCCATCACGGAAGATGTGGCAAAGGGAGTAGTCGTAACAGAAGAGCAAGTTATCACTCGTGCGCAATATTTGGAATTGATTTACACTCAGTCCGGCACGCTCTACGATAAAATACCTGACGCCCCTAGACTAGAATTCTCAATTCCTCCTCCTCCTAAATCAAACAATGACTCTCATGTTGGTGATGGCGTGATTGGCACAACAGACACGAAATCGACAAAGGCTACATCCAAAAAGGCCCATAAGATTTCAGGTCAAAATGCAAAAGATGAACTTCTTGCTTCGGAAGTAAATGCTGTATCGACAGATAAAGGCAAAGGAACCAAACAACCAGGGGGCAAGAAGAAAGGCAAAGGGAAGAAGAAGAAACAAGAATAATCATCACCTGAAAAATCTTCTACAAACCCTCCTGGAGATAGGAAACCAAAAAATCCATGCCTTATATGCGATGAGGATCATTGGACTGCAAATTGTCCACACAGAGCTGAGCTTAAGAAATTCTTCAAGAATTCAAAAACCTCCGCAGTGTTAACTGATCCGTTTCCAAATCCAGGAACAAATCTGGTTGAAAGTGGAAATGCTTCCCCGTCTCAAGTGCTAATGTTGCCGGTTTCAAAACAAAAAAATGATGCTTTGATATCGACAAGGAACAAAGATTATGGGAATCCATAGCTGTCGAACAACAAGGATAAAGATCAATCTAGTAGTTCGACAACAACTTCGACAGAAGTTGCACCGCCCATCATTCCTGAATTGACAATAAAAGCACCAAAGGGAGTAGTACACAAGTCGACATTTAATCCCCGCACTAGAGCGGCACAGCATTATAATATAGTGGAAGATTTGGCCCAATCGCCATCCACTATGTCGACTCTTGAAGTACTATAGAATTTCCCATCCCAAAGGCAGGCTTTATTATCAGCCATTGGTGGGATAGACCCAAAAGATTCCAATCTTGTATCCTTCGATCATAAAGGATACGATCCTTAATTCCCATCTCAACTAGCTTTCCTTGTTCAAGTGAAATCCCTCAAAAAAACTGTTCATCGAACAATTATTGATGAGGGAGCATCTACATGCATTATGTCGATGAGTTGCTGGAAAACTTTAGGATCTCCAACCTTGTCGCGATCTTCGACGACATTAAAAGCATTCGACGGAAGGACATATACCCCATATGGTATTTTGAGTAACTTGAAAGTTGAACTAGGAGGGAAGATAGTAGAAATAGATGTTGAAGTAATCGATGGCAATCTTGATTACAACATCCTACTAGGAAGACCATGGATATATGCTATGGCTGCTGTTGTGTCGACCTATTTTAGGAAGATTGCATTTCCCTTTCAAGGAGGAATTACAGTCGTCGATCAAAAAAACTTCCTACCCAATGGTTCTCAAGTTACAGGAAGCATCCCTATGATCCATGGAAACCCCCATTCGCTTCAAAATATCGGAGTAGGCCTAGTAAAAGATCCTATATTAATGGGAACTTTTGCCCTTCCACCTCCAATCAATCTGGCGGAAGTAGCGTCGGTAGGAACCTGCAATATGATATCTTCTAAAAAGATCTCAAAAAACGATATCAACATGGATCATGCAATGGTTTTTCCCCCAAGCCCAACAGAAATATTGTAGCAATCAATGTTCCTAGCCTGGATGGAAAACCCAAATCAACGCTCATCAAGCGTTTGGATAGATAGGTCTAAAGAATATGGTATCCCTTCAGATCCTTGGTCGCAAGTGCATGTCACCGATGAAGGAATTGTCCAATCAATGGTAATTGAAGATGCACCATGGAATGATTCCCACCATTGTTCCCTTCTTCCGGATTGTGGAGAAGATACTCAAGATGACCTTTATCATCCTTCAGTCTTTTATTTTCTATCAAATACTGTAAACACGGTGGATTCCGAGCGAAACATGTCCAACATTGAAGAGACTATCACCATAAATATCTCGACCAAGACAAATGTTGTAAAGAATATTTATGTTGGCAAATGTTGTTCTCCTTCAGAACTGGAAATATATGACGCTCTTTTTCGTGAATTCAAAGATGTTTTTTCTTGGTCATATAGTGAAATGCCAGGCATTGACTCGAGTATCGTTGAACATGAAATTAAGATGTATCCAGATGTCAAACCAGTACGACAATGGCTACGGCAGGTGCACCCCAAGAAAGCCGCTGCCATTAAGGCAGAAGTTGAGAAACTTCTCCATGCTGGTTTCATCTACCCGGCTCCTCTAACCGATTGGTATCGAATATTGTCCCTGTTATGAAAAAGCAAGGAACAATTAGAGTGTGCGTCGATTATAGGGATGTAAATCAGGCTTGTCCAAAAGAAAACTACCCTACACCCTTCATCGACCAGATAATTGATGAGTTCGCTGGATGCGAAATCTTTTCATTCATGGATGGATTCTCCGGGTATAATCAAATAAATATCCGCCCACAGGACCAGTCGAAGACTGCATTTATTTGTCCGTGGGGCACATTTTCATATCGAAAATTACCCTTTGGTTTAAAGAACGCAGGGGCGACATTTCAGAGGGCAATGAATTAGGCCTTTCATGACATCAAAAACATCGTTCAACCATACCTCGACGACCTTCCGGCTCATTCGCGAAAGCGGACTGATCACCCGCAGCATTTGAGAGCGATATTTCTATGTTTCCGACACTACAAGATACGACTCAATCCACAGAAATTTGTATTTTGTGTCATTTCTGGTCATTTTCTTGGCTTTGTAGTCTCAAAGGATGGGATTCGTCTTGACCCATGTAAGGTCCAGGCAATCCTAAATTTGCCTCCACCTTCGAATTTGCTTCAGATTCAGAAACTCCGAGGGAAAGCGAACTTTCTGAGGAGGTTCATTCCAAATTATGCCGAACTTGCTAAAGGTTATACACGTCTTTTGAAAAAGGAAGTACCCTTTGTTTGGGATCAGGTTGCGCAAGCTTCCTTTGATGCTTTAAAAGAATCACTAATGAAAGCATCATTAATGTACGCCCCTGATTATCAAAAAGACTTTAACTTGTATCTGGTTGCAGCAGATACAACCATCGCAATGGTTTTAGTTCAAGAAGTCAATGGAATTGAACATCCTATATATTATTTAAGTAAAAACTTAAATGATACAGAAAGCAAATATTCTTACGTTGAAAAACTAGCACTCGCAACTGTTCAAGCGATACAGAGATTTCGACACTATGTCCTCTTTCGAAAAACTACCATTCTGTTAGATTGCAACCCCATGACTTATATCTTGTCGCGACAATTGCTGGGGGGCAAATATTCAAAATGGATAGCAATACTACAAGAGTTTGATCTAGAATTTGTAAAATCCAAGTCAAAGAAAGCTCTAGTTTTCGCAGAATTATTGTGCGATCTCCCATCGTCGTCCAACGATGAAACAATCGTGGACGAAAGTTTGTTTCTGATATCTTCAAGCAATGAGTGGTATGGGGATATAATAATTTATCTCCAAACCCAAAAATATAGGCCAAACACCTCCCGCTCCGAACAAAAACGTATCGATACCAAGCAAAAGACTACATGATCGTTGGTGATACACTTTACCGTCGTGGTATCGATACAGTTCTGAGAAGGTGTCTCACCCATGAGGAGGCTGAAAAAGTCCTGAATGATTTTCATTCAGGCACGTGTGGGGGGCATCAATCCGGTTATGCTACAACACAGAAAATCTTACGAGCAGGATACTTCTGGCCAACAATGTTCAAAGATTGCATAACCACAGTCAGAAGTTGTCATGCTTGTCAAATTTTCGATAGCAAAACCAGAAGACCACCCGCACCTCTACAACCAATAGTTGTTGTCAGGCCATTTGCCAAATGGGGCATTGATTTCATGACATGTAACCCCACCTCGACCGAGGGGCATGCGTATATCATAGTCGCAGTTGACTATTTTACCAAATGGGCCGATGCGATGCTTACATTAGATAATACCGGTGAAACAACTGCCCTCTTCTTTTTCAATCATGTAGTCGCCAGATTCGGCGTACCACAGGCTATAGTCACAGATCATGAATCGCATTTTTGCAATCACATGATGGTCGAATTAGCTACCAAACTAGGGTTGTCTCACGACAACTCTACTCCATATTATCCGCAAGCCAACGGACAAGTTGAAGCAATCAACAAGGTCCTGAAGCGCATGCTGCAAAGGATGATTGGAGTTCACAAGAGAAGATGGAACCTAATCCTGTACTCAGCTTTGTGGGCTTACCAAACATCGGTAAAGAATGCAACCGGGTTTACACCTTTCCAATTGGTATATGGCCTGGAAGCAGTCTTACCAATCCAGTGAGAAATCTCGTCTCTCAAACTCGCAATTGTTCTCCTCCCCGGAACTTCAGAAGAAGAAACTCGTTTCTTGGAATTAATCCAATTGGATGAAACCCGTCGTGATGCTGCTTTGGCTAACGAAGCCCATAAGAAACGAGTCAAGGCGCAGTTCGACAAAAATGTCAAACTCCGTGTCTTCTCAGAAGGTGACTTGGTCTTGCTTTACGACCAAGAATCTGATAAATTGGGACAGGTAAATTTAAGTCTTTATGGATGGGCCCCTATATTGTTAAACGAGTGTTAGTAAAAGGAGCCTACGAGTTAATGGATTATGACGGAATTCCACTGGCGCAACCTCGTAATAGGTTGTACCTCGAGTGTTACTATGCGTAATGGTAACTTGTATGCTTTTGTTATGTTTTTTGTTTTCACTAAAGTGTTTATTTTGGTCAAGCAAATCCACCTTTTACATTTATTGCGAATGTCAAACCTATTGGAGTCATGTGTTGGATATGCCGATGGAGCGAGTCGTAGTTCGCAGAATCTATCTTCCGCGACATGGGCCATTTTTGATCCAAGTGGCGAGTTAGTAAGTTTTAGAGAGGTATGTATTGGTCGATCAACAAATAACATCGCTGAATGTAGCGCGTTGATAGAACTTCTCTCTGATGCCATCACACATGGTATACACCGGCTAACTGTCAGGCTAGACTCACAACTCATAATACTACAACTCACTGGTATCTATTCTGTCTGAAATCCAGCTATTTATCGCATGCTCCTAAGGGTTAAGATTTTGGAAAGAGAATTTGATTTTATTCAATATCAACATATTTCCAGAAACTTAAACACATTAACTGACTCATTAGCAAATTATGTGTTAGATAGACATTTGCAACATTTATAAAATGAAACATACCATTAATGTTTGCATTTGGATCATGTAACTTAACCAAAATAAAACTCCGAAAATCAAAAATATATATAATTGTTTGTGGTTTACACATAATGTTCTGTAACCAAGACAAAATCGGTCAAATGACCAAAAAACTCAAAATGCTAGGAGGCACCCTAGTCTAATGATGCTCGTGATAGCAAGTCACAGCCTGTGCGATCATGCGTAAGAGACGAGTCCATCGTCATGGCACACCAGTAGTATGCCGTTGTAACCTCAAAGGTAGCTCGTCAGTCCTCACATCTGGAATACCAAGAGTGAGGCCCTCAACCTGCTCCTGTAATGCTCTGAGAGTCTCGGCCACATCGAGGTCACGAAGGATAGCCCTTCCGATGGCCTCTCCTGCTGGGGCGGCAGCTGGTACTCTCAGGCGAACTACTGGACGAATAGGACCAACATCTACATGTACACATGAGTTTGATTAAAGTCTTGATAGAATGAAGCACAAGGACATTATAAATGAAAAACAATAAACAGGAATATGGTCAAATATTTTACCAATGGCGCCCCACTGTTCGCCATCTGGAAGTACTAAATCTGGATCACCCCAGAAGTCCTTTCTAGCATATGGATACTTGGAATAAACCATCTCCTGCCGATCAAACCACTTGAAGAAGGTATCAGAAAATGAAATCTAAGACTAACCAGCATGCCTAGACATATGGTCAACCCATCTCTGCATACGTGGTTTAGTAGGTGAAGGTAAATTGAGTGCAATATACTACGGCTGCATCAGTGGTATCTTCTCCTAGGCAAAGGCGGTCAAAATAGAGCCATACCCAAAGTTCTTCAACCTTCCACTCTTTATCTTGGTCAACTGTTCTTTCATCACAAGAAGTACTGCATCGCACCAGTTGAACACCTTCGGTTGGAGGCATTCCAAGGCATACTGCATATAAGATAGGGACCTGTCAGTAACATCACGGATGATGATCTTGTTGTCTTTACTCGACTGAGATCCTTCTCTGCAGTACCGGCGAACATAATCTCTCACAGAGTCACCTCCTCGGGCCGAACCTGATAAAGAGATGGGGGCACCCCGCCTCAATAAGCCAGTCAAGGAATAGATGTCTACTACAGTCAAGGGGATAGATTTTCCCCTGATCTGGAAAACTTGGTTGGTAGGATCCCAAGCATTGAGAAAATACTACAGTAAGTTGATCCGTTGTCTCATGCTAGAAATGCGAAAGAACTTCAACAAGCCACAGTTCCGCAGCGCGTTTACTGTAACCGGATCATGTAGGGCAAGCATGTACTCTTCTTCATGCTCACATTCTTGCCATGTAATGGTCATATTACTCCAAAGATCTCTGAAAAACAAACAAGAGAAGAGTTAGATCCTGATTTTGGTAAAAAACAGGCAAACTTTCCATAAAAAATTATGCATAGAATTCCTTTTCTGCGCCCAACACACCTACAGTAGTGTTCTGGGTGCGTTGCATGTCAGATATCCTTTAGACATGCCAACATTCAACGCACCTTTCGATACACAGAGGGTGCGTTGAAGGCAGAACGAGTTTTTCAAACCTCAGAGGCTCAGAAAAACTAGGAATCAAGCTCAGAATGTAAAATGGAAACCATGAAATGAAAGAGCTCAGGTTTAGCTCCTACCTGGTCCAGACAGCACTGAGAATCGTCCACAAAATCTCCTGGAATTAGCTAATGAAAATCAAAGGGGGAAAGCACCTCCAAAGCTCCAACAAACCAAAGTTCAAATGAAATGGTAAAATGAGAGGTAAAAACACATTTTATTACTTTTTACGTAGTTCAAAGTAAAATATTAGTGTTCTAACTCGTTTTCAAACGTTTGATGAAGCATTTGAAAATACAGTACAATCTTTGAAAGAACAAAGCTATCTATAGTAAAATCCAAACGGGACCATTTAATCGAGCAGTGTTACCGCAAGGTTCAAGCTCGTTAAAAAATAAACCCGCATCGAGCAGTTTTAACACATAGTTCAAGCTCATTAAAAAATAAACATAATGCATGAGCAAATGTTTCCCCCCGCATTTAAGCTCGTTAAAAAATGAACTATTCCCCGGTAAATAACCATCGTGAATGTAGTACTTCAGCCATTAAATCCTTGGTCGTGTTTGCACCGTCACCTCCACTTTTGCATTGGCTGATCATTCACCCCCATTTCATTGTTTACCCATTTTGAGGAACAGCTGCGAAGAGTGATTTCACTAGCCATCCTTGTAACACTGGCGTGATTGGAAAATTCTAAACCTTACCTGCAATCAGTTGCTACCCATTTTATCACTCGTTCCTCAAAAGACGAATCTCCTTTAAGCTCTTTTCAACTGACTCGTAAAATATGAAAAGATTGCCGAGCCATTGGCCTCTCCAGCTCGTTGAAGGGACAGGAAGTGTTATCCCTCCTCTAGATTTTAATCTTTTTGGACCTGAGGGATTATTACAAAAAAAGATCGAGCGCTTGTTTTGTTCGGCTTGTTAAAAGTATCGAAAATTCATCCCTTCTGTATTGTTTTATACTTTTTCGGACTTAAGGGATTAGATGACAAAAAAGGGAATTTTGAAGTTACCTTTACGTTCCTTTTCAGACTCTCTAAAATTGAAAAGGACCGAGTTATCTTTGTCATTAAACTCGTTAAAATTTTAATAGCGACAAACTTGTCTATAGACGAGAACGAGTTTCACTATCGCTAGGCTCGTTAAAACATAGCGATGGGTTTGCCCGAAGGGAAAATTATAGAACAAGCTTATGTTATCCTCCTCAATCTTGACAAAAATAAAGAGGTACTGGTTAGCAATGACTGGGGAAAATTGGGAAGAAAACTTGAAGAAATTTTGTTGGTAGCAAGTCGCTCTTGAACATGACACTTCCACTCCATGTCCGAGTCGGGTTGGGTTGTTTCATTCACCGGTCACATCACCATGGTCACGTCATACCATCCACATTTGGGGTTAATGCTACCAATCCATCACATAAGTGTTGCTGATATGTTCAAGAGAAGTCATTCAGAGATTCACCTGTGTCTCACCCACTACCATGCATTTATGCTCCATTATTTCATGACCGCCACCCTGAACCTTATATCACCAGATCATTTTCACCTCCATTAAAATCATTTACTTCGTTCCATGTCATTGATGTGGGATTCATTAAGGCCCTCCTGTGACGGATCACTTCTTGTTGACATCAGCTCATTATCCAAGAAGTTGATCTAGGAACACCCCATTCAGTAATTTGAAGCTTGCATGACTCAATGGCAAGTTTGTCACTTCCGCCGACAGGTTTACATCAATGGCCTTTGACCGAAAGATTTTGCGTGGTGTTCGACGCCAAGTCCTTTATTCACACCACGTGAATTGTACTGAAGTACCTTGAGTGTCATTATCATTATCGGTGATTCCTCTCGCGCTTGTTAACAGTTTACATCATTGGCTGGTAATCAAGCAATGTCTTTCCATGTTCGAATTCAGAACATTTCTCACATGGATCAACTTGTACTTCGAGTGAAAATGGAACGATATTGAAGACCTCGGATCTAGTTTCATCCATCCGGGCTGCGATATATATTCAGGGAAATAAAGACATTAAATGTACATCATTGCTGCACAGATAATCATCCACTCAAAAGGATGATGTCTCTATCAGAATCATCAATCTACACTCAGACGATTGTCTGTCCTATGTACATGAAAATGAATTTATAAAGCTAAGCATGGGAATGCCCACCTCAGCTAGATCATGAAAATATTATGAAGATAATGTATTGTATTATATCTTATTACAGGTCTCCTCCCAGCATTGAAATAATTTCGGATCCTCATAATAAAGCATTTCACTTGACATCAAAAGATTAATGACCTCATGCTTTAGGGGGCAACTGTTATAGACATTTTTGGGCCCTACAACCCCAAGCATGAAATGTCCATAAACCAAGGGCTCCTAAGTCCCTAAAAGTGTTGTTCTAACCCCTAAAGGAACAAGGTCAATAAATTACAGCTTCTCCCAGAAGTTCTCCATGAAAAACTGCTCAGAATTGGTCAAAACAGGATCATTTCAGATGCTCCACTGGCTACGTGTGTTGCATCTCACCTAAATACACTGTGTGGTTGCGTTGCATTTCAAAAATCCCTTCTGTGGGGTGTGATGGGCTAGAAATGACAAATGGCAGTGTCATTCCGCGAGGTGGAGAGGCAATGGAAGCTTCCAGAATCTTCTCCTGTGACACTTGCCTCACTGAATTCGACCAAGGATGAGTAAGAGACCATCAGTCTCCAAGTGGAAGCAAGAACTATCAGAGAGAAGACACTAATAAAATCACAAGCTGACTCATCCCCCTTACAGATATCTATATATGGATCCCTCATCCCAGAGATCCAGAGGCTGGAATTTTGATATTGTAAGGAACTGCTGTTGGTTTCTTGAGACAAACATCAGATTGTTGGGTGATCTAAGCTTTGTTTAGGGTGAAGAGGGGCTTCTTTGCTGGGAGGTTGATGCTGGGTCAGAAAAACTGGTTGTAACTCCTCTTGGCTCTTTTCTTGTTTATCAATAAAAGCTATCCGAGTTTTCCTCCATGCTTTTGTGTCATTGATGCTTGTTACATTTGTATGGTCAATTTACATCTGATCCTAGATTGTTTATGATTATAGATCCATGTCTTTGTATAGTGCTATGCTTCTATGATCTTACAGGTACATTGTGAAGCTGGGCATGCAAAGGAGCAAGTAGTTGAAGACTATCAAAGAAGAGAGGGATCAAATCAGGAGATTGGCGCAAGACAGAGGTTGGTCTTTCTATTCCTATCTATCTATAATTCATAAAGGAAAAACGAAAGTAGCTTTTCACTATTTGTTTCTAAGGCAGCTGTCACACCTTAGTGGGATAGAGCAGTTCTATATAGACACTTTTCCCTGTAACACTTCCCTCTCTGAATTCGACCAGGGATGAGTAAGGGATCATCAATCTCCAAGTGGAAGCAAGAAATATTATAGGGAAGACACCAATCAAATCACAAGCTTACTCATCTCCCTTGCAGACATCTATATATGGATCCCTCATCCCAGAGATCCGGAGGCTGGAATTTTTCATCTTGTAAGGAATTGTTGTTGGTTTCCTGAGGCAACATCATAGTGTTGGGTGATCTAAGCTTTTCATGAGGTGAAGAAGGGCTTACTTGCTGAGAGGATGATGCTGGGTCAGAACAATTGGTTGTAACTCTCTTGGCTCTTTCTTGATTATCAATAAAGCTATTCAAGTTTTCCACCATACTCTTGTGTGATTTATGTTTTATGCATTTGTATGGTAAATTTACATCTGATCCTAGATTGTTTATGATAATAGATCCATGTTCTCATATAGTGTTATGCTGCTTTGATTCTACAGGTACTCTGTGAAGTTGGGTATACAAGAAAGCAAGTAGCAAAGGACTATCGGAAGAGAGAGGAATCGAGCAAGGAACCAAGTGCAAGACAAAGGTTGGTCTCCTTTATTCTTCTCTCATCTATCTTTCATAAAGGAAAATGAAAGTGGTTTTACTTTGTTTGTTTGTAAGGTAGCTACCAACCTTAGTGGGATTAGTAGTTCTGCATAGACACTTTTCCCTTAACAAAATGGCGACTCCGTTGGGGAGCGAATAGATTGATTGTTTATCTACATTTCTTTACTTTATAAACTTACAGATGGAGCCTGAAGTCAAGCCAGCTAGCCTTCGAACTGCATTTGCTATGCAAGTGCAAAGTAGATCAACGCTACTTCAGTCAATCTCCGGGTTTTGTTTATGAATTAAACAACTGATTTACAAGCTTTCTAATTGCCCTCGTGGTGGCTCTAGTAACCTCTTTAGATCTACCCCTGTGGTTGATTTACTGATTACCACTTGGTCGACTAAAATCCCTGAACTGAACTGCAAACTGTGACCCGGAACCCAATCAAAGTCTCGTCCCTGGTCCAGTGCACTGTCTATTCTATGAATCTCAAATTCAGCGCACTTCCCGAGTGTAGTAGGTGCGTTGCATTTCAGTTTCACTGTGTTACAGGTGCGCTGATCAGACTAGGCATTGTTCCTAAATTTTTGGTTTCTGTGTTCACTCTTTTCAGATATATTCAAGAGTTTTGCTGCCTGTAGTCAGTACACCTCTGTTTTAAACCCCTTTCCTTGCTGATATGCTGTTTTAAACCTCGATCTTTTTCATTATTGCAGTAGAGTAGCTCCCCCTTAGAGTAGATTTCCCTTTCTTCCATCAAGAAACCAAGTTCCTTCTGACTCCATAGAAGTATGGCTTCAAAACCCCAGTGGTCTCTTGCCAGTTGAACGTGACAAAAGGGAGAACCATCACTTTTACTTGTGTATATAGCACTGTCACCTCCAAGTTTGTATGAACCCTAGGTTGATAAAGTAAAGCTAGTAGCCCAGGAGTTGTAGCATTCTTGTTTCAATATTGGCGCTCATCATTTTTTGGCGCCATTTTTAGGGAGGTGTCTAAGTAATATGTGATTACTTCTTTCTTTCTTCTATTTCTTGTCTCTAATATTCTCCCATTAGTTTATTTCTACAAAAGTAATTTAGTTGCTTCCTTTTTCATTCTACATTTTCTACTTTCCTTTCCATTTTGCAAGCAAGATTTCAATTCAACAAGTATTTTTTTCATTCAATCAGTAGTTTTCATTTAATAAACAATTTCAATTTTGCAAAGTACTTTCCAAGTTTGAAAAAAACACAAAACCAAACCAAAAATATTTCCTTTCATGCCTCGTAGGAATAGGGACAACTTACGGAATTTTTTCTCAAATACCCCCACTGCATCAAACAACCAACCTTCCCTATTCTTTGGTGGCTTTGAACTAAAAGAACCCATTCCTACTAAACCAATGGCTAAAAATAGAAATGACAGAGGGAATAGAGACAGAGTTGAGGGTACCTTTCCCATCAGGGAAACCAATGGGGACACTAAGATGAAAAATATAAGCCCCTCTACCCTACCTCATTTCCATGGTTTGAAAATAGAAGATCCTGACACTTTCATATTTGAGTTTGTTGTTATATGCCAAACCTATGACTATACAGATGTGAGCATAAGTTAAAACTATTTCCATCTACCCTCAAGGATGCAGCATTGCGTTGGTTCATGGTTTTACCATGGGATAGCATCACAACTTGGGCTCAGATGCAGCAAGCCTTTAACAACAAGTATCGATACTACTGGAGGTCAATGGATACTAAAGAGGAAACTTTTAGAATGACCATAGGCAATGGTGAATCCATAGAGGATTATGAAGAAATATTCCAACTTAGTTATAAAAGGACCAGGTGCACACTTGACCCTGAGTCACTAAAGTTGGTCCTACTTAGGGGAGTAAGGGAAGATCTTTTGGATGCCCTACACTTGTTAGCAAGATGAGATATCTACCAATTACCCTATGAGGATATCAATACTGTCTTTAGAAACCATTCTAGGGAAGCTACAAAAAAGGGTAGGGGTAGTCAACCTATGGTCAGTACATCCTCTTCCAACTCATCCATTAAGGTTGAAATTGGAAACATACTGGAAGATTTCAAGAGTGAGATGCTACAAACCCTTGCCTTACAAATGGACACTATGCACATTAAGAGAAAGCAAGAGGAAGCAAAGAGAGCCTTGGCCATTTTCTATCCTAGATTCACCAAGAGGCACCCTTGGAATGAATGTGCATTGAATTCTATTGAAATTTTCTCAGTCTATGAATAAAACCACTCCATAGACAAGTGACCTTCTTTGCCTGGACTCAAAGTTTTATATCAAGGAGCTGAAGGGGTCACTGATTAGCTTTGCTACATAAACCAAATGAGACCTCATGGGCCTAGACCATACCCGCAGGGCATGCAAGGTTCATCCCATGCATATTACAACCTCAACCAGACCACATCCATACCTTTGTCGAGACCTCCTGCTCATCCTTCCTCGTCTACACCTCCTCCTTGGTCCTTTGCATCTTAGCATCACTCCCAACCAGCCAGCTAGTCATTTCAACCCCTAGAAGCCCTGTAGTAGATGTGTGCATTAATGGCCCCATTGTCCCACACAATTTGATCGATCTTGGGGTTGCCATTAATGTGATGACCAAGGACACCATGCTTAAGATCAACCTCCAAGGTTCATTGAGGAAGACCATAATAATTCTGCAACTCGCAGACCGCTCCACAGTGACCCCTGAGGGGATTTTGGAGGATGTGATGATCTCCATTGACTCTTGGGAGTACCCTACAAATTTCCTAGTTCTCCAGCCTAAGGCTAAGCTTAGTGGTTACCCTCTTATCCTTGGTAGACCCTAGTTGGCCACTGTCGATGCTTACATCAGCTGCAAAGATCAGAATATGACCATCAAGAATGGGCATATGTCCAAGCATTTAGTCCTATACCCTCCTGCTTAGCCATCTCTAGAGCATGACTTACCTTTATGGTTGGAGGAGGAGGAAGAAGACGAATTTTATTCCACGTAACTTTATACTTTAGAAACAACCATGGGAGGAGGACATCAGGATGAAGATGATTTGATTGAACACCTACTCCAAAGTCCAACTCCTAGTACATTTCCCTTAAAAGATGTAGTAAAGGAAACCTAGAAAAATCATCCAATTGACCTATGCTTGGCTGATCACAACCCCCTCCGTGTCAAGACCATAGAATCTAGTCCTGAGAGAACCTTGAAAATCAATCCATCTCTTTCTACTCTCCAAGAAGAGAAGTTATGCAACATGCTAAAGGAAGGTCTAGATGCCTTCGCTTGGAGTTACAAAGAAATGAAGGGAGTGCATCCCTCAGTGTGTAGTCACCACATATACATCAAATAAAGTTCCAAGACAATCCAACAGCCCCAAAGGAGGACGAATCCAGCTCTTAAATATATAGTTAAAGAAGACTTGGACAAACTGCTAGATGCAGGATTCATTTACCCTATCTTTGACAGTGAATGGGTCTCTCCTTTGGTGTTAGTTCCAAAGAAAAATGGTAAGTGGAGGATTTGTGTCGATTACAGGGAGTTGAACAAAGCCACAAAGAAGTACCATTTTCCTCTACCTTTCATTGACCAAGTGCTAGATGACCTGGCAGGGAAAATGTTTTTCTCTTTCCTAGAAGAATTCAACGGGTACAACCAAATCCAGATCAGCCCAGAAGATGAGGTTAAAACCACCTTCACTTGTCCTTGGGATACTTTTTCCTATAGGGTCCTTCCTTTTGGCCTATGACATGCTCCTTCCACTTTCCAATGAGAAGTCCTGAGTACTTTTACCGAGTTAGTCCATGATGCGGTAGAAATTTATATGGATGCTTTTACACCTTATGGCTATGATTTTCAAGGCAAAGTACTTCACAAATGCATTGAAATGAACCCGTCTCTCAATCCAGAAAAATGTGAATTCTTGATGACTGCAGAGACTGTGCTAGGTAATTCAATATCTCAGTAAGGATTGTAGGTGGACCCAAACAAAATAGCTATCATCCAAAGGGTCCCACGTCCTCAAAAGCAAAGAGATTTCAGAAGTTTCCTTGGGTTTGATGGATACTATCGAAGGTTCATAAAGGACTTCAGCAACTTGGCCTCTCCTTTATTTTGTTTGTTGGCCAAGGATTCAAAGTTTATATGGTCAAAAAGTTTTCAAGAGGCCTTAGACATCCTAAAGAACAAGTTAACCATTGCACTGATTCTTCAAGGCCCAAATTGGGCCCTTCCTTTTCATATTCATGTTGATGCCTCACACAAAGCCATAGGAGTAGCCCTAGGTCATATAGATGAAAAATTTCCCTATGTTATCTACTTTATCAGTAAGAATTTTTCAAAGGTTGAACCGAACTACCAGTGACCAAAAAGGAACTCCCGACTGTTGTGCATTCACTGAACAAATTTAGGCATTATATTAAAGGCTATCAAATATTTGTACATATTGACCATGCTGCAATCAAATGTTTAATGAATAAACCAGATGTGAATGCTCGGATTATAAGATGGTTATTTTTATTACGTCGGTTTGATCTTACTATTGTTGATAAGCCTGGTAAGGAAAATGTTTTTGCACACTTTTTGTCTAGATTATATTTTCCTGCAGGTGAAGAGTAATGGTTGATGACCAGTTACCAGATGAGCACTTATTTGTTATTTCATTTCTCTCTTCATGGTTTTTTGATATAAAAAACTATTTGGTATCTACACAATTCCCAATGAACTTGTCCTCTAAAGAGAAAAACAAGATAATAAGGAAGAGCACCCCCTTCACTTGGATTGGGGGCAATCTCTTCAAACTTGGCCCAGATCAAATCTTGAGAAGGTGTGTCAGGGAGGAGGAAGTCTTTGACATCTATCTTGCCTATCATGATGGGCCTTGTGGAGGTCACTTTGCAGCAAAGAGGACAACATTCAAAGTGTTGCAAGCAGGCTATTATTGGCCCACTCTTCATCAGGATGTGGAAATATATACTAGTCAGTGTGATCGGTGCCAAAGAATAGGAAGGCCTACTCCAAGAGATTAAATGCCTTAGCATCCTCAAGTGAATTTCAAGCCATTTTACAAGTGGGGCATGGACTTTATTGGACCTATTGACCCTCCTTCCAAGCAAAAACAATACATCATTGTGTGCACTGCCTATCTGACTAAGTGGGTTGAAACCAAGGCAATTAAGGTAGAAACAAAAGAGAAGTTAGTTGAGTTCCTAAGGGAGAATGTATTTTACAAATTTAGGTACCCTAGAGAACTGGTCATAGACCAAGGCAGCAATTTTACCTCCAATGTAATTGAAGACTTGCTTAGCCAGCACAAGATCAAGCATAGAACCTTGTTAAAATTTGCAACCAAGGCAAAACTTCATGTGGGTCATCTTATTCATGGCTAATAATATTTTTATTAGATTCCTCTCATCGAGAGGTGTAGGATTGATATAAAGATCATCCAATTCCGATAAGTATTCATGGAGATATGAATTTATTTTGATTATGGAATTATTATCAAGCCGACCTACAACTCATGTAGACTCAGAAGCCCAACAGTCGCATCTATTCACCCACCAACGTTGTGTATAAATATAATAGGACTTTTCCTCATTTAGAATCACTCATCTCATCACATCTCTCTCTCTCTACTGCGCAGATATGAGTCTCTTCTCTACTGCGCTGAAATGGGTCTCTCTCTCTCACACATGTGAAGCCGAAAGCTATTGAATTTGAAGCTACAACTGCAGAAGTAAAGATTGACTTGCCTGGCCTAGAAGATCTCCTCTTTGGAACTATGTTGTAGGTTCATCTGAACCTCCTTTGAAAGCCGCAACTTTTGGTGGTGGAATGAAGTCAATCCGACAAACGGTTTGCAAGATATCGACTGCCCTAGTTTGAAGCCGGAAATTGCTGAAACTGAAGCTGCAACTACAAAAGTAAAGATTGACTTGCGTGGCCTAGAAGATCTCCTCATCTGAACTACGCTGTAGGTTTATCTGAACCTCCTCTAGAAGCCGAAACTTTTGGTGGTGGAATGAAGTCAATCCGACGGTCGGTTTGTGAGATATCGTCTGCCCTAGTTTGATAATGAAGCCGCTAATACTGATGATGCTGATCTAGGGTTTGCTACTGCTGATATGAATCAGATTTATTGTACTATTTCTCTCTGCTGAATTATTGAAGATAAAAGAAGATTTGATCAAAGGGTTTCCCCACACATTGTGGGGTTTGTCCCTGGCTAGCCGCCACATCTTGTGTCTCTTGTCTTGGCTTGTTTTCTGTCGATCGTTTAATGTTCTATCTGCACTTTACTTTATGTACATGTGATTTCTAATCGGTGGATATAATAAGAAAAAGAAGTAAACTGTTATAAGCATAGAACATGCCATAACCTAACATGGTATCAGAGCTGAGGTGAAGACAAAGCCCGAGCAAGAGCAAGAGCAATCATTGAAGAGAAGATTGGCAAGGCTATCCTAAAAGAACTATGGGGTCCTCAACACTCTTTCCTGCCAAAGGCAAGCTCCGTGAGAAAGCTGACTATCACGGATAGAATATGTCTATCGATCTAACCCTTGAAGATCAAGGAGTGCTGGACCATGTAAGAGGCAATATTGTTGAGCCTTCATCAAATGCATCTGCTACTGCCTGGAACAAATGGAAAAATGGAGAAGTCAAAACAAAGAAGATCATCCGGGACTCTATCGACAAGCGCTTGGTGGCCTACATCTCTGATCTAGACACCTCCAAGGAAATCTATGACAGACTGGTGAGTTTATTTAAAGTTAATGATGCAAATCAAGTTTTGTTTCTTAGAAATAAGTTGAGGGAAATCAAGAAGGGTAAAGATGAAAGTATGCAAGCATACTTCTTAAGAATCACCAAGATCAAGAACGATCTCCTATCTATTGGGGAAACCATTACTGACAGAGAAATGGCACTCAAAACTCTCGGAGAATTACCATTTGAATGGTATGTGTTCAGGACTACTCTTCTGAACAATAATGTAATTCCTAGTTTCGAGGAATTAATGGCTAGATGCATTCAAGAACAAACAAGGGTAGAAGAGCAGGAAATGCCCTTGCCTAAAGGTCCTCCTGCTGCTTTTTCTTCTCATGCTAAGAAAAGAAATAATTCCGGGACTAAATCAAAAGGAAAGGTTGGACCTAAGGCTAGAAGAAAATGGCGATGTTACATTTGCGATAAAGCAAGTCACTATGCAAGGGAGTGCCCTGATAGAAATGACTCACTCTAGGACGATGATCAAAATCCCTCTGATGGCAATCAAAGGAATGACAAATTCAATAGCAAAGGTAAGAGGAGAGTTGGGAATCAAGGAAGAGGACAAGCATTCAAGAAGGCCAAAAATTCCAGGATGTATTAAAAGCACCTGACCTCAAAAAGAACCTAGTGTCCATCTCGGGAACGGAAGACAAAGGCTGCAAGGTAACCTTCAGCGATGGCAAGGTATGTATATGGAAAAATAATGTTAAAGATGCCTTTACTCTTGGGTTTAGTGATTCATTATATCAGGTCGATGGAAGTCTGCTAGGTGTCATGTCTTATGACACATCTCTTTAGTCCGAACATTGGCATTAGAGGTTTTCCTCCCTTCATTATAAAGCTATACTCGGTGTAAGACAAATGGTGATAGGGATGCCCGAATTTTGAATAGAGAATGAAGGTGTATGTCTAGGATGTGCTGAAGGAAAGCTCAAAAGGGGACCATTCCCCTCAAGCCAAAGCAAGACCTTTGATATATTACAATTGGTTCACTCAGGCATACCTGAGGTTGGCATTAAGAGGGAGACTACTACACCACATACTCCTGAGCAGAATGGTGTGGTGGGAAGGAATAACCGCACGATGATGGAAGTTGTCTCGGCCATGCTACATGATCAAATACTTCTGATGTTTCTATGGGCTAAAACTACAATCACCATCGTATATGTACAAAATTGATGCCCTCATCAAGCATTGGGTTCCAAGACTCCTAAAGAAAAGTTCACCGCAAGGTGAACAATCTTTTGACTTTGAGGAGCTCTCAAGAAGCCAACACCAGGGAACCGAAAGAAAAGGATGATGAATCAATGCCTGATGTAGAAGAACCCATGGATCCGATTGATCCTCCTCCATATGAGCCTTCCTCTTCTAGGAAGAGGCCTTCATGGCTTAAGGGGTTACTTGATGATGCTCAAGGACATGTTGCACCCCGAGGAACCTTTCATGAAAGTAAGAAACCTAATACGTATCAAGGATACCTGACCATCATGAGAACGATCATACAAAATGAGCCTTCGTCATTCTCATATGCCGTCAAGCATCAAGTATGGAAGGATGCTATGACCGAAGAATATGAGTCTATCATAAAGAATGATGTTTGGGAAGTAGTTCCCAGACCCCAGGACAAGACTGTTGTTACTTCCAAATGGCTTTACAAGATAAAGACTGCAGCAGATGGAAGCACGGAAAAGTATAAGGCTCGTTTTGTTGCTCTAGGTTTCTCCCAAAAGGGAGGTATAGACTATGATGAGATATTTGCACCTGTTGCTAGATATATGACAATCCGCTCGATCATAGCCCTTGCCGCTTCACAAGGATGGAACCTACATCAGATGGATGTCAAGACTGCGTTCTTGCATGGCTCGATCAAAGAAGAGGTCTACGTGGAGAAAAACGAAGGATTTGAGATTTATGATCGAAAATCTCATGTATGCAGGTTTAAGAAAGCTCTCTATGGGCTGAAGCAAGCACCCCGAGCATGGTATGAGAGGATCAATAGCTACTTGATGAAGCTGGGATTCACTAGGAGTGAAGCCGATCCTAACCTTTACTTTAAGGTTGAAGATGACAAGCCTCTCATACTGGTATTGTATGTGGATGACATCTTTCTAACAAGTTCAAACCCTCTCATTCACAAATGTTAGAGGGAGTTGGCTTTTGAATTTGAAATGAAGGACCAAGGACTTGAAGTGTGGCAGAAGCCAAGGGAAATTTTCATATCTCAAGGAAAATATGTGGTAAATATATTGGAAAAATTTGGTATGATGGACTGCAAGCCTGTGACTACCTCGAGGATCTTAACTTTTAGAAGTTATATGGTAGTGATGTCGGACCAGACTTGGTAAATGCCTCTGAGTTTCAAAAACTCATTCGCATTGATGTTCTTGGTGAACCTCCGTCCGAACATATGTTTTGCAGTTAGCATTGTGAGCTCATATTTGGTTGAGCCTCACTGGATTGATGCCAAGAATCTTCTAAGATGTCTTCAGGACACAATCTCTCATGGATGAAGATACACTGCCGGAGATGTGAGACTACTTGGATATATTGATGTTGATTGGGCAGGCAGTATGGTGGACCGTAAGAGCACTTCCAGGTACTATTTCACCTTGGGATCTTCTTCGATATCCTGGATGAGCAGGAAGCAGAAGTCGGTAGCTTTGAGCACCGCCAAAGCAGGATATATTGTTGCTAGCATAACCTCATGTGAGGCAGTCTAGTTGCGAAAGCTCTTCAGTGAGCTGTTTAGATTTACATTGGATACCACTGTGATTCTCTATAACAACCAGAGGTGGGATTTGATTATTGAGGAATCTCGTATTCGACAATTGCTCCAGCAAATAGACATCATCTTGGATATGGTAAGTTGATGAGCAAGGAGGCTCCATCGCGTTAAGATGATGTACAGGTTGACACACCTTGTCAAAGCCCCGAGGAAAGATATAATCTGTGATTTTCCCAAACGACTTGGAGTCGGTAAGAAACCCTCATACAAGGGTCCTGCATGTTGCATACATTGAGCTCTGGGAGCTCTGAGGGCTTGCAGTTATTACTGGAGCAACATACGACCACAGGGTGACTCACCCTCCCCTGGTGGTGCACACTGGAACAAGATGATGTGCTCTCTTGTGGGACAATATGATTCGCTCTCTTATGGAATAGGATGATTCGCTCTCCTATGTAGCAGGATGATTAGTTCTCCTGTGAGGCCTGGATTGATGTGTTCCCCATGGCGATTGTAGTAGGATTGATGTGTTCTCCTGTGAGGCCTGGATTGATGTGTTCTCCATGGCGATTGTAGCAGGATTGATGTGTTCTCATGTGAGGCCTGGATTGATGTGTTCTCCATGGCGATTGTAGCAGGATCGATGTGTTCTCCTGTGAGGCCTGGATTGATGTGTTCTCCATGGCGGCCTAGATTGATGTGTTCTCCATGGCAATTGTAGCAGGATTGATGTGTTCTCCTATGAGGACAGGACTGATTAGTTCTCCTGTCGAGGCATCCTACCCATGCAGTCTGGGACTCATGGGAAGTACCTCTCATCTGATCAATGAGCAAGGAAATGAAGTTAGGGACCATAGTAGTACCGATGGACGCATCGTTGTAACTACCGTACTCCCTATCCTAGGATGACCTCCATTGATCTGGGATCAATGATACTAGTCTGGGACCAGTGGTAGGAGTTGTACCATACTATGACGCTGACTTTGGGTTGGTTGAGACTGGTCTGGGATCAGTGGTACATACTCTGAGACTGACTTTGAGTCAGAGGAGGATGATATTGGTCTGGGACCATTAGAGTTGTACTCACTATGACGCTGACTTTGGGTTGGTTGAGACTGGTCTCGGACCAGTGATACATACTCTGAGACTAACTTTGAGTTAGTATGATACATCCTCGATCATTTCTTCTTCTTCATAATTTGGACAAAAGCAGAGTAGAACAGAACAATGCAAGAGCAGAGCAGAACAAAACAAAACAATACATATCAGTGTAGGGAAGAACAAGACAAAGTAGAACAGGTAAAATAGAGCAGAGCGGGGCAAGGGTCAGGCTATACAAGGCAGTGCATTTGATGGATGAATAGTAACAACCGATAGACAAATTGCAGATGAAGTTCTCCATGGTTGAGAGGGAGTGTTAAAATTCGCAACCAGGGAAAAACTTCATGTGGGTTATCTTATTCATGGCTAATAATATTTTTATTAGATTCCTCTCGTCGAGAGGTGTAGGATTGATATAAAGATCATCCAATTCCGATAAGTATTCATGGAGATATGAATTATTTTGATTATGGAATTATTATCAAGCCGACCTACAACTCATGTAGACTCAGAAGCCCAACAGTCGCATCTATTCACCCACCAACGTTGTGTATAAATATAAGAGGACATTTCCTCATTTAAACTCACTCATCTCATCACATCTCTCTCTCTCTACTGCACAGATATGAGTCTCTTCTCTACTGCGCTGAAATGGGTCTCTCTCTCTCACACATGTGAAGCCGGAAGCTGTTGAATTTGAAGTTGCAACTGCAGAAGTAAAGATTGAATTGCGTGGCCTAGAAGATCTCCTCCTTGTAACTACACTGTAGGTTCATCTGAACCTCCTTTGAAAGCCGCAACTTTTGGTGGTGGAATGAAGTCAATCTGACGAACGGTTTGCAAGATATCGACTGCCCTAGTTTGAAGCCGGAAACTGCTGAAACTGAAGCTGCAACTGCAGAAGTAAAGATTGACTTGCGTGGCCTAGAAGATCTCCTCATCTGAACTGTGTCGTAGGTTCATCTGAACCTACTCTGGAAGCCGAAACTTTTGGTGGTGGAATGAAGTCAATCCGACGGTCGGTTTGTGAGATATCGTCTTCCCTAGTTTGATAATGAAGCCGCTAATACTGATGCTGCTGATCTAGGGTTTGCTACTGCTGATATGAATCAGATTTATAGTACTATTTCTCTCTGCTGAATTATTGAAGATAAAAGAAGATTTGATCAAAGGGTTTCCCCACACATTATGGCGTTTGTCCCTGGCTAGCCGCCACATCTTGTGTCTCTTGTCTTGGCTTGTTTATGTCGATCGTTTAATGTTCTATCTGCACTTTACTTTATGTACATGTGATTGCTAATCGGTGGAATATAATAAGAAAAAGAAGTAAACTGTTATAAGCATAGAACATACTGTCGCGGCGGAAAAATTCGTTTGTGCGGACACAACTGACCTCCCTAGGAGTCTAAACTCTCTAGCGACAAACAAGACAAAATGGAGTGATCTTTCTCTAAATATACCTTTTAAAACATGAAAAATACAAGTGTTTAGGCTTACCTTATTCCAAAACGCGGTTGTTGTAGTCCGTCCTTGCCGATCCGGATGAGATCCTCCTTCAAGTCAATTCCTGCAACCACAAACAATCAAACAATTACCAAGCACTTGCATTTCATATAATAAAACATATATTCAACATGCAGACCAAGGAACACATGAAATAACTCATTAACACAAGCTATTGAGAAAAATAAACCAGTTTGTATTAATAACGAAACAAAGAAACTCTTACAACCTGGCCTTGGTGTTGTGCAAGTTCCTCCCAGGGTCCATCAAGGGTTTTCCTCTACTTTGACAAAGCTCACCCACTTCCAAGTAGAATCAAGCAAAGACAATCTCTCCTCACAAGGTTCTAAATGGGAGTCCTAATTCCTGCAGCATTTACCCAAAGAAAATGTATAGCTCCAACCTCCCCTCCCTCTGGCTCAATGTCTTCATTTATAGTGCTGTAAAGAGGTTATTCAGGTCCACCATCAATGGGATAATCCCCCTCTTTGGGTGGGATAGCTCCCTTATTGATGGGATAAGTTCCTCCTTAATAGAGATACATGAACCAACTGGAGGCGCATCCAATTCATCAAACCGACCTCTAGAAAGTTCTAGAAGTAACCACAAGTAACTTTTTTAAGATGAAACTCGCGCATTTTGCCTTTTACAGAAGGACGCACCTGTCCCTTAACATACAGAGCGTCCAAGGACGCACCTTTTGTGAACATGGTCAGCGTCCCCGCAGGTAAGGCTAGAGAGAACCTGCGACCCCAGAGATAAACATATTTTTTACAAGACTTTCTCTCTTCTTTGAGTTTGAGATGGATAACAGAGGCATAAGACTTGCCTAAGAGGGTAGCATGACTGTTGATTTGAGCCATACTAACTGTAAGTAGTCAAGGTGACATTTTTTAGTGTAACAGATTGCCCCCTAAAGTGCGAAGCCTGGAATAGATTAGGGTTTTGTAATTCTAGGAAGGGTGAAGCGCTTTATCATTTCAAGGATTGTCTTGTGGATGACCTGGTTGGAACCTGCAATTTTCAACACAAAATACATGGATAAGATTATATCATCACTGAGGTAGGCATTCCCATACTCAGATTCAAAACTTTAACTAATGGACTAACTATTCTGATACAGGAATGATCTTGCAGTACATCATTTTTATAGACTTTTGTAGACACAGTATGGACGCAGCCATCTGTTTATGATTAGTCTACATAGATAATGAATACAAAACTCCTCGCAGCCTGGATGGTAGAAACTAGATCCAGGGTCTTCACTTCTACTTCCCGAATTGGTACGATTCTAGCCATGTGATTAAATGATTCGATGTCGAACATGTTAGAAACCACTTGATTACCAGTCGATGATGCAAACTGTTAACAAGCGTGAGAGAAACCACCAGTAATGTCAATGGTTCTCAAAGTACCAAGCACAACCCGTGAAATGTGAATAGATGTTTTGATGTCGAACACTTCACGGAATCCTTTGATCGAAAGTCAATGATGTAAACTGACGTCAAAGGCGAGAAACCTGCCATTGATGCATGCAGACTTCAAGGTGCTGTCGATTCCTAAGTCATCTTTCTAGATAATGTGTCGATGTCGATAGAAAGCGACCCGTTGCAGGCAAGCCCGCAACACGAAATCATTGTTCAAGTTGAAGAAATGTTGCTGTAAGGACTGACTCAGGGATGGTCAAATGGATGACAAGTATTTTGCAGATGAAAGTTTTTTCTTGCAGACCTCTTGAACACATAACGACACGACAGATGGCTTGGTGACGAATAACTCAAAGTTAATCCCGGAACCCGGTTAAAGACTTTCAAAGTGGTTTGGTCAACTGTGAGGTAAAAGATTTCCCAACCCAGGTGAATGAAAAAGTGTCGTGTTCAAGAGTGGTAATAAAGTTTCTTTTGAGACAAAAGGTAACAAACAGGTTCATTCTTCTCTCTTTTCCCCCACCATTTCTGGCAAGTACCTCTTTATTTTTAACAAGCTTGAGGAGGATAACATATGCTTGATTATAAGCTCATCCTTCGGACGAGTCCAACCTAGTTTAAATTCGAACCCTAGGAAGGAGTGGTTCGTTCCTGTTTGTAATTGAACAGGTCCTTTACTGTAAAAGTTTAACGAGCCCAGTATAGGAGAAACTCGGCGTTTTTCATTTTTAGAGAGTCTGAAAAAACAAAAGGAGACTCCACGTTGAACTTTTTCGTATATTTGTGTCCCTCAAGCCCGAAAAAGTATAAAATAATACCTGGGGGAACCGCTTGATCTTGCGACCAAGGAGTACTTTCATAATAGTGTCGTTGACCTGAAAAGTAAAAAGCGATCAAGGACACGTCGTTTTATTTCCTTATCGAGTTCGAAACGACAAAAACCCGGCAATCTTTTCCTGATTTTGCGGTCAGAAAAGAGCTAAAAGGGGACCGTCTTTTAATTCCGTTTTAACGAGTGTAAAAGAAACGCTCGGCGATCTTTTCATTTTTAGGAGTCAGAAAAGGGCTTAAAAGATGACTCTGATATTTTATTTGTGAAAAATTACAATTTCCCTCGAAATCCCTTTGTCCTGCACAAAAGCAACACATTACTCATACCTGTTTAAAATAGGCAAAAATACATCGAAAAACATCTTTTCATGGTAAAAAATGAACTAATTCATCCAAAAAACCTATAAAAAGACCTTTTACCATGTCATTTTTACCGTTTGACTTTGAGGTTGAAAAAGGAGCTTTTGACAAGAAACTTCCCGTGGTCGCTGCGGAAAATCTGACCGTCGGAATCGAACGCCGTCTCATCCAGGTATTTTACACATCCTACTCTGCATTTCTATCCGTTTAGAATTAATTTTTAGGTCTTAGTTTCATTTTTTGGGGGGTTTTGGTTTTGGAATGCGCCTCTCGGCGGACGCAGGTGCCCTTCGGGTGACCTGCGTCCCCCGACTTTTTCTCATACGGGAAAACGGTCGGAAGACGCAGCCCGCCTTCAGGCCAGCTGCGTCCGGGCGCCCTGTGCTACAAAGCCGGGGTGCGTCTTCCGAGAAGTGCGCATTTCAAAACCCCAACTCCCTCAAAAACCTACCAAAAATCCTCAAATCAATTTCTAATTGCTATTTTTGATATGCAGGGCATTAATCATGTTAGACTGGAGAGAAAGAGAGCATGTAGAGGAAGATGAAGCTGCAATAAATCACCAACCTTCTCTGGATGCCCTAAGAGCATGCGGATTATACAAATATTGGACCATACCGGGCATGAGGGGCCAGGTAAGATTCTTGGAATGGCTGGTTGAGCGATGGAACGTTCAAGAACAATGCTTTTACATAGGAGGGCACCAGCTCGAGATAGAGCCCTCGGATGTATACTTTCTCACTGGCTTGCCGAACAGAGGTGAGCAACTCAGTCTTGCGGGGACTAGGCCGGGTGGCCAATCCCTTGATAGTCTCCGCGCGAGTGGTGCACACCTGGGGCTCACCATTCAAAAGGCATAGAGATAAAACACATCACTCTGCCGGAACTCAAAGTCATAGCGTTCACGGTTACCAGAATTTGCGGCGCGGCCGCTTTACACATTGCTTCCGGATCCCAAATGCGGATGGCAATTGACTGTTACCAAGGCACCATTTTCAACTGGTGTGAAGCTGTGTCGGCTCATATGAAGAGCCAACTGACCAAGGCAAAGAACGGACGACTAAAGACTTTTGGATATGGGCCTCTAGTCGTGAGCTTTGCCTTGGAGAGAGTTCCAATGCTGATCCCTCAGCAACTCACTGTTGATATCTTGGGTCCTCGGGAGCCAAAGCTGATACGATGGGTTGCGGTGATGGCCCGGCATCCTGACGAGGGTGCGACAGTGGTTCGATTCTCAGATAGTTATTTTCACTGGTTAGAGGACCAGGTTTTTTCGATACAGGACTTTCCGTATGCCGGAATGGATTTCAGAGGTGATCCGGACATGGTTCTTCCACAGGGAGAACAATGGGACGACAGAGGTACTTTTATTTTCACAAGTTTTCTAATTATGTATTTTTTTTTTTTTTTATTTTTCATATATATCGTCTCAAAACTAATAGTAAAACTTTTCAAAATGCAGATGTTGGTCCACAGCGTCCAGCCAACCTCCGGCCTTATGATAGACTACATCCAGCTGCACCGGTACCGGCCCCACAGGACGCGGCTGCAGACGTACTAGCTGAGTTGGAGCATGATCTAGAGCGTCTCACGGCAGATATACCTGAGACTACTATGGACGACATTCCTATCAGGCTTCAGCGCTTCGTAGTCGCGGTCCCTGGACCGTTTAGGAGATTTTTGCGTAAGGTAGCCCGCGCAGTGGTGTCATACAGAGAGCACCACCAGTGATTGACTAGTCACTTTTGTAGTCACATGTGACATTTTTGACTTTTTGTACTATCATTTTGCCGATCATAAGGTGTTTTCAACCTATGATCGAAGACGATGTATATATTTTTTGACACACTTCTATCTATATATATCACTATTACCGGCTTATCTTGTTTAACATATGTGATGAAATGTTTTTAAATTTACTTGCATGATTATCGTAAATGTCTGTCCAACATTCGAGAAGCAATTGCATCTGCTAATGTATTCAAAGACCTTGGAATATGTTGATATTCAATGTAATCAAATTCACGTTCCAAGAGACGCACTCTCAAAAACAACCTTAATAACACAGGATTCCTAATGGCATAAACTCTATTAAGCTGTAATACAACAAGTTCAGAATCTAACCTCACTATCAAACGTCGAATTCCAAATGAAATAGATTCGGATAATAATTCAATCACTGCACTGTATTCTGCAATGTTGTTCGTTGTTTGACCGAGGCTTACCCCATGCATAGAAACTAACTCGTCAGAGGGCGAATAGATAACCCAAGCTGCGGAAGAGATGTTCCGTGTACTACGACAAGCACCATCAGCAAATCCAATGTATGTTTGGAGAGGCGTCGACATCTGCAATATCAAGAGTAAAACCAAGATAAGCCAGAATAACGACGAAAAACCACACTCTCTAAGCTAAGCACACTGACTAAACTAACACACTTGCTAGCTAGAAAGAAAATCTAACCTATCTAAAAATTTCTCCATTCCATCATTTAAGCATAATACCTCTTTAGGTAAAGTCCATTTCTGGGTTTACCCAAAGAGTCCCCATCAAAGTCAACTAGCTCATAAGCCCCTTTTGCTAGCTTTCGCTTTACAATGTAGGGCCCATGCCACATGGGAACGAATTTTCCGGCACCTAGCTTATCGTTAGCTTGATCATATAATAGTACTAGGTCTCCTTCCGAAAAACTTCGAGGGGTTACATTTCTATCATACTGAGCTTTCATTCGTTTCGCGTGAGTCTCGATTGCCAATGTAGCGTCACGTCGAGTCTCATCTAATTTAGCCAAGTACAATAAACGTTTCTCCTCTTCGGAAGTAGCTGGAAGTAATTCGACAGCCATTTGAAGTGATGGGATTTCGCATTCAATGGGTAACACAGCTTCTAAGCCATAAACTAGCTGGAAAGGAGTGAACCCTGTTGAATTTTTCACTGAGGTTCGGTATGCCCATAGCGCTGAAAATAACATGTTGTGCCAATTCGACCGATGAACACCAATGGTTCGTCGGATCATGATAACTAGAACTTTGTTGATAGACTCAACCAAACCGTTGGCTTGCGGATAATAAGGAGTAGAGCTATCGTGGCGCAAACCAAGCTGGCTTGTAAGCTCAGTCATCATGACATTTCGAAAATGGCTCCCATGGTCAGTAATGATTGCTTGTGGGACACCAAACCTAGTTATGATATGATTGAATACGAAAACTGCAGCTGTTTTGCCGCTTGCGTCGAATGTAGGCATCGCCTCGGCCCACTTAGTAAAATAATCAACCGCAAGGATGATATACGCATGCCCCCCGGCCGAGTGAGGGTTACAAGTAATAAAGTCGATACCCCATTTGGCGAATGGACCAACGGCAATTATAGGGTGGAGAGGAGCAGGTGGAGCGCGCATCTTGCGATCAAACACTTGACAGTTGTGGCACTTCCTGACTGCAATGATACAATCTTTAAACATAGACGGCCAGAAATAACCAGCGCGCAACACCTTCTGAGCTGTGGCATACCCAGACATATGACCGCCACATGCTCCAGAGTGACAATCATTCAAAACCCTCTCAGCCTCTTCGTGAGTTAAACAACGTCGAAAAACTAAGTCTGCCCCCCGGCGATAAAGTGTATCTCCAATAATTTTGTATGGCTGGGATTGAAACCGAATTTTTCGACGTTCCGCTTTGGAAGCTTCAGGCCGAAAGGTTTGGGTTTGGAGATAAATGATTATATCCCCGTACCACGGATCTACAGTACTGATAAGAAACAAAGATTCGTCCGCAATGGACTCCTCTGCCACAGTCTCTGTGTCAGCACTCGGGAAATCACACATCAATTCCGCAAAAACTAAGGATTTCTTAGACTTGGACTTCTCGAACTCCAAGTCGAACTCTTGCAGGATAACAATCCATTTAGAGTACTTGCCCCCTAGCAGTTGTTTTGTCAAAATATAAATCATAGGGTTGCAATCCGAAATAACTGTAGTTTTGCGGAGAAGAATGTAGTGACGGAAACGCTGGACAGCTTGAACGGCTGCCAGGGCCAATTTCTCCACATGCGAATATTTTAGCTCAGTTGGATTCAAGGTCCTACTAAGATAATATATCACATGCTCCGCTCCGAATTCATCTTCTTGAACTAACACCATTCCAATGGTGGAATGCGAAGCTGCGAGGTATAAGAAGTAGTCTTGGTTGTAGTTGGGAGGATGCAATAACGGTGCATGGGTCAACGCGTGTTTAAGTGCATCAAAAGATTGTTGGGCAATCTCGTCCCAAAAGAATTGTGCGTTCTGTTTCAACAACCGTGTAAAACCTTTAGTGACCTCGGCGTAGTTTGGGATGAATCGGCGTAAAAAGTTCGCTTTCCCTTGCAAACTTTGGAGTTGGCGCAAACTCGAAGGAGGAGGCAATTTGATGATAGCCTCGACTTTCGAGGGATCGACGCGAATGCCGGCTTTTGAAACAACAAATCCCAGCAATCGACCTGTTTCTATACAGAAAACACACTTGTGGGGATTCAACCGAATTCGATAATGCCTACACCTCATAAAGATTGCTCGTAGGTGGACAAGGTGATCAGCTCGATGTAAAGAATGAGCAGGCAAATCATCGAGATAGGGTTGCACAATGTGCTTGATGTCATGAAATGCATAAGACATCGCCCGTTGAAAAGTGGCCCCGGCATTCTTAAGCCCAAAAGGTAACTTGCAATAAGCAAATGTCCCCCATGGACAAATGAATGCCGTTTTTGGTTGGTCGGCAGGTAGAATATTGATTTGATTATAGCCCGAAAAACCATCCATGAAGGAAAACATTTCACTTCCGGCACAATCATCAATAATTTGATCGATATAAGGCGTAGGATAGTTGTCTTTTGGACAAGCTCGATTTATATCCCTATAGTCGATACAGATTCTTATTGTTCCTTGTTTCTTGTTGACCGGAACAATATTCGATACCCAATCCGTTAACGGGATCGGATAAATGAAACCTGCTTTCAACAGCTTTTCGACTTCTGCTTTAATCGCAGCCGCTTTTCGAGGGTGAATTTGACGCAACCGTTGCCGGACGGGTTTAGCATCCGGGTAGGTCTTTATTTCATGAACAACAATGGCAGGATCAATTCCCGGCATTTCCTCGTAAGACCAGGCAAACACGTCGCGGAATTCTTGGAATAGGGCCTTGTAAGTTTGGATTTCTTCTTCAGTACATGCGGCACCTATATGAATGTTTTCCTCGATTCCGGGCTTCACTGAAATATCAATGGGAATAGTACGAGAAATATTCCCTAAATTCAACTCTGAATCAGAATGTTTCGTTGGATCCTGAGCGTCTTTGACATATTCAGCGGTAAAGATAGATGAAAAATCATTTTCAAATGCATCATCCTTAGGTAAAAACGAAGATCTGTGATGGAGATCTTCCCATGGTAGATCGTCTACACTTAGGATTTCGCGAAGTTGTTCGTCAGATGACACGACTTCGGGAAACGTTATCCGTTCTAAGGGTGAGGTGAAAAGTGACTCTTCACTGACCACATTCATTTGGTCGACTTCGGTTGAATGAAAGTCAGTAAAAGACATGAGAGCTTCATAAGCAATTTCATATGGACTCAAAGGCATAACATCACCGAGTGAGTCTATCTCAGAGTCAGATGGGACGAACCAAGGATCATCATAAATAATGTTTTCTGATGTAATCATATGAATGGTTGCAAACGAAGGATCTGCGTTGAGTGGAGGGAGAGGAAAAGTTCCCAGTAAACCGGAATCCTTAACTAAACCTACACCAACGTCCCTATAAGGGATTGTCGTTTTACCAACATGCTGGATACTCTCTGAAGAGGCTGGGTCGGATGAAAAGTATGTCAGCTGATCAATAGTCACGATCTTACCGTTATGTGGAAACTTAATTACTCTGAAGACCGATGAAACGACCGCTGTCATAGCATATGACCAACTTCGACCCAAAAGAAGGTTGTAGTCTAGAGGGGCATCAACCACTTCCACATCCAGACTAACGGTTTTACCTTCAACCCCTATAGGCAATTCTTGTAGAATACCAAACGGACGGAACCCACGGCCATCAAAGGCCTTAAGGATGGTGGGGGATTGGTTCAACGAAGGAGAACCAAGCGATCTCCAACATTGAATCGACATAATACACGTAGAAGCTCCCTCATCAATCACAGTCCGATGAATAGGCCTGTTTTTGACTATCACTGGAATTTGGAAAGCCATTTGATGGGGGAGACGTGGTGTACTATTTTCTAGATCAAAGATCATTAGGTTCGGGTCCTGAACATCGACAGCTCCGATAGCCGACAAAAGCAATTTCCGTTGTGCTGGGCATGATTGCAGCACTTCGAGTGCCGACATTGCTGAAGGTGAAACAGCTAAGTCCTCAACAATGTTGTAATTCTGGGCTGCTCTCGCATGTGGATTGAAAGCAGACCTTCGAAGTACACCCTTGGCGGGCGGCTTAATCACTAAGTCTGGGTTAGGTTTTTCGATCTGTAGTGGATCGGAACCAGGAGCTGAGGTTGATGGGTTAGAGTGAGAAGATTCTGCTTCCTTGCCATCAACAGGAGCCTTACTACCATAATCTTGCGATCGAGTCGCAATCCTCACATGAGACATCATCAAAATGGGTTCTTCACTGGCATTCGAAGAAGAACCTATCATCTTATTCTCCTGCTCTGGAAATGGATTCTTTAACACAGCAGGAGTGGGAGAACCTTTGACTATTTTCACAACCTCGGCCCGATGAGGGCAATCTCTCGTAAAATGATCCTCTTCACAAATAAGACAAGGATATCGAGGTTTGCGTTTTTCGTCATTGGTTTCCGACTTTTCAGTTTTCTCCTTTGGAGCCTTGTCTGCTTTAGCCTTCTTCTTTCCTTTCTTCTTTCCACCGTTTTTTGATTTGGCCGTAGATGACTCTACAGCGTGAATGTCGGCGGTAAGTTCAGGAGAAGACTCTCCTGTCGGAGAATCAGGCAAAGTGATAATTGGAGTAGTTGAAGCCTTGGAAGACTTCTTCTTGCTCTTCGTAGTCACGATACCAATCATACCATCAGCGGCATGAGATCCCGAAGGAGCAGCAGCGATTTGATTCGACTTTGGAAGATCCGGAATTTTCTCGTGTAACGTACCCGACTGAGTGTAAACTAAGTCAAGGTATTGTGCCTGAGCAATGACTTGCTCCTCAGTAACTACTCCGGCCTTAGCTACATCTTCAGTAATCTTCGGTAATAATGATTTGACAAACCATTCAGCTAAGATTTGGTCCGGGATAAAAACTTTCACTAATCTCCTTCGACGTCTCCACTCATGAATGTGATCAGAAATATACGTGGACGTCGATTGTTTTAGTGAAGTTAATAACTCCGTGCCGTTATCGTATCTGACCGGCAACTGAAAGTGAGTTAAGAACGAGGTAGCTAACTGGCTAAAGTTGTAAAAAGAGGCCCGTGGTAACTCAATGTACCACTTGGCCGCGAGACCAATGAGTGTACGCTGGAAAAGACGTAAGCGGATGGAATCATCTGAGATAGAATTCGAAGCACACCAGAGGTGGTAAGTCATCACATGATTGGACGGATCCTCTCCAGACTTACCTTCGAACTTGGGTATATCACTGGGCAACTTATTTGGCATTGGCGGCCAGAACTGAAGATATTGAATTGGATCGTTCGTTAGGCGCGTCAAGTCGGGTAAATCCAAAGTTGCAATAAACGGTAACTGCCGGTTAGGATCTCTAAAACTCTGGGTCACAATACCAGCCCCAGGAGGAGGATATCCAGGATAACTAGGAACAGGAGTCGCATTTGGGATATTATATCCTCCTGGAAAACCAGGATTAACCGGACCGTACTGGGGTTGTTGAGGTTGTTGATAAGTGTACCCAGGATACGGTTGATACTGGTAAACCGGTTGTTGGACAGCTTGCCCAGGTTGGTACTGTCCCTGGTACGGAGGTTGAACAAATTGAGGTTGAGTAGTCACAACCGTACTTATACCAGGCTGACCTACAGGCATCTGGACCGTGGTTTGAATCGTAGATCCAGACAACGGTAAAGATGTCTGAGGTGTGGTAACAGGGACAGTAGAAACTGGAGCCGTCGATACTCCAGAAGTAAGTATGGTAGATGTAGCGATAGTTGCAGCAGCCGTTTGAGATGGAGTACTAGGTGCAATTGACGGCTGAGTAACTACCGAAGCTACAGAAGTTTGAACATTTGGCTGGACAGGTTGCGGTTGCTGGGTTGGACCAGAAACTACGGGTTGTCCAGCTTGAGGAAGCATCTGTACACTTGGCTGCAACACCTGTTGACCCTGTGAGGGATCCCACACTAACATTCCAGGGTACTGACCCGTAACAGGTTGAGGGTACTGAGATCCATAACCAGATTGAGGGTAGGATTGATAATTGTAAGGTGCAGTTCCCATACTTGGAACATATGACTGACCTTGAGGCGGTTGATAACCTTGACTTGAGTATTGACCTTGAGGTAAATACTGATACTGGGGTTGACCTTGACCTTGAGGTTGGTACCCTTGAGGTTGATAACTTTGGGGTTGATACCCTTGAGGTTGCCATCCTTGAGGTTGATATTGATACTGAGGTTGACCTTGGGGTACATATTGAGGCTGAGGTTGACCTTGAGGTAAGTATTGCACCATAGGTACATACTGACTTTGAGGTTGCCCCCCAGACACGATTTGTGTACCTTGAGGTTGCCCCCCAGGCGTTAACTGCGGTTGCCCCCCAGGCGGTAATTGGCCACCTTGAGGTTGGGAAACGGGAACTGAACCTGACATCATGTAAATGTCTCCTACACCCAATGGTATATTACCACTGTTTCCAGCAAATAACCCATGATCAATGGGTTGAGGAGATGCCCCCGCAAAGGTACCAGAAAGTGACTGATACCCAGTGGGAACAGAAGGACCGCCGTGTAAAAAAGATTCAGGACTTTGTGTAAACACGGACGACTGACCAGACATATTTACAGGAGTATGAATACCTCCAGGTGGAAAAGGAGTACGAGGTGTGGAAAAACCGACTGAGTTGTCTAAAAAATTGGTTAACGCAAGGTACCAAGAAGTACTTCTAGGAGGACTGTAAAAGATGGATTCACGCTCCCTTAGATCAATAGTAAGTTGACCTTCAAGGTGAGAGACACCTATATCTTCTTCTGGAGCAAGTTCTTCTATAGCAATCAAACCAGAAGGTAGATTTTCGGTGATAATTCTTTCTATTCTCGGTGAATCAGGGACACTAGAAGTTGGAGTAACAGGTTCGGAAATTTCAGGTTCTTCGCCTGTTTCACTGGCAGATGAAAAACTACCAGCAAGCTCGAAAACTGTAACAGTTTCGGGATTGTAACCTGTTTCTAAACTTTGGTAATCTGGATGGACTACCAAGGAAGATTCTCCTTCTTCAGGTGAACCTACTCTACTGTCACTAGGAGGAGTTACAAGGACCTTTAACCCTTCTAAATTACCCGGGTCGTCTCGAGGAGGGGATCCCCTAAGTCTACGGGATCTTCTCAACAATTCGGCCACAGAAACAACTTCAGGAGACTGGCCCCGAAGTCTACGGGACTGTCTCGGTAATTCCGCCACAATTAAAGATTTTTAACTACAACACACGAAAACAAAGTAAAAATTTCAAATCAAACCACCTAAAGTCTTCTAAAGAAGCAAACAAATTTGAAGCACACGCCTAAATAATCTAGAGCGTCAAACCACACACAAACAGTAGTCTTCCGGACCAAAAGCGCTAGTTGGTGATTAGGCCCAACCTCGCAGGATTCAGTACAGAAATGGCGGGTGGAACAGTTACCCCGGCAACCTGCTTAATGAATAGACCGGCACAAGTTCCTCCACTTTAACCGTCTCGAAGTGAAGTGAACCCCCCGGAAAATCCAAGTGAGTATAACCGACGTCTGCTCCAGGTACAGTGGGACCTTCCCTCCACCGTCACCTCGGTAGAACCCTAAAGATTATGGTCACTAAAGTTACCAATCACAACAATTACACCTGGGGGAACAGTCTAAACTCCGACAGCACGCAAGGGCAGAGTAACAAGCTCAATCCCCTTACCGGCTCCTTGACAATAATCCAAGGTTTACCGATAAGTGACCCCTGGCTCCTCGACAATGGTTAATCCGAGGTTTACCGTTTGTAATACGTACTGTCTGGCGTCGTTCCCAACGAGGGAGGAATGATCCCCTCACTGGTTCGGACACGAGCTCGTGCTTCTCCTTTAAGAGGAGCTTTCCCAGAGTATAACTGAAACAATTGGATTTAATCTACTCAAGATAAACTATCTGTTTGGTTTTGTAGTCTTGGAGAGTTAAGTACTCACCTACTCCAAGACCCTAGCCTAAGCTATGTTGGTGTTTCAGAGCCCTAGAAAAATAAAAATTACTAGATTGATTTTAATTTAAGCGTTACTTTTAAGGTTGTTTCTTAAGTCAAAAGGTGATGGAAGTGAAACCAGTGGTGTGTTGACTCGACTCGAAACCACTACAAAATGCACCTAGGATGATTTACCCACTACTTTACTTTTTCGATGAATTGCTTAACTAAAAAGTTGAGAGAATGCAATCTTTATAAAAGCAACTTCTTAATTGAAGACAATCAAAGAAACAATTCGTTTGTCTTTTCCAAGCATAAAAAACATGACCGCTCTTTACATGCACGAAAAAACTCTTTTTCTCTTTCAAAAACAAAAAGCTACTTGAAACAAGACTTTTAAAGAAGATGTTTTTGTATTTTTCTTTTAATAAAGCAAATAAATCTAATATAACCAAAAATCAATCTTAACAACTATTAAAATCTATGAAAATGCACTCATAAGCAAACTAAAAGGTAAATTTACTCTAAGCAATCTTAACGAGGCCAAAACCAACAATGATTATTCTAAGGTGTTTTACTTGATCACAATCAAATCAAGGACTAGCTTATTGCAGAACCAAAAACTAGTCAAAACAAAACTCTAATCTTTTTGTTCTTTTGTAAAATGGAAATCAACACTTTATAAACAAGTAATTCGAAATTTGACCCAAAACAACTTAAATGGCAAGCTGCTCACACAAGGAGACTTTACGACAGGCCCGACTTCTAAGAAGGCTGACTAACCAGAGAGATCTAAGGCTGGACAACTTTCTACCGTCAAAGTCACTACAGGACCTATTGAAAAATCAAACCCTAGGTCTAAACTTCGTTGAAATCCACTAAAACACTCAAAGCTCACAAAACAAGTTCAGGTGAAAATTCTTGACAGGGTACTAAAGGATCTGGGTAGAAAACACTAAGAAAAATCAAAATTTAAAAGCAATTAAAGCAAAAAATGGAATTTTCCTAAATTTTACAGGAAGACGCAGGCAACCCGTTATAACAGGTGCGGGCCTGCTCTGTGCAAACAGCAACAGCGCGTCCAAAGACGCACTGTGCAGTACTCAGAGGGTGCGTCCTTCTAGAAAAGTTGAGAAAAACCAAATCTAACTAAATCTAAAGCTAAGCCACCCAAATACTAATTCTCACAGTCAAAAACCAGAAAATAAAAGTGATTTTCACAGAGCAAAGTTCACACAAAGGAAAAGACTCTCTCATTAATGGATTCCCCAGCGGAGTCGCCAATTTGTCGCGGTGGAAAAAGTCGTTTGTGTGGACACAACTGACCTCCCTAGGAGTCTAAACTCTCTAGCGACAAACAAGACAAAATGGAGTGATCTTTCTCTAAATATACCTTTTAAAACATGAAAACTACAAGTGTTTAGGCTTACCTTATTCCAAAACGCGGTTGTTGTAGTCCGTCCTTGCCGATCTGGATGAGCTCCTCCTTCAAGTCAATTCCTGCAACCACAAACAATCAAACAATTACCAAGCACTTGCATTTCATATAATAAAACATATATTTAACATGCAGACCAAGGAACACATGAAATAACTCATTAACACAAGCTATTGAGAAAAATAAACCAGTTTGTATTAATAACGAAACAAAGAAACTCTTACAACCTAGCCTTGGTGTTGTGCAAGTTCCTCCCAGGGTCCATCAAGGGTTTTCCTCTACTTTGACAAAGCTCACCCACTTCCAAGTAGAATCAAGCAAAGACAATCTCTCCTCACAAGGTTCTAAATGGGAGTCCTAATTCCTGCAGCATTTACCCAAAGAAAATGTATAGCTCCAACCTCCCCTCCCTCTGGCTCAATGTCTTTATTTATAGTGCTGTAAAGAGGTTATTCAGGTCCACCATCAATGGGATAATCCCCCTCTTTGGGTGGGATAGCTCCCTTATTGATGGGATAAGTTCCTCCTTAATAGAGATACATGAACCAACTGGAGGCGCATCCAATTCATCAAACCGACCTCTAGAAAGTTCTAGAAGTAACCACAAGTAACTTTTTTAAGATGAAACTCACGCATTTTTCCTTTTACAGAAGGACGCACCTGTCCCTTAACATACAGAGCGTCCAAGGACGCACCTTTTGTGAACATGGTCAGCGTCCCCGCAGGTAAGGCTAGAGAGAACCTGCGACCCCAGAGATAAACATATTTTTTACAAGACTTTCTCTCTTCTTTGAGTTTGAGATGGATAACAGAGGCATAAGACTTGCCTAAGAGGGTAGCATGACTGTTGATTTGAGCCATACTGACTATAAGTAGTCAAGGTGACATTTTTTAGTGTAACACATACCATAACCTAACAAACCTCCACTCCCTATCATCCACAAGCTAATGGAAAAGTGGAGGTGACCAATGGAGCATTGGAGGGCATCATGACCAAAGTGGTAAGCACCAACAGGAAGGATTGGGAAGATAGACTAGTTGAGGCCACCTGAGCCTATAATACCACTTGGAAGACCACCACTAGATTCACACCCTATGAGCTGGTCTATGGGGAAAAAGCCATGTTGTCCATTGAATTTGATTATAACACATTAAGGATGGCAACCCAACTAGATCTAGATCTCAGCAGCGCACAAAAATAGAGATTGCTCCAGTTGAGTGGTTTGGATGAGTTCAAAATGCAGGCCCTCCTACATACAGAGGTAATTCAACTTTAGAGGAAAATCTTGCATGATAAGAACATCAAGGAAAAGTAATTTCAAGAAGGTGATTGGGCTTTGTTATATGATTCTGGGTATAAGGACTTCAAGGGAAAGTTAAGGACAAGATGACTAGGACCTTATGTTGTAGAAAGATGCCATGATAATGGTTCAGTACAAATAAGAACCATAGATGAAGAGGCCATTCCTTTACTTGTTAATGGACACCGATTGAAATTTACAAGAGACCATTGTCAAAACAAGAGTTCATTGATGGTATCAATAAAAAAATGATGGTAGTGGAGAAAGTTTCAGCTCCTACCTCATCAAATCACTGAGAGAAAATAAATAAATAAATAAATAATAAAATAAGGACTCAGGTAAAAACCTCCATGAGGCACCTGAGTCCCACTATCGGGTTGAAAACCTCTCGGGGCAGCCCAATGGTGTCAATAAAAAGAAAAAATGAAAATAAAAAGATCCCTGGGTGAAAACCTCTCTTGAGGCGCCCAGGGAAAACAGCTAGGATGAAAGCCTTTCAGAGTTAGCTTAGTTGTCTTCAAAAAAAAAGGAAAAAAAGAGAAAAATCATGAAAATTTCTATTTTGGAGGTCAACAAGAAGGATGATCATAGAGGAAAGGAGAATCACAAAGAGACCTATTTCACTCACATTTTTATTTTTCCACTCATTTATCCTTCATCCCTCTACCATTTCTTTCATTTTTCCACTCCTTTGCTTCAGTTTACAAGGGGACTATGTTTTCTACAGGATCCCCTATAAACCTATAGGATCCCCTGAAGTGACCCAGAAATCCTACAGTAAGTGACCTTAGGAAAAAAAAATGACCTGCTATGTCAATAAAATAGCACCCCTACATCACCATTCCATTACCATATCTATGTCCACCTTCATCACCCCTACATTCACCCTTAAAAAAATATCAGTTTCAAAAAAAAATTCATAGTCCTCAAAAAAGAAGGAAACAAAGAGCAATTAGGGATGAAAATGAGGTAGCTAGGTCAAAGTATCAAAGCGTTACAACAACAAATATATAGAGGAGAAAGGTAGCAATACTTTTGTGATGGCTTTAGGGTTTTGTCGGTGTAGTGTAGGGTTTGAATGGTTTGAAAGAGTAAAAAGGTATTAATGAGAATGTTCACCATGAATTCATTAAGTAAGAAGGAATATTACACAAAATGATATTCCCATCATAACAGAGCTTTAATGAAATTTTTTTTTCTTATAACCTTTAAGGAAAATCACTGAAGAAATAAGATATCGAAAGGAGAGATGCATATCATTCATATAAAACTATAACAGAGAAAATACATCATCACGAACTCACTGCACATGAATTCCTAGATAATAGCTACAAACTTCTTCTTTGATTTCCTGAATAAAGTATCCATGTACAAGCTACAAGTGTTCTCTTCTCTGATTTCCAACTTGTTCTATGACTAAGAAAATGATACATATAGACCAAAAAAACATCTCCCTGCTCTCAGGGGTCGAATCCATGAGTCTAAGAACTAATACATGAGGTGTTCCAACCAAAACCTAATGTCTAGGGAGGTTAAAAGAACTCGTCCATTTAACTTTGACTCAAACCAATCTCATTAATGAAGCCTAATTTTACATCAAACAACTTTAACAAGACTATTTACTCACTATTACATTAGATTTACATCAATATCATTAATCAATTATACAATATAAAGTCGAATCCAACTGACCAAACTTGAGAAAAAATTTCACAAGTAAAAACACAACGAATTTATGAGAAAACACAGTGAGCCTAGAGAAAACGCAGCGAATTTGGTAAAAATGGTTTTTGAAGGCCTTCTTGAAGTCCAAATTTTGACCGATGGCTCATTAGAAAGCTGAGGATGTCTGCTATATGATGGACTCTTCAGGAGCTGAAAAAGGTCACTTCTATCCCTTCAAAAGTGAATTATCCCATAGGTACTCCGGAAAACAAAACATGGTCTTCAACAGGGTGGCAAAAAGGTGGATTTTAGGCATTTTCATCTGTCAAAACCTACTAAAAGTATGTTCCCCTCAGGAGAAAAGTGATGTATGAATGATGCCAAATCCATATATGTAAGCACAATGTGGAGCACACTGCGTTTTTGTCTGCATGAATGTGTCAAAATGTGCATTTCTCTCAAATTGTATCATCTATTCATAAAATTAGGGAATTTTTTGTTCCTTCTTTCTATAATTGACAAAAACCTCTTTCACTTTTGTGAAATTCATCTCCATTTGTTCAAAAACATACTTTAAAGAAAAATTGTCCCTATGTGCAACAAATGATTTGTCTCTTGAAATGATCTCTTGAGAAATGGTGAAGACATTATCTCTTGTGTTGAAGTTGGCTCATATCTATTGATCTAAAATCCTTTGTTCCTCTTTTTATCAATGGTCTCTGAATCCATAGCTAACCCTATCTCAATGGAAGGGGAAATTAAGGTTTAGCGTAGGGAAAATAAGGGATTTACGTAGTTTTTGAAATTGAGTGAAATGGAGTTAGGGGGTCTTTAAATTCTTAAGAAAAATTGGTGAGATATGGAAGGATGTTAGGGAGAAGGGGAAAGTGGAATTTCAAGGAAAGGATGAGAAGAAGGGATCCAAAAGAGAGAAAAGCAATTCTAGCCTAGGATTGTAGGGTTTAGGCTAGGGTTTTGGGAAAAAGGGAGTAAATGAGGGATAGGGGTGCGGGAATGTGTCTATGGGGATATATGGAAGGCAAAGGAGGTTGATTGAGCTTATTTTTGAGGTTTTTTCTCAATAATTCCACCAAAGAGACTATGAAACCAAGCATACCCTAGGAGAGGGAAATCTAATCTTTCCAAGCATGAATTGAAGTGAAACAAGGTATAAGATGACCCACTTACTTGCCAATGATAGTCTAGAACCTGAAATGATGATTTGGTTTTCCTTGGAAAAGCACAACTCTTTCTTTTGAATGTGGAATGGGTAAATGAACTTGTGCTTTGGTCTTTTATAGCTTACGGAAATCAAATTCTTCATAATGGTAGGGTAGCCCACCATGTGTTTTCACTTTTGCTTTAAAAACTATGTATCTTTGGAACATTTGAATGCAGCTTAAGAGAATTTGAACTTATTACATCATATTTAGAGGATAAAGTTCCTTTGTTTTTCTGGTACAAAATGCCCTACTTCGTCTTTTTTACCAAATGCTATTAAAACCCATAAAAAAATTGATGTAATATTTTCAATAGAAATAAAATCATTATGAAATATTAGAAGTGGGAATTTGTATATTGTAACTTAATAGGTTACGAGGAGTTCTTACTCAAGTTTCTATTTGGAATTAAGTGTCACCCACCATGGATTTGGCATTAAGTGCCACCCACCGCAACAAATTGCATGTTAGTCAACCACATTGAAGAGTCAATTGATTTAGTGATTTAAAACTTCAACAAAATCTCATAAATAAATAAAGAATATCACTAAATCACATCAAACAACCTAAGTCAAATTAATTAGTTTACATGATTGACTTAGACTTAGTGATTTAAAGCTTCAACAAAATCTCATAAATAAATAAGGAGTATCACTAAATCACAAAAAACAACCTAAGTCAAATTAATTAATTCCCACGTACTTTTCAATACTTAAAAAATTCATGGGTTTTCTGGCCGATTTCTCCATCACTTAGGGTTTGAATTATTGGAAACTAAAGTCTTACGGGTTCATCATACATGTGAGGAAAGAGAAATCATTGGAAACTAAAGTCTTACTGGTTTATCATTTTATTCCACGCATCTACCACTTTCCCTAAACCTTCAATCACCTCCATCACCTTCCATTTTTCTCTCGGTTGTATCTTGTAGGTTTACAAGGAATCCTGTAGGTTTTCTTGAAATGGCCTATTTTGAGGTCAAATTGAGGGAAAACCTCTAAGAAGTCACCAAGGGTCTCCCACACCTTCTGACCATATCCTAACCCTTCCAGCTATCCTCCAACATCCTTAATTCACCTGCCACATCATAAAAAGAAATTAGTTTACATACTTGATTTTGTATGAAAAGACAAAAACAAAAAAAACGGTGTTATTTCAGTCCCTTTACTTGCACATTAGTGATGTTTGATGCTTTTTACTTCCATTATTAGATAATAGCATTTGGTTCATGTTAATTTAGCATTATTGCAAAACATAGTTTCTTTGCAATTAATTAGGAAATGGTGTGATTTAGCATTGAATTTCGGTCTTTTTCATTATTGCAATAGAGTAGCTCCCCCTAGAGTAGATTTCCCTTTCTTCCAACAAGAAACCAAGCTCCTTCTGACTCCATAGAAGTATGGGTTGAAAACCCCAGTGGTCTCTCGCCAGTTGAACGTGACAAAAGGAAGAACCATCACTTTTACTTGTGTATACAACACTGTCACCTCCAAGTTTGTATGAACCCTGGGTTGATAAAGTAAAGCTGGTAGCCCGGGAGTTGTAGTATTCTTGTTTCGATATTGGCGCTCATCACTTTTTGGCACTGTTGTTAGGGAGGTGTCTAAGTAATATGTGATTACTGCTTTCTTTCTTCTATTTCTTGTCTCTAATATTCTGCCATTAGTTTATTTCCACAAAAGTAATTTAGTTGCTTCCTTTTTCATTCTACATTTTCTGCTTTCGTTTCCATTTTTCAAGCAAGATTTCAATTCAAAAAGTATTTTTTTCATTCAATCAGTAGTTTTAATTTAATAAACAATTTCAATTCTGCAAATTACTTTCCAAGTTTGAAAAAAAACACAAAACCAAACCAAAAACATTTCCTTTCATGCCTCGTAGGAATAGGGACAACTTACGGAAATTTTTCTCAAATACCCCCACTGCATCAAACAACCAACCTTCCTTATTCTTTGGTGGCTTTGAACTAAAAGAACCCATTCCTACTGAACCAATGGCTAAAAACAGAAATGGTAGAGGGAATAGAGAGAGAGTTGAGGGTGCCTTTCCCATCAGGGAAACCAATGGGGACACTAAGATGAAAAATATAAGCCCCTCTACCCTACCTCATTTCCATGGCTTGAAAATAGAAGATCCTGATACTTTCGTATTTGAGTTTGTTGTTATATGCCAAACCTATGACTATACAGATGTGAGCATAAGTTAAAACTATTTCCATCTACCATCAATGATGCAGCATTGCGTTGGTTCATGGGTTTACCATGGGATAACATCACAACTTGGGCTCAGATGCAACAAGCCTTTAACAACAAGTATCGAGACTACTGGAGATCAAAGGATACTAAAGAGGAAACTTTTAGAATGACCATAGGCAATGATGAATCCATAGAGGATTATGAAGAAAGATTCCAACTTAGTTATAAAAGGACCAGGTGCACACTTTACCCTGAGTCACTAAAGTTGGTCCTACTTAGGGGAGTAAGGGAAGATATTTTGGATACCCTACAATTATTAGCAAGATGAGATATCTACCAATTACCCTATGAGGATATCAATACTGTCTTTAGAAACCATTCCAGGGAAGCTACAAAAAAGGGTAGGGGTAGTCAACCTATGGTCAGTACATCCTCTTCCAACTCATCCATTAAGGTTGAAATTGGAAACATGCTAGAAGATTTCAAGAGTGAGATGCTACAAACCCCTGCCTTACAAATGGACATTATGCACATTAAGAGAAAGCAAGAGGAAGCAGAGAGAGCCTTGGCCATTTTGTATCCTAGATTCACCAAGAGGCACCCTTGGAATGAATGTGCATTGAATTCTATTAAAATTTTCTCAGTCTATGAAGAAAACCACTCCATAGAAAAGTGACCTTCTTTACCTGGACTCAAAGTTTTATATCAAGGAGCTGAAGGGGTCACTGATTAGCTTTTCTACATAAACCAAATGAGACCTCATGGGCCTAGACCATACCAGAAGGGCATGCAAGGTTCATCCCATGCATATTACAACCCCAACCAGACCACATCCATACCTTTGTCGAGACCTCCTGCTCATCCTTCCTCGTCTACACCTCCTCCTTGGTCCTTTGCATCTTAGTATCACTCCCAACCAGCCAGCTAGTCATTTCAACCATATGATCCACCACAACCTCAATGGAATGCACCGCCCCAGGGGTGGAGGCCCCAATACAACAATGCTCCAACTTTATTTCCCCCACCACCTTCCCAACCAAATTTGTGCACTCTGCTCCACCCAAGCAACCCCAAATGCTTGCCCAGCTAAACCTGAACCCAAACAACAGACAGCCTCAGCATGTATACAGTGGAGAGACATCATATCCAACTTATGCTGTGGAAATCAAGGAGATTAACCTCAGATCTGGGAGAGTTCTCCCAGATAACCAACCTCCACCTGCACCTACGAAGGTTGAGGAAGAAAGAGAGTAAAGCATTCTTAAAGTAAATCCACCCTTTCATAAGATATTAACCCAACCACTCCAGCCTACCCCAGAAGAGACTGAACTTCTGAGAGAATTGAAAAATCTATGTGTAAAGATTCCACTTCTCCAAGCAATAAAAGGTGTTGCTATTTACAATAAGTTGATTAAGGAGAAGTGCTTCAACCATCCAGGGAAGTGAAGAAGAGATGCCCCTACCATTAATGTCATTGGACAACTATCCGACTTAATGTTGGGGCAGGATATTTGTCCAAAGTATTTGGACCCTAGAAGCCCAGTAGTAGATGTGCGCATTAATGACCCCATTGTCCCACACAATTTGATCAATCTTGGGGTTGCCATTAATGTGATGACCAAGGACACCATGCTTAAGATCAACCTCCAAGGTTCATTGAGGAAGAGCACAACAATTCTGCAACTCGCAGACCGCTCCATAATGACCCCTGAGGGGATTGTGGAGGATGTGATGGTCTCCATTAACTCTTGGGAGTACCCTACAGATTTCCTAGTTCTCCAACCTAAGGCTAAGCTTACTGGTTACCCTCTTATCCTTGGTAGACCCTAGTTGGCCATTGTCGATGCTTACATCAGCTGCAAAGCTCAGAATATGACCATCAAGAATGGGCATATGTCCAAGCATTTAGTCCTATACCCTCTTGCTCAGCCATCTCTAGAGCATGACTTACCTTTATGGTTGGAGGAGGAGGAAGAAGACGAATTTTATTCCACCCAACTTTATACTTTAGAAACAACCATGGGAGGAGGACAGTAGGATGAAGATGATTTAATTGAACAACTACTCCAAAGTCCAACTCCTAATACATTTCCCTTAAAAGATGTAGTAAAGGAAACCTAGAACAATCATCCAATTGACCTATTCTTGGCTGATCACAACCCCCTCCGTGTCAAGACCATAGAATCCAGCCCTGAGAGAACCTTGAAAATCAATCCATCTCTTTCTACTCTCCAAGAAGAGAAGTTATGCAACATGCTAAAGGAACGTCTGGATGCCTTTTCTTGGAGTTACAAAGAAATGAAGGGAGTGCACCCCTCGGTGTGTACTCACCGCATATACATCAAATAAAGTTTCAAGAAAATCCAACAGCCCCAAAGGAGGATGAATCCAGCTCTTATAGATATAGTTAAAGAATAATTGGACAAACTACTAGATGCAGGATTCATTTACCCTATCTCTGACAGTGAATGGGTCTCTCCTTTGGTGTTAGTTCCAAAGAAAAATGGTAAGTGGAGGATTTGTGTCGATTGCAGGGAGTTGAACAAAGCCACAAAGAAGTACCATTTTCCTCTACCTTTCATTGACCAAGTGCTAGATGACCTGGCAGGGAAAACGTTTTTCTCTTTCCTAGAAGAATTCAACGGGTACAACCAAATCGAGATCAGCCCAGAAGATGAGGTTAAAACCACGTTCACTTGTCCTTGGGATACTTTTTCCTATAGGGTCCTTCCTTTTGGCCTATGAAATTCTCCTTCCACTTTCCAATGAGAAGCCCTGAGTATTTTTACGGAGTTAGTCCATGATGCAGTAGAAATTTATATGGATGATTTTACACCATATGGCTATGATTTTCAAGGCAAAGTACTGCAAAAATGCATTGAAATGAACCTGTCTCTCAATCCCGAAAAATGTGAATTCTTGATGACTGCAAGGACCGTGCTAGGTAATTCAATATCTCAGCAAGGATTGCAGGTGGACCCAAACAAAATAGCTATCATCCAAAGGGTCCCACGTCCTCAAAAGCAAAGAGATTTTAGAAGTTTCCTAGGGTTGGATGGATACTACCGAAGGTTCATAAAGAACTTCAACAACTTGGCCTCTCCTTTATTTGGTTTGTTGGCCAAGGAATCTGAGTTTATATGGTCAAAAAGTTTTCAAGAGGCCCTAGACATCCTAAAGAACAAGTTAACCACTGCAGCGATTCTCCGAGGCCCAAATTGGGCCCTTCCTTTTCATATTCATGTTGATGCCTCACACAAAGCCATAGGAGTAGCCCTAGGTCATATAGATGAAAAATTTCCGTATGTTATCTACTTTATTTGTAAGAATTTTTCAAAGGTTGAACTGAACTACCAGTGACCGAAAAGGAACTCCCGACTGTTGTGCATTCATTGAACAAATTTAGGCATTATATTAAAGGATATCAAATATTTGTACATATTGACCATGCTGCAATCAAATATTTAATGAATAAACTAGATGTGAATGCTCGGATAATAATATGGTTATTTTTATTACGGTGGTTTGATCTAACTATTTTTGATAAGCCTGGTAAGGAAAATGTTGTTGCACACTTTTTGTCTAGATTAAATTTTCCTGCAGGTGAAGAGTAATGGTTGATGACCAGTTACGAGATGAGCACTTATTTGCTATTTCAGTTCTCTCTTCATGGTTTGTTGATATAGAAAACTATTTGGTATCTACTCAGTTCCCAACAAACTTGTCCTCTAAAGAGAAAAACAAGATAATAAGGAAGAGCGCCCCCTTCACTTGGATTGGGGGCAATCTCTTCAAACTTGGCCCAGATCAAATCTTAAGAAGGTGTGTCAGGGAGGAGGAAGTCTTTGACATCTTTCTCGCCTATCATGATGGGCCTTGTGGAGGTCACTTTGCAGCAAAGAGGACAACATTCAAAGGGTTGCAAGCAGGCTATTATTGGCCCACTCTTCATCAGGATGTGAAAAGATATACTAGTCAGTGTGATCGGTGCCAAAGGATGGGAAGGCCTACTCCAAGAGATTAAATGCCTTAGCATCCTCAAGTGACTTTCGAGCCATTTTACAAGTGGGGCATGGACTTCATTGGACCTATTGACCCTCCTTCCAAGCAAAAACAATACATCATTGTGTGCACTGCCTATCTGACTAAGTGGGTTGAAACCAAGGCAATTAAGGTAGCAACAACAGAGAAGGTAGCTAAGTTCCTAAGGGAGAATGTATTTTACAAATTTAGGTACCCTAGAGAGCTGGTCATAGACCAAGGCAATAATTTTACCTCCAATGTAATTGAAGACTTTCTTAGCCAACACAAGATCAAGCATAGAACCTCCACTCCCTATCATCCACAAGCTAATGGAAAAGTGGAGGTGACCAATGGAGCATTGGAGGGCATCATGACCAAAGTGGTAAGAACCAATAGGAAGGATTGGGAAGATAGACTAGTTGAGGCCACCTAAGCCTATAATACCACTTGGAAGACCACCACTGGATTCGCACCCTATGAGCTGGTCTATGGGGAAAAAGCCCTGTTGTCCATTAAATTTGATTATAACACATTAAGGATGGCAACCCAACTAGATCTAGATCTCAACAGTGCACAAAAATAGAGATTGCTCCAGTTGAATGGTTTGGATGAGTTCAAAATGCATGCCCTCCTACATACAGAGGTAATTCAACTTCAGAGGAAGAGCTGGCATGATAAGAACATCAAGGAAAAGCAATTTCAAGAAGGTGATTGGGCTTTGTTATATGAATCCAGGTATAAGGACTTCAAGGGAAAGTTAAGGACAAGATGACTAGGACCTTATGTCGTAGAAAGAAGCCATGATAATGGTTCAGTATAGATCAAAACCATATATAAAGAGGCCATTCCTTTACTTGCTAATGGACACCAATTGAAAATTTACAAGAGACCATTGTCAAAACAAGAGTTCATTGATGGTATCAATAAAACAGTGATGGTAGTGGAGTAAGTTTCAGCTCCTACCTCATCAATTCACTAAGAGAAAATAAATAAATAAATAAAAAATAAAAAATAAAATAAGGACTCAGGTGAAAACCTCCATGAGGCATGAGGCGCCTGAGTCCCACTATTGGGTTGAAAACCTCTTGGGGCAGCCCAATGGTGTCAATAAAAAGAAAAAATGAAAATAAAAATATCCCTGGGTGAAAACCTCTCTTGAGGCACCCAGGGAAAATAGTTAGGATGAAAACCTCTCAGAGTTAGCTTAGTTGTCTTAAAAAAAAAAGGAAAAAAAAAAAGAGGAAAATCATGAAAATTTCTATTTTGGAGGTCAACAGGAAGGACGATCATAGAGAAAAGGAGGATCACAAAGAGACCTATTTCACTCACATTTTTATTTTTCCACTCATTATAATTCATCCCTCTACCATTTCTTTCATTTTTCCACTCCTTTGCTTCAGTTTACAAGGGGACTATGTTTTCTATAGGATCCCCTATAAACCTATAGGATCCCCTGAAAACCTACAGGATGATCCTGTAGGAATCATAGTGACCCAAAAATCCTACAGGAAGTGACCTTAGGAAAAAAAAAATGACCTGCTATGTCAATAAAATAGCACCCCTACATCATCATTCCATTACCATACCTATGTCTACCTTCATCACCCCTGCATTCACCCTTAAAAAAATATCAGTTTCAAAAAAAAAATTCATAGTCTCAAAAAGAAAGAAACAAAGAGAAATTAGGGATGAATATGAGGTAGCTAGGTCAAAGTATCAAAGGGTTACAACAACAAATATATAGAGGAGAAAGGTAGCAATACTTTTGTGATGGCTTTAGGGTTTTGTCGGTGTAGTGTAGGGTTTGAAAGAGTAAAAAGGTATTAATGAGCATGTTCACCATGAATTCATTAAGTAAGAAGGAAAATTACACAAAATGATATTCCCATCATAACAGAGCTTTAATGAAAAGAATTTTTCTTATAACCTTTAAGGAAAATCACTGAAGAAATAAGATATCGAAAGGAGAGATGTATATCATTCATATAAAACTATAACAGAGAAAATACGTCATCACAAACTCACTGCACATGAATTCCTAGATAATAGCTACAAACTTCTTCTTTGATTTCCTGAATAAAGTATCCATGTACAAGCTACAAGTGTTCTCTTCTCTGATGTCCAACTTGTTCTATGACTAAGAAAATGATACATATAGACCAAAAAACATCTCCCTGCTCTCAGGGGTCGAAGCCATGAGTCTCCATTTGTTCAAAAACATACTTTAAAGAAAAATTGTCCCTATGTGCAACAAATGACTTGTCCCTTGAAATGATTTCTTGAGAAATGGTGAAGACATTATCTCTTGTGTTGAATTTGGCTCATATCTATTGATCTGACATCCTTTGTTCCTCTTTTTATCAATGGTCTTTGAATCCATAGCTAACCCTATCTCAATGGAAGGGGAAATTAAGGTTTAGTGTAGGGAAAAAGAGGTGAAATTCATCTCCATTTGTTCAAAAACATACTTTAAAGAAAAATTGTCCCTATGTACAACAAATGACTTGTCTCTTGAAATGATTTCTTGAGAAATGGTGAAGACATTATCTCTTGTGTTGAATTTGGGTCATATCTATTGATCTGACATCCTTTGTTCCTCTTTTTATCAATGGTCTCTGAATCCATAGCTAACCCTATCTCAATGGAAGGGGAAATTAAGGTTTAGTGTAGGGAAAACAGGGGATTTACATAGTTTTTGAAATTGAGTGAAATGGAGTTAGGGGGTCTTTAAATTCTTAAGAAAAATTGGTGAGATACGGAAGGATGTTAGGGAGTAGGGGAAAGTGGAATTTCAAGGAAAGGATGAGAAGAAGGGATCCAAAAGAGAGAAAAACAATCCTAGCCTAAGATTGTAGGGTTTAGGCTAGGGTTTTGGGAAAAAGGGAGTAAATGAGGGATAGGGGTGTGGGAATGTGTCTATGGGGATATATGGAAGGCAAAGGAGGTTAATTGAGCTTATTTTTGAGGTTTTTTCTCAATAATTCCACCAAAGAGACTATGAAACTAAGCATACCCTAGGAGAGGGAAATCTAATCTTTCCAAGCATGAATTGAAGTGAAACAAGGTATAAGATGACCCACTTACTTGCCAATGATAGTCTAGAACCTGAAATGATGATTTGGTTTTCCTTGGAAAAGCACAACTCTTTCTTTTGAATGTGGAATGGGCAAATGAACATGTGCTTTGGTCTTTTATAGCTTACAAAAATCAAATTCTTCATAATGGTAGGGTAGCCCACCATGTGTTTTCACTTTTGCTTTGAAAACTATGTATGTTTGGAACATTTGAATGCAGCTTTAGAGAATTTGAACTTATTACATCATATTTAGAGGATAAAGTTCCTTTGTTTTTCTGGTACAAAATGCCATACTTCGTCTTTTTTACCAAATGCTATTGGAACCCATAAAAAAAATTGATGTAATATTTTTAATAGAAATAAAATCATTATGAAATATTAGAAGTGGGAATTTGTATATTGTAACTTAATAGGTTACGAGGAGTTCTTACTCAAGTTTTTATTTGGAATTAAGTGTCACCCACCATGGATTTGGCATTAAGTGCCACCCACCGCAACAAATTGCATGTTAGTCAACCACATTGAAGAGTCAATTGATTTAGTGATTTAAAACTTCAACAAAATCTCACTAAATCACATCAAACAACCTAAGTCAAATTAATTAATTTACATGATTGACATAGACTTAGTGATTTAAAGCTTCAACAAAATCTCGTAAATAAATAAGGAGTATCACTAAATCACATAAAACAACCTAAGTCAAATTAATTAATTCCCACGTGCTTTTCAATACTTTAAAAATTCATGGGTTTTCTGGCCGATTTCTCCATCACTTAGGGTTTGAATTATTGGAAACTAAAGTCTTACGGGTTCATCATACATGTGAGGAAAGAGAAATCATGGGAAACTAAAGTCTTACTGGTTTATCCTACATGTGAGGAAAGAAAAGAGTGGAATAGATCAAAGAAAAAATGCAGTAATTGTAGCAAAAAAAAATCAAAATAAAAATGGTTATCATCTTTTCTGGTGAGAAGCTCCCCTGGTTATAATGTTGCGAAAATATGTAGTGATCGTATAAAAATAAAATAAAAATCGCTATCATCTTTTTTGTTCTCTTGTGAAGCCACCATTGTCATGATGCGATCATCTTTCTTTCCTATTGTAAAGCCGCCATTGTCATGATGTGATCATCTTTCTTTCCTCTTGTAAAGCCGCCATTGTTATAATGTGGTGAAAAGATGTAGTGACGGTAGGAAAATAATGAATTTCTTTTATCATCTTCTATTGTGAGAAGCAGACATCGTAATAATGTCGCCAAGCGCAATGTCCGTAACATCTGTAATGTATTTCTCCACAGTATCACTTTGAAGAAAATCTGAAAAAACTTCAATCTCTTTTCGTCTAAGCTTTCTGAGACCCCTTTTGACAAGTTCCGCTGTAATAAATAAACCGAATTGAACGTGAGATGTTTCGAATTCGACTCCCTCGAGAACAAGTTCTACCATTCGAACAATTTCTTTGACAATGTCCAATTCTTCCAGCTTCCTCTTCAAAAACCTTAAAGCTCCAAAATCTCTAGCCTTAACTATGGCTTCAATTAATTCGAACCCGCTGTCAAGTGCTTTACCAATACAAATCGCCCCTCCTTGTGGGGAAGAAACTAGATGCTCTTGATAACGGGAAATGCAGAGTATTACAACTTTCACAAGAACGTCCACGTAATTGAAAAATCGAAGAAAAGTGAGGTTCCTCCACATCCACGCTGCTTTCAGGATTGCCATCCCGTTGTGGAGATCCTCATCTATGATTTTATCCCTCGAATTGTGACGTCCTAACAATTTGAGGGTAATTTGGATGACACAAGGAAGGATTGTTGTTCCCTTGTTCAGAAGTGGAAAATCGATATTGATATGGTGATTAAACATCTGATAGTAAATTTTCAAGACCATACTTTGGATTTTCAAATACTTGGATTGTCCAAGTTCAGACAGAATATGTACAAACGCCACTATAGAGTTTTCAGGAATTGTCTCCAAATCCCTCAGTCTGAAGCCGACGATATCGACTATCTTGGCCACTTCTCTGCAAACTTCCCTGCTTTCTTCACTTGAAGAGTAGGAAGACTGCAGCTGTGTATCGACAACCATGAACAAGTATTGGTATCCCTGGATTAACGAAAACAGTTCCCTGTTCGATTCCCCGTACTGGCAATAAAGACGGATCAGGTTGAGCTTCTGCCACAACACCTTCCAATCCGCCTCTTCCTTATTTTCGTTCTCCTTCTGAGAAATATGACGATAATGGGACACCAAATCCTTCAATAGATGCCTCATTTCACTCTGGCTTAAGATTTTAGTATAATCGGGAATTACATGAAGCCCTGGGATTCGGTTTTCGGTAATGTATCGCTGCATCTCTTGTCTCAACTCAGTCTGGGGGATGGCATTCTTGATGTGGAAGGGCTGACGGGTATATGGGTTGATGGCCTCGTGTTTAATCACCCAAATTGTCTCCAGTGTTCTGCGGTTGTATAGCAGCTGAGTAGGGTCTTCCGCAAGTGGGAGCCGAATAGGATCGTAGGCAAATTCGTGGAACATCACATCCAAATATTCTTCCGGAACACCATCTGAAGCCATTTCGGAATCCGGAATCGGTCAGGAGAGATAGATATATGCATTGCGGATTATAAGTAGTTTTAATCGACAGTTTTCTTATATAACGATAACGTATGATCATAAGTTCACATAAGTTATGAGGTGGCGACACGACGGATCATGGAAACCCTTGTAAAACGTTAAACCGTGTTGTATACGGCACAAAACTCTAGTCTATTAGCAATGTGAATTAATGTTATATGATCTAAGTGATACGATATGCAATGCTAGATTTAATAGAGAATTGAATACATGCCAAGGGGTGAGTTTTTCTCTTCATGTTCACACTATATATGCTAATGGGTAAGTGTTTCTTTTCATGTTCACACTTTCTGAGTGTGTTAGTTAACACTACTCAAACAAAGTAGTATTGTTCTTTCTTGTTTAGTTTAATTATTGAATTTTGAAAAGTATGAACCAATTGTCACATTTGAGCTACATTGTAGATACTCTTTTTTAGTTTAAATATAGTTAAATGCATAGTTTAATTATTGAACTTTGAAAAGTATGAACCAATTGTCACATTTGAACAAGGGCTACATTATGGATACACTAGCTTAGTTTAAATATAGTTAAATTAGAGTAAAAAACAAAATCTTCATTGGGATGATTGAAAGAGATGTGAGCTTAAGAAGAAAATGATTACAATTTGTATGAACACAACTTGTCATATAGCAAATAAATGTGTATGGACTTTGACATTTTATATTTTTATATAGAGTGAGTCAATTTTTGCCTCGTTAAATATCTTCTTTTTTTATATTTACTAATTTTATTTGTGGGTAATAAACTTTCATTGTATACTTGGCAACGAACTTGGTAAGATAGTTAAGCTCATACCGTTGTTGCCAACAATTATGAGAATGGGTACACTATGTAATCTAGATACTAAGGTAGTAGAAGAGGCAACAAAGTGTACCACTATGAAAATGTATAGAGAGATATCTCAAGTAGAACTATAGAGTCAATGACTCTTCTTAATAGTTGTGGGTACATCTATATCTAGTTTACTCTATATCAAAATTTTGAAGTGGTTGACTATTATAAATCATGAATGCCTCATTAATTCCACTAGATGTTAACCACCCTCAACCTTGTTACACCACTCTACTGACTATGTGGGATATGCAACCTATGAGGAGTCCACTAAACAAGGATTACTTTATAATAGAGATATGTGAGTAGGAAAAGTTCATCACAATTTTTTTGAAGAAAATCGACACAAATGGTTGTAGAGAATATTATGCTAATATTATGTAAGCATAGAGAACATATAAGATCATACGGGGATATAGCTAGTTTTCCAAAATATCTAGTTTTATCTAACTAGTTTTAAATATAAGCTTGGAGGGTATTGCTTTCTTAAGTGATTTCTTTGATATCATTAGAGAGTTCATCCTTTTTGTGTATCTTATAATTTACCATATGAAAAGTGATTTTGCACTTTAGATTTAAACGTTTATTTAGATATAGAAAAATTTCATCCATGTTTTTATATTAGAAGTCTCACAGTCATAATGATACTTCGTACTAAACTTATTATTAAACGTTCTTATCTATCGGTGCAAACACATTAAAAAATGTGATTGATATATGCCAATAAGTATATAAAACAATAGGTATTATTCTCTAGCTTTTAAAATTAATGATGACAATCAAAACATATTAACTATTTTTATTTAAAGAATTATTTCTAATACTCTATATATCTATATATAAAACAAAAATATTAAAAATAAATATATTTAATACATATTAAATAATTTATTTATTTAAATAAAGTAAAATTATTAAAAAAAAAACATTAAACCAAATTTACCAATATAATGAGTAAAACCCATAATTGAATTTGGATAAAAGTTTAAAAAAGTGTCTCCATTTTTAGTGTCTTGAATATAAGGTACATTGTTTACATTCATGCTCGATTGTTTTTGGATTATTCCCTTTTATAAAATCACATGTTATGTTTATTATTTATTTATAGAATGTTATTTGATATTTGATCATTTATATGGTATTTTTATAGTTGTATTGAGTAAATGTGAAAAGATAGATATGAATTTAGAAATGTAAAATACTTAAAATTTCATCCTTTAATATAAAGGAAATAATATTAATATTCATAACCATAAGATAAAAATTTAGATAAAAAGAAAAAAATAATCAATTAATAGTAGAAGACCTATCAACATATATATATAAATAATAAAATTATGATAAAAAATTCTATTTAAAAATAATTTTCGAAATATATCTCATTGCAAAAATTAATAATATAACCAATAAAAATATTATAAATAACTATATCAATATGATATATCTATCCTTTGTTATTTTTTTATAAAAACAACCAACAATATTTCTTTTAATATATTTTTAATTTTCTTAATTCATTTAATATATATATATATATATATATTCTATTTTATTTATATTTTTAAATATTTAAAATTATTTTTTTAATTTAAAAATAATTTTTATAAATTATAAAATACCTTTAATTATCTTGAAGTTACTATCAAGATCTAATCACTCACGATAGACACATATTTTAACGTTCAATAAAATTCACAAACAAAAACCATTGAAACTAAAACTTGACATCTACGACATAATAACTACATATAATTTTTTCAATAGACATATTTATGTGTTTTGTGTTTTTTAAATTGCAAATCTGGATGTTGATTCACATCGTTATCCATTTCCCTAGTAGTGAACCGAAAGCCCCTATTGCTCAAGACTTTCGATTAGAAATAAGCGCACTCTGGGATGGTTGCAATTCGTGTAGCTCCACTGCCAATATCCTTTCAATTATCATTCATTCATTGAAAACAATTTTCTCTCTTCTTCGTTATATTAATTTCATAATCTGTGTGCATGTCATTCCTTTTTCCTGGGGACATTCGTTTCTTGGCGCATGTACTACAACGGTGTCAATGTACTTGAAAGGTCTACTGCATCTCATTAAGTACATCGCTGCCCTCCTCCAATTCTTGGTATTATGATGGTAATTTTTTTTTACGCAATTTACAATCAACAAGGATTTTTGGTTTGTTCACACAGTTTGCAAGCAACAAGGGCGAGGAGATGTGACAAATCACATTGAATGGAGATGTGTCAAATCACATTGAATTGCATGTTTTTCAACCCCAATGTCTGTCAATTCCAATGTGCAACGGAACTATGACTGCAGAATAAGGCCTTAACCAATAAAAAAAAATCTATAATGTTAATCTTATAACATTGGGGTTTAATTTATGGTCAGCGCTCAAACTAATTGGATTTCAACGCATTTCATAATGTGTTATACCCTGCTGTAGCAGGGAATAATAAGATTAATTTAACAGAAATAACATTAATTTAATTGGAATTTTTGTTAAGTATACCTTTGCACATAATATTTAAAATATCCTTTTTACCTATAGCAAATATTTTGCACAATATATTTAGAATACATTTTGAGCTTCACAAATCTCACCGGAGAGAAATTTGCTTTCTCATAATTTCATGATTTACTCAAAATGGTTAATGTAAATGTAATAAAATTTTAGAATTTTATAAATTTAATGCATAATTAAGAAATGAAAAGAATAATCAAATCATTATTTTTTTTAACTTATTAAATATAAAATGATGACCAATGAAACACGAGGAATTTTCCTCTGATATTCCCCTCAATTCATACGTTACTTTGGAAGATACATACTTTACATATTTCACTGTTTCAGAGAGCATACAAAGGGAGTTGGAATATAATAACATACAACCCGCGTTTAGTTGAAAGTAGAAATTTCAAATGTCAACATGTTGATGATTCTGAATGCGTAGAAGGGAAGAGACCAATGGAGACACACAAACAATCGGCAACTTCCAGCTGTTGAAGTCATCATATGCAGGAGAAGTTATATTGAAGCATATTTTAAAAACATTTTGATTTTCTATTTTTTTGCGCAATCTGCAATCAACAAGGATTTTCGGTTTGTGTGCACAATCTGCGAGCAACAAGGGCAAGGAGATGTGACAAATCACATTGAATTGCAGATCTGTCAACCCCAATCTACAGTAGAACTATGATTACAGAATAAGGCTTCAACCGAGTTAACCAATGAAAAATCTAAAAAACAAAAATTAAAATAATAAAAAATTAATTAATTTTTTTTATAATGTTAACATTATAACATGGGGTTTAATTTATGGTTAGCGTTCGAATTAATTGGATGTCAACGCATTTATGAATGCGTTATACTCTGTTGCGGCAAGGAATAATGAGTTTTGGCCTTTGATTCACATGCCAATAGTTGGGCTTATAAAGTATCATGATTGAAATAATATGAAGTCTACCTTTTGGGTAGATTAACCACCCAACAAGCATTTTTCTCTCAATGGGCTATCATACCTTTTTGCAAATAATGAAAATCATATTATGAAAAATCAATGATCCATATATGGTATATATATTTTCATTGTCAAGATGAATGTCTGATTTATGAAAAATACAATGTTTACATGTCAATACAATACAATGCTTACATGAAAAAAACGGATATAAGAAGAACTCGCAAGGCTAATTTAATTTTAGGTAACTTTAATGTTTATTTCCATGACATACATGTTGTGTGGAATCCTTTTAGAGAAATTGAGAAGGGTGAATAACAACTAAAACAAAGTATTTTTATTAAATAAATCTCAAGGAGGCATTTACAGTTCTTGTAGGAGTTAATTTTTGGCACTTTTCATAGCTAAGAGGCTCGACCCCCTTAGACCTCGGAGATTCCTCTCTGGTGTATCTCCCCCACCAAAGAATTACTATAAACATTCTCCTTTTAAGGTTGATCATTGGAGATTGTTTCAGCTTCTCCTATCTATTTCCTTCAGTTGTAACGCTTCAGTTCTCCTTCAACCACAATGCTTCATTTCCTCCATTGTCATGTGCATAAGGGCCTCTTTGAGTTGTGGTTACATGCATGCCTAGTGACTAAGCGCTTTTGTTCAAAGGTGACCTTCCAAATTCGATGGTCCATAATCATTATTGCTTAAAAATATCAACAACCATTGACTCATTGGGTACCATCGTGCCTTCAACATGATCAACTCCCTTTGGGCCCAATGGGCTAGGATTGATTATAGTACATGGAGCCATATGGCTCATCGAATATGAAATGAGGCCCCATATTCTCTCTCCTCTAGAGCCATATGGTCCTTGATTATGTGATGGATTCAATAGTTTTTACCTACCCTCCACCCTCCTTTATGACATCAACATAAAGGAGAGGGGGGCACACTATCAAGGTTTTAGCTCGGGGTTCCATCAAAATAATCAAATCCCTCGCCCCCCTCCATGTGACACAAGTGAGAAGAGGGTGTGTCTCCTATCATGGTTATGTTTCATTAAAACTTTGTACCCAATCATGGCTTTACTCATTCTTCAGCTAGGAATGTCTTCTATTTTATCATGTGACTTTGCTCGCCAGGGTTGCAACCAAAACAACCAAATCAAACCAATCGACTTCATTATCAGGAAATTTTGAGACATGGAAGGTTGAGGTTATCACTCCATTTATTTCCATTAGAAATTTGTAATCTGAAAAGACATAATATTCATAACACCAAAACTTAACTCGAAAATAAAATATATACAAGTGATGAGGATTTCATATTCACCCAAGATTATTCTACATCAAACACCCTAGGTAAGAGAAATGTTTCATGAGATTTAACTAATGAACATTTGGGCTAGTCTAGAACTAGAATTCCACACCAAACCAATTCATTTGTCTTCAACCAAGAGGCCTCCTCAACTAGTTTTCCTTTCCATCGATCTAGGTGCTCCATGTATTCTTTGTTGTGTGTGATCATTGCAACTCTAGAACTAATAATTGTATCCATTTCTTTAGATGACTTCTTAGGTAATTGATCAATCCATGCCAGTCCATGAGAGGGAGTTGTTGGTGGAGGTTTTTCTTTACTATTTTCTCCTTCAAAATAATTATATAGATTGCTAACATTTAAGATAGAAGAGATGTCAATGTTTTCTGGAATGCCAAATTCATCTAGGCATTTGTTGAAAAATTCTTCAACATCTGAAAATGACATACCTTTTTCCATTTTAGCTTGTTATAGTTTCGTCGTGCAAACATTTCTTTCCTTAAATGAACCCATAACAACTCAAAAGCCTAAAATTCTTGTTCTTTTTTATGAAAATTAACATATTCCTTATACTTTGTTGTACTCTTCTTCAGCTTCCCCCTGACTCATTTGTGCAAATATCAAATGTATTCTACAAAATCTTTTGCCACTGCACTTGTCCTTACTAGATATACATTATCCCTAAGTTCATATATGCCTTAGTGTTCATAACCATATAAAACAATGAATGGAATCTTCCCCATGCTCCAAATGACCAAGTTATTGTAGAAAAACGCTTCCTAGGGAAATGTCAAGTCCCATTTCTTTGGTATGTCACCAATCAAGCATTTCAGCAAATTACCCAAGCTTCTATTTGTTGGGTTGTGTTATATTCTTTCCACGACTAGCCCACGTAGTTAACTGAGGGGTTAGAGGGGGGGCGAAGCTCCCCCTTTGTTGCGCTGATTGCGCAGCGGGGGCATCACAAGGGGTTTGAGGGGGGCAAGTAGCCCCCCTCTACGGGGACCGGGGCAGCGCCCCGGGAAAAGACAATTGGACCCTATATTTAGTTGGGTGGACCTACCTATGGTTTTGTGCATGGTTTTCAATCCATGGTTTTGGACGCGATGGTTTTTGGTCCATGGTATTGGATGCTTCGGCATGTATAAATATGTATTTTAAGATTGAAAGGAATATAATGAAAAATCAAGCTGGTAGTCTTGATTTTGGGATCCAGGGGAAAATCTCTGTGTATATGTGTTTTATGTGTTATGCTCTCACATTGTTTATTTTCTATGTTTTAGAATTCGTATGCAGGTAATTTCTGTACGAGATTAAAACCTACACTATTGACAACTTCAGTTTGACCATCAATGTGTGGATGATATGTTGAATTGAAACCTAATTTTTGCCCAACTTCTTCAACAATGTACACCAAAAATTGCCAGCAAATATTATATCCCTATCTGAGATTATTCTTTTAGGCAATCAATCTAGTTGGACTACTTTGAAAAATAAAATTTCTATGTAGGAAGCATCACTAGTCTCTTGATATGGAATGAAATGAGCCATTTTCAAAAATCGGTTAACAACAAAAAAATAGAATCATTACCTCCCTGAGATCGAGGTAGCAATAAAACCCTCATATGTTATAAATGTTCTTCCTTTGCCTTACTGGAAAATAAAATGTCACCAAGATATACTATGACAAACTTACCGAGATAGGGATTTATTGTTTGGTTCATCAATCTCATGAATTTAATGGGTGCATTTGTTAATCCAAATGGCATAAGTAATCACTCATACAATCTATCCTTCATTTTGAACGTTGTTTTCCACTCATCTCCTTAATGAATTCCAATTTGATGGTACCCGTGCTTTAAGTCACTCTTGGTGAAATACCTTGATCCACTCAAGAAATACACTAACTCATCCATTTGGGGAAAAGTAAACTTGTTTTTAATGGAAATATTCTTAATTCACTAACCTCCTTTATTTGGTCTTAGTACAACTATTATAATGAGAGAACTGAGGTTCTCCTAAATTAGGCCCTTTTCCAATAGTTCTTGTATTTCAGGATTTATTTCCTCATTATCTTGAGGTGTCATCATATATGTTTCCTTATTTAATATACTTGATATTGGAATCAAATCCATGTAATGAATGATTTCCCTTATCGATGGAAATCCATCCGGAAATTCCTTAATCAGAATCTTTTCATATTCATCAACCAATTCTTGAATTTCTATGGGTATCTTTTCCATATTTTTTGACTATCATTGTTTGTGCTATCTAGGAACCCATAAAATAAAAAATCTCAAATTTCTTTAGATCCTTCAAGAATCTCTTCCCTGAAATTAGACACACTCTTGAAGCACCGTCTATATTCTATCCTTATATGTCATTGGATTCGAAATAAACTCCTCACCATCCTTCTTGATGATGTAAGTGTTATTTTTTCCATCATGTACAACCTATCGATCATATTTCCATGACGCACACAACAAGATGTGACATATATCCATCAATATTACATCACAAAGTATTTCATATTTCTAATTACCAATTTTCAAATTGACTAAACATTTTTCTCTTACCACAATTTGATTCTCTTTCTATAACCATGATAATTTATAAGGGTTGGTGATCCAGGAGGATCTTGTCAGTCTAGCATGAGCAGAGTCTTCAATGGTTCAACATCAAAGTGATCGTCAAATGATCATGGTCGATGGGGTCTTGAGCTTTATCAACTTCTTCAGTTTCGTCGCTAGCATTAAGTGTCTAATATCTTCAATTTCGACAATAATGTTATGGTTGTCCGGTAATGTCAATAGTTGATATGATTTTCACAACGATATGGTTTTGTACCTGGTTGTCGACATGTGGTTGTTGTCAGTTCCACAGGATTTGGTTGTCGACGTGGATTTGTCATCCGTTTTGCAGGGTTTGGTTGTCGACATGGGTTGTCGTCATGTGATATTTGTTGCAAATGTCGCTTTGTGACAAAAGAAGTGTGCATGGGTTTGTTTTAGATCTAAACATCTAAAGCCTACACCTAAAACCCTAAGCAAAACCTAAAGCTCTAACCTAGTTTCCAACCCTCTCAGACTATGACATTACAATGTAAATAAGATACATTACAATGAAATTACAAAACCATATTAAAAACATTATGTTAGCCTCTCTCATAAAACAATAATAAATCCAAAAATAAATAAATTAATTAAATATTACAAGTTAGGAATTTGTGCCTAACTCTTGGGTTGTTCCTCTAAGATAGGAGTTAGTTTAGGTAACTCCTATATTGGTGTGTGTCTGGTGAGAAATTATCTCAACCAAAAGTGTCTAAGATAGCACGCACTATCTTGAGAACACTGTGCCTCATCTATTTATTTGTAACACTATATTCAATTATTTTTATAATGAAAATGTGAGAGAGAATACCTGAGGCTGAAGCCTTTTCTGCCAATATTTTGTGTTTGGTTTTTATGTGTGCTTTATCTATTTGTCTAAGTTAATTTCATTTTCAATATGTGGTATCAGAGCCAATATCTGTGTGTTGGAATTGTCGCTGATTAAGAAATTGTGAGATCAGATGATGTGAGAGATACTTGACAGATGTATGCTCGTGTGAAGTCGTTATTAAGATTTCTCGCTGCATAGACGGACATGAGGTCAGAGTTAATGCGTGGAGAATACATTGTATATAGACTGCGTTGATGAAAATGCGCCATGGTCTAATTGTGAAATCGCTTAAGGGAATCACTCCACTGTGAGAAAAGTTTTGTGCCCTGTAGATGGTAGTACGTCACTGTCCATGGTGTGCTAAGCGCCAACCTTCACCCCTCATCCCAATTGCATGGCCGTCTGGAACCTGCAGAAAGATGCACGATTTTTACGAAAGCTACGGAGGGCACGCATCGTGGACATAAGCAACTCGCGCTCGGGACTGAACCAAAGAAGAGAGTTGCAAGAATGCAACAAACTAATCCAGGTAACTGATCTGAGAGGTTAAACATGCAGAATCTAGAGATGCAACGGATAGCAGGTTACATGAAAACCCTAGGCAAGATCAGGCAGTCAGAGAAACGATTAGAGGAATGTCAAATCTAACCAAGGCGTAAATCTGACGTGTTGTGGGTAGTGCCCCAGGGTTTGATGTCGTTGTTGAACTGCATTAGGAAAGCGTAGTCTAAGGAGGACAGGATTTCATATCCAGAGTGCTCTTAACCCAAGGCGTAGAGAATTTGCACGAATGCATGCAGAAACAACTGTTAAAGTAATTTGTTGGGCCCAATTGGAACACTGCCAGTTCAATTTTCGAAGCTTCTCCAAGACTTCAAAATCCAACTCCACATCCTCCTTGTTCTTACAGTTTTTCAGTAATGAATCACGCCAAGCATTCGGAGGCCTAACTTTAGCCTTCAATGAGTCTATAATTTTAAGGTACAACTCCTGTACAACTTCTGTAGGCTCTTCTTTTATAAGGTTTTCTTTTAGAATCTCTGTTTCTGTGGACAAATACAACCGCTTCATTCTGCTATCTACCGAATATTGGCAATTAACATGCCGTGTATTATTCTGTGAGACCGACGTGCTGAAGCTCTTGCAAATATTCTATCCCTTGACGTCTGAACACTTCGGGGATGGAGATGATGATGGAAAAGCTTGTACTGAATGACACATAAATGGCCTTCTGAGAGCCTTGTAGATCCTTGCTTTCTTTGGATTTCTTAGCCCCAGTTCTGCGTCTTGAAAGACCTCCAAGTTCCTCTTTTCTCTAAGAAAACCATAGTCTCGAATATGTTTGCTTGCGACTACCAGAACTTTCATTAAATATAGCGCGGTCTATCATAGGTATTACAATATCCTTGAGTTGTAGTTCTGTGTCCTCGTCTGACCACTGGGCTACGCAATTTAACTCATCTTGAGACAGATACCGTAAATCAATTGACAGGAATTTTGCGAAACTCTGGATGGCTATGGCCTTTTAAACACGACAGATTTCTCACCTAATCCTGATTATTACAGTGCACTTCTTTGGCATCGATTTATGGGAACACGTGTTCTTGACACAACTTCAGAAGGATCAGAATACGTACGCGCTTATGCACATTGTGCCAAGAATGCTAGGGGAGTCACTTTGTTGTTGATCAACTTCAGCAATAACACTCATGCCTATGTGCGGGCCTTTGCAGGTTCAAGAAATTCCACATAGAAAGAACTAGATTTGAGTATCATAGGCTGCCACAGCCTGTGTACAAATAAGAAGAAGCGACAACAAAATGGTAATTTTTTTTTGAGAGATAAGTGTTTAACATAAAGTTTTTTTCTTTTGGAGTGGCTAGTGATATTGAGAGTGACAAGTTGAGTTTTGTGGAGTTAAAGGTGAATTTCTGAAGTCGATAATTTTTTTTTTACTTTCTCACACTTTGAATTGGATAGTTTAAAGAAAGTAAAAGAACATATAATAAAAAAAATTAGGTTGATGGTTGTTTTTAAGAAAATTGAAAAACATATAAGTGGAGATGACTTTATGAAATGGACATAAATGTAAGTGTCCAAAACTTTTGTAATTTGGAGCAATAAGTGATTTTGTGGAGTGATAAGGATTGATTTTTCTTTCTCTCTAAGTTTGAATTGATCGGTTTTCCAAAAGAAAGCTCATTGTTGTAGGAGGTTGAGTCAGTTTTTTGAATGCATTTGCTTCTAAAATTTGCAAGCGTCAGATTCTCATTGTTTGAGAAAGCTTCAGTGGAAATGTTGTAAAAGAAGAAAGATTGATGACCTTATTACTTAATAAAGACATATTTTTTGTGGTGATTGTGTCCTAGATCCGCCCGAAATTGAATAAGGGGATCTTAGGTACACGAAGAGTGTGTTGATGATGGTGCATGCTTCATGTTGTTGCATTTTTATTTGTGTCTAGTTTTGACACATAAATGATCTCATTTAACACACATAAAGTTCAATGCAAGCAAGCACAACACTTGTAACAAAATAGTTGCAAGGAAGGATAATTAAGCTCAACACATGCATTTGTGTCACTACAACAAATAATCAAAGTTTTCAACATCGGCATTCTACCTCAACAAACAATTTCACTCAATACAATCAAGTTCATGAATATGCAAACTCCAGCATTTCAAAGCAAAGTCTACATCACTACATTCAATTTAATGAATCTGTAAACTTTAATGTTTCAAAGCACAATCTACATCAACATTATTGAACTTGTAATCAAACTCAAATTACATTGAACTGTAAGGGTGCATTCTCGGTTGAAACCGACACCCAAGTCTTGAATTGAGTCAAATTGAATTCATTGTAGTGAGTCATTAAAATCATTAAGCATTTTTTGGGTGCATTTTTGACAGTGTTCGACACCCTTCCTTTAAGCAGAATCAAGTGAATGCACGAATTTTAACTCTAATGCAAACAAGCAACAAGTTCACATCTCCTGCAAGCGAGCGTGAGTATTCATTCAAGAAATTTGCGTCAAAATAGTACAAAGTTCAAACCTTCAAGCGAGCCAGAGTGAAGTTCATTATAGCAACGATCAAAGCAACCAAGCAAGTTCCACTCTAACACCAATCAAGAAAGTTGAGATCGACATAAAGCGAGCGTGGCTATTCATTCAAGTGAGCATGAATTCATCAAGTAAGGCAAGTGAGCGTTCACACAAATGCGATCGTCATCAAGCGAGCGTGAATTCTAGAGTCTAAGTAAGAAAGTTCTACAACTCTAGCAAGTGTTCCCAGCAAGTGCAATAAGCAACAAATCAAGCGAGAATGCCATTCAAGTCCCATAGCAAGCGAGCCTATCATGCAAGTAACAAAATCAAGTGAAACAGTTCAAAGCACAACATCTATGACAAGAGAGCTTGATTTCAAGTGAGCAAGTTCAAATGGCGCAACATATTCAGTTGTTACACCTTCTTCAGAGTTTGGTCATCTCCAGTGATGAAGACATGGTGCACATCAGCAAAGAAACTCTTGTTGATCTGTCGTGGCATCTACAACAAACACATGAAACCATTGAGTTTCTTCAACTAGAGTCGCAACTACAAAAAGATGAGCTGCAACAAAAGAGTGCTTATTCCAAGTCTTTCAAACATACAGATGAAGATAAAGATGTTGATTCCAAATCACTCATCCAAACAACTTCAAGTGTCAAAGTTGTTCATGATCAAATTCAAATTTCTTCCAAACCCATCATCAAGCCCTGGGAAGAGATTCAAAATAACAAGAATCGACGAGGCTTAGGATATGTCACTGATGACACTAACTTTCATATCCCATATTATTCCAAGACAATTAAGTTTGTGAGTGCAGGATTTCTTGAAAAACACACCTCAGTAGGTTCTGAGAAAGTTGCAGACAAACATAATTGCACGCAACCTGAAGTTAATGTCCAACCGAAATGTTCTCATTGTCAAAGAACGGGTCATATGGAAGATCAATGTTTTGATCTCCATCTGTGTTGCCATTGTGGCAAGCCCAATCATTCCTCCGAAAAATGTAGCAACCAACAAAAATCAACCAGATTGAAGATACATTATGAATGGATCGATCCTTGGGAATGGTCATTCACAGTCAAACGGTTATCTCAGTTCTACAACCGACTACAATCACACATAGTGCAACCAGCAGTGAACCGATGATGGTACTCTCATGCAGTTGAATGAGGGAGTACAACAATGAAACTCTCCTACACCTGGTGGGGGGGAGTTCAAATATATTTTGGAGAAGATTGTCTCTCCTTTCAGCCGAAAAAGGGGCGAAAATGTCAAAGAAATTGACAAGTGGTTGTCAGACTGAAAGTCTCGACAACATCAGCGAAGCAGCCAGTCGGCATCTTCATCAGCCAGTGGGCATTTGTCATCAGCAGTGAGCATCAGCAAATTCGCCAGTGGGCGATAGACAACCAAAGCAGCAGTGAGAATATTTCATCATATCAAAAGCAACATTGAGTTGTTTTTCGACATCTTCAGCCAATGGGCTATCATCATCAGCAAATACGCCAGTGGGTGTTCATCAAATTGTGTCAGTGGACACCGGATGTTGTTTTCAAGCAAAGGACAGTTGGATCCTTTTGCAGCTTGGAACATGATGGAGTTGTCAAGCGTCCCTCTGAGATGAATCAGTCATGCAGCTGACTCAGTCTCTTCATATTGCAGTTTCTTCAGCATCCAGATTTGGCGGTTTTTTCAGGCAATGTTTTTGAGGATCAACATGAGAACTTGGAAGATGGTTCCTCGTTCTTATTTTGGATTTATCATTGAAGGGGGGAATGTTAGCCTCTCTCATAAAACAATAATAAATCCAAAAATAAATAAATTAATTAAATATTACAAGTTAGGAATTTGTGCCTAACTCTTGGGTTGTTCCTCTAAGATAGGAGTTAGTTTAGGTAACCCCTATATTGGTGTGTGTCTGGTGAGAAATTATCTCAACCAAAAGTGTCTAAGATAGAACACACTATCTTGAGAACACTGTGTCTCATCTATTTATTTGTAACACTATATTCAATTATTTTTATAATGAAAATGTGAGAGAGAATACCTGAGGCTGAAGCCTTTTCCACCAATATTTTGTGTCTGGTTTTTATGTGTGCTTTATCTATTTGTCTGATTTAATTTCATTTTCAATACATTACAATGTAAACATTACATAGACCACAACTCCTAACAGCATCGGGGTCTGAACGCGATCAACCATGTTAGCGGACAAGGGGATAAGTCGTCGGGGTTACCGTGGAAGAAACTAACCGCAACAGAGTTTGCATTAACAGTTGTGGATATAAATCAAGGAACCGATGACATGTGAACACAATACCATCGATCAGGCAATCAGGGGGAATCTCCGTGCCATTTGGTGCCAGTTGCAGTCAGGCAAGAAACCGTGACATGTGAGCGTCGGGATAGCCAACCATCAACCACCATGGCCAACAATCAGTGGAATCATCGGCGTTCTAACTATGAGCTCAGTTGCCTTCTCACATGAGTTGTCAGTCCTTCCTCCGCCTGATTAGCTAGCTGCTAACGACTTTCAGTTTATATTAAGGCCGAAATGTGGGTTTTCAATGCAGTTTTGGTGCTATGTTAATTGAATGACCTTGTAACAAACACCTAAGGTGGCTCTATGTCATAAGACTGAACCCTAATTTCAGTATTGATGCCAATCTTGGCTGGGGAGACTTCAGATGAACCTGAAACCCTATAAATTCACCATTTTATTCATGAAGAAGGCATTAGTGGTTTTGAAGTTTTGTGTGCAGATTTTGGAGGTTATAGGTAGTTTTTGTTTTTAGTGTAACAGGAGCAACCAAAGTCAGAATTGGGAACTGTGACAGGTGTTGGAAAGCTATTTCAGAGATATTTCTTGTGAAAGTGACTAGAAGTGTCTTCGTGCATAATCAGTCTGGTTAATTTTCTGTGTAATCGACCCCCTTGGATTCAATCCTAATAAAGCAGACACCCATCTTGAAAGCGGACCCAGAGACGTAGTCCATCATGGACAAACTCCGTAATCAATCTTGTTGTCTAGTATCACTGTGTTTTTACTGCTTTTCACTTCTGTTTACATCTTGTTTATGTTTCTCATATGTCGTAAAGTCTTTCCTTTCAAACAGTTCTCACTATTAAAGCACTTTAAGTTAACATTCGATTCACTAATGGCATTAATCAATTCTACTTCAGTTTAACATATGATCATTTCAGATCATATAATTTGGTATCAGAGTAGGTTGCGTTTGTAGAATTTTTCTAGTGAATGTTAACGAGGTCAAAGTAGCGATGTGGAGAAGGAATCCTCGAGGAGATTGATCCAGAGATTGGAAAGAAAAGAGTCACTCATAATTCAACCATGACAGGATCTGATGTAGGTGAAAATCTTAAAATTAAGATGAGTGAGGAACAGTTTCAGCAAGCATTCTTAAGTATGCAGTAGATGTTGGGAGAACTCTACGAAGATAATAAAGAGAGATATGCAGCTTCTTTTTCAAAGACCTCGAAGAAGGATAAAGGTAAAGGCAAGGCTGATAAACCTCCTTCACCTCCATCATCTCCATCTTCTTCTTCTTCTTCTTCTTCTTCTTCTTCTTCTTCTTCTTCTTCTTCTTCTTCTTCTTCTTCTTCTTCTTCTTCTTCTTCTTCTTCCAGTTCAGAATCTGAAACAAAAAAGAAACCTAAGAAAACATCTCTTTTGAAACTTGATGTAAAATTTGAGTTACCTATTTATGATGGTGAAATGAATCCTAAAAAGTTAGATAATTGGACTAAGGATTTAGAAGTGTATTTTCATATTTAGAACATTTCTGACGATAAAACGAAAATTCAGTTAGCTACAATTAGAATGGGGGGAACAGCTTTAATATGGTGGGAAAGTAAAACCCAGATAGATGTAAAGCGAAAAGGTAAAGTCATCTCTTCATGGTCTAAGTTTTTAAAAGCTCTTAGGAAACAATTCTATCCTTTAGGATACATGCAGAAAGTTGTTATTGATTAGCAGCACTTGAGGCAAGGTAAAGGGTAGAGTGTTCAGGAGTTTACTCAGGAGTTTAGAAATAAAGCATTGGCACTTGGTATTTCATCGGATACATGTGAAACTTTATTAAAATACATCGACAATCTACATTCATATTTGCAGCATACATTATTGATGTTTAATCCTGATGATTTTGATGAAGGCATGTTCAAGCCATACATATTGAATCAGGTGGTGGACCATTCAAATTTTCACCGAAATCATCCAAAGAGTTGGAAATCAAGGATTCCAATGATAGTAAAGGGAAGAACAATTCGAAGAGAAAGAAATCAGCGATAGCTCAGAAGGAAAGACCTACTTTTTCTCATTGCCAGAGAATCGGTCATGATGAGTCTAGGTGTTGGAAAATTCATCCCGAACTTAAGCCCAAAAATTTCCTTAAAGAGAAGGATGAAAAGAAAGCAATTGCAGCAATCCAACAAGATCTAGGTTCCAATTCAGGTGATGAAAGGATTATCATTGCCATAGTTTTGATAGGTAAAACTTCTGACAGTGGTTCAAGTTCGAAAACTATTGCATCTTCATCAAACATAAATCCTTCAAATGAGGATAAAAGAGTTGAATTATTTAACATAAGGATAACTTTTAAGCACACAAAGATAGATACAATGTTTGACAGTGGATCACAAGAAAATTTAATATATGAACATTTAGTTAAGAACTTGGGTTTGGAGACACGGAATCATCCAAGACCTTACCCATTGGGATGGCTAAATAAATCAACTCAGATAAAAGTCACAAAATAGTGTCGATTAAGATTTGCCATAACAGCTAATTACATTGATGAAGTGGAATTATATGTGGTTCCAGTAGACATATGTGGAGTCATCTTAGGAAGTCCTTATCTTTATGATCGTGATGTAGTGTTTTATAGGAGACAGCATAAATATCACCTTAAGAAAGATGGGGTTGAATTTATTGTCAGGCACATCAAAGTAAAAATAACTTGAATTTAGTTGTTGCTAATCAAATGAAGCGATTAATAAGTTCAAATAAGAGATTTGTAATCATGTGTGTAAAACATAAGAATCGACATGATGTTTGTTCAAGTTATGAGTCCCAGTTTAAAGATAGTTTGATCGAAGAGGTAGAAACTTTTTTAGTTCTATTTAAATAAACCAAACATCTTATTCATAAGCAGGGAATACAACATGAGTTACAGCTGAAGCCTAAAGCTCCTCTTCCTAATGTCAAAATGAATCAATTCAGTCCAAGTTTGGAAGTTATCAGTTACAGGGATGCAGGTCAGTATTGAGGAAAGTCAGTGTTAAATTTCTCTTGTATTGTATCACCATTTCATGTTCCAAACAGTTTGGAAGCCTCTTTTCAAGTGGAGAGGAAGCCCATTTGTTTTCATATCAAAGCCTTTTATAAAGCAGTGTCAAAATATCCAATGCATCTAAGGGAAACTTATGCATGAGGGGAAAGTGCTAATCAATGGAAACATCATTTAATGAATGAAGAAATAGTGATTCAAATAAATCATCCGACGTTTCAATACTTTCAAAATAAAACTAAGTTGCAGCAGTTTTCACATTACAATTTGATGAGTTTATTGCAGTAAGTTCACTTAGTAATAAGGAATCAGGAAAGTATATCAAGTCGAGTAGTTGATATGATGTCAAGAATATGTTTTAATGTTTATGTTATTCTGCAAAATAGATCATTAGTACATGTCAATAACTGTATTGAACAATATTCTACAGAGATTGTTTTCAAAGATGTTTATGAATCACTAATTCATGGTATTTCGTGGAAAGAAGTCAAATTCCATGCTCATAACATGTTGTTTAACCATCTTCGCAAGTTGTGCATACTGCATATGGATGGAACAATGCACAGATTCAAAATGTGCCATGATTAGCATCATCAGGGTCATCACTTTCAAGTGGTTGATCTAATGTATTGGTACATCATCAGGGCAAGTTGGAGAGTGAGGGAGCTCTACCCTCATCTGCTATCTGTATAGTCAAACTTTTGTGGTCCAAAAGCTTTCAAGTGGAGAGGATTGATCCAAGAGGATCTTGTCAGTCCAGCATGAGTGGAGTCTTCAGTGGTTCAACATCAATGTGATCATCAAATGATCATGGTCGATGAGGTCTTGAGCTTTATCAACTTCGCCAGTTTCATCGTCAGCATTCAGTGTTCGGTATCTTCACCGTCGACAATAATGTTATGGTTGTCCGGTAATGTTAATAGTTAATATGGTTTTCATGACGATATGGTTTTGTACCTGGTTGTCGACATGTGGTTGTCGTCAGTTCCATAGAATTTGGTTGTCGACGTGCGTTTGTCATCTATTTTGCAGGGTTTGGTTGTTGACATGGGTTGTCGTCATGTGATATTTGTTGCAAATTTTTCTTTGTGACAAAAGAAGTGTGCATGGGTTTGTTTTAGATCTAAACATTTAAAGCCTACACCTAAAACCCTAACCAAAACCTAAATCATTAACCTAGTTTCCAACCCTCTCGAACTATGACATTAAAATGTAAATAAAATACATTACAATGCAATTACAAAACCATATTAAAAACATTACAATGTAAACATTACATAGACCGCAACTCCTAACCGCATCGGGGTTTGAACGCAGTCATCCATGTGAACGAACACGAGGATAAGCCGTCGGGGTTACCGTGGTAGAAACTAACTGAAGTAGAGTTTGCATTAACCACAACGGATATAAATCAAGTAACCGGTGACATGTGAACAGAGTACCATTGATCGGGCAGTCAAGGGGAATATTCGCGCCATTTGGAGATAGTTGCGGTTAGGCAGGAAACCGTGACATGTGAGCATCGGGATAGCCAACCGTCAATCGCCATGGCCAATAGTCAGTGGAACGCCAGCGTTCTAGGCGTGAGCTTAGTCGCCTGCTCACATGAGTTGTCAGTGCTTCCTCTGCCAAATTAGCTAGCCGCTAATGGGTTTCAGTTTATATTAAGGTTGAAATGTGGGTTTTCAATACAGTTTTGGTGCTATGTTAATTAAATGACCGTGTAACAAACACCTAAGGTAGCTCTATGTCATAAGACCGAACCCTAATTTTAGTATTCATGCCAATATTGGCTGGGGAGACTTCAAATGAACCTAAAACCCTATAAATTCACCATTTTTTTCATGAAGAAGGCATTAGTGGTTTTGAAGTTATGTGTGTAGATTCTGGAGGTTATATGTAGTTTTTGTTTTCAGTGTAACAGGAGCATCCGGAGTCAGAATTAGGAACCATGATAGGCATTGGAAAGCTATTTTAGAGAGATTTCTTGTGACAATGACCAGAAGTGTCTGTGTGCACAATCAGTCTGGTTAATTTTCTGTGTAATCAGCCTCCTCGGATTCAATCCTAATAAAGTGGACGCCCATCTTGAAAGTAGACCCAAAGACGTAGTCCATCAGGGACGAACTCTGTAATCAATATTGTTGTCTTGTATCACTGTATTTTTGTTGCTTTTCATTTTTGTTTACATATTGTTTATGTTTCTCATCTGTCGTAAAGTCTTTCCTTTCAAACAGTTCTCACAATTAAAACACTTTAAGTTAACATCTGGTTCACTGATGGCATTAATCAATTCTACTTCAATTTAACATATGATCATTTCAGATCAATTGGTGTGCTTTAATCTTTTCAATTTCAATTTATTCATGATTTATTTAGATGCAATATTGTTTTTTCTACCACCATGTTCAATCACCTTGCAACACTTGCCACAAGGCTTACATCTAGTCCTAAAAATATTTATTCTCTAAATTAGTTCATATTCTACCTTCTTCTAATTTAATAAATTCCTTCTCAACATCAAGGATTCACCATCCTCTCGATTCTCTCCACAATTTTATGAATCTGCAAATTTATCCTCAACTAAGCTTTTACTCCAATTATTTCCATCAGAAATTTGTAAATTGAAAAGACATAATATTAATAAAACTAAAAATTAAATAAATAAATATATATATATATATATATATATATATATATATATATATATATATATATATATATATATATATATATAGATAGGTGATGAGGATTACACAATCACCCAAGATGATATTGTGTCACCTTTGCAACAACTTTTGCACATATTAAAATTGTGTGTTTGCATCTATTGGGTCCCTATAATACTAGTGATTACCCCATTACTATTGTAGTTATACCCCTTATTTATATTGTTGTGCCCCTATTACCCCCATGTTGTTATTTCTGTGCCCCATAGAATCCCTCTATTGTTATTTTTGTGGCTTTATATTATTATTGTTAGGTCGGCTGGATTATATTGTGACTCCTTAGACTCCTATATATAGAAAGGAGGTTTTGTCATTTGTATCATCAAAGAATTGTTCATTTATGTAATGTAAAGGAGGTTGCCCCCTCGAAGAGGCTGAATTCTAAGGCGTTGATCTATCTTTTCTATCTTTTCTTGAGCTAGTTTCATAACATTTGGTATCAGAGCTTTGGATTTTAGGGTTTCGCTGCTCCAAACAGGTCATCGTGGCATTTTCGCTATAACTTTTTTTCTGTGACATTTCAGAAGTCGCAAAAAAAAACCCATTTGAGAAGAAATCGTGTTGAACCTTGGGTCCAAATTTCAGAGCTTTTCGCGCAATATTTGCGGAGATATGATCTGAGGAAGTTGGTCTTTTTGCAGACTCCTGAATTACATTCAAAACAGGTGACCTGGGGAAAATCGTCATAACTTTCTCTCTGGGGATCGGATTGAAATTTCATAAGAAGGTACAAAAAAAGGACGGACTGTAGTTTCTTGCATGTGTGGTTCAGATTCAAAGGTTGAAACAGTGACTCGTGGCATGTCGTACAAGTTCGCTGTACTGAACTAATATAAAAGCAAGTCACTATGGGAGATTTCACATAACTCTTCCTTGGAGAATCCAATTCGGGTCAGACTTGTGGCATTGGAAAGAAGACGCAGAAGGCTACTACAGGTCGCAATTTCAGAATTGGATGATCTGAAATTACAGAGATACATCAAATTCAATATCAGGCTTCTATAAAGTGAAAAAAGGTGTGTAGTTTTTTATTTTATTTTTTGTGTAAGCTTGGTTTAACGGAATTCAAAGGGCATAGTGAAGCATTATTATCGGTAACTGATGCCCCGAGGAAAGAAAATGCAAACACCTAGTAAGGAATCTGAAAGCTCGAGCATGACTCATGAAGAAGAGGAAGAAATGCTACATGATATATCAAAATTACAAGAACAAGTGCAACAAATGTCACGCTCACAAAAGCTAACAAAAGCTAAGATAAGTGGCGTGGAATCTAAGATAAATGGCGTGGAATCTAAGATAAATGGTGTGGAATCTAAGGTAAATGGCATGGAAGCTAAGATGGATGATTTAAAGACAGAGTTGAGGACAAATTTGAAGACAGACATGGCAGATTTGAAGATAGATTTGACAAATTTTCTACAAGAAATACTTACTAATGGTGAAAAGGTTGTAAAGGAAACTCATGATGTTAACAAAATTAATGTTAATCATGATTCCATAGACGCTAATGTTGGATCGAAGACCCACCATATTCCAAAAATCGATATGAGGAAGTTTGATGGCAAGGATCCCGCCACATGGATATTACAGATGGAGCAGTTCTTCGATCTCAATAATGTGCAAAACACACAAAAGGTACGTATGGCAACTGTATATTTGGAACCAAATCAGTTTGTATGGTATCAATGGCTTTTCTCTCGTAAAAAATTTATCACTTGGGCAATTTTTACGGAAGAATTGATAGCACATTATGAAGATACAAAAAGCAACACTTTTTTTAGCCAATTGATAAGTCTCAAACAAAAGGGTTCAATAATGGAGCACATTGAGGAGTTCCAAAAATTGAACATAAGGGTAAAAGATATTCCAGAGGAGCATAGGATTGATGTGTTCATAGGGTCTTTAAAGGATAATATCCAACATGATGTTCGCCTTTGGGAACCTGATTCATTAGAGAAGGCATTCAGGTTAGCAAGAAAAATGGAAAGCAAAATTATGGCAACCAGGAAGCATACCACTCACAACTATAAAGACGGAAGTGTTGTTGCCCCTAGTCTTCCACAACCTATAAGGTTGACACCACAACAATTGGAAGAAAAAAGAGCAAAAAGGCTTTGTTACAGTTGTGATAGCAAATACACTAAAGGTCATAAGTGTGCTGAGAAGAAATTATTCTACATAGATTGTGAAGAGGAAGAAGAAAAGGAGCAAGAAAGGTCAAAAGAAGAAGATATACTCCAGGAACAAAGCCTAGATGAAGAAAAAATAAATCCGACCATATCTTGTAATGCATTGGCGGGAATTACCACTCCTCAAACCATCAAGATAGAAGGACAAATCAAGAAGAAAAAGGTAATAGTGTTGATTGATTCAGGAAGCACCCACAATTTTATTCATTGTAGGGTAGCAAAAGAATTGAATTGCTTCCTATATCCAGCACCAGAGTGTCAAGTGATGATTGCAAATGGAGGAACAATAAATTGCTCTGGAAAGTGCCATAATATCAAGCTATCCATGGGAGAATATGTATTGACTAGCCCAATGCTTTCCATTCCAATGGGAGGTGTTGATGTTGTACTAGGAGTCCAATGGCTACAATCCTTGGGTACAATAGCTTTTAATTTTCAAGAACTTTTCATCAAATTTTCTACGGAAGGAAAGGAAGTTGAATTAAGGGGTATTGCAGGGAAACCAGGAAAGATAATCAGCTCTAATGGTATGACAAAGCTTCTAAAAAAGGAGCAAAGAGGTGTAATTGCACAATTATGTTCGCTAGATGTTTCCACATCGGAATCATCTATTTCTCCAGATCTCCAAAAAGTCCTGGACAATCATTCCAAGGTATTTGAGACTCCCAAAGGTCTCCCACCTATGCGTGATCATGATCATGCTATTCATCTGATTCCAGGAAGTGTTCCTCCAAACATCAGGCCGTACAGATATCCCTATGTCCAAAAAAGTGAAATTGAACGTATGGTTGCAGAAATGCTAGAGGCTGGTATAATTCAACCAAGTCAAAGTTCTTTCTCTGCTCCAGTAGTATTGGTGCACAAGAAGGATGGATCATGGCGCATGTGTCCGGATTATAGGGAGCTCAACAAGCTCACTATTAAAGATAAGTTCCCCATTCCTGTCATTGATGAATTACTGGATGAATTGCATGGATCAATTTACTTCACCAAGTTGGATCTTCGTTCGGGATATCATCAAATCAGAATGAAGATTGAAGACATTCCGAAAACGGCATTTAGAACTCATGAGGGTCATTATGAATTTTTGGTCATGCCTTTTGGCCTTACCAATGCACCTTCAACATTTCAAGGTTTGATGAATTCAATTTTCAAACCATTCCTTAGAAAATTTGTGTTAGTATTTTTTGATGATATACTAATCTACAACAAGTCTTGGAAGGATCATGTTGAACATGTTGACAGGGTGCTACAACTATTGGAGGAGAAACAATTATATGCAAAAAGATCCAAATGTTTCTTTGGAGTCCAGGAGGTGGAATATTTGGGTCATATTGTATCTCATGAAGGAGTTAAGGTAGACCCTAGCAAAATTAAAGCCATTAAGGAATGGAAAATCCCCACATCCATAAAGCATCTGCGAGGATTTCTTGGGTTGACAGGGTATTATCGCAAGTTTGTTAAGAATTATGGGAGAATAGCAGCACCTCTAACAACATTATTGAAGAAAGATGCATTTTCATGGACTCCGGAAGCAACAAAGGCCTTTGAACATCTTAAAGAGGCAATGTGCCAAGCACCGGTCTTAGCTACACCGGACTTCACAAAAACCTTTATTGTGGAATGTGATGCTTCAGGAAATGGAATTGGTGCTGTTCTAATGCAAGATGAAAGACCCATTGCTTTTGAAAGTCGTCCAATCAAGGGAAAGTTTTTAAGCAAAGCTATTTATGAGAAGGAAATGTTGGCAATACTCCATGCACTTAAGAAATGGCGACCCTACCTAATGGGAAGACACTTCAAGGTAAAAACGGATCATGATAGCCTTAAATACTTTTTAGAACAAAGATTATCCTCTGAAGAGCAACAAAAGTGGGTCACAAAGATGTTGGGTTATGACTTTGAAATCATCTACAAAAAAGGGAAGCAAAATGTGGTGGCAGATGCACTCTCAAGAAAGGATGAGGATGTGGAAGCATTGTTGTGCGCCATTTCTATTATCCAACCAGATTGGATAAACGAAGCAAGGGAGGAATGGAAGAATGACGAAGAAGTGTGGGCACTTATTCGAAAGCTACAACAAGATTCCAGTACGTCTGATACATTTAGCTGGCAAAATGATTCGTTATGGTACAAAGATCGCTTATACCTCTGTAAGAATTCCCAGCTAAAACAAAAGATTCTTATGGAATTGCACACTTCTCCCTTAGGAGGGCACTCAGGATTTTTAAAAACTTACCACAGGGTTAAGAAGGAATTTTTTTGGGATGGCCTTAAATCAGATATTCAAAAGTTTGTGGCGGAATGTTTGGTTTGCCAACAAAATAAAGTTGAAACAATTAAGACACCGGGTCTATTACAACCTTTATCCATTCCAAGCCAACGTTGGGAGGAGGTTTCAATGGATTTTATCACAGGTTTACCCAAGTCTGAGGGAAAGAGTGTCATCATGGTGGTAGTTGACAGACTTACCAAGTATGCACACTTTTGTGCATTATCACATCCATTTAAAGCCAGTACAGTTTCTACTGCATTTATGGAAACAATTCAAAAGCTACATGGAAACCCAAAGATTATTGTAAGTGACAGAGATCCCATTTTCACTGGAAATTTTTGGACAGAATTATTTTCTTGTCTTGGTACTCAGTTAGCTCATAGCTCATCTTATCATCCTCAATCTGATGGGCAAACTGAGATAGTAAACAAATGTTTGGAAGGATATCTTCGTTGCTTTGTATCTGATAAACAGACACAATGGGTCAAATGGTTGCCTCTGGCTGAATGGTGGTATAACACTTCCTTCCATACAGCAACAAAAATGACCCCATTTATGGCACTTTATGGGTATCAACCACCATCCATCACATCATATTTAAGAGAAAATTCTAAGGTTCAGGCAGTGGAACATCACATCGAACATCAACAACAAGTCCTCCAACTCTTAAAGGATAACCTCGTGTTGGCACAAAATAGAATGAAACAACAGGCAGATCAACATCGCAGTGAAAGAAGTTTTGATGTAGGTGATTGGGTATTCCTACGGCTACAACCATATAAGCAAATGTCCCTAAAGCAAGCTAAGAAGGATAATAAATTATCACCAAAGTATTATGGTCCGTACAAGGTGTTGCAAAAGATTGGTACTATGGCATACAAATTGGAGCTTCCTGCAGCTTCTCGATTGCACCCAGTTTTCCATGTTTCATGTTTAAAGAAGGTTATAGGCGACAAGCTCCCAGTTCAAACAATATTGCCAGAACTTGACGAGGAAGGAAAAATTATATTGGAACCGGAAGCAGTCACAGAAACAAGAACTCGACAGCTACGAAATCGATCAATTTCAGAGTATCTTATCAAGTGGAAGAACTTATCCGCTGAAGATTCCACATGGGAGGATGAGAATTTTATGCAGAAGTATCCAGAACTACTCAAGCGTTGAGGACAACACTTTTTTGAAGGAGAGGGGCATGTTGGGTCCCTATAATACTAGTGATTACCCCATTACTATTGTAGTTATACCCCTTATTTATATTGTTGTGCCCCTATTACCCCCATATTGTTATTTCTGTGCCCCATAGAATCCCTCTATTGTTATTTTTGTGGCTTTATATTATTATTGTTAGGTCGGCTGGATTATATTGTGACTCCTTAGACTCCTATATATAGAAAGGAGGTTTTGTCATTTGTATCATCAAAGAATTGTTCATTTATGTAATGTAAAGGAGGTTTCCCCCTCGAAGAGGCTGAATTCTAAGGCGTTGATCTATCTTTTCTTGAGCTAGTTTCATAACAACATCCTTATCTTACCAATGGAGAGGGGACCCCACCTACCAATTTACTTTAAGATTTATTGGTTGATCTTCTTTTCAATTCGTTGTTTTTAGGAGAGAGCTAATGAATTTCACAATAGTTTGCATTCTTTTAGTAGGTAGGTGTGTCAACAAATGAGAAAATGACCTTTGTCTCTTTCTTGATTGGTTTGTATAGTGTGACATGATGTGGATTTCAAATATCTTTGCATAGGCTCTACGAATGTAAAGAGGCCCAAGGGAATTGGGATTCATTCAATAAATTTGTGGCAATTACACTACCACAACTAATTTGGTGGTAATTCTACTATTTTTCAACTAAATTGTAAAATTATGTAATTATTTTTGTTGAATGGTTTATTATTGTTCTTTATTTCTACCTATTTTCCACTAAAATATATACCATGGTGGTTGTCAGACCAGGCATGTTATAGACAATTTTGTGCCTTACAGCTCTGAGCATGAAATGTCCATAAACCAAGGGATCCAAAGTCCCTAAACATGTTGTTCCGGTACCTAAAGGAACAAGGTCAACAGACTACAGCTTCTCCCAGAAGTTCTCCACCAGAAACTGCTCAGAATCAGTCAAATCATGATCATTTCAGAGGCTACACTAGCTAGCTGCGTTGCATAGCACCCAAATGCACTGCCTAGGTGCATTGCAACACACTTGAATGAACTACCAGGGTGCGTTGAGCGGGAAATGACAAATGGCAGTGTCATTCCGCGAGGTGGAAAGACAATGGAAGCTTCCAGAATCTTCTCCAATGAAACTTGCCTCACTGAATTCGACCAAGGATGAGTAAGAGGCTCTCAGTCTCCAAGTGGAAGCAAGAACTGACAGTGAGAAGCCACTAGTCAAATCATGAGCTGACTCATCTTTCTTGCATGCATATATATATGGATCCCTCATCCAAGAGATCGAGAGGCTGGAATTTTGATATTGCAAAGAATTGTTGTTGGTATTGAGAGAGACAATTAGACTATTGGGTGATTTATGCTTTGTTGGAGGTGAGGAAGGGACTTCTCTCTACTGGGAGGTTGATGCTGGATCAGGACATCGGTTGTATCTCCTCCTGAACCTTTATTACTCTATCAATAAAACTATTTGGGTTTTCTCCTACATACTTGTGTTTCATTGATGATTGTTGCATTAGTATGTTTATCTCATAATCTGATCCTAAGCTTTTTATGTACATGAACCTATGTCTTTGTGTAGTCTCTTTCTTCTTTGATCTTGCAGGTATTGTGCTGTTGGACAAGTGAAGGAGCAAGGAGTTGGAAGCTATCAAAGAGAAGAGGAACTGGGCCAAAGGAACTAGCGAAAGACAACAGTTAGTTCATCCTTTCCTTCTTTGTTCATAGTTCATAAAGAAGAATACACAAGTAGTTATTTCTGTTTGTTTCTAAGGTACTGTCACACCTTAGTGGGTTAGGGTCTTTCCGAATGGATACTTTTCCCGATAACAAAATGGCGACTCCGCTGGGGAAGTTTGTTTGATTAGTTTGTTTGTGTTTCCATTGTAGTTTATTTCATAAACTAAGAAATAGCAATCGAACTGCATTTGCCATTAACAAATGCAAAGTAGACACCTACTATTTCAATCCATTCACTGGATCTGTTTATGATTTGAATAGCTGATCCACAAATGATCTGATTTCCCTTTGTGATAGTTCTCATACCTTCATTAAATTCACCCTCTGATTGTGCATTACTGATTGTTTTTACTCGGCCAAAAGCCATAGATTAAACTGCAAACCGTGACCCAGAACCCGGATAGAAGTCTCGTTTCTGCCCCAGCGCAGGAATAGTGAAGAGACTCTGCATTTCAACGCAGTTCCCGAGAGGGACACCTGCACTGCAATCCAGTTTCTTTGTGCTGCGGGTGCGCTGATCAGCTTTGCCTTGTGCAGCTGAGGTTCTCTGCTTCAGTTTTTCAGTTTTGATCTCTGTTTTTGCAGCCTGTGATCAGTGTGTGTTTCTGTTTCAAAACCCCTTTTCTTTTCCTCAATTCCACCTTCGTTGTACAAAGAAACTGTAGGTGTTTTTGTGTGTTTGTTACATCATTTACAGTTTTCCCTTACAAAAGTAGAATAGTCATACTGTCGTCCTCTGATTTAGATCTGTCGAAAGTGTCAGTTTGATCATAGGAGAAAGTGTATTTGTTGTAGACAGTTGATTATACATTTACTTTTTTCTTTTGGTTTGGATTTGTGCTTTTCTAAGTGTCGAAACGAGTATTTTTCCTTGTTTGTGTTTATCACAGAAAAGCGAATTCAAAATTGTACATCAACTTTCTTTTTAGGCATCAATATTAAGAAAGTGAAAAACAAATACATTGCACAAGTGCATTTGCATATTGACAGTCTGCTTGGCTTGATTTAGGAAAAAGTGCATTTACAGTGTGCTCTATGCTCTTTGAGAAAAGGTTGTCTTACTTTTCACTTTGTAGCTAGGATTTTCATTGCTGAAAAGAGATAAAAAGTTTGTTTATCATCTTTAGACTGCATTTTAGGAATTACATCTACATCTCATGGTGAACCAAAAAGGCAAACTTCATAAGAAAGATCAACTTAAAATAAATTCAATGAACTTAACAACGCTTTGTAACTTAATGCACAACATTTAGAGGTCTAGGCTAGAGACGTGTTCCAGCGTCGTAAAGCCTGGTAACTATTATCCTCACTGTTGGTTGGGTGATTCCTCCACTGTGAGACGGTAAGTGCCAGTAGGGATTGTGCTCCCACGTACCGTCGAGTATATATTGGGAGACCCCTATAGGCTTAAAACCTTTTATCCATAGGAAGTCGTGTCGGCCGCCCTACTGATCACAATGCACCGAACACAGCATTCGAGAAGATTGACTGTCGTACCGTAAAACATATTCTGCAGTTTTGTGATTGGTTTGGTACTCCCTCTACCTAGACCTCCAGAGCAGTCCCTTTCGTTCCTTTTCAGACTCCTTAACGGAAAAGGTCCATCTAAGCACTTGTCACTTCAGGCTCATTAAAAATCGAAGGAGACTAGAGTCATCTTTTGTTTTTTCTCGACTCTTTAAAATTGAAAAAAACAAGTTGTGTCAAAGCGTGTTAAAATTTATTTTAAACAGAATAATCATACCCTTTTCCTACGTTGATCTTTGGGTTGAGAAAATGGAGCCTACCAACCAAGGAATTCCCCTTGGTGGAAATCCTAGTCCCTTCTCCTCTTGGGGAGATGTTGGTGCGCCCCATATGGCCACATTGTTGCTTCCAGGACTGACAACTGGCTTGCCAGTCTGGCTCTTCTCAACCAATGTCGTTCAGCACACCACTATTCCTGAACAGTCAAATCAGCAGCTAGACGAGTCCAAAGTTTCCCACCAACCTTCTACCTCTTCTAACTCTTCCTCTCCTCCTTCCTCTTCGCTTGAAGGAACTGGTAAAGCTAAAAGCCAAGTTCCTAAGGAGAAGAAGGAAAAGAAGAAGAAAGAGAAGAAGAAGAAGGAGCCAAAAGCGAATGGGGGCAAACAAGCGTCGTCCAGCAAAAATCCACACACAGCACCGACCAGGCCTAAATCGCCATGTGTCATTTGCAGAGGAGACCACTTCCATAGAGATTGTCCCTGCATCCCTCGGATACTAAGGGACTGGTCTCCTCGTTTGCACAACCCGGTGTCATCAACCTCTGGTGATCATGTTGAAAGCACACCGTCGACTAGTGAAAGTGAAGCTCAAGGACAAAAAGGGAAAGCTAGATTTCCCTGTAAACTGTGCGAAGGCGACCATGCCATCCACCATTGTCCCTTCTTAGACGAAGCTAAAAGAGTTTTGGATGATCGTCCGGTTTCACCGTTACGACTCCCTCCTGGATATAAAAAACTCTTGCCGAGTCCGTCACTAGTCGAGAATCCGGCTGGCCCACTTAGGTGGTCGGCCGAAGCATCTATCATTGAGGATGAACCGTCTGAATCCATACCAGACGAAAGTCAAAAGTTCGAGACGACAGTTGACCCAGTCTTGCCTTCAGAGGTTTTATCCTCGAATGATACAGTCACTGAAGAGAGCGAAGATGACACCATCCAAATTCTCTTCATCAACACAGACTCCAATGAACATGAGGTTAATATACCCGTTCCTTTACCGCAGGAAGGAAGTTCATCAGGGTCGTACCCGGCCGTCTATTCGGTCCCACCTCCAAGCAACCTAGTTGTCTCCTTCGACTGGAATCAACTGGGTAGACCCCGTTTACCAGCAAGCATACCATTCAGAATTATCGTTCAAATATATAGAATGGTCATGGCTGGTACCATCATTGACGAAGGGGCATCTGTGAGTGTCCTTTCCTCGACTGCTTGGAAAGCGCTTGGTTCACCATCGCTTTTGCCTGAGATGAGAAATCTGACAGGCTTTGATAAAGGAACCAGTCGACCTTTAGGGATTCTTCCCAATGTGCCCATAACATTGAGGAAGAAGACAGTTCAAATGAACGTCATGGTGGTTCAAGGACCCTTGGATTATAACCTACTCCTTGGACGAGACTATATTTATTGCATGGGAGCCATCGTCTCCTCACTCTTTAGAGTAATGTGTTTTCCGCACGAAGGAAGAGTGGTCAAGCTCGTAGACCAACTTTCATTTCCCGGATCACGCATAGAAAATAGTAATATACCATCCCTAAATGGTCTCTTCATGCAAGAAATGTCTCCACCCCCAGTCCATCCTCCCGATGAGCGCGAATGATTCGGAGGGATGTAACTGGAACCCAGGGGGCATGCATCCTGGTCTGCTTCGACAGGAAAACTTCGGGTATAGGGTAGGTTTCCGCTGGAGAATATGACTAGTTTGTACCCCGCCCGTGATTGGAAGAGGGGTTGTTCTAGAATAAGATTCTCTTGTCAAAGTTATGTCAGGGATGGTCTCACTATATCATCCGTTCACCTTTGTTTATTTCGGTAGACATCGCCGAAGAAGTGTTTTGTTTGAAAGATTAATAGAACAATCTTTGGGTAACCTATAAGAGGTAGGCCTCTCTCGGTAAAACTTTTGTTTTAGCGGAGTGAAGCAGAGGTAACCTTGAAACTCTGTTTTATACCTGGGGGCATGCAAACCTTTTGAAGTGCAAGCAAAGAGTGGTTATTTATCTGCTTTTTGGATTAGTCGTTTCTGAACTTGCATAAATAAAGGATGCGGGGCAAATATTTATAAGGTGCAAGCTCCATAAAAAATGACACCTTCAGTGAGACATTCTTATCATATGACTGGAAAATCGAGCAGTTTTAGCACATAGTTCAAGCTCGTTAAAAAAATAAACATAAGACCGAGCAAATGTTTCCACCCGCGTTTAAGCTCATTAAAAAATGAACTATTCCCCGGTAAATAACTACCGTGAATGTAGTACTTCAGCCATTAAAGCCTTGGTCGTGTTTGCACCATCACCTCCACTTTTCATTGGCCGATCATTCATCTCCATCTGATTGTTTACCCATTTTGAGGAACAGCTGCGAAGAGTGATTTCACTAGCCATCCTTGTGACACTGCCGTGATTGGAAAATTCCAAACCTTACCTGGAATCAGCTGCTACCCTGTTTACCACTCGTTCCTCAAAAGACGAGTCTTCTTTAAGCTCTTTTCATCTGACTCGTAAAATATGAAAAGTTTGCCGAGTTTCGGCCTTCCGGCTTGTTAAAGCGACAGGAAGAGCTATCCCTCCTCTAGATTTTAATCTTTTTGGACCTGAGGGATTATTGCACAAAAAGATCGAGCGCTTGTTTAGTTCGGCTCGTTAAAACTATCAAAAATTCATCCCTTCTGTATTGTTTTATACTTTTTTAGACTTAAGGGATTAGATGACGAAAAAGGAATTTCGGAGTCAACTTTATGTACCTTTTCAGACTCTCTAAAAATGAAAAGGACCGAGTTATCTTTGTCGTTAGACTCGTTAAAAGCATTAATAGTGACAAACTTGTCTTTAGACGAGAACGAGTTTCACTATCACTAGGCTCGTTAAAACATAGCGATGGGTTTGCCCGAAGGGAAAATTATAGAACAAGCATATGTTATCCTCCTCAAGCTTGAAAAAAATAAAGAGGTACTGGTCAGCAATGACTGGGGAAAAATTGGGAAGAAAACTCAAAGAACCTTTATTGGTAGCAAGTCGCTCTTGAACATGACACTTCCACTCCGTGCCCGAGTCAGGTTGGGTTGTTTCATTCACCGGTCACATCACCATGGTCACATCATACCATCCACATTTGGGGTAAATGCTACCAATCCATCACATAAGTGTTGCCGACATGTTCAAGAGAATTCATTCAGAAGAAGTCACCCATGTCCCATCCACTACCATACATTATACTTCATTCTTTCATGACCACCATCCTAAACCATATATCATCAGATTGTTTTCACCTCCATCAAAATCGTTTGCTCCCTTCCGTGTCATTGATGTGGGATTCATTAAGGCCCTCCTTTGACGGATCACTTCTTGTCGACATCAGCTCATTATCCAAGAAGTTGATCTAGGAACACCCCATTCAGTACTTTGAAGCTTGCATGCCTCAATGGCAAGTTTCTCACTTCCGGCGACAGGTAAACCTCAATGACCTTCGACCGAAAGATTTTGCGTGGTGTTCGAAGCCAAGTCCTTTATTCACACCACGTGAATTGTACTACAGTACCTTGAGGGTCATTATCATTATCGGTGATTCCTCTCGCGCTTGTTAATAGTTTACATTATTGACTGGTAATCAAGCGATGTCTTTCCATGTTCGACTTCAGAACAATTCTCACATGGATCGACTTGTACTTCGAGTGAAGATCGGACGAGATTGAAGACCCCGGATCTAGTTTCATCCATCCGGGCTGCGATATATATTCAGGAAAATAAAGACATTGAAATGTACATCATTGCAGCACTGATAATCATCCTACCAAAAGGATGATGGCTCCATCAGAACCATCAGTCTACCATCAGACGATTGTCTGTCCTATGTACATAAAAAATGAATTTATAAAGCTGAGCATGGGAATGCCCGCCTCAGCTAGATCATGAAATCAATATGAATATAATGTATTGTATTGTATCTTATTATAGGTCTCCTCCCAGCATTGAAAGAACTTCAGATCCTCCTAATAAAGCATTTCACTCGATAAACGGCCTCATACTTTAGGGGGCAACTGTTATAGATATTTTTGTGCCTTACAACTCTGAGCATGAAATGTCCATAAACCAAGGGATCCAAAGTCCCTAAACATGTTGTTCCGGCCCCTAAAGGAACAAGGTCAACAGACTACAGCTTCTCCCAGAAGTTCTCCACCAGAAACTGCTCAGAATCAGTCAAATCAGGATCATTTCAGAGGCTACACTAGCTAGCTGCGTTGCATAGCACCCAAATGCACTGCCTAGGTGCGTTGCAACACACTTGAATGCACCACCAGGGTGCTTTGAGCGGGAAATGACAAATGGCAGTGTCATTCCGCGAGGTGGAAAGACAATGGAAGCTTCCAGAATCTTCTCCAATGACACTTGCCTCACTGAATTCGACCAAGGATGAGTAAGAGGCTCTCAGTCTCCAAGTGGAAGCAAGAACTGACAGTGAGAAGCCACTAGTCAAATCATGAGCTGACTCATCTTTCTTGCATGCATATATATATGGATCCCTCATCCAAGAGATCGAGAGGCTGGAATTTTGATATTGCAAAGAATTGTTGTTGGTATTGAGAGAGACAATTAGACTATTGGGTGATTTATGCTTTGTTGGAGGTGAGGAAGGGACTTCTCTCTGCTGGGAGGTTGATGCTGGATCAGGACATCGGTTGTATCTCCTCCTAAACCTTTATTACTCTATCAATATAACTATTTGGGTTTTCTCCTATATACTTGTGTTTCATTGATGATTATTGCATTAGTATGTTTAGCTCATAATCTGATCCTAAGCTTTTTATGTACATGAACCTATGTCTTTGTGTAGTCTCTTTCTTCTTTGATCTTGCAGGTATTGTGTTGTTGGGCAAGTGAAGGAGCAAGGGGTTGGAAGCTATCAAAGAGAAGAGGAACTGGGCCAAAGGAACTAGCGAAAGACAACGGTTAGTTCATCCTTTCCTTCTTTGTTCATAGTTCATAAAGAAGAATACACAAGTAGTTATTTCTGTTTGTTTCTAAGGTACTGCCACACCTTAGTGGGTTAGGGTCTTTCCAAATGGATACTTTTCCCGATAAAAAAATGGCAACTCTGCTGGGGAAGTTTGTTTGATTAGTTTGTTTCTGTTTCCATTGTTGTTTATTTCATAAACTGAGAAATAGCAATCGAACTGCATTTGCCATTAACAAATGCAAAGTAGACACCTGCTATTTCAATCCATTCACTGGATTTGTTTATGATCTGAATAGCTGATCCACAAATGATCTGATTTCCCTTTTCTGATAGTTCTCATACCTTCATTAAATTCACCCTCTGATTGTGCATTACTGATTGTTTTTACTCGGCCAAAAGCCATAGATTAAACTGCAAACCATGACCCAGAACCCGGATAGAAGTCTCGTTTCTGCCCTAGTGCAGGCACAGTGAAGAGACTCTGCATTTCAACGCAGTTCCCGAGAGGGACACCTACGCTGCAATACAGTTTCTCTGTGTTGCAGGTGCGCTGATCAGCTTTGCCTTGTGCAGCTGAGGTTCTCTGCTTCAGTTTTTCAGTTTTGATCTCTGTTTTTGTAGCCTGTGATCAGTGTGTGTTTATGTTTCAAAACCCCTTTTCTTTGCCTCAATTCCGCCTCCGTTGTACAAAGAAATTGTAGGTGTTTTTGTGTGTTTGTTACATCATTTACAGTTTTCCCTTACAAAAGTAGAATAGTCATACTGTCGTCCTCTGATTTAGATTTGTCGAAAGTGTCAGTTTGATCATAGGAGAAAGTGTATTTGCTGTAGACAATTGATTATACATTTATTTTTGTCTTTTGGTTTGGATTTGTTCTTTTCTAAGTGTCGAAACGAGTATTTTACCTTGTTTGTGTTTATCACTGAAAAGCGAATTCAAATTTGTACATCAACTTTCTTTTTAGGCATCAATATTAAGAAAGTGAAAAAAAAATACAAGTGAATTTGCATATTGACAGTCTGCTTGGCTTGATTTACGAAAAAGTGCATTTACAGTGTGCTCTATGCTCTTTGAGAAAAGGTTGTCTTACTTTTCCCTTTGTAGCTAGGATTTTCATTGCTGAAAAGAGATAAAAAGTTTGTTTATCATCTTTAGACTGCATTTTAGGAATTACATCTACATCTCGTGGTGAACCAAAAAGGCAAACTTCATAAGAAAGATCAACTTAAAATAAATTCAATGAACTTAACAACGCTTTGTAACTTAACGCACAACATTTAGAGGTCTAGGCTAGAGACGTGTTCCGGCGTCGTAAAGCCTGGTAACTATTGTCCTCACTGTTGGTTGGGTGATTCCTCCACTGTGAGACGGTAAGTGCCAGTACGGATTGTGCTCCCACGTACCGTCGAGTATATATTGGGAGACCCCTATAGGCTTAAAACCTTTTATCCATAGGAAGCCGTGTCGGCCGCCCTACTGATCGCAATGCACCGAACACAGCATTCGGGAAGATTGACTGCCGTACCGTAAAACGTATTCTGCAGTTTTGTGATTGGTTTGGTACTCCCTCTACCTAGACCTCCAGAGCAGTCCCTTTCGTTCCTTTTCAGACTCCTTAATGGAAAAGGTCCATCTGAGCACTTGTCACTTCGGGCTCATTAAAAATCGAAGGATACTAGAGTCATATTTTGTTTTTTCTCGACTCTTTAAAACTGAAAAAACAATTTGTGTCAAAGCGTGTTAAAATTTATTTTAAACGGAATAATCATACCCTTTTCCTACGTTGATCTTTGGGTTGAGAAAATGGAGCCTACCAACCAAGGAATTCCCCTTGGTGGAAATCCTAGTCCCTTCTCCTGTTGGGGAGATGTTGGTGCTCCCCATATGGCCATATTGTCGCTTCTAGGACTAACAATTGGCTTGCCAGTCTGGCTCTTCTCAACCAATGTCGTTCAGCACACCACTATTCCTGAACAGTCAAATCAGCAGCTAGACAAGTCCAAAGTTGCCCACCAACCTTCTACCTCTTCTAACTCTTCCTCTCCTCCTTCCTCTTCGCTTGAAGGAACTGGTAAAGCTAAAAGCCAAGTTCCTAAGGAGAAGAAGTAAAAGAAGAAGAAAGAGAAGAAGAAGGAGCCAAAAGCGAATGGGGGCAAACAAGTGTCGTCCAGCAAAAATCCACACACAGCACCGACCAAGCCTAAATCGCCATGTGTCATTTGCAGAGGAGACCACTTCCATAGAGATTGTCCCTGCATCCCTCGGATACTAAGGGACTGGTCTCCTCGTTTGCACAACCCGGTGTCATCAACCTCTGGTGATCATGTTGAAAGCACACCGTCGACTAGTGAAAGTGAAGCTCAAGGACAAAAAGGGAAAGCTAGATTTCCCTGTAAGTTGTGTGAAGGTGACCATGCCATCAACCGTTGTCCCTTCTTAGACGAAGCTAAAATAGTTTTGGATGATCATCTGGTTTTACCGTTACAACTCCCTCCTGGATATAAAAAACTCTTGCCGAGTCCGTCACTAGACGAGAATCCAGCTGGCCCGCTCAGGTGGTCGGCCGAAGCATCTATCATTGAGGATGAACCGTCTGAATCCATACCAGACGAAAGTCAAAAGGTCGAGACGGCAGTTGACCCAGTCTTGCCTTCAGAGGTTTTATCTTCAAATGATACAGTCACTGAAGAGAACAAAGATGACACCATCCAAATTCTCTTCATCAACACAGACTCCAATGAACATGAGGTTAATATACCCGTTCCTTTACCGCAGGAAGGAAGTTCATCAGGGTCGTACCCGGCCGTCTATTCGGTCCCACCTCCAAGCAACCTAGTTGTCTCCTTCGACTGGAATCAACTGGGCAGACCCCGTTTACCAGCAAGCATACCATTCAGAATTATCGTTCAAATATATAGAATGGCCATGGCTGGTACCATCATTGATGAAGGGGAATCTGTGAGTATCCTTTCCTCGACTGCTTGGAAAGCGCTTGGTTCGCCATCGCTTTTGCCTAAGATGAGAAATCTGACAAGCTTTGATAAAGGAACCAGTCGACCTTTAGGGATTCTTCCCAATGTGCCCATAACATTGAGGAAGAAGACAGTTCAAATGAATGTCATGGTGGTTCAAGGACCCTTGGATTATAACCTACTCCTTGGACGAGACTATATTTATTGCATGGGAGCCATCGTCTCCTCACTCTTTAGAGTAATGTGTTTTCCGCACGAAGGAAGAGTGATCAAGCTCGCAGACCAACTTTCATTTCTCGGATCATGCATAGCAAATAGTAATATACCATCCCTAAATGGTCTCTTCACGCAAGAAATGTCTCCACCCCCAGTCCATCCTCCTGATGAACGCGAATGATTCGGAGGGATGTAACTAGAAGCCAGGGGGCATGCATCCTGGTCTGCTTCGGCAGGAAAACTTCGGGTATAGGGTAGGTTTCCGCTGGAGAATATGACTAGTCTGTACCCCGTCTGTGATTGGAAGAGGGGTTATTCTAGAATAAGATTCTCTTGTCAACGTTATGTCAGGGATGGTCTCACTATATCATCCGTTCACCTTTGTTTATTTCGGTAGACATCGCCGAAGAAGTGTTTTGTTTGAAAGATTAATAGAACAATCTTTGGGTAACCTGTAAGAGGTAGGCCTCTCTCGGTAAAACTTTTGTTTTAGCGGAGTGAAGTACAGTTAACCTTGAAACTCTGTTTTATACCTGGGGGCATGCAAACCTTTTGGAGTGCAAGCAAAGAGCGGTTATTTATCTGCTTTTTGGATTAGTCGTTTCCGAACTTGCATAAAGAGAGGATGCGGGGCAAAGATTTGTAAGGTGCAAGCTCCATAAAAAATGACACCTTCAGTGAGACATTCTTATCATATGACTGGAAAATCGAGCAGTTTTAGCACATAGTTCAAGCTCGTTAAAAAAATAAACATAAGACCGAGAAAATGTTTCCACCCGCGTTTAAGCTCATTAAAAAATGAACTATTCCCCGGTAAATAACCACTGTGAATGTAGTACTTCAGCCATTAAAGCCTTGGTCGTGTTTGCACCATCACCTCCACTTTTCATTGGCCGATCATTCACCTCCATCTGATTGTTTACCCATTTTGAGGAACAGCTGCGAAGAGTGATTTCACTAGCACGTATTCTGCTTCTGTTGTGGAATCTGCTGGAACTGATTGTTTGCGTGATCTCCAGGAGACAGCTTCTTATCCAAGACTCATAGCATATCCTGAAGTAGATACCCCAGTTTCTTTGTCTCCATCGAAGTATGAATCATAGTATCCAATCAAGTTGAAGTCGTCCACATGTGTATACTTGATTCCAAATTATTGAGTTCCCTCCAAGTACCTTAGAACTCTTTTTGTAGCATACCAATGTCCCTCACAAGGCTTTTTCATAAACCTAGAGAGGATTCCAACAGCAAATGAAATGTCTGGTCTGGTAGTAGTTAGGTAGTTGAGACTTCCTACAAGTTGTCTATACTTTGTTGCATCCTCAAATTCTTTTCCTTCAATAGATGTGAGCTTTAAGTTTTGTTCCATTGGAGTAGTAAGAGGATTGCATTCTGTCATGCCAAACCTTTTCAATATATCTCCAATGAATTTCTTTTGAGAAAGAAATATGGACTTCAGATGTTGGGTTACTTCAATGCCAAGATAGTAATGAACATAGCCCAAATCAGTCATTTCAAAACTTTTCCCCAATTCCTTCTTTATGGATGCAATGTAGCTTTCATTTTTCCCTGTCATCAAAATATCATCTACATATACCACAAGATATACAACTGTTTTTCCAACTTTCTTGACAAATAAAGTTGCATCATCAAGATCATAATGTTTGAAATTGAGTTTCAGAAGATGCTCAGTTAGTTTTTCATACCAAGCTCACAGTGCTTGTTTGAGGCCATACAAGGACTTCACAAGTTTGCATACTTTATGTTCATGTCCTTTCACAACAAATCCTTTAGGCTGAGACATAAAAACATTATCTTTTAGATCTCCATTTAAGAAAGTAGTTTTTACATCCATTTGATGGACTTTGCAACCGTTCTGAGCTGCTAGTGCAAAGAGTGTCCAGATGGTAGCCCATTTTGCTGTGGGGGCAAAAGTCTCCTCATAATCGACCCTTTCCTTCTGTGCAAAACCTTTTTCCACAAGCCTAGATTTGTGCTTGTCAAGTGAGCCATCAACTTTATACTTGTTCTTGTAGACCCACTCGCAGCCAATTGGTTTGATTCCTAATGAAGGATCAACCAGCTTCCAAGTGTCATTCTTTATGAGGGCATCATACTCCTTTTGCATCGCTTCTTTCCATTCATCATGAGAAGCAACTTCTTTGAAGGAAGTTGGTTCAAAATCTATAGACAAGTTCAATTAACAATCATAAGAAACATCCATATCAACAGGTGAATTAGAGTCATCCACATCACCTCCATTTTTCCGGTTTGAATTTCTAGTTCCTGTCTTTCCAACCTCATTAGGTTGAACACTTTCAAGTGTCTTTATCAGCCACTTTGGGGGACCTTTCGCAAATGATCCAAGTTGCTCCGTTGATTGAGTTGGGACTGAATCAATATTGAATCTCCCAATTCTATCAATCACATCACTTAAAGCATCATCTGTTATTGGAGTTTCATGCAGGGGAGAGTGTTCTTCAGAAGAAGATTCCACATGTTGATCTAGTATAGGAATCCCCCCTTCAAGATGTGTAATTTGATTATCAAATTCTTGAAATGATTTTTCTTTTGCGAATCTATCCAAGCGATCAAGTTTCCGCTCAACAACATTTTCAGTTTTGAATGATTCAAGAAATATTACATCTCTAGATACAACAAACTTTTTATTTACTTCATCATAGAGACGGTATGCTTTGGAGGTGTTTGAATACCCCAGGAAGATACACTTACGACTTCTAGCACCAAGTTTGTTTCTATGTACCTTTGGTATCAAGGCATAACAAGTGGAACCAAAGACCCTGAGATGCTTTACCGAAGGAACATGTCCATACCACATTTAATAAGGAGTCTTGTTTCTAATAGCATTAGATGGACATCTATTCTTTATATATGCAACACATAGAACAGCATCAACCCAAAACATTATCTTTACATTTTTGAAGAAGAGCATGGATCGTACCATATTTAAGATTGTCCTATTCATTCTTTCAGCTACACCATTCTGTTGGGGATTATAAGGTAAAGTTGTTTGATGTTTGATCCCATGTTGGTGAAGATAGTTTTCAAATTCATTTGATGTGTATTCTTTTCCATTATCAGTGTGAATAGACCCAATATGAGATTGTGCATCATTTTCAATCCATTTATGAAAATTCTTGAATGTTTGAAAAGCATCAGATTTGTTCTTCAATAAATAAACCCAACACATTCTGGTGTAGTCATCAATAAATGTCATCATATATTTATTTCCATTTGCAGAAGGAACAGGCATTGGACCACATAAATCTGAATGAATGAGTTCAATTTTTCTATGTGTTCTTGAATGTGAATCATGAAAAGACTGTTTGCTATGCTTTCCTAGAATACAAGCATCACATTGCTTAAATTTCCTAGGAATTGTAGGAAAACCAACAACACCATTTTTCTTCAACAAGCAGAGGCTGTCATAGTTCAAATGTCCAAATCTAGAATGCCATAATAAACTTGATGGAAGTGTACCTTCTTCATGATGAGAATTGTATGAGAAATGTTGTGTACAAGCAGAGGTTCCTTGCAGCTTGAGAAGTCTTTCTTCTTTTATTCCACTCATGACAAGTGAGTGGTCAGATGCTTTTCTTACCTCAAACTTGCCGTCAAACATATGAATGGAGTGACCTTGCTGGCGGATGTGAACCAAGGACAACAAGTTTCTCTTGAGTTGTGAGAGATATAGAACATGATGCAAAAGAAGTCTAGAAGACCAAGCAGTTTAAGCCCGGTTGTGCCAAGTCCTAATGGCTTGATTTTTGATTGGTCTGCAAAGTATAGTGCTCCATCAAAATTGTCAGTAAATTCATCAAAAAAATCTTTTCTATGAGTCATGTGGCAGGTTGCTTCTGAATCAAGCAACCAATCATTTTTCCAAGAAGCAAGTGAAGCATTAAATAAATCTTCATTTACTCCAATATTACATTGTGCCACAACATAGTGAGCGGATTCAGGTGCTTTACCTTTATCTGTATCATCGGTTTTACATTTCTATTGCTTTCTTTTCTGCTCAATTTTGTCCCATGGTAGCTTTCATGTAGAGGCATCATGTGATCCATTTCTTTTGCAGCGAATGCAATGCAAATTTTCCTTTTCTCCTTAAGAATGTCTACCCCCCTGCCTCTGAAGTATCTTTCTCTTCCTCTTCGACCACCTCTTCCTCTTGAAGAATATTGAGTAGGATGCTTTTCTTTATGAGCAAGGCACACAGCCTCTTCAAAAGATTCAGGGGCTGTCATCTTTCCAAAATCTTTCTCTCTTTAAGTAAACTTTTTCACAAGAGAGTCAAAGGTGATGTCTTTGAGATTTCCATTTGCTTGCAATGACTCAAGATAATTGGAGTAAGTAGGATAAAGTGCCTTGAGAAAAGCGATAAGAGGAATATCCAATTCAACCTTAGTGGATTTGATATCATGCATTATATACTTTACTTCAGATGCAAGAGCAAGAGGATCATTATTTTGCAGTTCAAGAGTGAAGAGGTTAATCATGAGTTGAACAACTTCAAGTGCAGAATGTGATTCATAGAGTTCTTTCAGCTTTTGTAAGGCTTCAAAGGAAATTGAAAATGACAAAATATGGCGACTCACATCTTCATTTATAGATGCTATGATTAATGCATAAGCTTTGTTGTTCTTTTTTTCCCAAATGATGAGCTCTTTGTCTGAGGTAGGCTGTGCTGGTTCATTGTCTCCGTCTCCGACACACACTCCTTTCCACAACTCATTGAAAATGAGGGTGTGTTTTATCATCCGGGACCATTCAAGATAGTTCTCCTTGCCAGTGAGAACTATTCTCACCATGGATATGATTGAATGCACTCTGTAAAAAAATTACTTCTGCTGATAGAAAAATACTTCTGCCAATATATAGTAAAATTGTACTTCTGGTGGTAATTTTTTTTTTTTAATTACATTTCAAAAGGGCATTCTTTCCATATAGGGCTTTGTACTATCTTTGTATTTAGTGAAAATATAAAACATATATCAGCTATGCATTCTCAAAAGATTTCAAATCTCTTCCTCATCATTTTTTTTCGCGACGTTCTTGAATTGTTTTACATGAAAAGGCAACAAAGCTATCTAAATTTGGTCTTCACCAATCTAATCTCAACGTATATACCATAAAACTTCAATACCAATCCATGTGTTAAACATCGTTAAGAGTACATTCAACAACGTTCAACGCGTGTCTATTAACACATTTTACCTACCAAAAAGTCTTCAATGTATATACCAAAAACTTTCAAAGTATATGCCAATGTTATGTGAAAAAACTTCAATGTGTATGCCAAAAAAACTTCAACATATATACCATCATTCACGCAACAGACTCAGGCGCCTTTTCACTCAATCTTGCTTCCAGCCATTCAATGAATGTAAACAAAAAGAAAATGGTACCTTCTTCCAAATAATCCCCCAAACCAAGAGTGCCTAGAACTGTTCCAAATCAGTGCCAGAACGAGTTCTCTGCTTCTTTGTTCTTCCACTCCGCATGCACAACTAATAATAAGCTGCCATCACTTGGAGAGTGTGTTCAAGTGGTCCTCCGGCTGATATTGTGAGATAGTCTTTGCATTAATTTGGCACCAATATTCCAGACATGTGGCCATTGTAACATCGAAAGCCTTATGGTTCGAACCACGGTTTCTACCATTCGACTGCAAATGTCCAGGTCACGCTTGTCGCAGAATCACTGGGATTTGTGCAAGAAGAGTGGTGGATATAGATTACAGAGATATTTCAGGAGCATAATACAAGAGATCAGGCTTCATGGAAGCCCAAGGTGCATTAGAAACCAGGGAACAAAGCCACCAGTCCATGATGAAGAATCAACTGTGGCACATAGGTAAGGCGGAGTAATTATAGAGCGCAGGTCGTGGGTTGAAACTCACAGTAAATACATGCATATAACACACAACAAAATGGAACTCACAGTAAATGAAGCACACAATGAATCGACTCCTTCAACGAATACATTAAACAATGAATGAGAGTTTGCAGGGATATGACAGAGATGTTAGCCTGCAGAACATGGGCAGAATATAAGCAGAATATGTAGGAGGGAGTTACAAAGCAGAGGAAAACTAAAAATGGTGCTCGCTCTGATACCATGTCAGACCAAGCAGTAAGTCCTCAACCAAAAATTGATTCATGCTTATTCCTTCAGGTAGGTCTTCATTATATACATGAGGGAGAGACTGTTCACTTCATCTCCCGATGACTGTTCATATTACTTATTTATCTATTTACATTATATTCACCCAATCATGAGGATTAGGTGTCAACAGTGGTTTTCTATTAAATCTCATAATTAATTTTGTTTACACCAATTGTTGAGAAATTCTAGTATATTTGTGCAATATTTTAAAGTGTCATGTCTTGGATACATAAGTGATTGACTCACCAAAAGTATTTTTTATTAGAGAGTGTTAAATATAACCCTATTTCTTGTAGGTGATGCAGGAGCATTTGGCTCAGAAAAATCATTGTATTTTGGTAGACATAGGGGGGTCTTGTGTTTTAAGGAAGTTGATTTCCTAAGCATTGAATTAATGTAATTACTTAGGTTTTGAGTCATTTTAATGAAAATAGGAATTAATTAAGTATTGTGAGGATATTTGTAAATGTTCCCGAATGTAGGAGAACATGAGTGATGATGGAGATATTGTAATATCTTAGAAAGCAGTTCATGATTTATGGAGGATCCTTAGGACTAGTTGAAATTTGAGATCCTTAAGGGATAAAGAAGATATTTTAGGAACTAATTGAGGAATTAGAGGATTCTTAGGATTTATTTGAGAAGATCGAGGATCTGACCCAGAATTGGAAACAGAGTCCTTCTGTATAAATGTAAGCCAAAAAGGCAGAGAAAGGGTAAGTCAAGTTAGTCAAGTTGAGTGAGTTAGAGAGAGAGTTAGTAGATAGATAGGGTTAGATTGTAGCCTACGAGCATTGAAATGAGAAAGGGCCATTGATACAGATCGTGTAAAGGCAGATCAGGCCAAAGCTAGATTGTAAAAACAGAGTTTTATTTGTATCTGTACATTTGTTAATAAATGAGGAAATTGAATTCATTGTGACTGTGTGTGTCATTCCTTTTATGTGTTGAGTGATCCGTAATTTGGAATTGATGGTTCTCTGTGATAAACCATGATGAATGAATTCAAGTTGAATTTCTGAAAGTCTTTCTGAGTGACAAAAGACTTATCGTCTGGGTAGAATCCATGTGATTCCAGTCGGGTTTAATATATGTATGTATAGGTCAATTAATTATGAAATCTAAAGGAAGGGAAATAATACAGGGGGTATTATGTATTCTAGTTCGAAGTTGTGTTAACTAAACAGAGGTATAAGTTGTAGGCAGAGTAATCAAAAAAGTCTCGGCGCGTTGTTCCTAAGCGGATAAATGAGCCCGCAGAATTGAATTTGATAACCAGAGTTCTGGAATGGTGAGTTGGCGAAGAAATCTATTTATCAGTAAGTGCAAGGATAGGAACAGTTGAATGCTTTGATCATGGTTAAAGTGTCGTATTAAACCCTAGACGTCGATCAAGTTTTCAACCATTGACGTCACAGTAAACTGCGGGATTTAAAGTTGTGTTTAACCGTGTGTTTGTTGAAGGGCTGCAGACCATTGGATCGATGTTGATATTGACCATGGGATTAATATCACATCGCATCATTCATGAGTGAATGAACGTGGTCGGGAGAAGTTGTGACATGCGATGTAAGATGATCGGGAAATTAAATGTCATGCAAGTAGTCCTTTTGATATCACTGTTGGGTGTCGGATCAAGTGTGTCTTGATCAAACGGTGGAGAATTAATCTGACAAGATTTGTGTGGAAAGTCAATGTGGGAGGAATTGCAGTTCAATTGGGCGTTGTTCAATTTTTGTTCAATCGCTGTTGTTCAATTGTTGTTCAACCAGTGTTGTTCAATTGGGCGTTGTTCAATTGTTGTTCAATCGGTGTTGTTCAATTGTTGTTCGATCAATGTTGTTCAATTGTTGTTCAATCGGGCACTGTTCAATTGTTGTTCAATTGCAAGTGTTGTTCAATTGTTGTCCAATCGGTGTTGTTCAATTATTGTTCAATCGGTGTTGTTCGATTGTTGTTAAATACTGCATCATCTTGCATCATTTTTAGGTGAGCCTTGGGAAATGTGCCAAAGTTGTGGAAAAAGTGGAAAGGTAAAGTTAAAAGTGATTTATGTATATTTCTATAATAAAGTGGATTAAGGGTTATTAACCATGGTATGATTAGTGTTGAGACCAGAGTAAGAGGGTATGGTTAATATGTGCGGGTTTAAGCATTAATCAGAGTTTATGAGAATTGAGTAAAATTTACGCTGGAGTGATTAATTAAGGTTTAAACCATTGGTTAGTTTTTGAAACATTTCTGCATGAGAATTTGTTAAGGGGTCTAAAACCTTAACTAGTCAAGATTTGACTAGGAAGGATAAATGAAATTCATGGGAATAAATGAGATTATGCATTTTATATGCATATTCTAGGTATTGTCGGCTTAGCCGGACATCATTTTGGTATCAGAGCAGGAAAAAAAAAATTGGGAGAAAATCAGAGTGGGCTTGTCTTTTGAAGATAATTCAAAACTTATGGAATTATTTTATTTCATAATTAACTTTGTGGACAAAGAACAAATTTTGAAGAGTTTCTTTGAAAAGGACAGAATGGGAAGAATTTTCAGGAAACCAGAGTGGCGCGGCACAAGCAAAGAGAAGAATCAGATCTAAATCTGATTGAGGTAAAAAGAAATTGATTTTCTTATTTGATTTTAGAATTGGTGATTGATAAATTGATTTTTGAAAGAGATAGAAGAAAATCTACTTTGGGAGAAAGTAGATCAGATTATTGGAAGGACAAATTGAAAAATTGTTTATGAAGGGATAGTGGAAAAATTGCAACAGAAACATGTATTCAGAAAATTTGGACAGTGAGGTATGGTCTTTATGATTTCAGTTAATTAATGATGAATTATTGATTGAAAAATGCTATGAAGATGTTTGATACTTGTAGTGAAGAACAAGCAGAGTTTTTGATTATGATGGCAATGAACCTATCAAACTAGAGGTTGGAAGAAAGGAGAAATGTTACTGAGTGCAGCAACCAGAGGAGCAATGAGACTCTAAAAGGTTCGAGAGAGTGGACCAAGAGAGAGAATACCTAGGAAGAGATCAAGCTCAAAGAGGAAGCTTGATAGGGTATTGAGTAGCAAGAGAATAATGCTACAGGAAAAGGCTATGTTGTTGATCACCAATCGGCACAGATGAGCTTGTGAAGGAAGATGGCCATGGAAGGTCATAGAAGAGGTTCTAGAGAATGCCATATAGGTAAGATGAGTAATGAAGAGCTAGATAGAAATCTTGTAGTCGTAAGAGTACAGTTGGAGATACTACAGGGATGGCTACAAGAGAAAGAGAACGAAGACCAAAGACATGGATGGAGAATGAGGGAACATGTCAAATGGAACCCATTGCAAAAGAAATGGAATGCCAAGTTGATAAACGAGTTCAGAGAAACTCAAAGGAATTGAGTCACAGCAAAGAGGATTTGTTGAAACCTAGAAAGTCCATTGTGAAAGATTGGAGACAGAGAAGCTCGAAAGAGTTGAGCTACAGCAAAAGGAAAATGTTGGAGAAGGTGTTGAAGTTTTTGTATGTGAACCAGAACATGGACCATTACTTTTTGAAAGTGATGAAGAGATAGAGGAGTTGAATCATATGAATGATTTAGAGAAGCCAGAATACTTGACATCTGAAGCATCAACTGAGACCAAAAGGTCTTGTATTTTTAAAACCAATGATTTGTGTATGGTTGCAGGTACAACACAGGGTGATGAGAAAACTTTAGATTTTGTTAATAAGGAGGAGCAAAATTTAAAATCTGTTCAGATTAAGAATGAGATAGCAAGATCTCAAAAACGAAAGGAGACATGAAGTTCTCATGGAAATATGCAGAAGAATATTGGAGTTGGTAATAGTGAAGATTGGAACAACAGATATGAGTTAATACATGAAGATAGAGAAAAGGTATTTACTATGCCTAATGAGTTTGGAATACTTAAGCATGATAATTTAGATTTAGCAAAAGAAAGATCATTTGATGATGGGATGACGACAAGTGAAGGTACTGAAAATTGTGTAAAATTTTCAAATTCTACTCCAATTAAATTTATTGAATTATATAGAAAATTAGACCTTCAAAGAAGAAAGTTGGAAAAGCAAAGGATAAACGTTTAGAGTAAATTGTTGATGAAGGATGACAAAGAAATTGTCATAAATGAGAGTTAAGAAGAAGTAAATAGGTACAATAAACAAAAGCGGAAAGTTATCTTGGAAGATAATATGGCAGCAACTAAAAAGGTGCAAAATTCTATAGAAGACAATAATGAACAAAAGGGTAAGGATGTAAGGGTGGCAGTAAAAGTAGCAGTAAAAATGGAAGTTCAGCAATTAAGAGTTGAAGGTAATCAGCAAATAGAGGATATACTAGACAAAGAAATTAAGTTGATAAGAAGGTTAATGATGAAGGTGTCTCAAAAGAAGACAACCGCAAGAAAGCAAAGAAGCAACAACAAGAGGAAGACAGTAGAAGAATGTGAGAGTATAACGAGTGGAGCATTGCAGCATAAGATATGGAGACCTGGAAAACAACAGTAGACAACTGCAACAACAAAACAGCTGAAATGAAAAGAAATAAGAAAAGATCAATTACATAATAAATTCTGGGATCCAAGAGGATAAATATTAGAAGCACATGATCTAGAGATCATGATTATTTTCTACCTTGGGAGTCTGATGCATGAGCATTTAGCTCATAAGAATCATTGTATTTTAGTAGACATAGGGGGGTCTTGTGTTTTAAGGAAGTTGATTTCCTAAGCATTGAATTAATGTAATTACTTAGGTTTTGAGTGATTTTAATGAAATAGGAATTAATTAAATATTGTGAGGATATTTGTAAATGTTCCCGAATGTAGGAGGACATGAGTGATGATGGAGATATTGTAATCTTAGAAAGTAGTTCATGATTAATGGAGGATCCTTAGGACTAGTTGAAAGTTGCGATCCTTAAGGGATAAAGAAGATATTTTAGGAACTAATTGAGGACTTAGAGGATTCTTAGGATTTAGTTGAGAAGATCGAGGATTTGAACCAGAATTAGAAACAGAGTCCTTTTGTATAAATGTAAGCCAAAAAGGCAAAGAAAGTGTTAAACACACATGGGAGCAAGAATAATCTGAATTTTAAATCATGAGAGTATAATTTTTATTAACAAGAGATATACATTTATAGTACATTATGTGATCGTTGGGTTCCACATCCAAAGGTCTCTTGGACTACTTTGTCTATTCGGCTTCCACACTAACCCATTAAGGATTAGGTGTCCAACATTCCCCCCTTAATCTAAAGGGTTATGTATGAGTCCAAGAAGAGAGTTGTAATACAAAATGTGCAAAAATGCATGGCAGCACTAGGCTGAATGTGCTCTCTGAAATGTTGGTATAAAGGGCGGTGGTTTAAGGATGACTGCCAACACTAGAACGCTTAGTGCAGTTCCCAGAACTCTTCGAAAACTGGCAAGAAGCTAAAGTCTTCTGCTAGAGGAAGTGCTCCTATTGTTTTGAAAAGGGAAACCTTCAACCAATAAAGGGAGGTCTCACCCCGCATAAAAGGGAGAACTTCAACCTGAAAAGGGAAGTCTCAACCTATGATGGTTTAAGGATGACCAACAACTCTGGAATGCTTAATGCAATATCTGGAACTCTTCCAAAACTGGCAAGAAGCTGGAGTCTTCTGCTAGAGGAAGTGTTCTCAATTTTGTTCTTGGAATTCTTCCGAAACTGGCAAGAAGCTGAAGTCTTCTGCTAGAGGAAGTGTCCAAGATTACCAACTGAAGGCATGCTCAGGGGCATCTTTGTTTCTGGCTACAACTCTGAATTTGGTATGGCAAGTTGTGGCTCAGGCTCGCTTTATGTGACTTTGAAGCTTGTAGATGACCATCATTTCCCCCCCTGTCAGATACAAGGTGAGATGATGGAGAAAACTCAACTGCAAGACTGTTCAATACTCTGGAACAAGTTCTGACATGTGTTTGGAATATCTTCTTGGTTGTTGATGCCCATTGCCAAGAAGCGATCCATCCAAGATGAATCTTTGTTCTTGTAGGACGTTTGTTTCTAAAGCATCTATGTGAAGAATGGTTGGTTTTATGACAGTGCTTACATGGATGAAGATCAAAACAGTGATCTTTCAAATGGCCAACTTGGTCACAGTGTTGGCATTTCACAATCTGTTGTTGTTGTTTCTGTGGAAGAGGGGCAGAGTCTGGAACCGCTGGAGGTGAACTGTCATGAGGAGAAGGTGAACTGTCATGAATGAATCGAGCACTCTGAAATTGAATGGGCTTGGAGTAGTCTGGAATATGAAAGGAGAAGCCCTTGTCATATCCAAGACCAATTCTGCGTTTGTTGTGGACAAGTTGTTCCTAAGTTCTGATGATGGGCTTGGGAAGTGCAGACTGAGTTTCTGCATCTACATGTACAATTGTTGCTTTATTGGGCACTGGATCTAAATGAACTTCAACAAAATTGATTTGTTGTTTATGGGAGTTTGCTTCATTGTTCTTAATAGAAACAGGTTCAGAATGATGATTCCTCTGTTTTAATTCTTCTTGCTGTAGCTTTGTCTCAAGCTGCAAAAACTCAATATTCTCATGTGCATTTTGGAGACAGATTTTAATATTGGAAAGAGAGGTTTTGTTGATCTTAACCATCTCATCAACAGTGGAAAGTATTAAATTATTCAGTAGTTTCAATACATCATCTATTCTATCCATTTCAGACCAATATAATCAAAGAAGTGATGTTATCTTCAGCTACAAATTGGTCTATAAAATGATAAATAATTGCAACTATTAGATGAGTAGCAGGATACCAATATCACCAAGTCATTGTAGCAGATAGCACAATACCAATTTCAATGTAGCAAATGACTCGCTGCTTTAATGTACTTCTCAAATTATTCAAACTACTCACACTGTGAAAAAGAGAGTCAATCTTTAACTTTCTTTGCAAATTAAATTTGTCGATAGTCTTAGTAGAGCCTAGTTTGTGTCATCAAGATACTAAATATAATCAATTGCAAGGAAGCTAGATAGAACCCTGCAAACTGATTTCTCATAGCTGAACTAAGGCTTCAAAAGGATCAAGTATCTTCACCCAGTGTTAGAATCGGGAAAATTCTGAAACGATCAACAATGTATCTTTAACGCAGTGATTTGTCAAGCCCCTTTTTGGAAGGTCAAAACTCAATAATTCTTCAAATTTAACATTTGTTTGCAAAGTAATGGCATCATTGTTTTCAAATCCTCAACTAGCAATGGCCCCTAGATTTGTCCCCTTCGCAAATGTAACACAAGGAATACAATTTAGATGCAAATCACCTATGGATATAATGAGTATTTCAGCCTCCAATTTGACTCCTTAATAAATTTGGCATAGGCAATATATTTGGAACACATACTCGCCCTTGACACCTTGAGATTTCAGAGCACAATTAAATCTGAAAACACAACTCAATCCTCAGGTAATGTGACAAATAATGCATCCCTTATTGTCTGATCATAAACCCTGTGATATGTAATTCAAACTTCAGATCTGGAAAATTAGATGAAGAACTGTTTTTAGCCATAACATACTTGTTCCTTCATTTAATATAACTCAGAAATTACAAAATATAGCAGAGCTTTAACATTTGACGAGGGAAACCTGGTGTAATTTCTCCACAAAGATCTCAGCCTTTGACAGTCAGATGGAGCCAAGAATAAACAGTTTTCTGTTTGCTATGTTCAGCCCTTTTTCGTTGGTGTAAACACTATACACCAAGTGAATTACACTCCTAAATTATCTCTCAACATAAAAATATTTGGTGTTTTACGACCCTCTCAAAGCATAAAATAATTTTTAAAGTGCACAACAATGCAACGTAATACATTATTCAACTCATAGAGACTAATTCCTTATGAATAATATGCACGGAGAATAATATAAATCATTTCTTCAAGGCTTATAGGCAACTCACAGGTGTGCCTATTGGACAATGCTTCCAGTGTACTACTTCATGAGTGCACATAAATTTAAATCATATGAGTCTTGACATTAGAACAAAGTGCAATTATCCATAGTCTTCACATGATGAATAAGTCCCACGTGTAGCCATCAAAACCCATGTGGTTGACAAGCACATAGATAGGCTCGACACATTTCTTTTCGATTGTCCCTCTCAGCAAGATGAGTGATTTGGAAGTTCAACTCCCTTAGGAGACTACCAAACTGTGCTATGTCGAGGAAATAGGAAAAGGGGATCATTGTAATTCCACCAACATGCAATATACAGGCAACTGCAAGAAATGCAACTCAGACGAATTCGATGATAATAATGCATAGATAATGGGAGATATTTTGGCTACTACATACAGAGACGTTTTCGAGGAGTATCATGCAACAATGTCCAACAAACTTAAGGACTCAACTAATTGCTCACGACATTTAATAATACACACAGAGATGTGCTAGCAGAGATAGAGTGGCATTCCAACACAGAGATACAACTGCATAAATTCCAAGGTTCATGTCACAAGAAAATCACTTTGAGAAAATTTATCCTATGTGTGGTTCCGTCGCTTGGCACAAACCTTTCAAGGATACCATTAATGCAGGATACCATGCACCAATTTGAACGAGCAACAACATTCCACCATACTCTGATCTCTTCAATGCACTGTCTTCGAACTTTTGTATTCCATATTTATGGCATTCAACAAACCAATCGTGTCAGTGCAACATTCAAATATAATATATATGCCACGACTCCTTTATGGAGAGACATAGCCTTGTCTATCGAGCTCTAGGATAAACATCCTCACGACCCCCACCAATGTAGCCAATCTCAGTGCATTCACCACTAGCAACGACCAGGTTTGTGCTCTTCACAATATAGGATCGAGCCCTTCTTCATGACTTATTTATTTGAAACAAAGAATTAAAGGCGAGTGTCGACCAACATGGGAAATGGACAGTACAACAATCACTGAAATTAAAGAATTTCTGGATATTCGATTGTGGTATGTCTTTCAGCGATGAACAAAGGAATCTTTGAGGAGAAACAATGACACATAAGTCGATAAGCTTGTAATGTAAAACCTGTAATGCTTATTTAGTTCTTGCATAGATAACAAGAAGAGTGAAAATGATAATTTTATGTACGCAGGTTTTGTCTGGAGCAGCGCTTTTAAATGGAGCGTTTATGGACAGAGAGCATAGGTAATGGCAGACAGAGGTCAGGTAACACAGAAGACAGTCTTAAAATAGCCAGAGTCAGGTGCAGTGTATACAGTGCCAGAGGTCAGGTAGAAGAGGCAGCAGATTTCTGGTAGACAATGAATTAATGGAGCGTTTCAGGTAATGGGCAGAACTGACATATATACAGAGACCACAAAACAAGTGGCTCAAATTGGAGCAGGACCAGCAATCGCCCACTCTGATACCATGTTAAACACACATGGGAGCAAGAATAATCTGAATGATAAATCATGAGAGTACAATTTTTATTAACAAGAGATATACATTTATAGTACATTATGTGACCGTTGGGTTCCACATCCCAAGGTCTCTTGGACTACTTTGTCTATTCGGCTTCCACACTAACCCATTGAGGATTAGGTGTCCAACAGAAAGAGTCAGTCAAGTTAGTCAAGTCGAGTGAGTTAGAGAAAGAGTTAGTAGATAGATAGGGTTAGATTGTAGCCTACGGGCATTGAAATGAGAAAGGGCCATTCATACGGACCGTGTAAAGGCAAATATGGCCAAAGCTAGATTGTAAAAACAGAGTTTTATTTGTATCTGTACATTTGTTAATAAATGAGGAAATTGAATTCATTGTGGCTATGTGTATCATTCATTTTATGTGTTGAGTGATCCGTAATTGGGAATTTATGCTTCTATGTGATAAACCATGATGAATGAATTCAAGTTGAATTTCTGAAAGTCTTTCTGAGTGACAAAATACTTATCATCTAGGTAAAATCTGTGTGATTCCAGTCAGGTTTAATAGATGTATGTACAGGTCAAGTAATTACAAAATCTAAAGGGAAATAATACAGGGGGTATTATGTATTCTAGTTCAAAGTGGTGTTAAAGAAACAGAGGTATAAGTGCAGGTAGAGTAATCAAAGAAGTCTTGGCGCGTTGTTCCTAAGCGGAGAAATGAGCTCGCAGAATTGAATTTGATAACCAGAGTTCTGGAATGATGAGCTGGTAATGAAATCGAGTTATCAGTAAGTGCGAGGATAGGAAGGAGCGAATGTTTTGATCATGGTTAAAGTGTCATATTAAACCCTTTTCGTCGATCGTGTTTTCAACCGCTGACGTCACAGTCAACTGTGGGGTTTAAAGTTGGATTTAACCGTGTGTTTGTTGAAGGGCCACAAACTGTTGGATCGATGCTAATATTGACCGTTGGATTAATATTGCATCGTATAATTCATAAGTGAATGAACGTGGCCGGGAGAAGTTGCGACATGCGATGTAAGATTATCGGGCAATTAAATGTTGTGCAAGTAGTTCTTGTGATATCACTGTTGGGTGTCGGATCAAGTGTGTCTTGATCAAACAGTGGAGAATTAATCTGACAAGATTTGTGTGGAAAGTCAACGTGGGAATTCAACGTGGGAGAAATTGTTGTTCAATCGGGCACTATTCAGTTGTTGTTCAATCGATCTTGTTCAATTGATGCTCAATTGATGTTCAATCGGGCACTATTCAAGTGTTGTTCAATTGTTGTTCAATTGTTGTTCAATCAGTGTTGTTCAATTGTTGTTCAATCAGTGTTATTCAATTGTTGTCCAATCCTGCATCATCTTGTGTCATTTTTAGGTGAGCCTTGGGAAATGTGCCAAAGCTGTGGAAAAAGTCGAAAGGTAAAGTTAAAAGTGATTTATGTATATTTCTATAATAAAGCAGATTAAGGGCTATTAACCATGGTATGATTAGTGTTGAGATCAGAGTGAGAGGGTATGGTTAATATGCGCGGGCTTAAGAATTAATCATAGTTTATGAGGATTAAGTAAAGTTTCTGCTGGAGTGATTAATTTAGGTTTAGACCATTGATTAGTTTTTGACACATTTCCGCATGAGAATTTATTAAGGGGTCTTAAACCTTAACTAGTGAAGGTTTGACTAGGCAGGATAAATGAAATTCCTAGGAATAAACAAGATTATGCATATTGTGGGTATTGTCGACTTAGCCCGGCATCAGTAGGGAAAGTACATGAACATGCGAAGCTAATGAGGGAGTTATATACATGGCTTTTTTCTTGACTATGTGAGCATTGGAATAAACATTTACTATCATATTAGAAACATAGTCCATTATATAGTTTCTAACATTCTAATGTATATTGTAATTTTCAATGAGTTTTTACCCAATCTTAGACATATCATTGCATTTTCTACGATTAAAAGTAAAATTTATATTGCTAAATATAATTTGTAGAATAATTCTCATTTGAAAATATTTAAATTATTTAATATTTTATATTGACATCTCTAGCCTTTTTTCCTAGGTTAAAAAATTTTGGCATCACAGACTACCCAAGGAAAGGAATCAACCTACCTCTTAGCTCTAAGGAAAGAGTGAGGTTGTTAGTACCATTCCAATGCTACATTATATACTCATTTAAGAGCACCATGTAGATCTCAATGGTTCATCATCCTCCACTTCCAATCCCTCTAGAAGCATTCACCAAGGGACTCATTACCTCCTTTTTTATTCTAGAAGCTGGAGGCTTTGATTGTGCCCTCAAATTTGTGGTTTTTGAAGGATCCATTAAAGGTATCTTCCTCTTTGGTAGGAACCTTTCAATTTTGCATCAAAAAATTGTTGAGGATACTACACTAATGTGTTAGGCCCCTATAATACTAGTGTAACCCCTTATTGTTATTAGTACAACCCCCTTATTATATTATTATACCCATGTTGTCCCCATATTGTTACTATTGTGCCCCATAGAAGCCCACTATTGTTATTATTGTTCCCTTCCGTTATTATTGTTATGTCAACTCTTATTATATTATGACCCCTTAGACTCCTATATATAGAAATAAGGTCTTGTCATCTATATCATCCAAGAATTGTTCATTTGTGTAATGTAAAGGAGGTTGCCCCCTCGAAGAGGCTTAATTCTAAGGTGTTCATCTATCTTTTCTATCTTTTTGTGAGTTGGTTTCATAACATTTGGTATTAGAGCTTTGGATTCTAGGGTTTCACTACTCTAAATAGGTCACTGTGAAATTTTCTCTATAACTTTCTTTTTGCAATGTTTCAGAAGCGAACAAAAAAAAAAACCATTTGAGACAGACTTGCGCTAAACCTCAAGTCTAAAGTTTAGAGTTTGTATCACTATATTTTAGGAGATATGATCTGAGGAAGTTAGGGTTTTGCAAGCTCCAGAATTTCAATAAAACAGGCCATCATGGGATTTTCACTATAACTCTTTCGCTACAAAGTTTCAGGAGCTAAAAAAAAACCCATTTGAGAAGAAAACGATCTGAACCTTGACTCCGAATTTCAGATCCTGTCTCACTAAAATTTCAGAGATATATTCTGAGGAAGTAAGAGTTTTTACAGAACCCCAAATTACATTTCAAAAAGGTCACCTTGAGAAAATCGTCATAACTTTCTCTCTGAGGATCGGATTGAAATTTCGTAAGAAGTCACAGAAAGAGGATGGACTGTAGTTTTTTGTGCATATTTTTCAGATCTGAAGGTTAAAACAGTGACACGTGGCACGTCATACAAGTTTTTTATTCTGAAATGGGGTATAATTAGGTCATCTTGGGAGATTGTGCATAACACTTTCTTGGAGAATCCAATTTTGATCAGACTTGTGGCATTGGAAATAGGACACGGAGGACTACTGCAAGTCGTGATTTCAGAATTGGAAGATCTAAAATTACAGAGTTATAGTCGTTTCAAGATCGAGCTCCTAAAATCAAGAAAAAGCGATATCAGGAAGTTTGATGGCAAGGATTCGGTAAATTAGATACTACAGATGGAGAAATATTTTGATCTACATGGTGTACCACTGTTACAAAAAATATGTATTGCATCTAATTATTTAGAACCAAATCAATTTTTATGGTATAAAGGGCTTTGTTCTTGTAAACCACTTGTCACGTGGTCAATTTTCACGGAGGGAAAGATAGAACATTATGAGGATACAAAGAGAAACACGTTCTTTAGCCAATTGATAAATCTCAAACAAAAGTGTTCAATGGCAGAGCACATTGAGGACTTTCAAAAATTGAATATAAGAGAAAATGTTATTCCAGAGAAGCAGAGCATTTATGTCTCCATAGGTACTTTAAAAGATAACATTCAACATGAGGTTCGTCTTTGAGAACCTGATTCATTGGAGAATGCATTCATGTTGACAAGAAAAGTGGAAATAAAAATTATGGAAACAAAGAATTCTACCCCTCACAACTATAAACATGGAAGTGTTGTTTCTCCTAGCCTTCCACAACCTACAAGGGTGACACCACAACAATTGGAAGAAAAAAGAGAAAAAGGGATTTGTTACAATTGTGATAGCAAATGTACTAAAGGCCATAAGTGTGCTGAGAAGAAATTATTTTACATAGATTATGAAGAGGAGGAAGAAAAGGATCAAGAAACATCAAAAGAAGAGGATATACACTAGGAACAAACCCCAAAGAAAGAAGAAATGAATCTGACCATATCTTGTAAAGCATTGGTAAGAATTACCACTCCTCAAACTCTCAAGATAGAAGGACATATCAAGAATAAAAGGGTTCAAGAAGTAAAAGATGACATTGAGAAAGAAGAAATGAATCCAACCATATCTTGTAATGCATTGGATAAAATTACCACTCCTCAAACTATGAAGATAGAAGGACATATCAAGAAGAAAAATGTTCAAGAAGTGAAAGATCACATCGAGTATCACAAAATGAATCCGACCATATATTGTAAAGTATTGGAATAAATTACCACTCCTCAAACTCTAAATATAGAAGGACATATCAAGAAGAAAAAGGTTCAAGTAGTGAAAGATCACATTGAGCACCAATAACAAGTTCTCCAACTTTTAAAGGATAACACCACTTTGGTGTAGAATTGAATGAAGCAATAGGTAGATCAACATCGCAGTGAAAAATGTTTTGATGTAGGTGATTGGGTATTTTTACAGCTACATCTCAAGCAAGCTATTTATGAGAAGGAAATGTTAGCAATACTACATGCACTTAAGAAATGGCGACCTTACCCAATGGGAAGACACTTCAAGGTAAAAATGGATCATGATAGTCTTAAATACTTTTTAGAACAAATATTGTATTTAGAAGAACAGAAAAAATGGGTCACAAATATGTTGGGTTATTACTTTGACATCATCTATAGAAAAGGGAAGCAAAATTTTGTTGTAGATGCACTCTCAAGAAAAGATGAGGATGTGGAAGCATTATTTTGTGCTATTTCTATTATCCAACCAGATTGGATAAACGAAGAAAGGGATGAATGGAAGAAGGATGAAGAAGTGTGGCAACTCATTCAAAAGCTGCAGAAGATCCCAATTCAAACAATATTTCCAAAACTTGAAGAGGAAGGAAAAATCATATTGAAACCTGGAGCAGTCACAGAAACAAGAACCCGGCAGCTATGAAATCGATCAATTTCAGAGTATCTCATCAAGTGGAAGAACTTACCCACTGAAGATTCCACATGGGAGGACAAGAATTTTATACAGAAGCATCAAGAACTACTCAAGCGTTGAGGACAACACTTTTTGAAGGAGAGCGGCATGTTAGGCCCCTATACTACTAGTGTAACCCCTTATTGTTATTAGTACAACCCCCTTATTATATTGTTATGCCCATGTAGTCCCAATATTGTTACTATTGTGCCCCATAGAAGCCCACTATTGTTATTATTGTGCCCTTACATTATTATTGTTATGTCAGCTTTGATTATATTATGACCCCTTAGACTCCTATATATAGAAAGGAGGTCTTGTCATTTGTATCATCCAAGAATTGTTCATTTGTGTAATGTAAAGGAGGTTGCCCCCTCGAAGAGGCTTATTTATAAGGCATCCATTTATCTTTTCTATCTTTTTGTGAGCTAGTTTCATAACATAATGGGATCCCTTACTATCAAAGAAGAAAAAGCTTTATCTCGAGTCTGGATGGCTTCATGAGAGCCTCACATGCCTACATAAAATTCTCCAAATCCAAGATTTTATTTTTAACATGTTTGCTTTAGTTTATTATCATTTGGATCACCTCTTAGGATTCCAAATATATTGTCTTCCTTCCAAATATCTAGGTTCCCCCTTAGTTGAAAATAAACTAAGGCTTAAACATTGACTCCCTCTATGTAAAAAATGATCATCAAACTAGACAATTGGACCCTTCGTTCTCTTAATATAGCAATATGGTTAGTTGTTGTAAAATTATTTTTGCAAGCCATTTTTATTAATATCTTATTTGTCTTGTTGTTCGTAAATCAATCCTCCTCTCTAATTCCCCTCTAATATGATCCTTCCCCTTATTTGAAGGGGGGAGTGCGCAAGGGAGAGGTAGAAAAAAGTGAAAAGGTTGACCTTAGTGTCATGGGTAAATCTCTACACTCCATGATCTTATTATTTGGGGGGATTGGGGGGGGGAGATTATGGTCTAAGTTTAGATGTATAATTCACAGTAATATTCTTATGTAAAAGTGAACATGATAGATATATAAATGATGGAGAAGACCCTAATTAAATTTGAATCCATCAAAAATACATCTTATAGGAAGGAAATGAAAAGAGAGCGAAGGTTGAGAAGAAGCAGTCCAAAAATTGGCCTCATTACATGTATTTTTTCTTCTTAGTGGAATCCTTCATTTCCAATTCTCTCTCTCTCTCTCTCTCTCTCTCTCTCTCCATATTTTTGTGATATATTTAGTTTGTGTGTTTTTATCAATGATCCGTGATTAATTTCATGGAATATTTATATGTTTTCTCTCCTCCTCTATTAAGCCTCCAATTACAACAACCCCTGGTTAAAAGTTCAAGTAATAAAAGTTAATAAAGGAAAAATAAGGCCAAATTCAAGGGACACTTATTCCAAGTTGAATGTTCGGAAAAACATTCTAGTGGGCATCACTTGTTGTGTATTATGGCTAAGGGGAAATTGGCAAAGGCAATGAGAAAGGCTTTGAAAAGGCAAAAATGTATTATTGCCATTTTATTTATGAAAACAAAGGAAATTAGGAGAAAAGGAAGGTGAAAGGTCACAAGTTGCATGTGAGGAGGAAATTGAAAGAAAATGAAGAAATTAGAGGCATCAATAATAAAAATACATCGAAGCATAAGTTTGGGGCATTTTGTCAGTTTGATTTTGGAATTATTCTCAGAGAGGAGAAGGAAAGAAAACAAGCAAAGGAAGGAGGAAGGACAAGGAAATCAAGGATCAAGCAAGGAAAGGTTAGATCAAGCAACTTCAAGAGGAATACTCGTAGGTAACAGGTTGCATGTAGGATTTCCTAAATGGTTCTAGCATACATGGTATGTGCATGTGTGTATTTGGTCTCACTGTTGTCGGTGGCATGGATTTTTTAGGGTTTCGACAGTGATTTTTAGCCTTGCTTTTCCATTTCTGAATAGCCATGGTGTGATCGTATTCTTTCTTGATTGAGTTTTGTATTGTCATATAATTTTGGATTCAGGTGACGTGATCTTAGGAAAATCCCAAGGGTTGTGGGTGGAGATGTTTTTCACGGGGAAGCCCTCAACAGGTGGGTGGAGACAGGAAAAATCCTCAAGGGATGGTGAAGGAATTCTAAGGCATGTAAGCTCAGTTTAGTTTTTTGATCTTGGGACCAGTTTAGGTGATATCACAGGATGATGAGGGTGGAGGTTCTTTAAACTTTGGATTCCCTTGGTTGTTTGTGGATTGGTTTATCCAATGAGATCCCACATTCATGCTTGGAATAGGTACGGGGGCGATTGGCTGAAAGAAATATTTGGTTCAGCCTAGTCTATAGTCGAGTGGTACGTGGAAGTCCCTAACTTGGTTGACTTTTGACTATGGTTAATAAGAGATAAATTTCTTTTGTAATTTATGAGTAAATGTACTTTTTATTATTTGGATTTAATGGATGTGTTATCATTATTATCTACTTGGTTAAATGTTTCTTATAAGCATGGTTATATGACATATCTAAGTATGTCTCTTATCACATTTCATTCAATGAATGTCTGATTAATGAATGCAGGGCCTCATTGGTGTTATGACAACTATTGTGAGAAGGCATAGATCCTTCTTGTTAAAACTTAGATAATTTTTCATATCCTTATGCTCAAAATGCATTCATGACCTGTAGGTTGCATGTTCATCATGTGTTTAACAAAATGCCAATCTTGTTTGGGAGAGGTCATGTCAATTCATCTTTTAAGTTTTGGTTTGGAAGCCTTATTTCTATGTGATTCATCATTCCTGGAAGTTTCACTAAGTTTTGGGTAGGGCCTGAGTCTTAGCCCGTCTTAGCCCTCAAAAGGTGGCTTAAAATTTAGGGTCGTTGGCATAAAACTAATTGAAAAAATCCATAGTCTCTAGGAAGCAGGCCAATCGAAGAAAATGGAGCGTTAAAGTCACTTGGAGGCCTTAGAAAGGGAGAGACTAAGGCTCTCAATCACTAAAACAGAGAGTTAACTCAAGGGTTGGACACCTGGAGGGGTTGGGTTTCTCCTTGAGGTCTTGTGGCACTTGAGGGAGGTCAGTAGAGTCTTAAGTTGTCAACTCCATTTCTTTAAGGTCATATATGAGGTTGAGTATTATCACATTGACCATGGAAATAAGTTAGATCTCCTATCAAAACCCATCATGATAAGAACATAATGAAAAAAAGAAGCTCCACCTAGGTTTAAAACTACAACACACTAAGAATGGACTATAACATGGTAAAAAATATTCAAACCATAGGAGGGGGTTTCTCCAAGAAATATGTAAGTAGTATCCCCCCACTCTAACTTCAATTTGGAAACAAGTGCACACACACTGAACCTAACATCATCAAAGACATTTCCACCTAGGTGATGCCACTGAAGGTTAGAATATGAAGCCATGTCACCTATGGAAGTCCAACCAATGCAAAGTGCACTACCACAATACATATCATATAACCACATCAAGGTCATAAGAGAAGGAGACGATAGAAATGATAATCCATCCAATCATCAAGTATGTCCCATCATGCTTCCAACATAAGAGGGACATGTAAAACACCCCTCCTAGTAAAACTAATAATGTATCATAATTATGGGCATGTCACTAGAAAACCCCTCAAAACATTAAACATCTACTTGAAAATACCACCATTTAATTACTTGTGGGGATATAACCACCATATTAGAACAAGATGTAACACAAAATTCATAAAATTATATACCATAAACATATCATAATGAGATAGCATGCTCCATAGCCAACAAATATACAACCAAGGAGTGATCAATTAGGCAAGCACATTTGATAAGAACACTAAATCAACAAGTACAATCATCCAAGGAGAAGTGAGGGTCACCCAACCAAAACCCTTGTTAGGCCCCTATACTACTAGTGTAACCCCTTATTGTTATTAGTATAACCCACTTATTATATTGATGTACCCATGTAGTGCCCATATTGTTACTATTATGCCTCATAGAAGCCCACCATTGTTACTGTTGTGCCCTACAATATTATTGTTATGTAGGCTTTGATTGTATTGGGACCACTTAGACTCCTATATATAGAAAGGAGGTATTTTCATTTGTATCATCCAAGAATTGTTCATTTTATGTAATGTAAAGGAGGTTTCCCCCTCGAAGAGGCTGAATTCTAAGGCGTTGATCTCTCTTTTCTATCTTTTCTTGAGCTGGTTTCATAACATTTGGTATCAGAGCTTTGGATTCTAGGGTTTCGCTGCTCCAAACAGGTCATCGTGGCATTTTCGCTATAACTTTTTTTCTGTGATGTTTCAAAGGTCGCAAAAAAAACCCATTTGAGACGAATTGGCGCGGAACCTTGGGTCCGAATTTCAGATCTTTTCGCGTGATAGTTTCGGAGATATAATCTGCGGAAGTTGATCTTTTTGCAGACTCCTGAATTACACTCAAAACAGGTGACCTGGGGAAAATCGTCATAACTTTCTTTCTGAGCATCGGATTGAAATTTAGTAAGAAGGTACAGAAAGAGGACGGACTGTAGTTTCTTTTTATATATTTTTCAGAGTCAAAGGTTGAAACAGGGACACGTGGAACTTCATACAAGTTCGCTCTACTGAACTAGTCTATAATCAGGTCACTGCGGGAGATTGTGCATAACTTTTTCTTGGAGAATCCAATTTGGATCAGACTTGTGGCATTGGAAGGAAGAAACAGAGGACGACTACAAGATACAATTTCAGAACTTAAAAATCAGAAAGGACAGAGTTACAGTCGTTTCAAGGTAGAGCTCCTAAAATCAAGAAAAAGCAAGATGAGGAAGTTTGATGGCAAGGATCCGGTAAATTGGATACTTCAGATGGAGCAATATTTTGATATACATGGTGTACAACTATTACAAAAGGTATGTATTGCATCTTCATATTTAGAACCAGATCAATTTTTATGGTACAAAGGGCTTTGTTCTCGTAAAAAACTTGTTACGTGGTCAATTTTCACGGAGGAAATGATAGCACATTATGAGGATATAAAGAGCAACACCTTCTTTAGAGCAACACCACAACAATTGGAAAGAGTAAAAGGGCTTTGTGACATAATGGAAAGCAAAATTATGTAAACCAGGAAGCATACCCCTCACAACTATAAAGATGGAAGTGTTGTTTCTCCCAGCCTTCCACAACCTACAAGGGTTACACCACAACAATTGGAAGAAAAAAGAGAAAAAGGGCTTTGTTACAATTGTGATAGCAAATGCACTAAAGGTCATAGGTGTGCTGAGAAGAAATTATTTTACATAGAATATGAAGAGGAGGAAGAAAAGGATCAAGAAACATCAAAAGAAGAGGATATACGTCAAGACACCACCCCAGAGAAAGAAGAAATAAATCAGACCATATCTTGTAAAGCATTGGCAAGAATTACCACTCCTCAAACTCTCAAGATAGAAGGACATATCAAGAAGAAAAAGGTGCAAGAAGTGAAAGATCACATCGAGAAAGAAGAAATGAATCCAACCATATCTTGTAATTCAATGGATGAAATTACCACTCCTCAAACTATCAAGATAGAAGGACACATCAAGAAGAAAAATGTTCAAGAAGTGAAAGATCACATCGAGCATCAAGAAATGAATCCAACCATATCTTGTAAAGGACTGGAAGAAATTACCACTCCTCAAAAGATAGAAGGACATATCAAGAAGAAAAAGGTTCAAGTAGAGAAAGATCATATCGAGCATCAACAACAAGTTCTCCAACTTTTAAAGGATAACGCCACTTCGGTGCAAAATCAAATGAAACAACAGGTAGATCAACATCGTAGTGAAAAATGTTTTGATGTGAGTGATTGGGTATTTTTATTGCTACATCTCAAGCAAGCTATTTATGAGAAGGAAATGTTGGCAATACTACATGCACTTAAAAAATGGCGACCTTACCGAATGGGAAGACGCTTCAAGGATGAGGATGTGGAAGCATTGTTTTGTGCTATCTATATTATCCAACCAAATTGGATAAACGAAGCAACGGATGAATGGAAGAAGAACGAAGAAGTATGGCCACTTATTCAAAAGTTGAAAAAGTTCCCAATCCAAGCAATATTGCCAGAAATTGAAGAGGAAGGAAAAAACATATTGGAACCTGGAGCAGTCACAGAAACAAGAACCCGACAGCTACGAAATCGATCAATTTCAGAGTATCTCATCAAGTGGAAGAACTTACCCGCTGAATATTCCACATGGGAGGACAAGAATTTTATATAGAAGCATCAAGAACTACTCAAGCGTTGAGGACAACGCTTTTTGAAGGAGAGGGGCATGTTAGGCCCCTATACTACTAGTGTAACCCCTTATTGTTATTAGTATAACCCACTTATTATATTGATGTACCCATGTAGTGCCCATATTGTTACTATTATGCCTCATAGAAGCCCACCATTGTTACTGTTGTGCCCTACAATATTATTGTTATGTAGGCTTTGATTGTATTGGGACCACTTAGACTCCTATATATAGAAAGGAGGTATTTTCATTTGTATCATCCAAGAATTGTTCATTTTATGTAATGTAAAGGAGGTTGCCCCCTCGAAGAGGCTGAATTCTAAGGCGTTGATCTCTCTTTTCTATCTTTTCTTGAGTTGGTTTCATAACAACCCTCCATTAAACAATCCAATGCCATCTAGAGGAAAAGTTCCATGAAGATATATCCCAAAATACTCTATCATTAAGTAAATTATCAAAACATATTAGAAAATCTTCCATAGAAACCCGTTTTCCTTAATAAATAGAGTAATATCATAATTCATATACCAACAAGTTAAAAAATGAGATGATTCTATAGGTAAAAAACATTTTAGTCTCATAAATTATTTTTCATAAACTATTTTTAGTCTTTGGACATTAAAATATAATTTCATTTTATTGAACACAAAACGCTCATGAGCATTTAAACAAATTACACATGAAACTGACAAAAAACAAATAATGTGGATCTTACATGACACTCTATATCCTTATTTAAGAAACTCATCGATCAAAACCACTAATGATCCGCATGTATTTACATCTCCACTAACAATTTAAATATCCACCAATTGATCGCAAAATGGCTTCTGATGGTGTTCCGGAAGAATATTTGGATGTGTGTTCAAAGAATTGGCTTACGATCCCATTTGAATCTCACATGTGGAAGAGAGAAGTCTTAAAGAAGAAATTATCTCCTTGAAGACCCAACTTGAAGAAGAAAGAAGAATTGAAGAAGTGACCGAATTCCAGCTAAAAGGGAAGGAAGAAGATTGCAAGAAGCATGAAGAAGAAGTTTCATCATTAAGGCTTGAAGTCAGCAAGCTCAATAAAAAGTTAAAAAGATTGTAAGAGATTGATAACATTGTCAACTACAATAAATCAAGTCCAGGTGAAGATTCATGCAAAAATGATGCAAGCACCAAGTCCCCAAAGGATAAATTTGAATAAAAAATTGAAAGCAGAATATTTGTCCTCAAAAGGAAAAGTGAAAACTAGAATAAGTGTGAAGTTGCTAGTCCAAGAATTTATGCTAATATTCTAAAAATGACACCTTCCAAGATGAGCAACAGAAGACTAGACCTCCTCCAAGTAAGAACAAATTTAGACGATCATAATGGAAATCTGACTCACTAAGGTTCCAAAGTATATTTATTGGTTATTGTTATTCATGAACAAATTTTGGGCATAATGCTAGGGATTGCAGAGCTTATAGCAGGATTAACTACAACGTATATCATCAAAACCCTAGAAGTATGTTTACAAGAAAACAAGTCATAAACCCTAATGGATTCTCCAGCAAAATGTACACAAAATTTCCTACATCATTCAAGTACAACAAATAATGCTTTAAATTCCATAACTTGGGAACATATTATACGTGATTGTAATGAAGTGGAATCTTAAGCAAATTAGGCAAGAAATCAAACCCACTAGGGTTTGGAGTAGAAAAAATGTTGAGCATGAATGAAGAAAAAATATCATTAGCGGTAGCATACCCAATAAATCAAGATGTCCATTTCCATTGTTGTCGATGGGGGAGAGAGAGGATGGAAGAGGAAGCATGATGAAAGGGGGATCATAGGTGTCAATATAAATGACAAAGTGGGAGATTATTGAATGAGGTTGTCATTGATGTCAAAGGGTGAATGAAAGAAACCCTAAGTCACCCCAGCACTAGATTGATGATATTCACACAAAGAATTGTGATTGTAAAGGAAATACCTCTTTATATGGATAACCTACATCATGTTAATTTTAATGGTAGATGTCATTCCATGTGAATCATAGAGGAAGCACTATTTTTGCTTCCAAAATGTGGCATAAATCATAACGACAGCTTGTAAGGGTTATGGTTGTTGCAAAGAAGCCCTCCCTTTCAATTGAAGCATGTTTAACCAAGTCATCTCTTTAAAGGAGAATCTCTCACCTTGAAAATGGTTAGATAAACATATACACAGAGCGGTTGTGTGGTGTAAATAAAAATAATGTTAAATATTTGTGATTCATCTTATCCATGAAGCGTGTAATCATAAATCCAGGATCTATGTCAACTTCAAAAGATCGGGTCCACAAAATACATATAAATATGTACACCCTACTGGATAATAGGATAAACTTGTGTAAAAATTGCAATAGTACAAATTCTGAAATATGTCCACATTTTGATTTGTGTTTCTCTTGTGCATGGTTATGTTGACTCTCCCTTTGATATGATTACTGATTAGGGAGTAGGTGATATGCCTTGATGCGGTGAAGGCCTTCTTTTTCTTGTCTTGGAAATTTTAACAAAGTGTCATCCACAACCTTGTACCAGCACAAATCACTTTGAGTAATGCTTCCGATGATGGATAAATTGTAACTTCACTAGAGGAAATCATTCAAGTAGTCTGATTCATAAGAAGTATTAATCATGAATCTATGGTCAAATCTAGTGCAAGTGTAGATCAAGTCGTTCTATTGAGTATTTGTGCATAGGGATTCCAATTAACCAAATAAGATCTATGACCTTTTTTTGTTCTGGTATAGGGGTCATTGTGTCATTTAGATGGAGTGTTGGAATCAATCAACAATGACTGAGAAAATTTCCTAATCAAATTTTATAACTTTTATTTTTTCTGGATCTTTGTTTTGATTTGATGCCACAATGGTATAATTGAAAAATTGTGATGGTTCTAGTGCATAGTAGAATGAAAATGCACATTAGACCCTGAATGTGTACCTCCAAGATGGAATTTATTCTAAGATTAATTTGTTTTTGGAAAACAATGCATATTAGAATTCGAGCATACACTTGTACATAAAAAGCTCGTCTATAATGCTTTATGAAAATATTTGTGTGTGATCTACTTGTGGTATGGTGAGTATGCTTTGTATTGATATCTAAGCTACAAGTTAATTATGAGATTGATCTAAATTTTAGTCATAGCGTGTTTTGGGTCCACATTAAATACATTTATGCCTTTGGCAGTTCGATCGAGATGCATCGATCAGTGCGTTTTGTACATGGTCAGTGCATAAGTGTAGTGCATTGTGATTGACATCCTGTGTTATTTGCAAGAGCTTGTGTAGTTCTAAATTGAACTTAATGCAATTAGAAGTTCATCATAAGGTAGACCAAAGGCACCGTTGGGCAATTTAATTGCTTAAATTGCTTTCATTAAATTATCAACCAAGGAAACGCGTAAGCTTGTGATGATGCCAACAAAATATATGCAGGAGTAGGCAACTAACTCTATGTCTAACTAAATGATTTATGATTCAATATAATATGCAAGGGAAGAGGCTCCTAATTGAGGAGGTCCTGGTTGTCCTTCCCTACAGTATTATAGATTGAAAAGAAATCATTGGTTACATAAAACTAGAAACTTGAAATAAAGACAAGAGAATGAATTTAATTGTTGTTCAGATTCAAATAGAGAGAGACTAACTTAGTCCCTCGATTTTCCCCTCATATACTGATCCAGACTAAACTAAGATTCATTCATAAGCATAAGAAATGAAATAACTTGAAACTTAAAAGCAAAAGAATGAATTTCAATTATCATGCAAATCAAATAGAGGGAGAGCCTAACTTAGACCCTTGGTTGTTCCCTCGTATGCTAATAAGATTTTAATTTAAAACTCATTCACCAATCACAAACAAATCCTCAAACATCTAAGCAATGAAATAAGATCTATTATGAAATAAAATGTTTCTTTTATCCTTTTAGAGTGAGCTCAATTCTCTTAAGAACAAAGTGACAAACTATTCCATAAATTCATATACTACATTAAGACAATTTATATCTAAAACTATAGTATGGAAATTTATGTAAAATGAAGCTTTATTCTATTCCATCATAAGTTGGATACATGCTCCAAGAGTCCTCCTTTTGGAATGGAGGAGGTGCTCCTATTTATACAAAAATTTAAGCAACTAACTCATTAATGGGGATCCACTAATCCCTAATATGGTTACAACCAATATGAAACACATATTCCTTTATCCATGCTTTTTCTCCATGAGATATGCTTGACCCCTATCCAAAATCTCCTTCAAATTCTCAAGAGAATTCGAATTTGAATCTTGGAGGCCACATAAGAGTATCTTGGAACCTTCCAAATCACCTACACATGTCACCAAACTCATTCCACCTTTAGGTATAAGCAAATACATGTTATTTTCTAACTTTTAATCATAAATTCACTTTAAATACTTGAAATTAATAACTTTGGAAAATGAAAATATAAAGCCATATGGTAATGGAAATATAGGGTTATGTAATGATAATGTGATGAAATGAGGTGACAAAATGAGGATAAAGGTGAAAATGGAGTGAAAACGTATGCTAATTTAGCGGCCCAACATACCCCTCAACTTAAGTTATTGCATGTCCTCATGCAATGTATTACATTGATCATGATTTGATCTTTTAAATTGTCTTGCTTTTACATGAACTTTGGCTGATATTGATTTTTTAACTTCACATGATTTTCTTTTTGACAACTTTGTTCCTTTTTGCAAAGTCTTCTTTCTTGAAAAACATTTGATTGCAACATATTACTTTAGTTGGTTCTTGTGTGACAACCAAAATTTGATTAGTATTGGTTCTTGTGTAACAATGCTTTCATTGTTTTTATGTAGCATCAAAAGACTTTGAAAACATTTAATCAACCATTTTATGTAGCATCAAAAGACTTTGAAAACATTTAATCAACCATTGATTCTTCGATCATTATTTTCAAAACATGTAACGTTTGAATCATAATGCAATAGTAATTGTTTGGAGAAAGTATGTTGGTTAGGATGATATGTGTAGAAAGGATATATATGACATATGGAAGGTGATAATGAAGTATGAATGTGAATATGAACATGGTGAATGTGAATGCGAATGAAAATGGTGAAACATTTTCCAAAAATTATAATTTTAGTATTAAAGGAATTATATGATAAAAAGCTAGAAAAGGACATACCTTTACTTACCTAAGTGGACAAACTGTGTATATGTAGAAAAGTGTAGCTCCTGCTTCTGAATCATGGAATGAAGAATACAATAATGTGATCTGTGTCTTGGTTGCATACATGATGGATAAATTTGTAAATGTGGATCCTTTATTACTATTGAATTTGCTATTGAATCATATAGTCTTCATTTCGTTCCATATCGTGGCACAATTCTTTCCATGTGAATAAATGTGTCAATGTCGAACATGGAAAGAATTCATTGGATTACCGACCATTGATGAATGTCGTTAACCAATGTGAGGCAAACTCACCATTAATGTCAATGAGTGCCAAGGTACCTAAGTACATCTTGCGAAGTGCGAATATATGAGTTGATGTCGAGCCACTTGCAAGATCCAACAAACAAGGGATGTTAATGTATTCCCATTGTTCGTTGGCGAGAAGACTTGCCATTAAGGCATGCAAGCCTCAAGGTACTAATAATGACTCTAGTCTTTATCCCAGATAAGGTGCTGAGGTGGATGGGTCAAGACTTGTTAGAAGGGAGGCCTTAAGGAATCCTCCATCATCTAACATGAGTATGAAATAATGATTTTGAAGGACCATAAATAGAAAATTTGCATTGAAGCAGGGTTTATTTGGAAGAACAGGAAAATGGGTGACTCAGCTTTGTAAGGGAGTTGAATGACTTTATTCATGGGCTACAGGTTAGTGAAAGAGACAGGAAAATGACTGTGAAGGAAAATAGAATGGAAAATTTATCAAGGTTTTATTTGAAAACATGGAATGGAAAAGAAGTAGAAATATAATGGAAAATGTAAAGGGAAATGAGGTGAATGTTTATTAACTGAAGAAGCATACTGGCTTCTAAAAGGCTTGCATTGAGGACTCATTGGGATTTACAGTTTTAAAAAGGGAAGAAAATATTGGTTGTAATGAATATGGACTTATTCACATGATTCATCATAAAATTGATCTGTTGGAAGTCCAATTGTCGACAAATTAGACTCCTTGAATGATCATCTGATTAACGCAAACCTGCAAAAACTTGGCATTCACAAAACATAAATATATCCAAGCAAAAGTGATCAATTTCTTCTTGGTTTTTTATGCAAAAATTAAACACCAATGAAACATATTTAAATAAAATCAAATGTATAAGTTAGCCCAATTCCATGATTTTTTACAAATCCATTTTCAAATATGAAATGAGTATAGTTAACTCCCTTCTTATGTAACTTTTGTAAATAAAATTCAATTTTGTTGCAATTATGCAAATCCCGAACATAGTCAAAATTGTTTCATGATTTGCGTCGAGGATATCGAATTTCACATGTCGTCCTTGATCTTGTATTTGCCAAAATCTGCATCATTGCAAGATGTTTAATACAGATGCATCAAATAAAAATAAAAATAAAAATAAATTCAGAATGAAAACTAATTGTTACTCTTTGTCGAAAGTTTCGACGTGTTGTGATTTTCTATGCTTTGTCCATATTCCATAACATCACCAACCCACAATGTTACACATGAACAAATATCCAATGCTTGAATGTCAGAGAGAGTTTACGCAATAGAAAAAGGAGTCAATGCGTTGAAGGATGTGGCAGTGAATGTGCAATATTGGTCGATGTTGTTGTTTAATTAATGTTGTGTCAAAATTGAAGAATAATTAACAAATACCAATCCCTACAAGATTTGAACTCATGACCTCCATTATGTAATTTGAATGACTTAACAATAAATCACAAGTCACAATTATGAATTTAATGGAAATTTGGAAATTATTCTAAAATGAAAATTGAAACAACAACTTGACAAGTGGCCAATCTAAATCCATGATTTTTAGGAAATATGATTCAAAAATATTTGCCAAATCATTTTCCATATCTTTTGAATTCATCATTTCCAAGATTCTTAGGAAAATGAAATTCCTAAATATTTGCCAAATTATTTTTCATATCTTTTGAATTTCTCATTTCCAAGTTTTTTTAGAAAATGGAATTCCAAAATATTTGGCAAATTATTTTTCATATATTTTGAACTCATTCTTTTTGCCTAAAAAGTGGATTCTTTAACCAATTTTTATTCTATAAAAGCTTGGGAAATGTTTATTTTTTTTATATATTTTTTGTTGCAGGTTGTAAGCATGGAGAAAATCTCATCTTTGTAGTAAGAATTTTTTTTAAATTAATGTTTTTTTTTGTTATTTAATTATTAAATTTCTTTTATCAATTTTTTTTAAATCTATTGATTGATTTTTTTCTCTGCAACTTGGCAACACTACTAGGTGGCTGGCCATAGCTCTGTGGCTGAGCCAATGGATGGCCATGGCCTTGGTTGCTAGCTGCATTTAATTGAAAAACTGTTTTTTTCACGTAACCTCACAAATAACACTCCAGAGAACCCTGAAAATCTCTCAAATGGTTACGAATTTTGCGAAAATATTTCACGTTTAACATAATTCACCCCGTTTTGAGAAAAACCCATGTTTTAGATTTTTCAGATTCATTTTCATTTGGTCACAAAATTCATTTTAAAAATGACGTTTTTAACCTCTGCGAATTTGGCCTCTGTTCAGTTAACTACAGTGAAATTCGTTTTTTTCTTTTTTAAATCACAGCAATGCACAACTATCTTTTATTTTTTCAAAATCACACATAACATTTGCAGTGATTTGTTTCCTTGGCTTCCATGAATTTTTATTTGTTTACTTTATTCTCATTTTTGTTTTTGTGTTTTTATTTATTTTTATTATTTAGAAAAACAAATATTGATTTTTTTCAATAAAAAATATACTAACATGAAATCCTTTTTCTGATCCTCCAAATCACACAAAGCACAGGAGGAGAGCATACTTATGGATTCTTTATGTAATTGAAATTTGAAATTTGAAAAGAAATATAAGAAGAATTTGATTTCAAACCTCAAATTTTAACTTTCTAATCTCCACTTGTTTTCCTTCTTCACAAATATTCCTTTGATTGTAGATCTTCCTGCCAATGGTTAGTGAATTAGGTGGCTCTTACTGCACCACCAAAATTTCCAAGAAATAAATGAAATCAAATTTTAAAAATCAAAAACTTTTAAAAAAACTTTCCAAGCTTGGTTTTATTTTCCTATTCTATTCTACTCCCTTTTCATAAAGAGATTTTATATTGAATCATAAATCATTTAGTTAGACATAGATTTAGTTGCCTAATCCTGCATATATTTTGTTGGCATCATCACAAGCTTACGAGTTTCCCTGGTTGATAATTTAATGAAAGCAATTTAAGCAATTAAATTGCCCAACAGGCACATTGAATTGTGTTTGAGAAAGAAACTTGAGGATGTGAATTTGCTTGAGTGCAATTTCAGTGATAATGATGATGCAATGAGGTAGTAGTTCATGAGTAGTTGTGCTTGAGTAAGAGGACAGTAACAATATTGCATGATTGTTGAGATTGTTGAGTGTTGGTGCAATTGGGTCATTATGCTTGGTATGGGAGCCCAAAAATTATTATTCTTATCTTCAAATTGTAAGGGTAGCAAAGGGTTCTACGCAAGGAAGTTGCAACTTCCTTCAGAAGGTTTTCACCTACTTCTAGTAGTATTTGGTACATCATTAGGGGTTGTAGCTCCTTCTAGTAGTGACTGTTAAAACTGGAAGTTGCAGCTTCCTTCAAGATACAAATAAAATTGTTAATATAAATTATGTATTCATTTCATGTGGTAAGATTGGTTAATGCTCTGTGATAATAAATAGTAATAAAAAGTGAAAAATCGTTTCACCCCATCTCTGTATTTCTGGAATTTTTCTCTAGAAAAGGTTTCCAAGGTTATTTATTGTGCCAAGTTTGTTTGTGATTTTTTATTTCTTTATTCTCTATTTTCTACATATGTTCTAATTTTCATGCATCTGAAATTAATAGTAATCTACATATCCAAAAATATAAAGAGAAATAAACCCTAATATTGTATATTTCATATTTTTAAATATAGTTTTATCATATCTGTTTTTTTGAATTGTCTAGTGGAATATCCATAGTAGTTTGTGGATCATTGAGTTTAGGCCCTCATTTAGTTAACTTGTTGGTCACAACCCTCTTATCTTCCATATGACCAAGTGTTAGGGATAAAGACTCCAAACTGCAATTTTCTAAAGGTTTTCATACAATATGGCCTCCTTGTCCAACCAAAGATGGATGATAAAGGGATGGAAATATCCTTTGTCCACTGATAACCATGTTAGGAATTGTCAATATCAAGGAGTTCCAATGGATAATGTTTGATAAATTCTTGATACAGCAGGGTCGATGCCCCTTTTTTAAATAGCTCTTGGTTATTGTGACTAGATCTAAGGAAAAAGGATTATAATCCGTAAACTTCTCTTTGGCCCAAAAAAGAGGGTAAATCCCTGAATTATTTTTAATAAGGCATAATGGTGGAGATAACTCTTAACCTATATTGAGAGCTAAACATGATTTTAACAAGGCACTAAAGCTACCAAGAAGAATTTTTATGATGTAGACTTCTTCCTGGCCCTATAGAAGTGACCAATATTTTCCATTCCATAACCACTTACCATGCCTCTCTTTGGAGAAGTATATGACTTGTAAATGTACATAGTTTGCCACTTTTGATTTCTTCGTAACCATTCTTCTCCCAACTAGAGAAATCTTCGAACTATTCAATAGTATATGAAGGTATACATCAAGGCCTTTAAATCCTCCTTTTTTCCTAGTAAAGACTAATCACCTTCACTTCATGGCTACTTAAGATCTTCATTAGACTTTCAACTAGCTTAACAGTTCCCAAGTGACCTCTACAACACTTTGCATAAGATGTTGTGTGAAGACTTTGTTCATCTAATTCCTCACCCTACCATCTATGTTGTTTCTATAAGCTCAAAACACTAATAATACCTTCTAACTCTATAGAAGAGATAAAAAATACAAGATAACCGATTGAACTTCATGGCATCTCTTTACAACCAACCAAATATCAATGTTATCCAATAGATTGAGAGGTTAACTTCCTTAGTCTTTCTTATTTGGTTTAGGCATGTAATAACCAAGACATAAAAAATAACTAGGCCTGTAGGTTTATATGTGATATTATTCTAAGGTACATCACAAGAAATAATAAAGATACAGTCAAACATATGAACATTACATAGCTATCACAAACATTAAAACTATATTACCCTACCATCTCATAAAAAATCGACATAGAGGCCATGATATCCATTCAACAGACAAGCTCATAGATATATAATTGGTCAATATCATTTTTGTTTCAAAATATATAATTTGCATTACAAGTTCAAAGTCCCCAAGGGCACTTGTCTTATTACAATAAAAGGCAACCTATAACTCATGAAGGGTGACCCATGTTCCACCCCGCCATAGGCTCAATTGCACTACAAACTCTCTAAGAGTTGGTCACCCCAAAGCAAGGCAATTAAGTCATGAGGAAATATCTTGCTAAGCAACATAGGGTAGAGTCACGAAGGTTATTCTCCTCCATCAAATTAACTCATGAGTCCTTTTCATTCTTCTCTATTCATGCACTCCAACAAGTGCTAGTATTTTCTTTTCTTTACACCTCTATTTAGTCTTATTTGATTGTCTCCTTCTTGATTCTTCATGCTTCTCTCTTTGAATGAACATCTCTCTAAATGTACCTTCCTAATTTCTCATTACTCAAGAATAACCCCATGATTTCTACTTCAATTTCTTATTTATGCTTCCTACACACCTCTATTTTTTTTCTTTCATGGTGGGATTCTTTGATAAATTTCCTACCAAGGTTTCAAAAGCTTCTATTTAGAACTCAAAATTATTCTAGTGGTATGCCACCCACACCTCTCATCATTTATAGCACTATTGTCCCACTCTTCTAATAAGTACTAGTAGTTATTACTATGCCTTCCCAATTGATATTATGGTGGAGAGAGCTTGACAATCTCAAATATCATTATCCTTTGGCACAACCAATAATTCATTGATGAGATTAATTCTCCAAAAATTCTTTTTTTCTGGCATCCCTTCCTCCTCGTGCCTTCTCATGGTTCATATCAAGGTTTCACTACTTCATCAACCATAATTAAATTATAAATAATTGATCAAGTCTTTTTCCCATTTAAATTTACACACCCATAGCAGGATCAATAATATAATTAATTACAATTACAATATTAGTGGGAGTTATGTGTTGGGGATACTACATCTGCAAACCTCTCCAACAATAAAACAATTATATAATCCTTGGAAATTATGCCCAAGTGAGGATTATTTCATAATAAAAGCTCAAATAACCTCTAAATAACCCCTTCAAGTGTGAAAAACTTCCAAGTGAGGTAGGATGTTCAAGCTAATAAACTCTGAGGTAATAAGATGAATTAATTTAAGTATTGAATGAATAAATAAACCTCAACATGTGTGCACAAAATTTAATGCTCAAGAAAATCATAATCAAACCTCCCAATTATCACCAACCAATTAAATCAACATGAACACATGTGCTAATGAGTTGCACGGGGAGATAGGGTGTCTCGAGTAAGTGTTGCACCATGGAAATAAGTTAGATCTCCTATCAAAACCCATCATGATAAGAACATAATGAAAAAATAGAAGCTCCACCTAGTTTTATACTTACAACACACGAAGAAAGGACTATAGAAGGATTTGATCCCTAACAGTTCCCTCCAAAATCCCTCAAATAGTGGATTTGATCCCCAACACTAGGAATCTACATTAAATGATAAGGAACGCATTCCTAGATTTTCTCACTCACTGGAGCTCGAGAATTTGTGCAATAATTTCATAATATCTAGTTCATTTATTAGAAAATTTGTATTCTCCTATAGTAGGGAGAAAGTCCCTATATTATCTCATTCGTAATTTACTCCATATTCTCTCAATATTATGCAAAAATAAAAATATTAGGCGCATAATATGAAATTATCTCTAAACCTTCCTAAGAACATATTAAAGCTAAAAAAGCATTATTAAGTGTAGAAGGAGAGATTTAATATAGCCTTTATGTTCCTAGGAAAGGTTAGATGGGATTTAATTTATGTCTAATTTGGAGGCCCGTCATTTCCCCCTACTAAAATTGTTGTTCATCCTCTAAGCAACCTATTCATCCTCCTTGACCTGTTGTTCTTAATGTATGCTCGGCTATTTCATTCTTTGTTTTGTGGTCCATGTGTTTCTCCTCTTGCTTCTCTTCTTGGTACTCTTCTATTTATGTTTCTTCCCCTATCTCAGTTCCCTGTAGAACTTGTAATGTTGGTTTAGGCTACTTCTTTCTCTCAAGTGATTCTTCAATTGTAGTGGTTTCTATTTGTGGGGCAACAACACCTTGCTTTTTTTTTTTCTTCTTTGTATTCATCTGGCACTACTCCTTGCAAAAAGAAGAATTATTGGAATCCATTGACTCATTACTAATTTCATTCTCATTGAATTTCAAGGCTACTACTGTTGATACAAATTCTTGTCCATGACACATCATACTATCCATAAAATTCTTATGAATACCCTTGAATAGCCATATGAATTCTCTTTGGTCATTAAATTATGGAATTGAAAAAACTTAAGAGAGAGCTCTTTATTCTTACAGAGGGAAAAATTATGGTCAATAAACTAAAACAAAAGAAATGAATGTGATGACCAACCTACTAACTTGGATAACTTTCACCCTTGGAGAATTTACCATTATACAGTCGAGTTGTCTACAGAAAACCATTTTCAGTTTTGTTGTGTTTATTTGTACCTTTTAGTAATTAATTAATCATTATCCAACACCCTATTAGAAAAAAAAATCTCTTGTAACCCTCTGTTAATTTTCTGTAGCAATCTATCTATCTCATGTAGCAGTCTTTTTCCTTCCTTCAACAACTTTGTTTCTCCTGTAGCAGCTATGTTTTCTCCTATAGCATTGTTGGTACTTCTGTAGCAACCAACCTGAATCATGTAGTAGCTATTATTTTCATGCCAAGAAGTGGTGGGTCCTGTTATCACAATAAACTTTGTTTTTAAATTTTTTTTAGAAAAGGCTCACAGCTTCAGTGTCAGTGCTTTTGATGTATTAAACTAGGAAATTACAGATAACACCAAAACAAAATTTAAAATTTAAAATTTAAAAGGCTTTGATTATGTTGGCCATGTCAATGTCAAAAACATCATTAAAACGTGTCTCTATCCAACTCGCAGGGGTAAAAAAGTATTGGTTAATAAGTGTTCTCGGTCGTTATGAGTGAATGTTATTGTAATAATTTTACCATATGATATGAACCCTATCTATAATTATTACCTCAACTCTCTAATCATTCACCTGCATAGCTGTAATATTGTGTTCCGCATATCAAGATATTTTACCATGTACAATCAGTAATCTTTGTTTTTCACTTAGAGTTAATCACACTTGGCATTGTTGAACCCATTTTACTCATAGGGATTCAGGATCGAATCCCAAGAAGACTACACAGTGCAATGGGAAAAGGAGGGAAAGAAAATCATTCTGAGCCCAAAGAACCGAATTTGTTGGACATATATCACGATATCCAACAATAGTTTTATCAACCTGGTTGGAGTGAGTTTTTCCACCGCTGCAGTGACTACAATCATGCAGTGGCTTGGTATTTTGCTTAGGGTTTTGATGGGAATCGGGTGGAGGTTGGGGGTCTGACTTTTACATTTACAGAGGAGTCAATTGTTAAGGCCACGACCTTACCAGCGGATGGAGAAACGAAATTTTGCGATCATAGCCAATGTGTAAAATTTTATATGCAATTCACTTGTCAGCGAAGTGGCCACCACAAGGCTCATCATGGGCAGATTTTAAGATATCAAACATTTATTCCTCTCTTACACATCTATGAATAACAAAATCTAGTCCAGTGTAAAAGAGGTCTCCCTGTATCCAAGAATATGAAGCACTTTTCTGAATATTATTCCACTTTTCACGAGCGGATAAGTGAGGTGGTGTCTTTCCGGTGACTAAATAGTTGGCTATGTCAACAAACCATGGAGATTTTGTTGACATAGAAAAAAGATGCTCGTCAGGGAAATCATCATCAACATGAATTACTTCACCATGATTGTTTAATCTGGAAAGGTAATTAGATACAACATTAGACTTTCCTAGTCAATAATTGTAACATTGACTTCCTGTAATAGAAGAAACCGCCTAGTCACTCTACCACTAGTTAAAGGTTTATTCATTAAATATCTTATAGCAGAATGATTAGTATGCACATAAACTTCATATCCAATATCTTATAACAGAATGATTAGTATGCACATAAACTTCATATCCAATAATGTAATGTCTGAATTTATTAATAGCAAAAATAACGGCTAAAAATTCTTTCTCAGCCACTATATAGTTAAATTCGGCAGGTGACAATTTTTTCCTAATGTAGTAAATAGAATAGGATTGTTTATTCTCCTCTTGTCCTAAGGTTGCGCCAATGGCGGTGTTTGAAGCATCATATCAAATATGAAATCACAGGGACCAGTTTGGTCCTCTCAAAACTGGTTCCTATACTAGTTTTTCCTTCAATGTTTCAATGACTCTTGGTAAGCTATGGACCAAGTGAATTCACTATCCTTAGCTAGTAATCAAAAAAGGTAGGTAGCAATCTTGGAAAAAAATTCAATGGATCTCCAGTAATAACTAGCATATCCCAGAAAACCTCACTTCCCTTTAGGTTTTGGCTGCAGGAAGACGAATAATGACTTCAATTTTAGAGGGGTCCACCTGAATACCTTTGTCAGAAACCAAATGGCCAAGAACCACTCATGCTTTGCACATTAATATACATTTTTTATCACTCAAAGCAAGATGGGCCTCTTGGAAACGTAAAAGCACATTTTCTAGATTTTTAAGAGCTTCATCAAATGAGTTACCAAACACAGAAAAATCATCCATATAAATCTCAACACATTCAAGATCAGTAAAAATAACCAGCACAACCCTTTGAAAGGTAACAAGTGCATTGTACAACCCGAAAGGAAGCACTTGGTAGGGAAATGTACCCCAAGGGCATGTAAAGGTAGTTTTGTCTTGATATGAGGGTGTGATCTAGATTTGGTTATATCCACTGAAGCTATCTAAAAATCAAAAGTACATTTTACCAGCAAGGGTATCTAGCACCTAATCAATGAAAGGAAGGGGAAAGTAATCCTTGAGAGTGGCTCTGTTTAATTCTTGATAGTCAATGCAAATACACCATCTCCCATCTTTCTTAGGGACCATCACTAATGGAGAGACCCACTGATTGTCAGAAATGGGGTAGATGAAATTAGCATCTAAGAGTTATTGTGATTCATCCTTAACAATATCTCTTAGTGCGAGATTCATTGATCTCTGGGGTTGTCGAATAGGTTGGGCTCCCTCCTGGATATATATATGATGAGTACAAATCTCAAGAGGAATGCATTTCACGTCTTCATAACACCAATCGAATGCATCCAAAAGATCTTGCCACAAGATAAAAATCTACTCTTGCTGAGATGGATCCAGGTCTGATCTAATGTGTAAACATTTTCCTGGACTAATTTCAACAAGAGTGGTCTTGGGATCAAGAGTACAGGAGGATGATGTCACAGTATAGGATAAGGAAGGTTGGGAATCAAAGTTTTCTTGGAAATCCAGACTAAAGGTCTAATGAAGTGTATCAAAACTAGGCATAGTGTCTAGATTGTTCAAGAAATCTCGTAATTCACCATTCTGGGTGGACTCGGTATGATGATGAATCAACGAAATGGGTCAGTTCCCCTCATCACTACTGTAATAATCTAACCATAAGGTATCCTTGAGTTTCCGAATAGATCTAGCAGGTGGGTATAAGGTGACCTTTTTCCTAGTGTCTCCATCTGAAATGTACATATCGCTAGAGCGACATCCAATATAAGAATCGGTTGTGGCAAGCCATGGTCGTCCCAGAATCAAAGGATGTCCTCCCACTGGATTCTTTGGCTAAAGCATAATGAAATACGCAGGGTATTCCCATGAATCTATAGAGACAACCACGTCGTCTTATACTCCATCGGGCTTGATTTTAGATCTATCTGCAACTTCAAGCACGGTGGGTGTAGGATGAATATGGCCCAACCCAAGTTGTTCCATGGTTTGTCTGGTCAATACATTGATGGCTACCCCCAGGTCTATTAATACATTAGAGACAATGTGTTATGAAACCAGCTCAAGAAAAGATAGAAAAGAAAGATCCACGCCTTAGAATTCAGCCTCTTCGAGGGGGCAACCTCCTTTACATTACATAAATGAACAATTCTTGGATGATACAAATGAAAAGACCTCCTTTCTATATATAGGAGTCTAAGGGGTTATAACATAATCAGAGCCGACATAACAATAATAATGTAAGGGAATAATAATAACAATAGTGGGCTTCTATGGGGCACAATAGTAACAATATGGGCACTACATGGGTACATCAATATAATAAGTGGGTTATACTAATAATAATAAGGGGTTACACTAGTATTATAGGGGCCTAACATGCCCCTCTCCTTCAAAAAGCGTTGTCCTCAACGCTTAAGTAGTTCTTGATGCTTCTATATAAAATTCTTGTCCTCCCATGTGGAATATTCAGCGGCTAAGTTCTTCCACTTGATGAGATACTCTGAAATTGATCGATTTCGTAGCTGTTGGGTTCTTGTTTCTGTGACTGCTCCAGGTTCCAATATGATTTTTCCTTCCTCTTCAATTTCTGGCAATATTGCTTGAATTGGGATCTTTTGCAACTTTTGAATAAGTGGCCATACTTCTTCGTTCTTCTTCCATTCATCCGTTGCTTCGTTTATCCAATTTGGTTGGATAATATAAATAGCACAAAACAATGCTTCCACATCCTCATCCTTGAAGCGTCTTCCCATTCAGTAAGGTCGCCATTTTTTAAGTGCATGTAGTATTGCCAACATTTCCTTCTCATAAATAGCTTGCTTGAGATGTAGCAGTAAATATACCCAATCACTTACATCAAAACATTTTTCACTACGATGTTGATCTACCTGTTGTTTCATTTGATTTTGCACCGAAGTGGCGTTATCCTTTAAAAGTTGGATAACTCGCTGTTGATGCTCGATATGATCTTTCTCTGCTTGAACCTTTTTCTTCTTGATATGTCCTTCTATCTTTTGAGGAGTGGTAATTTCTTCCAGTCCTTTACAAGATGTGGTCGGATTCATTTCTTGATGCTCGATGTGATCTTTCACTTCTTGAACATTTTTCTTCTTGATGTGTCCTTCTATCTTGATAGTTTGAGGAGTGGTAATTTCATCCATTGAATTACAAGATATGGTTGGATTCATTTCTTCTTTCTCGATGTGATCTTTCACTTCTTGCACCTTTTTCTTCTTGATATGTCCTTCTATCTTGAGAGTTTGAGGAGTGGTAATTCTTGCCAATGCTTTACAAGATATGGTCTGATTCATTTCTTCTTTCTCTGGGGTGGTGTCCTGACGTATATCCTTTTCTTTTGATGTTTCTTGATCCTTTTCTTCCTCCTCTTCATATTCTATGTAAAATAATTTCTTCTCAGCACACCTATGACCTTTAGTGCATTTGCTATCACAATTGTAACAAAGCCCTTTTTCTCTTTTTTCTTCCAATTTTTGTGGTGTAACCCTTGTAGGTTGTGGAAGGCGGGGAGAAACAACACTTCCATCTTTATAGTTGTGAGGGGTATGCTTCCTGGTTTCCATAATTTTGCTTTCCATTATCTCACAAAGCCCTTTTACTCTTTCCAATTGTTGTGGTGTTGCTCTAAAGAAGGTGTTGCTCTTTGTATCCTCATAATGTGCTATCATTTCCTCCGTGAAAATTGACCACGTAACAAGTTTTTTACAAGAACAAAGCCCTTTGTACCATAAAAATTGATCTGGTTCTAAATATGAAGATGCAATACATACCTTTTGTAGCAGTTGTACACCATGTATATCAAAATATTGCTCCATCTGAAGTATCCAATTTACCGGATCCTTGCCATCAAACTTCCTCATCTTGTTTTTTCTTGATTTTAGGAGCTCTACCTTGAAACGACTGTAACTCTGTACTTTCGGATCTTTAAGTTTTGAAATTGTGACTTGTAGTAGCCCTCTGTGTCCTCTTTCCAATGCCACAAGTCTGATCCAAATTTGATTCTCCAAGAAAGAGTTATGCACAATCTCCCGCAGTGACCTGATTATAGACTAGTTCAGTAGAGCGAACGTGTATGAAATGCCACGTGTCACTGTTTCAACCTTTGACTTTGAAAAATATATAAACAGAAACTACAGTCCGTCCTCTTTCTGTACCTTCTTACGCAATTTCAATCCGATGCTCAGAAAGAAAGTTATGACGATTTTCCCCAGGTCACCTGTTTTGAGTGTAATTCAGGAGTCTGCAAAAAAACCAACTTCCTCAGATCATATCTCCGACAATATCGCGTAAAAATATCTGCAATTCGGGCCCAAGGTTTAGCGTCAATTCTTCTCAAATGGGTTTTTTTGGCGACTTCTGAAACGTCACAGAAAAAAAGTTATAGCGAAAATTCCACGATGACGTGTTTGGAGCAGCGAAACCCTAGAATCCAAAGCTCTGATACCAAATGTTATGAAACCAGCTCAAGAAAAGATAGAAAAGAAAGATCCACGCCTTAGAATTCAGCCTCTTCGAGGGGGAAACCTCCTTTACATTACATAAATGAACAATTCTTGGATGATACAAATGAAAAGACCTCCTTTCTATATATAGGAGTCTAAGGGGTTATAACATAATCAGAGCCGACATAACAATAATAATGTAAGGGCATAATAATAACAATAGTGGGCTTCTATGGGGCACAATAGTAACAGTATGGGCACTACATGGGTACATCAATATAATAAGTGGGTTATACTAATAATAATAAGGGGTTACACTAGTAGTATAGGGGCCTAACACAATGATATCACCTATCTGGACAGAAACAGCTGGGTTTCTAGGATCTGTGTATTTCTCCATTGATACGCATCATGTCATCAACTCAACTACTCTACCAACAAACAGAATGGTCTGAGGTTCTACTCTCTTCCTCCCTATATTTTTAAGACATAATTCTCGAATGATCTTTATACAAATTTGAATTTAACAGATAGCCTGATGTAAAGGGACCTTTATTCAAAGATTCCTTAATTCAGAAACTCGAGTGGACTCGGGGCCATTCTTCTCCATGACCAACCACTCTGGATAGGGAGGCTGGTTCAAAGAAGATGGTGAATCTGAAGCTATGGGAATGGGTTGAAGGGTAAAGTTGTTTTTCTAATGATCAGGAGTTACCTCCTCATTTTTCTCTTCAATAATGACCTTCGACTGTTTTTTTTTTTTCTTGTTTAATTACCCTTCCCGATCTCAATTGAAGCTCCTTTATCCCAACCAATAGGGATCAATAGATAGGAAGAGGGGACGGTCCAACAAAATGAATTAGTTGTACCGCCTTATTATTAGGATTCGGTACTGGTTGAGTAGGTATTTGAGGTGGTATAAATGGTGGTGGCAAAGGCAATGGTGGCATTGATTGACTTTGCTGAGGTAGAGAGGGAAAAGATGGTTGTGACATATGGTGTGGCGCATAGGAAGGAGGATATGATGGCATCTAAGCATGATAGGAATGATATGAATGGTTTGGCCCTCTCCATCCTTGTTGCTAAGGTTGAGAGGATTATCCATGATGAAAATTATTACCGTGCACCCAATGCTGAAAATGATTTCTCTGAGGCTTGGGTACCACACAGGTTTCAGGTGGGTGAAAATTTCGGGTTGCATTTGCAGAAGGAATGCCTTACTGGAGCCTATCGGAAACTCAGACCACTCCGATATGCTCCTTACACCATTACCAAGGCTATGGGAGACAATTCTTTGATCTCAACATTCCCCCATTCCTTGGCTTGTACCCAGTGTTCAATGTGGACTGCCTTCAACCATACTTCCCACCATTGTTGGACACAACAGTCATTGCAGAACAATTCACACATGTAGAGTTAAATCGAGACTGCATGGAACAAGCCACAACTGATCGTATCATGGATACGTAGATCAATACCACCTGACAGGAAAGGATCCAACTATATCGAGTTGTCAAAGCAGGCCAACTCCTTCACCAAGGCAAGTGGCTCACCGGGGACCAAGTTCAAAGGAAGTTTCCTCATCTCATGGAGGAACTCAATGCAATGGGGACCATTGCTTCCTAAGGGAGGAGGAATGATCCAAGTGGATATTTTGGTGGACACCCACCTATTCCCCCATTCCTTGGCTTGTACCCAGTGTTCAATGTGGACTGGCTTCAACCATACTTCCCACCATTGCTGGACACAACAGTCATTGCAGAACAATTCACACATGTAGAGTTAAATCGAGACTGGATGGAACAAGCCACAACTGATCGGATCATGGATACGCAGATCAAGACCACCCGACAGGAAAGGATCCAACTATATTGAGTTGTCAAAGTAGGCCAACTCCTTCACCAGGGCAAGTGGCTCACTAGGGACCAAGTTTAGAAAAAAATTCCTCATCTCATGGAGGAACTCAATGCAATGGGGACCATTGCTTCCTAAGGGGGTAGGAATGATCCAAGTGGATATTTTGGTGGCCACCCGCCTATTCCACTTGGACCCCCAACATTGTTTCTTTTAGTTTTTTAGTTTCCTTATTTGTAGTACAATTTACTATTTTTGGTAGTTTTTCGAGTCCTAAACTTACGGAGTTGTTTTGAGGCACTAAATGACATTTTTTGGGAAAATTGGGGTCAAATTTAGTCATAGTCTTATTTTATTCATCCAAAAGTCGTAGTCCTCAAATAGATCTTTCTAACAAGGTATTTTGCACGTCAAACAGAGATCATATGCCAAAGTTACGACCCTGGGAATTTGATGTACCAGTTTACCCAAACGAGGCCCATAGTTTGGCGCTTCATCTCCTAGGGTTAGGTTTTTGAATGTTTAGGGTTCTCCATTGTTTTTCAATAATAAATAGGCCTTTGAGCCTCATTGTAACAGATTTGAGAGGCATGTAGCCGCCACATCGCTTCTCAGAGATAAGCTACCATCACCCAAGCTAGCCTTATTTCCATTATGTTTGTAAGCATATTTCAGTATTTGATATTAATGAAATGAAGTGTTATTTATGTTGCATCTCTATATTTATGGCTATATATTTAATTTTTTGTGTTCTTGTTTAAATCTAGATCAATGGAAATTTCAGTGTATGATATCTGGATTCATTTATGCTCTTTCTCATAATTCTCAGCCATTAGTATTTCTTACCTCAATTATCTATAATTTTGTCTCACTTCAGTTTTTTTCTTCCAAAATCTCAATTTGTCAAAAAGGATTTTTTGTTATCATGCTTTTTGTATCATGCTCAATAGATATGTAGCATTACTTGTTAAAACTAGACTCCATGCCCCAATGGTGTGTTTTGTAAACAACCCAACCAAATTTTATCTTATGAACTAAATCTACCCACATAACTCAATTGCAAAACCTACTACTATATTGACTTAGAGTAGTTGAGTTTCGGGAGAGACCCCTCTCCAGGTTGAAGGGCCATCTTTCAACCTAAAAGAGGTTTGAGGTTACCTTGGAGGTTTTCCCACTGCCAGGTTTCCTCTATGTGATAACAGGTCCACATTTTTATTCTTTTATTTTTATTTTTTATTGATTTTTTCATTATTTTTTCTTTTCTCAAATTTTTCTCTATTTTTTTCATTGCATGCAAAATAAACTCAAAGGGATTTGAGTTAACTAAGTTGGTCCTCACCTACCCCTTTCCACTCCTAGTCCTCCATCACGAACAAATGATTACATCCCACTTTTGCAAGTCATTTTCACTTATGTCTTGTCCTCTCCCTCATGTACAGGTGCCTTTGTGGAAAAATGAAGTTAACTGCTAGATAAGGTTGAGGCTTCTTTGCTACTAAGTTTGGATATAAAAATATTTTTCTTCACACACTTACAACATTTTTTTGAGTTAAAATAAGTCTTTAGGATAGGTTTTGAGGATTACATACATAGGCCTTACCCTTGATGTATTTTTGCTGGTGATATTGAGTTTGCTAATATGACTTTTGAAGCTGCCTTTGGCAATTCCAAAGATGTTAGTGATAATCCTTTGATGGTTGCATGTTTCTTATGAGAAAAGGTAATGGTTGATTTGCTAGATTCTTGAGGTGTCATCTTCTTATGCTCATTTCTCCATGCATTGGCTTTTCTCTGAAATTTTTTTCTCTTGAAATGTGCTTGACTAATCAAAGTTGTCACTGTAGGTCTTATTGATGGTGGATCAAGTTGTTGTTTTTGGAGATGATTAGTGAACTTGTAGAAGCCCTGCAAAAGTTTTGTGGCTGCCCACGATCAAGGAGATGATCCCTCAATGCTTCATGTTGGTAAATTCTTCATTCTGGTGCTTCCAAGTGATTTTGATTGTGGTTATGGAGGGCTTGTGTAGATTATTGCTCATCTTAATTGAAAATAACTAAGCCCCTCTCTGTGGCAACTATGTTACTCTTGCAATTACTGTTGGAAATAATATTGAGGGGGGGGGGGGGGGGGTGTGTGTGGGTGAATCAGTATTAGCAAATCAAACACTTTTCCATTTTCATACTGAGATTCATATACGCTACTTCAGTTAAGGATATTCGCATGTATACGCAGTTTTGTTTAATGCAACTAGCGTATATCCAGTAAACTTATGATTCAGTTAGTTGATCTTCAATGAGTGCATCAGAACATTATTAGCCATATGAACAATAAACAGGTGAAGTAAAAACAGAACAGATCATCACACATAAGAAGCACACATGAACACCATGATATAAGGTGGAAACCCAATGTGGGTGAAAACCACCTGCTGCAATTCGTCTCTATCTTCTTTTAATAAGAAACTTCTTTTTATAATGGTTATGTACTGGTGCAGTCTTATACTAGTATGCAGGCTTCCACCTGCAGAAGGCTACAACCTTTTCTCGTTCTCTAGACTCTACTGGAAGGGAGCTACAACCCCCTTAGCTCTTGTACTAGCTAATGTACTAGTACGTAGGTGCTAGCCTACAGAAGGCTACAACCTTCTCTTTTCTTCCAGGGACCACGTTTCATAAATTTTCAGGCTAGATCCATAAATAAAAAACAATCACCACTGCAATACCATCATCAAATATACCTGCATCATCAATCTCTAAGTCACCCAATATTGAATCACTGAAACCCTGTCATCAAAACACAGTTACCAGAACACAGGCCAGAGCCCAGAATTCTGCAACAACCACTAGAACCAACAGCAACCTGAAATATCAAAACTCATAATGCATATTCTCTTGACCGTGTCTAACCAACATGTATACGTCTTTTCACCAGAGAGAACTCGCGTACAGATCTGAAAATAATTACTTATACCTTCGCTGCTATTTCAACTTCAGATATTATACCCAGAACATAAAATATAAAGGATAATGCATGCGTCAGTATTCAGATCTATCCATGATCATACCATATAATGATAAAGCACTTTAGACTTCATGATCCCGGTCCATCAACCTTTGTCAATCGCTTAGGTGCCTCCTTGATTCAGATCAAGCAAAGCATCACAAACCCATACTAGATCTCACACTTCATCAGATATTCATCACTTGTACTCTTGCACCCCGTTGGCCTAATGATCTTCTCCTTATATAGGTTTAGGCTTCTCTCAATACCATGGTCCAAAACCATGTAGAACCAATACCTTGGACCGAATACCTGGGGTCAACACTTCGGACGAGATACCATGGACCAATACCAAAATACCATGGACCAAAGTGGGTGAATCAGTATTAGCAAATCAAAAACTTTTCCATTTTCATACTGAGATTCATATACGCTACTTCAGTTAAGGATACCCGCATGTATACGCAACTGTGTTTAATGCAACTAGCGTATATCCAGTAAACTTATGATTCAGTTAGTTGATCTTCAATGAGTGCATCAGAACATTATTAGCCATATGAACAATAAACAGGTGAAGTAAAAACAGAACAGATCATCACACATAAGAAGCACACATGAACACCATGATATAAGGTGGAAACCCAATGTGGATGAAAACCACCTGCTGCAATTCGTCTCTATCTTCTTTTAATAAGAAACTTCTTTTTATAATGGTTATGTACTGGTGCAGTCTTATACCAGTATGCAGGCTTCCACCTGCAGAAGGCTACAACCTTTTCTCGTTCTCTAGACTCTACTGGAAGGGAGCTACAACCCCCTTAACTCGTGTACTGGCTAATGTACTAGTACGTAGGTGCTAGCCTACAGAAGGCTACAACCTTCTCTTTTCTTCCAGGGACCACGTTTCATAAATTTTCAGGCTAGATCCATAAATAGAAAACAATCACCACTGCAATACCATCATCAAATATACCTGCATCATCAATCTCTAAGTCACCCAATATTGAATCACTGAAACCCTGTCATCAAAACACAGTTACCAGAACACAGGCCAGAGCCCAGAATTCTGCAACAACCACTAGAACCAACAGCAACCTGAAATATCAAAACTCATAATGCATATGCTCTTGACCGTGTCTAACCAACATGTATACGCCTTTTCACCAGAGAGAACTCGCGTACAGATCTGAAAATAATTACTTATACTTTCGCTGCTATTTCAACTTTAGATATTATACCCAGAACATAAAATATAAAGGATAATACATGCGTCAGTATTCAGATCTATCCATGATCATACCATATAATGATAAAGCACTTTAGACTTCATGATCCCGGTCCATCAACCTTTGTCAATCGCTTAGGTGCCTCCTTGATTCAGATCAAGCAAAGCATCACAAACCCATACTAGATCTCACACTTCATCAGATATTCATCACTTGTACTCTTGCACCGCCTTGGCCTAATGATCTTCTCCTTATATAGGTTTAGGCTTCTCTCAATACCATGGTCCAAAACCATGTAGAACCAATACCTTGGACCCAATACCTGGGGTCAACAATTCGGACGAGATACCATGGACCAATACCAAAATACCATGGACCAAATACCACAGACCAAAACTTAGTTTTCCAACATGTGCGCGCCTTTACTTCTGTGAACATGTGTGTGTACGTATACGCGTCTTCTATTCAGTTCATCCACGTGTATACGTGCTTTCATCAAGGTTAACCTGCGTATACCTCTCTCTTGACCTGATGTACTATGATCTGTCATCTGATTGAGTTGCCACCGAGGACAACACCTGTATCATACCTCTGAGTGAGTTGCCATCAAGGACAACACCTGTGTCATAATGCCAACAATCTCCCCCTTTGGACTTGATGGCAACCACCACACCAAGTCACTCTCCCCCTTTGACATCAAGGGCAAAGGGCGGACCAAGAAGTTCTCTCCCTTGGTATACCTTCTGTTGTCCATACTCCCCCTAAGTACCTACTGAAATTTCTGATTGAGCTCCCCCTTTATATATGCCAAGATGTACCAATCCATCCATGCTCCCCCTGAGCACATGCAAGGTCTGCAAAAGAATAACATGACTCTATACATACATCAATCTCCCAACCAAGTGGGAATACACCATTTTAGACTCATCCACCCAACCAAGTGGGGATATACCAATTGTTTATATATGACTCAACAACAAGAACCATTACATCATCCATCCCATGCATAGTGGGGTAACAAAATACATCATATGAATCACAAAGACCAAGGACCTAAACATGACCATGACAGTTATCAGCAGCTATCATACACCATATGATCTACACTATAAACCTCTTAACCTACAATCCATTCTCTTGGTCATTCAACAATCAGTAGTAAGATGTGTCACTAAGCATCATCACCAAGGACTTCTAACCATAATGCCAACAATGCATTATTTGAAGAAGATGCTCCCCCTGAGTCTGTGCCAACCATCATATACCATGACAGAACCATTTCCTGAGGCTGTTCTGTTGCTTTTCTTCAGAGCTCCATATACGCGACTATGCAGCCTATAAATCAGGTATATACGCGACTTACCTTCATAATATTAGCGTATGAAAGTTGGAATATTGAAGGTCTACACTTTCAGTTTCCCTTGTGTCTGTTATGTCAACTAACTGAGTTATGTCACACCTTTCTGTCTCTAATTCTGTCTTCTTCAATACCTGAAATTGTGATGATGTATAATCCTCTTGCTTTGGAGTTTGAGTTTTGCTCCTACATTCCCTTGATTTATGTCCAAACTTGTTACATGCATAACATCTTACATGTTTCATGTTCCTTCTATTGCAATCAATTGCTTTGTGGCCAAACATATTGCAAGCAAAACAATATCCCTTGAAGTACCTAGAATGTGATAATCTTGTGTGATGGTCTTGAACCATTCTACTTCTGCATCTGGCTGCAACATGTCCAAGATTATGACATACATAACATTCAACATTATTCATCGGAGGAAATAATCGTCTATCACTTCCAAAGTTAGGAGTAAAAGATTTTCTTTGAGGAATTTCTTTCCTTGGCTGTTGATGAGGTTGTCCTCTCATCTCCTTGTTGAGCATTTCAGAATTCTCATTAGAGTTCCTTGCCTCACCTTATGAGCTAGATTCACCTTCAACAGTTTCATAAAAGCCAAGACCAGTTTTGATAGCAGGGGATCTTTGACTACTAAGAATATCATCCAAAATCTTAGTATTGTCTTGAAATCATAACAGTTTATCTTTTTCTTCTAATTTACCTTTTAAGATATTTACCTCAACTTGATGTTGTTCTTCCTTTTCTAGATACTGCTTCCTTATGTTTTCTTTAGCTTTTCTTCCTTCTTCTAATTGTTGCCTTAATTCGAGCACTTCATGTTCTTGTTCTTCAAGAGATTCTTTATTCTGCTTCTTTGACTCTTTAAGATCTTCTTTTAGAGAGAGGATCTTCAATTCAAGTCTCTGAATTGTTATGCTTCGGTCTTTTACTACATCTTGCAGCTGCTCCCTTACTCTGGTTACTGACTCCGGCTGTTCTTTTAATCCGGTAACTTCTTCTGTTTCTACGTCCTTATTTTCATATGCCATGAGAATTCTAATGTCTTCATCACTATTGGATGAGCCATTAATTTTATCATGAGTATAATAACTTCTATTACCTTCCTCAAACATCTTTCCTTTGTTATGAGGGCATCTAGCAGCGTAGTGACCAACTCTACCACATGAAAAGCATTTGAAAGGTAGCTTACCTTTGAACCTTCCATATCCCCGTTCAAGATTCTTGACAAAATTTACCTCATCTTCTTCTTCTTAAATGTATCTTGATTCATTGAGTTTTTCCTTTCCATTTGTTGATACTTTGAATGCAACTTCTCTTATGTATGATGGTCCTCCTATTCTCATCTCAAAAGCAGTTAAAATTCAGTGACGCTGCGTCATAGTTATTTTCTGCAGATCCTCCTTTTCTTCAATGGTAGACACTTTGGATTCAAATTTAGCAGACAAGGATCTCAAAACCTTTTCAAATAAGAAAACTTCCTTAATTTCTTCACCTAGATTCCTCATACAATTGACAATCTCATCTATACACGGGAAGTAATTAGCTATTCTTTCATTACTATGCATCTTAAGAGTTTCATACTATATTCTAAGAGTTTGAAGCTTTGCTCGTTTTCCCTGATCATCTCCTTCACATCTTAGAATGATTTTGTCCCATATTTCTTTGGATGATTTGAATTGCATAACCTTGAAAAATTCTGATTGTGACAAACTTCCCAATAAGACAGTAACAACTTTGGCATTGAGTTCATATTTCTTTCTCTCTACTGTATCTGTAGGAATCACTGATGGATATGTATATCCTCCTTCCACGATTCCCAAACATCTGTTCCAAGCGATTATAGATATGTTATGGTTCTTATCTTCCAGTAGACAAAGTTTCCCCCATCAAAGATTGGTGGCCTGATGGATGCCTCTCTTTCTTGATTACCCATCCTGATGGATCTTCCTTCAAGCGATCAAGCTTCTTCTGAAGGACCTGCTCTGATACCAATGGTGGTAAAAAATACTGAGGGGGGGGGGGTGAATCAGTATTAGCAAATCAAACACTTTTTCATTTTCATACTCAGATTCATATACGTTACTTCAGTTAAGGATACCCGCATGTATACGCAACTGTGTTTAATGCAACTAGCGTATATCCAGTAAACTTATGATTCAGTTAGTTGATCTTCAATGAGGACATCAGAACATTATTAGCCATATGAATAGTAAACAGGTGTAGTAAAAACAGAACAGATCATCACACACAAGAAGCACACATGAACACCATGATATAAGGTGGAAACCCAATGTGGGTGAAAACCACCTGTTGCAATTCGTCTCTATCTTCTTTTAATAAGAAAATTCTTTTTACAATGGTTATGTACTGGTGCAGTCTTATACCAGTACGCGGGCTTCTACCTGCAAAAGGCTACAACCTTCTCTCGTTCTCCAGACTCTCCTGGAAGGGAGCTACAACCCCCTTAGATCTTGTACTAATTGACGTACTAGTACGTAGGTGCTAGCCTACAGAAGGCTACAACCTTCTCTTTTCTTGCAGGGACCACGTTTCATAAATTTTCAGACTGGATCCATAAATACAAAACAATCACCACTGCAATACCATCATCAACTATACCTACATCATCAATCACTGAATCACCCAATACTGAATCACTGAAACCCTGTCATCAAAACACAGTTACCAGAACACAAACCAGAGCCCAGAACTCTGCAACAACCACTAGAATCAACAACAACCTGAAATATCAAAACTCATAATGTATACGCTACTTGACCGTGTCTAACCAGCGTGTATACGCCTTTTCACCAGAGAGAACTCGCGTACAGATCTGAAAATAATTACTTATATCTTCGCTGCTATTTCAACTTCAGATATACCCAGAACATAAAATATAAAGGATAAGACATGCGTCAGTATTCAGATCTATCCATGATCATACCATATAATGATAAAGCACTTTAGACTTCATGATCCCGGTCCATCAACCTTTGTCAACCACTTAGGTGCCTCCTTGATTCAGATCGAGCAAAGCATCACAAACCCATACTAGATCTCACACTTCATCAAATATTCATCACTTGTACTCTTGCACCCCCTTGGCCTAATGATCTTCTCCTTATATAGGTTTAGGCTTCTCTCAATACCATGGTCCAAAACCATGTAGAACCAATACCTTGGACCCAATACCTGGGGTCAACACTTCGGACGAGATACCATGGACCAATTCCAAAATAACATGGACCAAATACCACAGACCAAATACCACAGACCAAAACCTAGTTTTCCAACATGTACGCACATTTCCTTCTGTGAACCTGCGTGTGTACGTATATGCGTCTTCTGTTCATCTTATCCGCGTGTATACGCGCTTTCATCAAGGTTAACCTGCGTATACCTCTCTCTTGACCTACTGTACTATGATCTGTCATCTGATTGAGTTGCCACCAAGGACAACACCTGTATCATACCTCTAAGTGAGTTTCCATCAAGGACAACACCTGTATCATAATGCCAACAATTACCTCCTCTATAACAACAATTCTAAATACCCTGACTTCAAAGCACTATTTAGCTAGGGTCTATGCAAACTCTAGAGCAACCAACTCACTAGAACCCTTCAATTTCTCAAAATAACTCAACCACCCCACATTTTGAAAAATTTCTAGAGCTTCCAGGTACTATAACAACATGTTAACAAAATCAGGTTCATGTCTTAGCGTCACTCCTCCTATGGTTGCCTAGAACTGTAACTACTTGATACTGATAAAGACCCGTTACAAAGATGCATTGGCATACATAGACACTTGCTAAGGAGAATGTTGTAACACAACAATTACTCCCTTTTTACCAAATTGGGTCTTTTAGTTCTCATGAGAAAATACTTCGGACAGTTCCATCAATTTCTAAAAATGGGAGTAAAAATAATAATGCAAAATAATGATGGCAAGGGAAATGATACTAAAAAGTGATGATGATTACCATAATGGTAAAAGTAATGACATTTGTAAGGTCTCATCATACGTTATTATGGTAAATTGAAGTGAATGTTCATCAAGCCATATCTAATTAATTACAAAAGTCTTCCTCGGCATGTGTAACAAAAAAAGTCATATATAATGCCACAATGAAGAGAAAAATAGGACGTTACAAAGGAAGCTACAAAGGAATCTAAACAGGAAGCTAAAATGGGCATTGAAAACAATGGCATAACTAGGAGCAAAATTGTATGCTACACAGGAAGTTATACATGAAGCCACATCAGGAGCTAAAGGAGAGGCTAAATTGGGTGCAAAATATAGTGCAAAAGATGATGTAAAATATCACTGAAATTTGAAATTTTTTGTTTATGGTCGGTTTCAAAAATGCCAAAATTTACGCCATCCCAATAAATAGTGCCAGTTCTTTCAAAAAGGTGGATAAAAATACACTAAAATAGTTAGTGGAAGTAAAAAAGGGAGCTAAAGAGGAAGCTAATCACAGCAGTTTTTTGTAGTGACTAATAAAGCATTGAACCTTGGCTTTCTCATCCTTGAGATATGGCATGTACCTCAACAACTCAAGAAATTTGGTAATATACTCTTCATTTGAAAACTACCCCAACTTCAACTCATAAAACTCCTTTTCCTTGTTATCATAATATCTGTGTGATAGATATTTCACCCTGAAGATCTTTTCAAACAACTTTGAAGTCAGCCTTTCTTCTAATAAGCCTTTCACAATTTTCAAATATTCCCACCATATGTATGATCTCCCCTTCAGACAGTAGGTGGCTACCTTTGCCTTCATGTTCTCAAAATAGTCATGAAGTATGAAGAAATTATTCATCCCAAGCAGCCAAGCTTTTGCATCTTCAGACTTCTTCACCGCCTCATCAAATGTTGGTGGTTTGGCCTTCCTAAACTCTTCGGGCATATAGAACCTTCACTTCTTCCACTAGTAATGATGATGGGAGTAATGAAAATGAGCGTAAAGATGATAATAGTGATTCCCATTAGTGTTGGTTCTTCCCTCTGGGGTACTTAACGGTGCATTTCCCTTCATGGTATCCTCACTTTCCTCCTATTCATCTAACTAGATTTTCTACCATCCACTCCATTTGTTTTGTCTTTTAATTTGAAAGGGATTAGCTTGGCTCTATGACCATCCTCGAGCTCATGATTTTCTATCATTTTAAGTCTGAGAGGGTTTGCAATATGACTATATTCACTTCCACTTGCCTCTCCTGGACCTTTACTAATATTTCACTATCCACTTTGAAGCTTCTTAACTAAACCTCCAAACTTCTCAAGGTGTCCAACTAGCCAAGAGAGTTGGTTCCTTCCATGTTTCCCACTGATCCATCTTCCTCATTCATTCTTTCCCCTTCAAGTCTGCCTTGTGACCTATCAGAGTTGTACTTGACCATTCATGTTCTCATCCTTTAAATCATTGTTGCTTGTAATGTGTTTTCATTCAAACACAACTATTAGGTGCATAACATCATAATCAAATAGAAAAAATCTTAACCTTAAAATTTCTCTCTCAGAGTTGCCATAACAGTCTAGATGCAAAAAAAAATCCATGTTAGTACATCAATCAACCTCAAAATATTATTGATCATCAGTTTTATGTTGCATATGAAATCATAATCAGTTAATTTCAAACTGGATTTTAACACCTAAACATCAGGTTCGTTATTTTCTAAAAGAATCATTATGAAATTTTTCACAAGAATTCTGCTACTAGCTTTCTCATGACAGAGCCCATCCAATTCAAGCATTGAACCTAGATGCTCTGATACCACATTGTAACATCCCCCCGCCCTTCCTATCCCCATATCCCAACTAGAGTTATTAGAAGTTAGTCACTCTGTAGATCCAACTCCCAAGTTATTGTTATGGGAATGGGACCTCAAATCTTGACCTTCCCTAAATTTTTAAAACTCCTTTCCTACACCATCACTACGATCATCTCATTGAGATAATTTCAACGATATAAGCCTTGCTTCAATTTGAATTATAAATTGAAATTTATACCTTCTTAAAGAGATACTTGGGTTACCTTCCACATCGCTTTTACCCCACACATGGCAACTACCTAATCTTCCATGTATTAGGTGACTCAAGGCACCACCATCATGGACAGACCACGTGGAATTCAATCTCAAATACTAGTCAGAATTCATCCTTACTTACTAGCACACTCTTTCCTTTTTCCATTTCTGGGCCCAACCCCTGACATTCGACTTAGTCGTGGTCAACCCTTCTCTATAGCATGGTAATAAATTGGACTGAGGTCAGTCCCAACCCTTGACTCTCTAACTCCTCGACTTGCCTGCATCCTAACTCCCAATGATTGTACAACTAGTCTGATTCAAGTCAGGCAGACACCTGCCACTAATTTTCCTACCTAGACAATCTCTTGAGCCTCGACCTGTGGCTCCAGAAAAAATTACATTTCCAAGCCATTTTCTGCATTTTACATAGTTTAAAAGGTTTCTTCCCTTCACAATTTTTTTGGACTTTTCTCAGGTCTTTTGAGCGTCGATAATAGCACTTCAGATCACTAAAATCTAGAGAAAAATTAAGAATGTCTTGATGAAAATTCCCTCAAATAAATTCACTAAAATAAAACCACTTCTAGGAGCAGTCCTTCTTATGAATACAAATATCAAAACCTCCCTTCAATAATAGGAATTCTACCCTCCTTAACTCTATCATCCTCACCACATGAACAATAAATAAAAAAAGGCATTAGTCGCACCTGCATATCCCATTACTCAGTAGAAATTACACAATCAACCATAGGAGTTACCAACAACAGATATACAAAAACCTTATGATAAAAATGGGTTAGTTACATGACATTTATTCATCACAAGATGACAACCAGTCTGCAGGGACAATTAGATTCATAGCACAAACACTGTACCAGTGAAAACACAACACTATCATAGGAGGACAACTCCCTAGTAAACATTTTAGAATAAGGCCATTAATCTCATGAAATACGTGTATCATCAATACATCCTTATATGGATCATAACCATCCATTCAATAGATAAACACAAGTAAGGAAAACTTGTCTTACATTCAATAACATACTAATCATTTACATGGTAACATGAATTCCACACAAAATATGTACAAGGAAACTTATCTTAAATTGTAATAAGGATGGGCAACTAAGTTATGGACTTCAACTCTCCACCCAACCATAGACAAGTTGTTTCCAAGCTACTTGTAGTTGTCAACCCTAAGCCAGATTCTAGGGACTAAGGTGGTCTTGCTCAAGGGAATAAATACTAACTAGCGACTAAAACAGGGACTCTAGAAGTCCCCCTACCTCCACCCACCAACTACTTAGCAATTAATTAGTGTACAGGAAATCAAGAAGCATGTTTCCTCCACACTCTAGCTATCCAATAGTAGCCAAACAATACATAGGGAATCCATAGGCTGGTTGCCTAACCCTCTATTCAATAAAAATAAACCAAGCACAGGGAATCTAGAGGCCTGCTTCCTCCACCCTCCAACTATCCAATAGTGTGCACACACACATACTCCACAGAGTCAAGAAGCTTCACCTCCAGCCTAAGAACATGCAACATAACGGTTCCACCAAATTAAGGGAATCTAGAACCCACTGCCACACAGTGGTTCCGCCCAATGAAGGGAATCTAGAACCCACTGCCAAATAAGATAACAAGCACTGGAGACTCCATAATTTACTTTACCATGAATCTAAGGGATAAACCTCTACCCCATAGGATATTTTTATTTTATTTTTTATTTTTTTAATAGGGTTATTTTTATTTTTATTTCGATGGAGTTGAGTTTACATTACATTACATTAGTCTGTTTATTTAATTTCTTTTATTTTTATGTAATTTGACCAAGTCAAAATGTTTACAGAGCATGACATTATGACATTACAACTTCCATACTCGCATCGAGAGTGTCTCTAGATGCAACAAGAGTTGTTCAGAAAACTAAGCTATATGAGAAGTGTTCAAAAAAGTTAGCATAACACAATGAAAATAGTGAAGTTAGAATTTTATATAATTTAATAGAATTTTATATATTTAAGTATTTTTGTTTATAATATTAAATAAATTTTATTGTATGAAAGCCTTTTGACATGTTAGTATTATTTATGAATTAGTTGTATATTGTGTAATAATGATAGTTGGCGTGATGGAAGTTACCAACTCTTCATAATTTTTTGTGTCAGTTAAAAAAATTAGTTAAAATTTTTGTAAATTAATAATTATTATTATTAAATTAATAATTTAGATAGAAATATAAATTATTAAATAAAATATTAATACAAAATTAAAAGGAAAAAAATGTTAAATATAATGTGAGCTGGTATCTAATATGCTTACCTTATTATTTCAAACTAATGATATATTGTCTTTTCAAAGACAAATAAAGCAATCATTTGATTCTATTGAATCAACAAATTCTTAATGTGAGCATGCTACATAATACAATGGTTGTGCATTTCATTGATCTTAGAGTAAGCTTGCATAAGTCTCTTCTTGTTAAAATGAATTAGCTCTTTGCAACTTCTCAAAATTATTTTAGATTTGTAGATATCACTTTTGTCGTGTCCATGTTGGGATCATTTCCTATCCGATATAAATGACCTAAATCCATAATGAAAAAACCATTTTGATTCTAGCTTCTAAGGAGAAACATTTTTTGGGATTGCAAAGTAGGAAATAACTTGAATAGGGTTAATGACTACAAACTTATAAATTTCATGGAAAATTCATTAAGAATAGATCTTAAACTTAAGGATGGATTCCAAATGGAACTAAGTTAAAGACAGATAAAACAATTTCGATACTGGAAATAGCAAGAGATATCATAAACTAGAGAAGCCTCGAGATGGACCTGTCTAATTCTGTGTATTTTTCCACATGCTTACTTGAAGTAGGTTTCCCCAATTGTTGCCTAGTGATTATATGCTTAGGAAGATACAAAATAAAGGATGGTAAAAAAAAAGGGATCGAAATTAAAGAGATCATACAAATGATAATAATTGACTAAGGGAAGGGAAGGAGCTACTTTAATACAACTAGACTCCTTCACATAAACTTTATCAAACCAAGAGAGTGATGTGCCTACCCCAAAAGGAAAAATTCTAGGTTTCCAAAAGGGAATAGAGACTGAAAAATAATCAAATGGAGACATACATTTTATACACTGGGGTTGATTCTCCAAAAGCTAGAAAAATTCTGTTAAACCAAATCTAAAACCATCAATCTTAACTTACATCTATGGGATATAAGATGTAGTACTATCGATTTTTTCAATAGTATTCCATTCTCAAGGTCTAAAGCTATGCTAGCCCACTTGTTCGCAACATAGTTGAGGTGTCCTTTGACATGGAAATAGGTGGAATGTGAAAAGAGATTGGAATCCTTTTTAATCTAAATGATAATGTTTATATTCCAAAATATGATACCACCCTATTTGTTTTGTTTCCACATATATATGAAAAAACAAATCATAATGAGATAGCATGCTTCATAACCAACAAATATACAACCAAGGGGTGATCACCTAGACAAACACATGCTAGAAGAACACTAAATCAACAAGCACAATCACCTAAGGAGAAGTGAGATTCACCCCCACCAAAGCCCTCCTTCAAACGATCCAATGCCATCTAAAAAAACTCCATGAAAATGTATCCAGAAAAAACAACTCCATGATGTATCCTCAAGTAAGTCCAATAATTCTAAATACCAAAAACAATTCAACCTTATAAAAATCACAAAACCTCATTCATTATTAAATATAACATTCTCATCAACTAAATTATCAAAACATGTTAGCAAATCTTTCGTAGAAACACTTCTAGCTTAATAAATATAGTAATATCATAATTGAACTCTCACCATGAAATTATCATGGTCTAAATCTCATCTTTAAAAAAGTTGGATCCCAACAAGTTAAAAAACAAGACCCCTCCTCATGTAAAAACATTTAACACAAAACACAAGAGTTTAACGTAAATCAGACATGAAACCGACAAAAATAATTTATGTGGAACTTACACGCTGCCAATATCCTTATTTATTTAAGAGACCCGTCGATCAAAAGGACCACCAATGATCCGCTAATCATTTGGATATCATTTAAATCTCCGCTAATCATTTGCACATCCGCCAATAGATCGCAAAATGGCTTCAGATGGTGTTCCAAAAGAATATCTGGATGTGGTGTTCCAAGAATTTGCTTATGATCCCGTTCGACTCCCACATGCAGAAGACCCTGCTCAGCTGCTATACAACCGCAGGACACTCGAGACAATCTGGGTGACCAAACACGAGACCATCAATCCATATACCAGCCGGCCTTTCCACATCAACAATGTCATTCCCCAAACTGAGTTGAGACAAGAGATGCATCGATACATCACTAGAAACAGAATCCCAGGGCTTCAGGTAATTCTGGATTATACTAAACTCTTAAACCAGACTGAAATGACACGTCTATTGAAGGATTTGGTGTCCCATTATCAGAAGAAGAACGGAAAGAAGGAAGAGGCGTATTGGAAGGTGTTGTGGCAGAAGCTCAACCTGATCCGTCTATATTGCGAGTACGGGGAATGGAACAGGGAACTGTTTTCGTTAATCCAGGGATACCATTACTTGTTCATGGTGGTCGATACACAGCTACAGTGTTCATACTCTTTAAGTGAAGAAACGAAGGAAGTTTGCAGAGAAGTGGGCAGGATAGTCGATATCGTCGGCTTCAGACTCGTGGATTTGCTGACAATACCTGAAAAATCAATATTGGCGTTCGTACATATTCTGTCTTATCTTGGAAAATCCAGGTATTTGAAAATCCAGAGCATGGTCCTAAAAATTTACTATCAGATGTTTTATCACAATATCAATTATCCTCTTCTAAACGAGGGAACAACCATAGTTCCTTGTGTCATCGAAATTACTCTCAAATTGTTAGGGCGCCACAATTCGAGGGATGAAATCATAAATGAAGATCTCCACAATGGGACGGGGATCCTGAAAGCGGCGTGGATGTGGAGGAGGTTCACTTTGCTCCTTTTTGACAATTACGTGGACGTTCTTGTGAAAGTCGTAATACTCTGCATTTCCCGTTATGAAGAACATCTACTTTCTTCCCCACGGGGAGGGGCACATTGTATTGGTAAAGCACTTAACCGAGGGTTGGAATTAATCGAAACCTTACTGAAGGCAGAAGAATCTGAAGTTTATGAGTATGTGAAGCAGAAAAAAAGGTTTCAAGAATTGTGTTGAAATTATAATTTCAACTGCAGTGAACAGAACAGCAGCAACAGCTACTTTACTTATTTGTCCTGATCCAGCGCCTCACATTTATTCCCGATCCTTTAAGTCACCGCCATTACCATATTTTCACTCTTTAATTATTTTTGTGTTCCGAAGGAGAAAGATCAGATCGAGCGCCACACCATTACTTCTCAACAACCATATTAATGAGTAGAACGGCTGAAAGAGAAAAGAACCAGCCTCGAGCCAACGCAGCATTTATCAGCCATAGATTTCATCACCACCGACTCAAAAAATACAGCAAAATATCAGATTTCGTTCATTATGAGCAGCAGAGTACAGCAGAGATTTCATCAGCAAGTTAAAGCGGTGATGACCCTTTTCCACACTATAAAATGCAGACACAGCAATGTAGAAAACAGAGAAATAGAAATAGAAGTAGAAAAAAGAGGAAATAGATTGAGAGTTTTTTTTGTATTGAACAGCAGTGCTGAAATTGTAATTTTCTGAGATAGCTAGTTTGTGGAACTGAAGCGTTCTTGCTGTAATCCCTCTGTCAAGAGGAAGATGCTCTTTAGCATAATATTTTGTGAAGATCCCTCTATGTGAGGAAGACTTATTTTTATCAGTTAGTTTATCGTTTATAAATAGAAGTTTCTTTGTACGCGTTGTTGTTACACCGTAAGTCAAAAATAGGCTTGACGTAAAAAATCACCGTTGTTGTTACACCAAAAGTAAAAAATAGTGTTGACTTAAAATCACCATTGTTGTTACACCAAAAGTAGTGTTGACGTCAAATCACCGTTGCTGTTACACCGTAAGTCGAAAAATACTTGACGTCAAAAAAATTACGTTGCTACAACACCACGAACAGCAACTGCAAAAAAAAAAAAAAAACAAACAAACAAACAAGCAAAAGAAACAAAAAAGAACAAAAAAACAAAAAAAAAAAAAAAAAAAAAAAAAAAACAAAAAAACAAAAAAAAACAAAATTGCGTTGCTGCAACACCAGTTACGGCAAAGCGATTTTTTTTTTCTGTTTTCGCTATATTAAAACATAGTATTATTTTGATCAATTTTTTATCCTGAGGCAAAGTAGAGTATTATTTTATGCTCTGTTCTTTTGTTTTTGAATTATCAGATATTCCGAAAACAGAGTATTACTCTTTGTTCATATCTTTTTTTGTTGTTTCGGAATTTATCAGAAAATTCCCAACAGTGGTAACAGAGGATTTTTCCACTGTATTTTGTTTGGAATAACCAGAAATTCCCAACATGGTACCAGAGCTTGTCCAGGCTCTTTGAAGACATCAAAGAAGCTGAAAGAAGATTTCTTGCTGCAGCAAATTATCCAGCAGAGCGAAAATGCTGTCAAGGTATTTTTCAGATTAGTTTTTTGTGTAGCTGTTGAAGACAATTAAGTGATTTTTTTTACACATTAAAGTATTGAAAGAATGGCCAGCACCAGCGTGGGTATGTTTAATACCCAGCTTCCACAGTTCAATGGGAAAAACTATGACTACTGGGCAATAACCATGAGAGCCCTGTTTGCCTCACAAGATTTATGGGAACTTGTTGAATATGGATTTGAAGAGCCAGCAAATGAAGAAGAGTTTATTGGATTAACTCAGGCAGAGAAAGAGTTGTTGAAGAGCAATAAGAAGAAGGACTCAAAAGCCCTTGTATTCTTATATCAAGCAGTGCATGAGACTGCGTTTCCAAGGATAGCAGCAGCAAAGACATCCAGAGAAGCATGGCAAACTCTCAAGACAGCCTATTAAGGTATGGAGAGAGTGAAGACAGCAAAACTATAGTTGCTGAGGAAAGATTTTGAGAACCTGTGTATGAAGGAGTCAGACAATATTGACTCATTCTTCACACAAGAAATTGGTTTGGTCACACAAATAAGGTCTCATGGAGAAACTCTTGAAGAAAGAAGGATTGTAGAGAAACTATTGAGGTGCCTACCCTCAAAGTTTGATGTGATTGTTACCACCATAGAAGAGACAAAGGATCTCTCAAATTTTTCAGTTGATGAACTTCATACATCATTGATAACACATGAGCAGAGGTTGAGTAGAAATGAAAACTCATCTCTAGAGCAAGCCTTCAAGACCCGGATGTCATTTGGAAGAGGAAGAGGTCAAGGCAGAGGAAACAAGAGAGGAAGAGGCAGAAGCCAATACAGAGGTGGAAGAAACAGTTCAACAAACATTCAAGGAAGAGGCAGCAATCCAAATCAGAACCAAGGCCATGGAAGCAGCCAACAAAGTGGACAACATCATGCTCAAGGACAAAGGTATGAAAAATCCAATGTCCAATGTTATTATTGTAAAAAATATGGGCACTATGCAAATGAATGTAGGAAGAAGCAGCATGATATGAGTAATAGATCTAGTGCAAATATCACTAGAGAAAATATCAGTCAAGATAATGTGTTGTTAGTTTGTAATATGGCTGAAACAAATAGTGAGGATATATGGTTTCTAGATTTTGGGTGCAGCAACCATATGACAGGAAACATAGCCCTGTTTCCTGCTTTAGATCAGAGTGTGCAGTCACAAGTCACACTTGGGACTGATAGTAAAATTTCTGTTATGGGAAAAGGAGAAGTTAAAATATTTACAAAGAAAGGTGAAAAGAAAACCATAGCAGATGTCTACTATGTTCCCGGAATGAAGTGTAACCTCTTTAGTATTGGATAGCTTGTTCAGAAGGGTTACATTGTTTTCTTTGAGAATGATGTATGCACCATCATGGATAGATTACCCAGCAAACGTTGTATTGCTGAAGTGAAGATGACAAGGAACAAGATGTTCCCTCTCAGAATAAGGGCAAATTTGAAAAACAAAGAAGTAATTGTAGCAGTGACACAAGAGGCTCTCCAAAGCGTACCAAAGGATGAAAATTGGTTGTGGCATTTGAGATTTGGACATCTCAACTTTGGAGGTCTTAATTTGTTGAGTAGAAAAGGAATGATAAGAGGATTACCATTGATAGAAAATCCACACAACCTTTGTGAAGGTTGTATATTGGGGAAACAACACGGAGAAAGTTTTCCAACTGGGAAAAGCATAAGGGAAAAATCACCCTTAGAAATTATCCACTCATATTTACGTGGACCGATGCAAGCTCCATCACTTGCAGGCAGCCAATATTTTCTAACATTTATTGATGACTTTACCAGAAAGACTTGGGTTTATTTTCTGAAGAATAAGAGTGAAGTGTTTGAAAAATTTCAAAATTTCAAAGCACTTGTAGAAAATCAAAGTGGGTTGTGTATCAAGGTTTTGAGAACTGACAGAGGAGGTGAGTATATTTCCAAAGAATTTTTATGTTTTTGCAGAGAAAATGGAATTCATAAGCAATTTACAGCAAGGTACACCCCACAGCAAAATGGAGTTGCTGAAAGGAAAAATAGAACAATCATGGATATGGCGAGGAGCATGTTGAAGGCAAAGCATTTGCCAAATGATTATTGGACTGAAGCTGTACATTGTGCAATATATATTTTGAATAGGTGTCCTACAAAAGCAGTAATGAATAAATGTCCAGAAGAAGCATGGAGTGGGAGAAAGCAAGGAGTCACCCACATGAAAGTTTTTGGTTGTGTGGCTTATGCACACATTCCAGATCAGCTAAGGAAGAAATTGGACAGCAAAGGGGAGAAATGTATTTTCATTGGATACAGTGAGGAATCCAAAGCTTACAGGTTGTATATCCCATCCACCAAGAAGTTTTTTGTGAGCAGAGATGTTCAATTTATTGAGGAGGAAGCTTGGGATGGAAGCATAGAGAAAACAGTTAATGTTAAAAATTGTTTGTCTCATAATGATGAAGATGAGGAGTTGGCTGAAACACATCCCCAAACAGCAGCATCAACACCAGAACAGCAAGAGACACCCTTGAGGAGAAATGAGAGTGCTTCTCCAAGCACACCACAAGGAGGAAATTCAAGTGCATCTACAAGCACTTGCACACCAAATGAAAGAGGTAAGAAATTCAGAAATTTAAGTGATATTTATGATGAAGGTATGAATTCCCTGTTTGCCTTGTATTGTCATGTTGATGACCCTGTTCATTTCGAAGAAGCAATTAAAGATAAGAAATGGATAGAAGCTATGGATGAGGAGATGAATGCCATAGAAAGAAATAAGACATGGGATTTAGTTGAGCTACCAAAAGGTAAAGAAGTCATTGGAGTTAAATGGGTCTACAAGACCAAGAGTAATGTTGAAGGCAAGATAGAAAGGCACAAGGCAAGACTTGTTGTCAAGGGATACAAGCAGCAGTATGGGAGAGATTATGAGGAGACTTTCGCTCCGGTTGCAAGAATGGAAACCGTGAGAGCAGTGCTGTCCATAGCAGCACAAAACAAATGGAAAGTTTACCAAATGGACGTGAAGTCAGCATTCTTGAATGGAGTATTAATGGAAGAGGTTTACATTGAGCAACCTCTAGGCTATGAAAAGAAAGGCCAAGAGCACAAAGTTTGCAGATTGAAGAAAGCTCTTTATGGGCTGAAGCAAGCGCCAAGAGCGTGGTATAGTAGGATAGATTCCTATCTACTGGAGAACGGATTTGAGAAGTGTGAGGGAGAACCCACTGTTTACATCAAAGAAAAGGACGGTAAAATTTTAATTGTTGTGTTATATGTTGATGATGTGATTTTTACAAGTAATGATGACTACCTCATTGAAAATTTCAAATCAGTCATGAAAGAAGAATTTGAGATGACTAACATGGGTTTGCTGAGATACTTCTTAGGAATAGAAGTAGATCAAAATAAAAATGGAATTTTTATTTCACAGGCAAAATATGTAAATGAAGTGTTGAGCAGATTTAACATGCAGGACATCAAGGCAGCAATCACTCCCACGGTGATGGGATTAAAACTCAGCAAAGAGGACAACAGCAAGGATTTTGACCCTAGCATGTACAAGAGCATAGTTGGCAGCCTTATGTATTTAACTGCAACTAAGCCAGACATAATGTATGTTGTTAGTTTAATTTCCAGATTCATGGAGAAGCCAAAAGAAACACATTGGTAGGCAGCAAAGAGAATTCTGAGGTATGTTAAAGGTACAAAAAACTATGGCATATTTTATACTGTTTCAGAATGTTCAAATTTAGTTGGATACACAGATAGTGATTGGGCTGGAAGTGTAGATGACCGGAAAAGCACATCTGGTTACATTTTTCACATAGGTTCAGGAGCCATTTCATGGGCTTCCAAGAAACAGCCAATTGTGGCATTGTTTACAGCAGAAGCAGAGTACGTGGCAGCTACAGCAGCAGCATGTCAAGTAGTTTGGATGAGGAGAATGTTGAGAACTCTATACCAGGAGCAGGCAACAGCAACAGTTATTTTTTGTGACAATAGCTCAGCTATTGCATTATCCAAGAACTCTGTATTCCACAAGAGAACAAAACACATAGACACAAAGTTTCACTACATCAGAGAATTGGTGAACAATGGAGAAATCGTTTTACAACATTGCAGGACTCAGGAACAGGTTGCAGATATTCTGACAAAGCCATTGGACCAGAAAAGTTTTGAGTTTTTAAGGAAACTTCTGGGTATGACTGATAACCCAGCAGTTGAAATTAAAGGGGAGTGTTGAAATTATAATTTCAACTGCAGTGAACAGAACAGCAGCAGCTACTTTACTTATTTGTCCTGATCCGGCGCCCCACATTTATTCCCGATCTTTTAAGTCACCGCCATTACCATCTTTTCACTCTTTAATTATTTTTGTGTTCCGAAGGAGAAAGATCAGATTGAGCGCCACACCATTACTTCTCAACAACCATATTAATGAGCAGAAGGGCTGAAAGAGAAAAGAACCAGCCTCGAGCCAACGCAGCATTTATCAGCCATAGATTTCATCACCACCGACTCAAAAAAAATACAGCAAAAGATCAGATTTCGTTCATTATGAGCAGCAGAGTATAGCAAAGACTTCATCAGCAACTTAAAGAGGTGATGACCCTTTTCCACACTATAAAATGCAGACACAGCAGTGTAGAAAACAGAGAAATAGAAATAGAAGTAGAAAACAGAGGAAATAGATTGAGAGTTTTTTTTGTATTGAACAGCAGTGCTGAAATTGTAATTTTCTGAGATAGCTAGTTTGTGGAACTGAAGCGTTCCTGCTGTAATCCCTCTGTCAAGAGGAAGATGCTCTTTAGCATAATCTTTTGTGAAGATCCCTCTATGTGAGGAAGACTTATTTTTATCAGTTAGTTTATCGTTTATAAATAGAAGTTTCTTTGTACACGTTGTTGTTACACCGTAAGTCAAAAATAGGCTTGACGTCAAAAATTACCGTTGTTGTTACACCAAAAATAAAAAATAGTGTTGACTTAAAATCACCGTTGCTGTTACACCAAAAGTAGTGTTGACATCAAATCACCGTTGCTGTTACACCATAAGTCGAAAAATATTTGACGTCAAAAAAATTACGTTGCTGCAACACCACAAACAACAACTGAAAAAAAAAAATAAATAAAAAAAAAAAAATAAAAAAATAAAAAAAAAATGCGTTGCTGCAACAACAGGTACAGCAAAGCGATTTTTTTTCTGTTTTCGCTATATTAAAACAGAGTATTATTTTGATCAATTTTTTATCCTGAGGCAAAGTAGAGTATTATTTTATGCTCTGTTCTTTTGTTTTTGAATTATCAGAGATTCCGAAAACAGAGTATTACTCTCTGTTCATATCTTTTTTTGTTGTTTTGGAATTTATCAGAAAATTCCCAACAGTGGTAACAGAGGATTTTTCCAGTGTATTTTGTTTGGAATAACCAGAAATTCCCGAAAAATTGGACATAGTCAAAGATATGGTTGGAATGGTGGAATATGTTGTCGCTTGGGTGATATTCAAACCATCTCACATTCAATTCGGTTTAATTATTACAGTGGAACTTCTGAAAAGCAGTCGTAGAAATCTCAGACAAAAAGAGATTGATGTTTTTGCAGATTTTCTTCAAAGTGATGTTGCGAAGAAATATAGTACACATGTTAGGCAGTTGCTTCGCAACATTACAACAATGGCTGCTTCTAGCTAGAAATGATGGATAACTTCAAGATTGTGTGAGGTCCTGTAAATTTCGATGTATTATAAGGCACCCTCTATCTCGACAGGAAAATTATATATAGCTGACCACAAAAGTACAGGATAGTTGTCTGTGATTGTGGGTAGAAGTTATTAGTGTGGTGAGTTTATAGATTCTCAACCATGTATAAATTGAAGCAATTGAAGCTTTCTGTGAATGAAATATCAAGCTCCATATGTGAGTTTTCTCCTCTGATACTGGTGGCATATGTGAGTTTTCTCCTCTGATACTGGTAGCAAGGTAGCAAGGCTTCCTTCCTTCTATGCGAAACCCTACCCCTCCCTTCATGTGTGACTTAAGGCCTGTAAAATTTGGCCAGTGCTGCATTTGCGGGCTCTATTTATTTGTATTTATGGTCCGTTTTGGTATCATGGTTTTTTTATTGCTTTGTCTGCAATGCAATTGATGTCATTACCCTATAGGTAATGAGGGCTAACCTTTGGCTGATATTTAGGGATTAGATTTTAAATAGGCTATTGGTGGAATATTAACATAAACGGGTTTAGTTGAACTTTCTTTATAATATATATCTTATAAAAAGATTCATAATTATTATAAATTATAAAGTTAATTTTAATATTTATTATTAAAATATTATTTTTCATAAACTAACAATTAAATAAATAAATTGATGATGGTGATGATGGTTAACATCCACTGAGACCAAACTTTGGTCTATCGGACCTAAAGAAACAAATTATTTAGTTTGATTTAAGATTTTATTCCCATGCTCAAAAAGTTTGGAGAGAAGCCTCCCAAGTTCACTATAATCTTGACATCGTAAAAGACTAGGAAGGTCACTATAATTTTGACATCGTAAAAGACTAGGAAGGTCAGTATTGCAATAAAGATTATGAAACTAAGATCTAATGTGGTTGTACGCGGGGCACTTTAAGAAGAAGTGATTTTCATCCTTGACATTCATATTCTCACAGAGTTGTCAGATCCTTTCCATCCATGGTGTTTTAGAAACTGCCCAACGACCCATTTTACTATGGAGCTCATGAGAGTTCGTTCTAATCTTGGCTATATTAATTTTCTTCTTTGAGGTAGTTAAAACAGAGAGATAATTTTGATATTCTAGGGTGGGGTTGATGACCTCCTTATAATATCTTAATTTTATTTTAGCTGCTAAATCTTTCTCACACGATATTTTTCTTTGATAGGGGAAAGACCGACCTCTATAAGGAGAATAGGATAGGAACAATGTAAACTTTGAAACGGAAACTATAAACTCAAAACGGGAACTCTGGCCAAAAAAACCCTGTAAAAACATCAAAAACAGTGCTAAAAACGAAAAGTGTTGGTGCTGAAATAACACCTTTTTTTTTCTAGAGTAAACTTTCAACATGTTTTAAAAATGGCAGTGAACCAATTTTTTGTGCAAAAATTGTCAAAAAAACACCCTCAAAACGAAGTGTTGATGTTCAAATAACATTTCGTTTTTTCAATGGTAAATTTTGTGTAAAAAACACCTTCAAAACGAAAAGTGTTGACGCTGGGATAATAAAAAAAATTTAAGGGTAAAATTTCAACATTTTGAAATAATGGCATAAAATATTTTATCATGACCCCGAAAAATATTAAAATTTCAAAAAAATAATGAAAACATAAAATAAAAATCAAATTAAAACAATGAAACAACACAAAAAAAAAGTAAAAAAAAAATAGCAAAACATAAATTAAAATATATACTAAAAACAAAACATAAAATAAAAATAAAAAACAAAAAAAATCAATCATAAAAATGTAAAAAAAAAACAAAATTAACCTATAAAATATAAGAATTAAAAAACTAAAAAAAATTACAAATTATAAACAAATAAATAGTAAAAAAAACATATTTGACCAAAAAAAAAAACAAACAAATATATAAACCATACAAAAATTTGGAAAAACATAAAAAACAAAATTATATATATATATATATATATATATATATAAAGAAAGTTAAATAACTAAAAATTAAAAAAATTAAAAAACATTAGAAAAACGACAAAAAAAAAAACAAACAAACAAACTAAATTAAACAAAAATAGAGAATTAAACCAAAAAAAAATTTAAAACTAGTAAAATTAATATTAAAAACATTAAAAAAATAAAATAAAATAAAATAAATAAACTGAAATTACTAAAAAACTAAAACTAAAAAACATGAAAATTTTAAAAATATATGTCTTTTTAAATTAAAAACAAACAAAAGAAATTAAAAACATTATAAATGTATACAAAAATGTGTTTTTCATTTAAAAAAATAAATAAAATTGTTTTTTTAATAAAATTTTCATTGTTAAACAATTTTATTTTTTTTTTCAAAATTTAAATTTAAATTTTGTTTTTATATTATAAAAAAAAAAGTTTAATGCCCCTGCCTGCAACCCGGTGGGGGCGCAGCCGTGGGCGGAGGGCTGCACGTAGCCCCTCCACCCACGGCCGCGCCCCCACCGGGCCGCGGGTGGGTGGTTGTCCAATTCCCATGCAACCCCTTCGCCCACGGCCTTGCCCCCACCGGGCGGCAGGAGGCTCGCTAATTTTTTTTATATATAAAAATTAAAAAAATAATAATAATAATTGAAATTTAAAAAAACAACAACAACAACATAAAATTTTGTTTAGAAAAAAAAAATTAAATTTTTAGTGTTTTTATTTATTCGTTTTTTAATTAACAATGAAAATCTTATGAAAAAAACAATTTATTTTAAAAAAAAATCAAAAACACATTTTTTTATATGTTTATAATGTTTTTTAATTATTATTTTTTTTGTTTTTAATTTAAAAAGACATATATTTTTAAAATTTTCATATTTTTTTAGTAATCATTATTTTATTTTTAATATTAATTTTACTAGTTTTTAATTTTTATTTTTTTTGTTAATTCTTTATTTTTGTTTAATCTAGTTTGTTTTTAATTTTATTTTTTTTCCTAGTTTTTTTAAATGTTTTTTTAATTTTTCTATTTTTAGTTACTTAACTTTATATATATATATATATAGATATATATATATATATATATATATATATATATATATATTTTTTTTTTTTTTTTAATTTTTTTTTTCCAAATTCTTTATGGTTTATGGGAATTTTTTTTTTAAGTTTTTTATTTTTTTTGTTTGCCTTTTTTTATATATATTTTTATATTTGTTTTTTTTAACTAATCAATATTTAAAAAAAAAAAAATGAAACAACTTGAAAATTCGTTAAGTAATCATAATTTAAAAAAAAAATGGAGATAATAAATTTTAAAGTGTGAAAAATAAGTCCTTTAAAAAAATGTATGCTGCATCAACACGTTGCATCTACACATTTTAAAATCAGCATGAAAATCACTAATATTTAAAAACAAATATTTATATCTGATACATAAGAAAATTTAAAACGTCAAAAATATGCTCCCAACAAAAAGAAGTGTATTCTGTTTAACCACTTTTGAAAATCGGGTCACGTTTTTACTACCCCTATGAAACGAGTAATCGTATCGGTTATTTAAAGTGCCAAAAACTATGCTCTAAAAAAAATGTGTTCTACATCGCCCCTTTTCAAAATCCGGTCAATTTTTTGCTATCTCTACGAAATGGGTAACAGTATCAATTCTTGTTTCAAAGTTTACATTGTTTAGGGTGTATTGCTTTTAATTTTGAGGTTATACATTTAAAAAGTTTCTGGATTTTCTCAATATTTCTCCAGGATTCTCTAGAGATGTTGCAAACCCAAACCTCACATCCATATAAGACAATAGGAGTGTCTAAAGTTTCAAAGATGAACTTCTTTCTATCCCACATTACGAGGTTTGTCATTTTATAATTATTTTCAAGACCAAAATAAGCTTTCCACCCCCCATTAATCATTTTCTCAATGCTATAGTTCCAGTTGAGCCTGTGATGAATATCAATTCCTACATACTTGTATGAAGACACTTCCTCCAAGTTACTATTGTCATACATAATATCAGCATAAGTGTCCTTCTTGGATTTGATAATCATAACTTTTGTTTTGTCAGTGTTAACAGTCATACCCATGGTAAGAGCAAAAATCCTTAAGAAGTCTAAGTTGCTTATCAAGATCAGATGGGCACCTTGCGAGAAGAACAATATCGTTAGCATAGAGAAGAAGGATGATGACTCTCCTAGCTAAGATCGTGCCAGCACAACTTGCTTCTTCTAAGCAGCCTTCTGGCTTGTCGATGTAAATGCCAAATAGGGTAGGGGAGAGGGGGCAACCTTGTTTAACTTCGATATTACACTTTATATCTTTGGACCACCCCTCATTGCTCTTTAACTTGGCAATTACATTCTCGTATAACTTCATAGCGGTAGCTCTCAACTTGAAAGGAAACTTTAGCTCTTGTAATCTATTCCATAGGTTGTTTCTAGGAACCGTATCGAAAGCCTTTCTAAAGTCCACAAAGTAATAAAAGAGATTGGATTTATCATTGCAGCATTCCTCCACAATGATCCTAAGCATAACGAGGTGGTCCGTTGTTGAGTGATGCCTTCTAAAACCCGCTTGGCCTTTAGCCTGCTTACCTTCACTTTCAAGCCATATGCTCAACTTCTTTTCCAAAATAATACCATATAACTTGGCTAAGAGAGGGCTGATCATAATTGTCCGATAATTAGAGGGGTTATTTGTATCCCCACTTTTAAAAATAGGGATAATGAGGCTCTGAGTCCATGGTTTAGGGAACCCTTGCTTGACCGCTTGATTGAAAAGCTTGTGGATGTGGGGGATGAGGATAGGACCTCCAATTTTTAAGATTTCCACCTGGTAACCTTCAATGTCCTTAGCTTTCCCATTTTCCAGGCGTTTAACCCCAAAATCAATGTCTTCTAATGAGAAAAATTCTTTCGTTGTGAGTAGGGTTTCAAAGTTATCCATGACATTTGGAGATTCATAAAGCTTTTTAAGATAGGAATTCCAGTCGTGTAAAGCAATTTTATTATTATCTTTAGTTTTCCTAGTTAGAATCTGCCTCCAGAATTTCTTAGGAGCTACCTTAGAGTGGTGTAAGGGGCTCTCTTGTCTTTTACGAATGTACTGCCTTTATCTCATTTTAGTTAGGGCTTTGTATATTTTTATCTTGCCAATTTTAAGAGATTCATCAATAGCTTCCTTAATTGCTCTCCTCGCACTTTTACAATCTTTTTCATACCATGGGTTGGTTTTGCTATTTTTTTTATTACTTGAAACTACAATTGAGAACTTGTTAATAGAATATGAGAGGGTTGTAGTAAAATTATGATAGAGGTCTTCTATGTTGTTTATACTAGATAAAGGAAGCAAATTAGTTTTTAACTCATTTAGAAAGAGATCGTTTTTATTTCTCTCAAAGATTAAGTTCTTTTGGCTATAAAGATTATCTTCTATGGGATCCCTATGCATGATAAAATTGAGAGCTATAAGTGAAGGCCTATGATCAAATTCGGGCTCGTGGTCGTTTAATATGTCAAAATTTATTTTTTCGTTGTATAAAAGGAGATCGGAAATAACATAGTCTACCACGTTGCTACCAAGCCCATGGATGAAGGTCATCTAGCTAAAATTGGGTCACTTCTTTAGATCGTTGCAAATTATGAGATCCTGAGCACTACAGATCTTGACTAGCTTTGACCCAAACAAATTCTCCACGAGGTCTGTAGAGCTCCTTTTGTACTGGCTAGCCAGAGTAAGGTCTTTGTCTAAAGTCACCCATTAAAAGGATATTACCTTCATTCCTTAGTCTAGAAATATCATTCTTTAAACCATTGTAAGGACTATTACTATCTAGATTCTTTTTCTTATAGAAGTTAGAATTGATGGGGGGGAATAACATATTGCTATGTAGGTCTTTTTACCATTAATGTCAGTAATTTCTATCCAACTATATTGGTTGTAAGGGTCATTTTTATAAATCCTAGCGTGGGGGGAGATGTTCTTAATGTAACAAGCTATAACCCAATTCCTCTACGGGAGGATCACTTGTTCGAGGTAGACCATAGTGTAAAGCCATCTATGTTAGGGACCTTAGATTCTTCGTGCTCCCAAGTTTCAACAAGTAATATAATATCAACATCATTCGAGATCCAACTTAGCTTGGGGCCTTTGTCCCATGGAAAGCCCCAACAGTTCCAAGAAAGAATCTGGAGCATGTTGAATTGCTATTTATTACTATATTTTTGGTTTCTATCTCGAATAATAGCTTTTCTATTTCTAATTATTGCTTATTTTCCTTCCTTTCTAGCTTCTTTTAGCTTTTGAACCTCCTTTCTTAATCTGCTTGATCTTCTGGAATGAGATCTTCATTTATAAATATTCTCATTCCTTTTAGACTTGAGGTTTTACTAAGTATGATATACTTATGGTTAGTAGAGCTCGCCTTTATTTGGATCAACCTTCCTTTATCCTCAGTTAATTTCGCCAACCTTGTTGCTTCTGTGAGATACGTTGTTTCAATTTGTAATCCATTATGTAATTATGTCAGGGCTATGGCTAAAGTATCCTCGTCTACCTCCTCTTTCAAACTGAAGATTATAAGGTTCAAGGCCCTTTTTCATTTCATCTTTAATTGGTTTGATATCTAAATTATCTACCACACTATTTAAGGTGAGGTGGCTATTAACTTTTTCTTCTAGTTTTTTAATCATGTCCTTCATTTTAAGACTCTCTAAAGTATCAACATCTCCTTGCTGGGATGTTTGGTTTGTATCTTGGTTTTGTTTCTATAACCTGCAACCTAGTCTCCATTGCCTCCATTTTATTCTCCAATAGTTCTATTTTATTTTCTATTTGTTTTTGGATCTTGTCTTCAAGAGATGTGAATTTATTTTCCAGCATGGCTTCTATCTCTATTTGTAGCTTGACTTCTCTTTCTTCTCTACATTTCTCTAAAGACTTTATATTCTCATAAAGACTCTGTAGAGTAACTGTGTTAGGTCTACCTTTGGTAATCTTTGGTAGTTGTGGTGAATTATTTATACTTGAAAATATATGAGCAGATATGTATTAGAAAAAAGATAGTGAGCACCTGATATCAGCCCACAGACCAGATTGGATCTGGAAAGATGAATCGCTGAGACCGCAAAAATTGGATCAAAACCACATAGAGATCTATGAATACACCCGTATATTATTCGACGAACCACTGAGATGGCAGAACCATGCAAAACCACGCAGAGATCTATTTATATAATGATCAAGTGCCATAGAGATTAGGTAAGAGATGGCACCCCAAAACCACGCAGACACATATTTATAGAATGATGTAAGCGTCCTAGAGATTAGGTAAGAGATGGTACTGGATAATCGATGGCACCGCAGAACCATGCAGAGATCTATTTATATAATGATAGAGATTAGGTAAGAGATGGCACCGCAAAATTATAATTATAATAATAATTTTACCCTCCATTTTGATTGCTTTGTTTTAATTTTAGTCTGCTTTAATTATTATTTCTGTTATAGGATCTTGAACCATTAATCATTTTTTTATTTTTTTATTTTTTATTTTTGACTCTCCCTATATTTGGTTGAATTGGATTGTATTTTTCATATTAATGTTTATGTTTTCGATCTTTATTAATTATTATTATTATAAATTATAATATTATTATTCTTAAAGTAGCCATTATATAAATACTATTTGATATTAATAATCATTATTAAAAAATTAATTTTATTTGATCTTTATGATTTGCATCTTCACGTGGTCTCCATGATGAACCACACTAGGTGGTTCGAAAGCAAAAAATTTTCTTATGTGATTTCTACAAAAGACTCTTCCTGAATAATAGAATTTTTAGATATTTGATATTTCAATAATAATTTGAGAATTATTAATTAATTATTTAGCCCAGTATGGTAGAGATGTGTAACGTAATGCAAACATTTTAGCTCCATGAAAATAAAAATAAAAATAATCCTACTTGAAAACATTTTTACTCTATCAAAATAAAATAAAAATAATAAAAAAGGTAATGTTAAAATAAAAATAACTTCATGGTATTGACCCATGGGTTTTATGTGGAATATAGGGCTTATGAGAACTGATGGTATTGACCCATGGTTTTCATGTGGAATATATTGTCTATGCATGGAGTTGGGTTACACTTTTTGGCAAGACTAGGGTGTGTTTTGGTGAAAAAATGGAGCTAGATTAAGCCATTTTAAGTGGTTGCTTAAGGTATTAGACATAGCTCAATTGAGGGTTTAAACAAGCCCCTGATCCAACTCATGTATAACTTGATTTAACACAAGAACTCATTTGAGCTCTATTTGGCATTAAAAGCCATGACGGTTGTCTACCAAACCATTTTTTTTTAATCTGCAAGGCAAACGACAACTTGACTAAGGATTTTAACTAATCAACCAAGGGTTTTGGATCTCAATCGATCGTTCAAGAGATGGAGCAATGACTCCACCAATGTCCCCAAAGATTAAACCAACCATTGTCTATAAGCCAAGGTAGGTTTCTTATAATTTGTTCTTTATTTTAAATATTTTTTTTCAAAATAATAATAATAATAAATTGAAATGAAAACCCTCCATACATAAAACCATGAAAGTCACTAAGAAAGCCCTTGAAACCCACAAAAAAAACTAGATAATTTAGGTTTTTTTTTTCATTATATAAGTTTTCAATAATTGCAATGCTATCATTTTATTATGATTTTTTTTTCTTTTCTAAATGGTAAATACTTTATTTTCTAATTATTTTATGTTTTGAAGTTTTTTCTTAGGAATTTCTTTTGAGGTCATCTACAATAGCTTGTTCATAACATATATATAAGTACAATTTTAACATGATGCAAGTCGCTTTGATACTTAAAATGAATTAAAATATGCCATGTATCAATTTAATCTTGAGCATGGAAAGAATTATAAATATGCTTCATATTCTTTGTAGAAACATTATGTAAGAGGTTGTGCATTTGAGTTGAAATGTATGCCTATAGTAACACATCTGAATGTATTGCCACTGGGGTCATATAGTATGCTTTTGGGTATGGATTGGTTGTATCTTCACAAGACTAAAGTAGATTGTTATGAAAAGGATATTGAGTGCCTAGATGATAATGGGGAAAAGAGAATTTCGCAAGGAAAGAAGAATCCTACATCAGTGAGGATGGTCACTGCTATGCAGGCTAAGCGTAGTTACAGAAAGGGGTGTGTTTTATTTGCAGTCCATATTTCCAATTACAAGGGTAAGGTGCGGATGTGGAAATATTCAAGAGATACCCTATATTACAACCATTTCAAGATGTGTTTGCAAAAGATTCTAGATTTGCCTCCCCACAAGGAAGTGGAATTTTCTATTGAGTTGGTACCAAGGGAAGCACCAATATCAAAGGCACCTTACAGGATGAGCACACCAGAGTTAGTAGATTTCAAGTTGCAGCTAAAGGAAATGCTTCATAAGAGATACATTAGGCTAAGAGTATCGCCTTGGGGTGCAGCAATGTTGTTCGTGAAGTAGAAGGATGGTACGCTCTAGTTGTGCATTCGTTACAGGCAGCTGAAAAAGGTGACGATCAAGAAAAAGTACCCAATGCCAAGGATTGATGACCTATTTGATCAATTAAAGCGAGAAGAAGTGTTCTCAAAGAATCATTTGAGATTAGGATACCATCAGGTACGCATCAAAGAAGAGGACATACACAAGATTGTGTTTAGGACCAGGTATAGGAATTATGAGTTTGTTGTGGTTCCTTTTGGTTTGACTAATTCCCTAGCTAATTTTATGTGCTTAATGAATAGTATGTTGTGTCCTTATCTAGACAAGTTTTTTGTTGTATTCATTGATAATATATTGATATATTATAAGAATTAAAAAGAGCGTACCAAAAACTTAGAAGTAGTATTGGAATTGCTAAGAGAGCATTAGTTGTATGCTAAGTTGAGCAAGTGAAACTTTTTTCAGACATAGGTACACTACTTGGGACATGTTGCCTCCAAGGAAGGCATAGTAGTGGATCCAAAAAAGATAAGGGTTATCATGGAGTGTGAAGCTCCTAAGAATGTGGATAAATTCATATCATTCATGGGGCTAGCAGGTTACTACAGGAGTTTCATCAGGAAATTCTCACCCTTTACATATCCTATTACATCATTGCAAAAAAAGGAATGAAATTTGAATGGATAGAGGAGTGTGTGGTTCAGAATTTGGGGTCGCTAACATAGAAATGACTGAAAAATACCACATTTGCTGGGAAGGAAGCCTATGGAAGTGACTGGATGATTGCAGTTTCTTGAAGGCCTTGGAAAGGGAGAAACTGAGGCTCTAGGTCAGTTAAATAGAGATTTAACTTAGGGGTTGGACACCTAGAGGAGTTGGGTTGCTCCTAGAGGTCCTGTGGCACCTTAGGGAGGCCAGTAAAGTCTTAAGTTGTTGGATCAATTTCCTTAAGGTCATATAGGTGGTTGAGCCTTATCATAGTGACCATCAACTCATGTTTGCCCTGGGAAAACAAGTGAAAGTGGGTAAATGTGGGAGGAGGTGATTACCCCAGCATCTTATCCCCAATGATTCATAATTGGTCCACAAGCATCATAGGGTTTGCTACTCTTGGATCTTTACCTTACCAAGCTTCTCTCCTTTGAACTTGGTCTTTTGGTATCATAGGTTCTCCCCTATAAAACCTCTTGAGCTTCCTTTTCTCTTCTATATTTCTAAATTTGCTTACTCCCTCTTGAGAACCTATTCTATTCTCTTGACTCATATTGAAAACTTTTGTTCTCTTCACTTCCAACCTGATCTGCAACTTATACATTATTTCTATATATAAAAATATCCATTACAAGGGTTCTTTTCCACTATTATCCTTCCTTATTTTGCTAATTACAATCAATAATTATCTATCCAAATTAAAGTGAAAATATAAATACTAGGTTACCTAACATTTCTCAACATCTCTCAAATTCCAAATCTTCTACACTCCTTGCTTTAATTTATTTTGATTATCTTTAACAACTCTCTCTGACTCTGATTCTTGTCTGGAATTGTTTGCAGAACTTCTCTACACTAAATCTTTTGTGCTTGGGTTTATTCTCCAATCCTCTATTATTGCAGAAGTAACTCTTAAATCTTCACCTGTTAGTGATATACTCAATTAAATATAGAAAAATAATATATCCACCACCTCATACTTGAAGTTTATGATCTTGCATCTGTTGTTGTCTTATTTTAGAAGCATTCTTGCTCTAATCTCTTGTCTCGAATCCTTCTCATGTTAATCCTCCACAAACTCTACTACAAGGTTGATGTAAATGATCTCACTCTATAACAATAAGAAGTATGACTCTAATTTTATGCCTCTTTTATGGTAGCTTTCATCCACTTTACCCATTTATCAGTGGCTTGGGTTGATTTTCCTAATCAATCAAGGTTATGGACCAGTTCCCTTTCACAACGTAATATTTTAGCACTTTTCTTAACACCTCATAGGGGCAACAATAACAATGCACAATGCCCCAAACTCTCTATAGGATTCATAACTCCATCAATTTTCCCAACCTATGCTCAAACCATTAAATTCCATATCCCTTGATACCAAGTATTTTCAACATCCTAGCACATGACCAAGGCTCAGAAGAAAGTACTTAAATCTAAAGGAACTAAGGCCTATCATCTCCCTCATCACCAAAACTTGCAACTTCCCACATTTTCACAAGTGGTCAGTAGAGGTGACAGAGTTACAATTGATGTAAACATTCTTTCTATCAATGCATTAATAGACAAGAACTCCCTTGCTTGGTGGTATCATCGACCTCATTATTGAGTGGGCCCAATATAGAAGACATGATTGAAGGCACAAGAAATCAATATCTTGATGGGCCTCAAGTTCTATCAATGTTTAATGCTTGGTGGGATGGTTGTGAAGGAAACCACCTTATAATGCAACCAAGAGTTGGATAACCCTGAACTATCATGTGCCCCCTACCTTATTTACTAAACCATGCATGCACCCTGCCCCACAGAAACCACTCCAAATTTTGGAAACTTGGAAATCATAACCATGTGTTGGATGCTTGAGTTATAGAAAGTGAGAACTTTAACAGTCCCTATAATATGAGATCAAGAATAGGGAAACACTTGATCATGAAAAGGTTTGTTGATCAGATCCATTAAATCATCATATCAAGTAAGAGTCTTGGGTTGGTGGAAAATAAGACTTTTCAACTGGAACAATGATAAAGATGGGAAGAAAAGAAGGAAATTGGTCGGGATTTTGCAAATCACATATTTAATTTACGTGAAATGGAAATCACCAATCATTCTGAACAAGGATTGAACCAACAACCCCAAAACAACCAATGTTGACAATATTCTAATTCACACTCTCTCATACTTATGATCCTTGATGCAAAACCTATAACCACTCAATCCTATATAATGGGTTGATTGCATGGAATTCTAGTTGTGCTAATATTATAATACAAAACAAATGGAAGATGAGATAATTCAATTAACAAAGTTTTAAATTGTATATATCAACACATAATTAATACACAAATATAAAATTAACCCATGAAATTTTAATTACATAGAACAACAAAATTACAAAGAATTTCATAGCCTCATTCTTCACTTTGTAAGGGGATCTCATGCTAACTCCCTTAGCTAATCTCTTTTTAAAATACTTCTATTACAAAATGGATGTTATTAACTAACCACACTCGCAATCCAGTGACATTTATCCTTCGACTAAAACTAGATGTCACTTCATCCTAACTATTAGCTACCTCTATCCATCCTCATAAACTATATGCCACTCTATCTTAAAAAATATCTACATATATCCCTATAAGAGCACCTCAACATAACTTCCTAAATATTACAATTTAAAGAAATTACAAAAGGAAACCAACTCCCTTGGTAAAATTCTGAAGACCCCCTTTTTAGATAT